>CM043723.1:5060607-5660607 GCA_023969325.1 Oryzias curvinotus | reverse complement strand
CTCTTTAAATAAACTCCTTTGGGTTTGTTTTGGTTTAGGCGGTCAACCAAAGAGGACATTTAAGGGAATCTGAGGTTTTTACTGCAAACCATCAAACTGAGAAGTCCCAGACTGATCAAATCAATGCGTTACAGCCCAGTGAGCAGACAGAACTGCACAGCGGTGTTCCTTTACTAAATAAATAAATAAATATATAAAAAACACTAACATTTCTTGTGGATCTAAATGTCATGCTTCAGTGTTTTTGCAGCTCACAGGAGACTTTTTCCCTCCACTTAGGCAGCCTTTTTTCGGTGCGGCTCTTAAAACAGCTGCTCCTTCAGTTGTGCAGATGCTTGGGGATACTTCCAGAAAGTGTCATGGAAACCAAAACATCCAGGCAACCAAATGAATCGCCACTGCTGCTTACACAAGCTCGGTCCTCTTTGAGTAAAGCAATGGGTTTGTTTTAAACACGCAGGTCTTTCTCTCGAAAACAGTGGAGTTGTGGTGAATAGGGACAGGTTCCATTTAGATTTCATCCGGAGAAGAACTGGTACTTTTGAAACCGTTCTGTTGCTCGAACCGGTGCTTCACAACTAAATACCAGTGCAAATTGTTACAGGGTTAAGGAGAAAGCTTGAACGTGTCATGGATGCTAAATTTCCTTCTGACAGCGCAGCATCTCCGTTTCGCACATGCTAAAGTAAACGCGCATTAAACTGCTCATCGCTGCGACAACGGTCTTTTCTAGGAGCATTGTGCACGCCACTCTTATTCATCAGGTAGCTGAATTTGAATTTTTTGCTATGAAGTACAGCGAAACTTTTGCTTGCTTCAACGAAGCTCCGCCCACTCACACCTATTCTTATATGAGCCCGCCCACAAAGGTTGGAACGGTAAAATGATCGGCTAGAATTGCACAGCAATACTGAATAGAAGACAACTGACTGAAATGTACCAAACGAAGCACCAAAAAGCTGCCTTTTTACACAGTACCGGTAGTACGGTAACATTGAAACCAGTACAAACTATCCATACTCTGACTACTATTCTTCTGAAAACTAAAGGATTCTTTTTTTCAATCAAGTTTAAAGCTGTGCTGTTTTTGTCCCAACACGCCATCAGCTTCAGATAGATTAATACAGTTTATGTCATGTTGACTAAATAGGTGATTAACGTTACCATATACATTGGTACCGGTACCAGTTGGCACCAAGTTTCAGTACTAATCATTTTTAGTGAATACATTGAAGTCAGGTTAGGGCACTGTGAAGATGGCGTTCCAACACCTCTAAATGTGGAAGCTGAAGCCCGAAGTAGACATTGAACTCCAATGTAGAGGGCTGCATTGGGATCGGGTCCCGCCGGGTCCCAACCCAAATCTCGCGGGATTGGGTGGTTTGGATTGTGCTGCGGGCGGGAGCGGGCGGCAAAAAATAAACCCTGCGGGATCAGTGCTGGCATGAATATCGGATGAATATATAATAGCGGACTACGTTAGGCTGTGCGGCTGTTGGAGTCTTACGTACTGAAGCTCCGTGAAGCACCAGGTAGAGATGCCCAATGGCCTCTGTCATCAAACCTGTTGTTGGGGGGTGTGCAACGCCCCGCCCCGCCTCTTACTAAGAGCGCGCTTCAGGCCGTCTGTCTGCGCGCGCACACACGCACACTTTTAACCGAACAGGATTTGTGAAAATATATTTAATATTTAAGTTGCACATTACACAAGAGAAGAATGCATCAAAAGATGAGGCTGGAGGAGGACATGAATCTCTTTAATAATATCAATACAAATACGTGTTTTTTTCCTGCGGGACGGGGGACGATACAAAATCAATGCATCTCTATTACTGTGCGGGACTAAATTCTCTTGAGTTTTGCGGGTGCGGGCGGGAGTGGACATACATATTGCGGGAGCGGGCGGGAGTGTAACGCATACGTTGCGGGAGCGGGCGGGATTGGTCAGAAATTCAGCGGGCGCGGGCGGGAGCGGGATGAAGAAAATAGTCCCGCGCAGGGCTCTACTCCAATGATTAACCAAACAGGATGACACTTTTAATCCAGTTTTTAGAAGTGGTCAGTACCTCCATTGTATTATACACACACACACTTATTTAGTCAGACAGACATGAACATGTTGACACTTTTCCCTCTTGTTAACGCTCTCACAGTTCACACTTTCATAGAGAGCTGAGTGCAGAATTATAGAATAAAAACAAAGATCTAAATGTGATTGAAGATTTATGTCAATTAGTATAGGAGACTCAGCACAGAAGAGATTGACAATAGCCTACAGTGAGGCTGCAGGATATGAAGAAAACTGGCAATTTGCGAGATTAGTGATCAATATTGTGATGATGATGTAACTTGCGATAAATAAACAGCAAAACAACTAAATAAATCATTTCCACTCCAGTTTTCAGGAGTTGACATAGCCCAGAAATTTGCACTGGCCCACAGGGCCAGTAGTTTTTAAAAGTTACTGGCCCAACACAGCGCAAAGTGTGACCCGCCGCCACAGGCTGCACCCAAGCGACGGACGCCGCAACTTTAGGGGGCCTGGGGGCATGCCCCCCGAAAAATTTTAATATGGTGCATTCTGGTGACATCTAGTACTTATTTATACACTTTTCAATTACTGAAAATAGACCATATGACACTTAAATCTGCTCTAGTCTGTTTCAGATTTTTTGAAGAGAGCACTGCAGTGTAGTAGGTAACACTAGTTAAGAAGTTTTCGTGCTGCTTCTAATCACTGCTATTTCACATTTGTTCGTAATCAATAGTTTAGAAGTTTTATTTACTTTTTTGATCTGACTGCCTTGAAGTTCTGCTTTTTGTTACTGTTGCAGTTACATTTACTTTTTAGTTACTTAATTAAATTAAATAATTGAAAATTTAAATAAAATTAAATTACTGAGATCATTCAGCTTTTGACTAGAAATACTTACTGCTTACAGTGTTGTAAAGAAAAACAAAATGAAGTACTTTGACATTATACTGCATTTGAGTCTGAGATTCAGGTATTTGGAGTTGCCTTTGATTCTTTGACATTCAGCTTAAAGCTTAGTGCATACAGTTTCATCTTCAATGCATTCATTAAATATCTTACTGTCCATACTTCTAATTCCACCCATTACTCCATCTAACATATTCCTATCTATTCCTGCCATGTCTTCCACATCTCTGACATGCTTTAGTCTCTGAACACTGTTCGCTGTTAAGTGCGCACCACAGTGGTGTGCACGCGGCACGTGACCAAAACAATCATGGCGGACGTCAAACTTTCAAAGCGATGAAGACGAGGTAAATCTACACGTTTTCACAAAATATACATTTTTAAAAAAGGTGAAAAACATATTAACCGTTAGATATTTTAGTGGCCCGAGCGGACAAGTGAAACATAAAGTCTTGTGGTCAGTACTGCTCGAGAAACAGGACCGGGCCAGCAGACAAGTGGCTATGTTGAGCCCTGGTTTTATTTAAATAAGATTTAACATAACTTAAATTATACTCCAAATTACCCTCGTCTACATAAAAGGGCTCCAGCCGATTGATCAAATACATAAAGGGATTAATTTGATGTGCTAAATACTTCAAGCAGCCATAAGATTGTTTTTGCACATTTAAGGTAACCATTTAATGCCATTTTCGCCGACTTTTGCGATATACGTATTGCACGGCTTGTAACCGCAATAACGATACATTTGCGATTGATTGTTCCGGTCTAGCCTACAGCCAATCAAGACACAGAACACAATTAATTTTACACAAGATTGCATTTGAAATAATCTACAGAGCAGCAAGGCCGCTAAGGGTCAAACCATGTTATAGCGAGGGATTATTTTATTGAGAAAAAATGCAAAAACAATAGTAGATTGTGTTTTAGTCTCAACTTTTACAGCCGACATTAATTTAAAAAAAAAAAAAAAGCAATGCTGCTGTATTTCGGAAACTGCAATGACTTCAGACGACCACATGGCGTCACTGTTTTATGATGCAGCTTTTTATGAGACCAATCGACCAAATTTTTCTTTTTTTGGATTCTAAAATATTTGCATATGACAATTACAACAAATCACCTTTTTTTTTTAATGCAAGATGCAGTCGTTTATTTTATTTTTGTACTTTCCGTTTTTTGTTGCAGTTTGTGTTCCTGCTGCTTCTTTTTCTGCTATGGAATCTAACTTTTACTTTTACTTTCCCCATCAAAGCATGCTGCAATGAATCCACTAAAGGTAACTTCATTCTTGGAGGGAGAAAATGTCCTTTTTCACTATACATTTTTAGAAATAATGTGCATGTTTAATAATGAAGATATTGGCTGCAGAAAAGTTTGAGTCATTTTTAAGTAAGACGATGCAGCTGTAAAGTTTACTTATATTCAACAGAACTGTACCTGTTTACAAACTTACAGTAACTTCATGGTTTATAGCCATAAAAGGTGAGGTTATCACAAAGCTTTATATTGTCAAGGTGATTTATTTAAAGATATGAGTTCAAAGTGCAAAAACATGTTTTTTTTAAAAGGAAGCAGCACAAAAGATATTTTGTTTAGTTATTTTTCCTCTACCAATTCTATCCCTGTTTCTTTTTGCATATACATAAATACAATTTACTCAGAGCCATTTTAACCCCCTAAACCAGAACAGCTCTAAAAACACTGAACAGAGGCTGTAAATGTGAAGTTCTGGCTCCACTGACACACTTAGATACCACAAACCACACATAGATGTTCATATGATGGATATAAATACAGACTGGTACAAAAAGAGCAATAGAGGTAAATATAGTAGAGGATTGTTTTCATTTTAAGGTTCTACATTTAAGAAAAAATTATATTTTCTATTTTTTACCCAAACCCTTATTGCAGAAGTCGTTTTGATCTGCTCATAGAGATTGCGGTTAAGTGATGATGTAAAAGTACTCGAATAAAGGAAGACGGACAGTTTCTCCAATGTTTTTGTTTAGTGGTCAGTTTTCATTTCTGCCAGATTTGACCACAAATTGAAGAAATTTTCAATTGTTTCCTCAGAAGTTTTGACTCCAGTCTTTCATTTTTTTCCCTAAAGTGCAGTGTGAAAGTAAACCAAGCAAAAGTGGAAATCGTCCTTTCATTTATTATTATTTTTTTTTGGTTTGTTAGTTGGGGTGAGTCAGTGCTCACATCTTAAATCGAAATTGATCTGTGAGTGTATCATACAACGAACTCATCAATCTCATTCACAGGAGGCCTATGGCCGTTCTGGCTGATGCTTCCACAATAACACTGCAGTCCGAGTGCAATATTAAAGCTAGAACATGAAGGGGGGTAGTCAATTTAAAGTACATGGTGGTAGAAATCTCTCTGAATAATCGCTTTCTCCAAGATTCAGCAAGCTGAGGCTATTATTGTGTCAGCTCTGAGCTAAAGCAACATTTCTCCTGACGTTTTTGCAACCAGCAGTGCGTCATAAATAACATTGAGCAACACCGAATACATTTAGGAAGTAGATGAAGTTATGCCTTCAGAATAAAGATGTTCAGATTGTTTCATTTAAGCTAAAAAAAAAAAAAACACATTTGGGTACATCGCGGTTTGCCTATGCCAGAAATGCAAACCATTTATATACATTCAGAAGCAAGACTGCTTACGCTCTAAAGATTTATTCCAATACAATTTACAATAATGTTAACTGTAAATCTAACCATAAAAACAGATACGTTAAGCATCAAAAAGGCAGAATATTACAATTACGCACTGCAAAGTACAGTTTGAGCAACACTATTTTGCATTTCCTGAACAGATTTCCAGAAGAATTTAGAGGGAAATGGATTTAATGTTTGACCAAGCTGAGATCAATTCAGGCTAAAAAAATAAAAAAAATACACCCAACTACAATCATGCAGTTATGAAGCACAGATGCATCCACATTTACGAAACATCTTCACAGTACATATAATCAAAATGGTGCTGCGATGGTATGTATACTCAAAATACATTTAGTCAACTTCTAGGAAATGTTTTGAGGAGGGAAACGGCGGATTCTTTGCCACTTTAAGCAATAGAAACTGCATAAGAACACATCTCTTCATTTACAAGCACACATACCTGGTTTTAGTACTGGTTTCGGTAGACACACAGACTAACTTTTAGCTGCCACATTCGTTTTAAAAATGCTAAACTCGCGGTGGCTAACGACGTAAATACGGCTCGAGCAGCTTCTGTTAGCCGCTGTAAACTCCATCAAAGTACACATTTCATCACTTATGGAACAACAAAATGCCCCAATTTAACACTTAAGAGTCAAACAACACGCACAGCGTTCCGGGAAATTAACGTAATTCGGTTTTCAAAAAGAGTGAAACTGGCTAGCAGGCTAGCATCCGCGGCTGGTGGTGTAGGCCTCTGGCTCGTAAGTTCAAATAACAGCAGATATGATGGCGGAGGGGGAGGGGGGCGGAGTGTTGGGCTCAGACTCTCCCGGCCTGCTTCGCAAATCTGAGGACGACCACCTCCGCCCCGCTTCGCGCGCTCAAGCCACGCGCGTGCAAGCTCCGAAAAAAAAAATGTCTAAACGCGCAACGAAAACGACACGCAAACGCAACATGATATCCGCCATTTATGTCCGCGCGGCTGAAACATTCCAGCAGGGCTTTTTTTTAAGGCTGCAGCGGTGGAGGTTAGCTAGCCTTAGCCTAGCTGGTTAGCACAAAAAAGCTGCAACATGGCTTACCTTCTGTTTGTAGCTACCAGACTGCTCGTCTCGGCACGTCTACAGCCAAGATATCAGTATGCATTGGTCTCTTTAAACACTTGTAAACGTATTCATCAGACAGAAAAACCGCTTTTAAGAAAGTCGTGCTCTGTGTCTTTATTTATTATTCTTTCCCCTTCGCCTCCAACGGTCGCTGCTGCGTATATCAGTTTGTGTCTGCTAGCTCCCAATCGCTGCTCCTCTTGTTGTTTGTGTTTCGGAAACATGGCCGCCCCTGTGGCACCACGTGACGCGGACGTTGACGAGCCGCGAGCCAATGTCGTCGCAGAGCAAACACACCCCTGTTTCACAGCGCTGAACGACACGGGTGTGTGTGTGTGTGTGTGTGCGGTTGTTTTTACGGTCTGTGGTCCGAACGGCCAGCGAATGGTTGGATTAAGTCGTGAAATAGAAGCGGCACTGTAATATTCGACGTGTACGGAGTTAAGTTTACACTACAGACACCATCACTGAGTCGTTTCTGCTCATGCTAACCGGTTTTAAAGGGATCGTTTGGGAGCTTTCGCTCTGTATTAGCGCGGGTCATTATGGGTATTCGGTAGGGACGGAGTCAAGTGTTTTTGAAATTCAAATAAAACAGAAAAATAAATTAATGAATTTATACTTGTTGTGTTCATGACCCGAAGAACGTGTAAAAATGAAAGAAAAAAGTAGTTTATGATGTCTTTCTTTTACTCAAATATGCACATAAATCCACATATGTTCAAATTAAATAAATAATTATTTATTTACTATATTCCTAACTAAACATTATGTAAAATTTAATCCTTGCAATTTTTGCTTTGATTCCTCCCAAAGGTCAGAGCGAGCTCTGTGTAAAGGTCAAGTTTGTCCACAGCAAACTGTTTCATCCACATGGAAGGAATAGTCCAAACTCTCTTAAGCCTCGTTTCCACTGAGCTGTCCGGTCCGGTCCGGTTTAGAATGGGCCATGCAATTCAGGCGAGCATTTCAAAGTTGTACCGTCATAGGGAGGAGACCAATTGTAGACTAATTGCATATCCGGCATTTTTTAAACGCCAGATATGACGTCACCCATTTGCAGAATTAAAAACCTAGTACATATTTACATTTTACAAAGAATATTTCTGAATCCGGTGTGTTCTGATAATAAAACGTGGATGATTTAGAAAAATAAATCTACATGTTTTTTCTTTTCAAATGACAAATCGTTCAAACGCAATGCATTGTGGTCTCTATTTGCCAATAAAGTTGGCATCGATGCGCACTGGTCTTTCACTGAGACTTCTGGAAACTTTCCAGGGCTCTGAATTTTGGAATTGTAGATTCGGACATCCTAAAAAAGATGCTGAATGCCCTATATGGTAGTGAGTGAATTTGGAAGCAACCATACATGATCAAAGAGAAGATCTTAGGTCTTACCACTGATCCCTGAGGAACACCACAAGGGATTTGAATTTGTAAGTAACTTAATAGATGAATAACTATTGCTCTATAAACAATAAGAAAAGTGTAGCTAAAGGAAAACATGAGCTCCACCTTCCATCCGTCCGTCTTCCGCTTAACGCCTCTGAAGATCACAATGTTGCTGGAGCCTATCCCAGCTTTTGTTGGGCAAATGCAGGGTTCACCCTGGACAGTTCATCAATCTGTTGGCAGGGCCATACACTCACACCTTTACTTTTCCTGTTTACACTTGACCCACATTTAAAACATTTCCTTTTTAAGTATATATATAGGTGGGCTACACAGTGGTGTAGTGGCCAGCTTTCTCGCCCCAAAAAGAGAAGTCTGAAATCCCTGCTGGGTTCTTTCTGTGTGTAGTTTGTATGTGCTCTCCGTGTATGGGTAGGTTTTCTCCGGGTTCTTACACGCTGCACAGGTGAATTGGTATCTATAAATAGTCCCTCAGGTGTGAATGTGGGGATTGAGCGGGTTTAGAATATGGATAGATGGATGTTTAAGTGAAACTTTTCACTTAAAACTGTAATAATTGTTTACTTTAGGCAAAACATGCAGGTATAACGTCCAGTGGCTCCCTTTTGCCCTACTACCACCAACATATTAACTCAGACTTTCAGGATTTTCTCATCCTGATTTTCTCAAAAGCTTAAAAGTGAAACAAATAAAAAAAAAGGGTCAAGTGTGGTCAGAGGCTTACAGTTGACATGGTAGCAAAACAACTTTTAAAATGTTTAATTTGTGCTTTTTGTCCTAATAAGCGACCTTGAGTTTAGAGAAAGGCGGCTACAAAAATAAATTTATTATTATTATTATTATTAATATTATTATTATTACTATCTGTCCACTTTCAAGAAACTTCAAATGACACTACTGACTTGTTTGGTCTAATAATTTTACACTCATGTTCTAAATTAATGCTTCATTAATACCTTAATTTGGGTTGAACCAATATCAGTAGTTTATCAGTAGTTTTTTTTTATTATTTAAACAGTTACAGCATTTATGATAATGTTGTTGCTCTTCTGAATTTATCTTTTCATATCTGTCAGATCCATGGCAGGGACTTTTTCTTTTTTTTCTTCATTGTGGCTTCGTAAAACCACAGATGTGACAGAGGGCGCTTTCCTTGCCACATGGCTGTAAGGCTGCAGCGTTATTCATTTGCTGACGGTGTGAAAAAAAACATGAACGTGAAGCAATAACAGGAAGCATCTCTGTCAGTCGCGAGCACAAACGCATATCTGGCAGAACAACGGTCGGATTGGACCACCTCTTTGTTTTTAGGAAGCTCAATCAAAAGTGTGAGACGATGGAGAAGTCTGGATCTGAAACAAGTTTTTATCATAAAAATGTTCATTTATTTGATTATTTGGATTTTAAACTGAGTCATAAGACTTTTGAAAGTATATTTATTCATTTAGGAATTAGTTTTTCCATTTGTCTCATACCTAAGACGTTTATCAGGCTATGGTCACATATCTCAAAATGCCACCGCGTTGGTGAGCCAAACTTAGCCAATTCGGCAGGTGGCCACGCAGCGGCATTTCTTATTGGGAGGGGGCAGTTCGAATTTTTCCCCCTGCATGGCGGCTGCCAAGGTTTTAAGAAAAATGTAAAATTTTCAGTGACAGGAGGATTTTTTTTTACATCAGTCAGTGGCCGCCCGGGCACATTTGGAGGTGGCGCGGTGGCAGTCCAGCCCAGCAGGTGGCAGGAAGGCAGCAGCCGGATACTTGACTGACAGGAGGGTCTCCAAGGACCCCAAAACCGTCTGATTATCAGTCAATTTCAGATCGCCACCCTCCAGCCACCCCCCTGCCCCTGTGCTCTCGTCCCCACTGCCACCATCTGATTGTTAGAAATAGTGCAGTAGCAGCTACAGCACACGGGCCGAGGGCCCAGCAGTGACCGGGCATCAACCTGGCGATCCCAGCCCCCGTGGGTCCTGCGTATAAACGGCATTAACGCTGCATTGATGCTCGTCATCCAATGGTTGGACTCTGGCTTTGCCTTTCCTCTGTGTCTTGGGAGGCATGTTGTCTAAAAGCTTGTAAATTTGACAACAAGATTATGTGTGCTCAAAATCTGTGTTGGAAATAATGGCCAGTGGTTCAAAATGGCCCGTTTTTTATATACCGCCGGGGCTACCAGGCAGCTGGTGGTACTTGATATGGATGGCTGCATCTGAAGACATTTACACATCGTCCAATCAGAGATTAGATTAGATTAGCTTTATTGTCATTGTGCATAGTACAATGAGATTTAAGCATCGCCATCAGTGCAAGAACAGCAAGGAAGGGAGAAATAATAAAAAAAAACATCGTAATACAATAACATCAAACAAAATATACAAGTGGGAAACTATAAACTGTAAACTGTAATGAAGAGTGCCGAAATAATTGTGCAAAATTGCGTATGAAAACAGAGCGGCTTCCGGCCGGCGATCCGGTGACCACCCGATTTAATTCCCTCCTGACTAACGCCTGACCGCCACCGTCTACATTCATGACCACGCCAACCACCTTCAAATCATCGTCCAGCAGCAGCTAATCTGGAAGATTCTGCTGATGCCTCCCCATCGCACGGTTGTAGTTGTACTGTATGTGACCATAGCATAAAACTCTTCGGCCATGCATGGACGCGTGAAAGACCCGCTCTCATGAAAATGGTGTTTTCAGCATGTTCTTGTCGCAGTTTTCTCATGATGGAGGACATTTATTAAAAAATAGAAAAAAAATTAAGATCAAAATTGCATTTCTGTGTAGTTGCTCATGATTCACAACGATTTGACTAAAAAGTGAATTTTTACAACATACCAAAGCCATAAGCAAGCTGTTTTGAAGAAGGTGCACATTTGTTCAAATCTACAAAGTGAACGTAACCATAGAAATTACGAAATGCTGTCATGCATGTTACGCCCCCTTCCGAGTCTAGAGGTGACTAGCGGTATAACATAAAAAAAAGTAAAGTTTTGGCTAATAATTTAACTGTAACAAAAACACCAACGAATGTCTCTATACAAAAATGACACATGTATTTACAAATAAATAAACAACAGTGAGGCTTCAGGGTGAACCCAGGCCAAAATAACAAACAAAACCCCAAACTAACTGAAACATGTAATCTTACCTGTACAAAGGAAAGAAAATAAAGACAAACACTAACCTCCTTAACCTAACAAAAACAGGAGAAAACATGTACTAAAGAAAATGGCAGTTCACCCCTACAGCTTCACTTAACATAACTATAAACCAAAAGACCAATCAGAGTGGGCACAAAACTACAAAGAACTAATACAAAATACTTAACCACAACACTAAAGTGCAACACACAACTAAACAGGTGGTGAAATCAAAAACAAAATGGAGGAGAAGGCCAAGCTGCAATGGAGACTGGTTGCAGCCAAACTCCCTTCTCATGGCTGGAGGTCCATGGGGGGGTTTTAAGGCTGCCTCCTCCAGCTCTGGTCCAATTGGAGGCCACACCTTCATGAACCACACCTGCAAATAATCACAGACATACAAACCCAAAGATCCACAAAACTCAGAATTCCCACTCTGATACAAAAATAATATACAAAAGACCGAACAAACAAACCAAACAAAACCAAATACGGCCACAGCCGTAACAATGCACATGCAGAAGGGATCAGCAGATAAGCCAGGAGCCAATAGATCGACTTTGAACCACTGCTGCTTTGCATGGCTGGTTTGACTCCAACTGTCATCACAAACCAGCAAGAGCAGCACAAATGGAGCATCTTATTATTTGGAAAAAGCCAAGTACAGGATTTTTTAAAATTCCTGGGCTTTCTGTGATGGGCCTGCTGACATGAAGATGAATTTGTCCTACCTGCTGTCTTTCTGCCTGCTGAGGGTCTTCTACCTGGGGAGTGCCACTGTGTCCAACAGCTTTAAGGAGTGCAGCCAGTTCTTCTACATGCAAACGCCTCCTGCAGGGATCAGTGGGTCCAACCTAAAGTGGATCTGCCAGACGTATGGCGATAAGCAGCGCTACGCCACGCTCTACGACCGCGGTCGCCGGGTCCCGCTCTACTCCGCCTATGTTTTCAAGAAGTCGGACGGGCAGACGAGAGTGGACACGCCATGGATGTTTGAACCTCAGGTAGAGAGAAAAAGACAAGCATTTGTTCAGAGGTTTAATGAAAATCCAATTTTTGACTCAACAGTTCAGCATTTTTTTTGTTCAGTTGGAACAACATTTTTAGTGAAAAAATAAGGAATAATGAGAGAAGGGTGGACCCCAAAAAGCAGGCACTTAAAACTGGAAAAAGTGAACAGTTTATTCGGCTTAGAAGTAGTATGCTCTCCTGGAAGCCAGGTGGCAGCAGTGACTGCTCTGGGAAGTAGATAGTGGTTAATTTCTTTGCTAAAAGAGAGTGGGGATGAGGGTCTGCATGCACCCGCTGAGGGGACAGGTGCAACTAGGAGGCCGTAGGGACGGGTGGGTGTGGGTCAAAACCAGGAAGGGTGGCGGTGAGGCAGAGGAACCCAAAAGAGGAGGCAAACGTAGAGTAGACGAGGAGCCAGTCAGGGATGTGATGGGAGGCGCAGAACCGAGGACATAGTGGGGGTCGAAAATCAGAACAAGACAAAACATAAACTGTGGGAGAAGAGCTACATAGCATTCGAAGCAGAGCAGGTCTGAAGAGGTCCTTAAATACTCAAATCAAATCAAATCAAATCAAACTTTATTTATAAAGCACCTTTCATATAAAAATATAACACAAAGTGCTTTTCATTAAAAACAAAATATAAAAACAGGCATTGACGATTTAAAAATAAATAAAATAAAAATAAATAAATAAATAGGGCCCCCCTCCCCGTACCTAGCCCCCCACTCCTCTCACACCTCCCACCCCCTAAGTGATGGCAAAGGACAATAAGAAATAGGCTGAGCACAAAAACAGGATGCAGGAAACGCTGGTAATTGGAACCTCCCCCTCCGTGAACAGGCGCATAGACAGCCAAATGCAGCATCACAGGCGGGGACCGCTCCACCACAGCTAAGTGGTGGTGCAGGTCCCCATCTGAGCTGCAGTGGCTGAACAGCAGCCGACCCAGAGGGAGGGGCTCCAGCTGAGGAAGCACCGGAAATAAAAATGAATAAATATGAGAATCAAGTAAACATTGATAAAAACAATAAAACATTAAAATAAGGTAAATTAAAATAACGCGTTAAAAATCAGATTCAAGTTCATAAAACAAGATAAAATGGATGAATAAATAAATAAAATAAAAAGTACATATAAATAAATAACTGAATAAATACATAAAAGCAGTAAAGCATTAGCTAAAAGCCAGGTTAAAAAGATGGGTCTTGAGCCTTTTCTTAAAAGCATTAATGTTCTCTGCGGCTCTCAGGTCCTCCGGCAGACTGTTCCATAAGCGGGGACCATAGTGCTGAAACGCAGCCTCTCCATAGGTTTTAGTTTTTACAGCTGGAATGGTTAACAGATCAGTGCCAGAGGATCTCAGGGTCCGCGAGGGTTCATATCTTGCTAAAAGATCTGATAAATAAGAAGGGGCAAGACCGTTAAGACATTTAAAAACGGTTAAAAGTATCTTAAAATCAATCCTGAAGCATATGGGGAGCCAATGCAGGGATTTTAAAATTGGGGTGATATGAGCTCGCCTCCTGGTCTTTGTAAGAACTCGTGCAGCAGAGTTCTGGAGAAGCTGAAGGTTCTTAATGTTGGTTTTTGGAAGACCAGCAAGCAGGGCGTTACAATAATCAACTTTACTCATGATAACGTGATCATAACGTGATGATGATCCGCAGGTGGAAGGGACCTGGGGCCTCATTTATAAACGTTGCGTACGCACAAAAGAAGGCGTACGCCACTCTCTACGCAATAGTTGAGATGTATAAAAAGCAAAATTGACGGGAAAATGTGCGGTCCTTCACGCAAGCTCTGACCCAGGCGTACGCACAAAAACGGGTGAAATGAGAAACGGCGACACCGTCGGCAGATGGAAGAAACACGTGAAAGTGAAAATGACAATACTGCCTCTCATAAATAACATGAAGACTTCACAAAGCAAGTCTCACAATTACCAGCCCACATGAACACCCGTTTGATCGATCAGCAGTGAAACAAACAAAAAAAAATCAAACGAAAATTACAACAGAAATTCAAATGAACACATATTTGCAAAAAGAAAAGTGAAAGATGTTCTGCAATAATGGCATGTTGTGCAATTCATCCTCATAAATAATATAGTTAACAGAACGAAATAATGTACAAAACTGATATTCTTGTCAATGTGTCCGTCTGGAGGAGCAGATATAGTCAAAGTCAAAGTCAAAGTCAGCTTTATTGTCTAATATGCTGCATCCATAAGACATACAGCACAGATGAAATTGCTTTCCTCTCACCCCACAGTGCAAGCAGCATATAAAATAATAAATAAACGACTTAAAAATACATTCTTTTAAAAATAATAAATCCTTGAAGCCCAAAAAGATAAAGCCAAAAGAAAAGCCAAAAACACTGAAGGTAAAGGAGAGAGGAGCCGCTGCGTGTGCACGCGCCGCCAGATGCGTGCGAATCAGACAGACAGACAGACAGACAGACAGACAGACAGACAGACAGACGTATTAATTGTCCACTGGGGAAAGTTGTTTTCATAGTAAAACATTTCTTCATAAACTACTGAATTATGGTATTCATGCATATGCCTTTAGTTTGTTTTATTTTTGATAAAACAATGTATGGCGTATGTCTCAACCTTTCAGAAAGCAACAACAAATTACATTTGCGCTGAACAATTTCCCATTTCCACGTGGATTATTACCGACATCTGTAGCTTGTCAGATGTAATTAAATGGATGGAAATAAAATGCCCCATCACAATGCGTAATGACGCACAATGGCTGATCTTGGATCTTAGAAGATGTGGCAAATGGAAGAATTGGGAGTGAACGCATCTTTAGACAGCAAGAAGACTTGCTGGCAAACGAGGACGAGTGGCTTATGAGCCGGTTCCGACTTCCTCCAGCCGTCCTGTTGGAGCTTTTGGGGGGGTGTCACCCGGTGCATCTGGCACGTCGTGTCCCCCACCCGTGGCAGACACAGGCAGTGCCAGACGTTTTTTTGCCCCGACTTTGATGTCCGTCTGCCACCGTTTGCCACTCACGTGCTTTTTCGGCGTTAGTAATGCCCACACTGTGCCCTCCAAACAACATTTTTCTCCTCTTTTCCACCTCGCCAACGATAACTTCTACTTCACATCAAGTGAAGTTCCGTTTTTTTAATTTTCTCTCGGTGTTTGCCACGGTGTCGCTATCAATGAATATTCATTTGTGGGCGTTTCACGGACTATTTTTGGGCAACTATGGGCGTGTCATGAAGCCGCAAAAGCTTTGGTACATTTAGAATTGGTTGTGATTTATTAAGGGAAGGATGCGTAGGATGTGCGTGCGCACGGTTTTATAAATCTGAATATTTCTGTGCGTACGCACGACCTATGTTTCATCCGTACGCCACTTCTGACGCAAATCCTACGCAAAGTTTTATAAATGAGGCCCCAGATCATGGACAGCTGTGTTCCTGACACATACTACCAACACTTTGTCTGGTAGTATGTGGATAGTACATAAATAAATAGTTTGTTTAATTGAATGGAAACTCCTGAAAGTACCAGATCAGAGTTTAAAGTAAGGGTGTCACATTCCAGGCCTTTCTGGTTACCCAGAAATCCTGCCTTATCTGCTGCTGATTACCTGGATCAGGTGTGTTTAGCCAATAAGGAGCTTCAATGGCAGCTTAGTTGGAAAACATGATGGCCTAGAGGCCTGGATTTTGACACCCCTGATATAAAGCATAGGTCACATACACACGTACATATGGGTTGATCTGTATGGGTGCTGTGGGTTTTTGCGTAGTCCGGACCAACGAAGGCTTGCAGAGAGGCGCAGCCGAATCTTACGGGGAGCGCTGGATTTTCTTTCAGTTCCCTTAAAGACTCCTGCGGTCATAAAAATGGAATGTACCATTGTCATGTGTTTCGCAAGTGTATCATGCAGTCTATGTGAGGATAATCTGAGTCACCCGCACTTATGAAGTACTGGTGAGGCGGTCAATAAGGTGCCAGTATTCGTACCTTACTAATGACTGGATTCTGGACTTAGGGCACTACAGCATCACCAACGGTGCATTTCACTTCCACGTCGTCCCATATAGTGGCCGCAAGTGCCTCAAGGGAACTGCAGGATACACCTGCCCTGTTCTTAAGAAGTAGCCCCTCCTGTCCCCAATCCTCCATGAGCCACGAAAACACCCAAAAAAAAACACAGCACCTGTACAGATCAACCTCTGTACCTGTGCATGTGACTGAGGCATTAGTTTTAGAATGATTCCAACTATAATGAGGACTTACTCTACTGCAACCCAGTCTTTAAAACCAAAGGAATATCCAACGTGAGAGAAGATCTCGCTACTTCCTCTCTTAAGTCTTAAATGTCTGCTGAAATGTAAAAGATTCAGATGATAAACACCACATTTCCGTCCTTTCTATCCAGCTGGCTTCTGATGATGAAGGCAGGAACATGAGGGTTCTCCCTCTGAGCGCGGACACCCCAGCTCTAGTGGAAGACAGTCAAGCTGTGTTGGAGGATTACACGGATGCCGTGGAGTACAGACGCGGTCCACTCAACCCCGACCTGCACCAAGCAGAGCCCGACGACAAGTCCTCCACATACACCCTGACCAACGTGGTCCCACTGATCGTAGACTTCCTGGACTCTTCATGGAACCCCTTCTTGGAAACCATCCGCCGGCGCCTGAACAACTTCTGCCACGGCAAGTCCTTCATCGTGACGGGAGTCACTCTTCCGGGGATCACCATCCGGCGAAACAACAGGGACCGTATGATGGCACCGAAACACCTGTGGCTGGCGTATTGCTGCCCCTGGTTTGACCGTAACTCCCCGTACGAGGTCAGGTTCATGTTCCCAAGCTACGGAGGCTACGCGCTGAATGAACACGTGGGCTTTAGTGTGGTCGAGGTGCCCCTGAAGACTCTGGAGAGTTTTCTGAGGAACCAGGTGGACATTTACAGGGACATGACGGTTTTCTATAAGGGTTGTTTGTCAGAAAAAGCCTTCAAAAAGAAGAGGAGAGACTTGGCGGTCGCCCAACCACAACCAGAAGAACGGAAAATCGAAAGACAGACAACTTGAACATCAAGACAAAGCTAAAAAGTCCTGAATTATACTTTTTTAATTCAATAAAGTAAGATTTACAAATTAAAATGTTTTCTTTTGTTTATAGGTCAAATTCGTCAACTAGAAATTCATCCTTTTCTATAATAATCCAAACTGTTTTTTAGATCTCTTGGCTTTATCCATTTCTTCATGGTAAAATACTATCAATATAACAACAAATTGAGATCATTTTTGTAGGGTTGACTGTACCTGAAAGAAAAAAAATGACATTTAAATGATGCAAAATCACCTTTTTAGCTTCAAAGTGTTATATAATGGTAGTTCCTCGCAACAAACACCCCCAAAGCGTTATTTTGCTCCATTCATGCATTTCTGAGCATGAAGACCTCTGAACACCAGCCCCCTCCCATCGAAATGACCCCATCCACAGGAGTGGACATTACCCACACATTCACAACCCCCCCCCCTTTAACCCTTGTGCTGGGACCATAACACATGTTTTAAAACAAGTGAAAAGAAAACAGTTCCGACAACCCCCTCCCCCCTTTAAACACACACACACAGACACACAGACACACATACGCATATGTCATTGTCTTGCAGTTGGTTATGAACCGAAGAGGACTGGTAAACACTGCATTAAGATAAGTTGCATCTCTCAAAACAAAATGTATCATAATAGTTATGCAATATCAAGTCTAAAAACCCATTTAGTCTCTAGGAAGATCTAAAAAAGAAGAGGTGCAATTGGATTAATGTTGAACCCCTTAACACCGTCAACAGTGATGACATCCTTTGAACTCTGGTAATTCTTGAACCGTTTACGCCGTTAACATCAGTTGCAGCAGATCCTGAAGCTGAGAAAAGCAACGTTTAGTTGAATGTGTGTCAGAATGTGATGGAATTACGTTTATTGAGAGTTACGGTAGTACAGAGTGTGTTTTATTTTGCCGTCGCCTGTGACAGCTCAAGCGTTAAAGGGTTAATATAAGTAACTGTAATTAACTGTAGATTATTTTCTTTTTTAACTTTTTTCCCTCTGAGGTTCCGCTTGTTTCAGGAATAAATAGTTTTTCTAATCCTTTCCTTGGTCCACTCTTAAAAGTGTGAAAGCTAATTTTGGACTTTTGTTTGCCAGATTGGTGTTGACCTCCCAGACCAGGTAGAAATAGCTTCTTTTATAACTTGTGCCTGAGGAGCTCTCCTGCTGTTCTGTCTGTGGGTGGATCAGCCGAGGTGTGAGGTACTGCCTCAGTATGCATCGCTTTGCATATTGAACCATGATTACCTGCGATAGCTGCTCCACTGTGCTCCACCGGCAGACTTGAAGTCTACACCTAACTCGGCTCACTATAGAGGACTATTCGCTAATAGACTCCTGCAGAGGATGGCAACGGGTTCACACCTTAGCTTTGTGTTTCTTTGCACACTAATGTCGGCGGTGAGATGCAGGGTGGAAAAAGAGCTGTCTCCGGAGTGCAAAGCATTCTTTTACATGGAAACACCGCCGAGAGGACTGGAGCACCACCCTGTGCGGTACATTTGCCAATTCTACAACAAGAAAGCCCGTTATGTGACTCTGTACCACATCGACTTTCGTATACCCGTTTACTCTGCCTACACTTTTAAGCGTACGGATGGGGAGAGATGTGTGGACGTCCCATGGATGTACGAACCTCAGGTAAGGAAAGCTGGAACGCTGACTCCAAAAGTCTAAAAGCTTGACGACTGGTAGCTTTGGCTCCAGTCTTGATGTTATTTGAATCACATAAACTTTTGAACCATCAATGCAATAAAAGTAATGGATTTTGAAGTGAGAAAAGTAGTTTTGTTCTTAAACGCAACACTTTAAAGTATCACAGTGTTTTCATCATAAACGTGAACCAAATTATTCCAAAACTATGATGGCTTTTTCTTTGTGTCAGAATCCATTGGATTTATGGCATAATCGGTCAAAGAATAACGATAGTTCAAAGAACGTGTGTTGTCTTGGCGTCGCCAGTGACATTGCCAGAAATA
Source organism: Oryzias curvinotus (assembly GCA_023969325.1). NCBI lineage: Eukaryota > Metazoa > Chordata > Actinopteri > Beloniformes > Adrianichthyidae > Oryzias > Oryzias curvinotus. The sequence goes on along the minus strand of CM043723.1, from coordinate 5,641,234 downwards.
ACCATTTAACAATGGAGCTTTAGTTACAAATTTTACATCTTTTCGAGCAACTCTTTAGTCGTTTGTGCAATTAACGTAATTCCAACTGATTCTGAAGCGGAGAAAAGCAAGTTGCCTTTGTGTTGCATATCTGCGCAAAGCCGCTTCTCCCTGCGTCAGAATCCATTGGACTTATTGCGTAATAAGAGATACGGTACTCCATTTTTTTTAAGTAACGTAACTCTTTACCTTTTACACAATATCAACTTTACTGACAATATTCAATGCAAAGAGTTGCATACATACAAATCAGTTGAAATTATGTCAATAGCGTAAACAGTTACGTCAATGGAAGAGTTATGTTAGTTCAAGGAGTGTGTGTAATTTTGCTGGTGCCGGCAACAGCACCGATATAAAAGGGTCTAATATGAGGAGCGTTTTACTGATTATAGATTTTTACCTCACAGTGTTTCTTGTACTCATGCTTTGTTGTATCCAGCTGTTTAAACGTGCTTTTCTATTTGCACAGCTGTCAACGCTTTCCGAAACAGACGAGATGCAGCCCTTCCCGCGCAGAATCATGCACTTGAACTTTGAGGACTCCCAAGCGATCCTGGAGGATTACACCAACGCCATACATTACGAGCGGGGAACCCTGAACCCAGACGAGCATCAGGACGAGCTCGACGACAAAGCCTCCACCTACACTCTCACCAACGTAGTTCCCATGGTGCCCGTTTTCACCAACATAGTCTGGAGCAGACAGGAGCACATCGTCCGCAAAAGGTTAAACAACTACTGCCGCGGCACAGCTTACATCGTGACCGGCGTCACCACGTCTGGAAAGAGAATCCGCCGGGACAACATGGATCGCCTCGCGGTGCCCAAGTATGTGTGGTCGGCCTACTGCTGCGCCGAGTACGACCAAAACACGCCGTTCGGTGAGCGCCACAAATTCCCTTCCTTCGCACACTATGCCCTAAACGAGGAGGAAAACAACAACGTGGTGGAAACGTCCGTCCAGAAGCTGAAGGACTTCCTCGAGAAGACGACCTTCGTCAGCCCGAACTTCCAGATATTTGCTGGCGACTGTGTCCCACCAGCAAACAGATGAGGAACAAATTGTGTTTCTGAGCAAAACTTCACATGATGTCATCAGGATTTGTGAACTAAATAAGTATAAAGCAGAAGCAGTTCAGATGTGAGGCATCTCTACTAGCAAATGCACTTTCACTGTATCACAGAACGATTATGAAATGAAAAACTATGTTACAATAAAATAAAATATACCAAATTAAATAAATGGGGAGCTTTATGTTTTATTCACTCGTTTTCATGTGAATGTAACAGATTAAAATCCATATTGGTTGAATGCTATAAAGTATTGTTTTCCCGTTTCTCTTTCTTTATCATAGCATCTTCCGCCATTTTTTGCCGCTTAACTCCTTCTACAATTTTTCAGCTATTTTAACCATTCAACTTTTAAAATGTTCAGCTCTTTCAGCTTTTGGTCCTTGAAATTCTTTCAAGATATTCCAGGATTATATGAATTATATGTCCTGTCCACTGTACCTGGTTGGTGGCGTAGGGGCATGACACGTGACACAATTTTGACCATTTTGCAACCCAGCGGCTGCATTTTTCCCAAACCATATCTTTTTTATTATTGTGCTGTTTTGACTTTAATTATGGCCAAATTTGATCATTTTTTGCCAGTTATTACTCTGTAAGTTTCATTTTCATTCAGTAATTCAGTCTAGTTTTTCCTTGCTTTTTCAATTTTAGGTTAGTTAGTTTTAAATGCTTTAATGCACATCAAAAAAACGAAAGATATTTGACCACTTCAAACATTTTAAGGAGAAATACATATTTAAATGAAGTAGGAATGGTGCAGAAAGTACAGCATGTAACAAAGGGGCCACAAGGAAAAAAAATAATGTTCTCTCAGTTTCAAGTAATACTCTCATCATTTTCCCTCATATTTTTTGTTTCTTATTTTTCTTCATTTATGTAGCGCTCCATATTTCATGTGGTTTCAACTTACCGAGGGTTATTTTCTGTTCTAGTTCTAAAAGACCCACAGGAAAATGCTAATTTGTGCACTTAAAATGCCAATTTGTGGTCTCAAAATACTAAATTTTGACCACAAATTATTAATTTGAGATAAAAATATGTTTTAATGTCATGTCATTTTCTAGAACATAGTTTCTGCAGAGGGGCAGGAGTTCATTAGAAATTCACCTCTGGGTCGTTGGCACGGAGCATCCCCGACCCCCTTTCCCTTCACCCATCTGTTTTTACGTGCTTTTCCGCTAGCTTACAGCCTCAACCTAGCATTACCAGTGCAACAAAAGTGTTGAGCAACATTGGAGCTATGCAGTCCTACAGTTTTGAGCCAGATTCCAGCTCGGAAACCATAAAAAAAGATCCATTTGTCTCCAAGTGGATGCAGCGAGATTGTGGCTTCTACATCACAAATACAATCTTTTTCAAACAACATATTTTCGTCTGCCCCAGATTCACAACAATTTGAATAAAGATAGAAGAAATCAAGCAAAATAATCAAATAGAAGGCTTAAAAATAGTTCACGTGTCTTTAAAGACGTCAAAAAGAAATGGAAAAGTAAAAAGATTGTGAAAAAGAACGATTTTTTTTTTTTCATTTTATAAGGTGGAAATTTTTAAGAAAAAGACAAAAGCAAAAAGCAAAGTACAGCAAAAATGCTAACTAAACCATGTGTGGATTATTTGCACACGTCTTTGCCTCTCTACATGATTCTTCAAGACATTTTTTTCTCAGTATATCCCTTGTGCTATCCTTTAACATTGGGAGTGGGGTCATCTAGACCCACTAGACAGTGCACTGAACCTTTTTTCTTCAATGATTTGTGATCTTCACTGGTGTCCATGGATGACATGAAATCCTCCTTTGTCCTGGTAGGGAGAACACCTCAATGGTCATCTTGACGCCATAGGATAGCACCAGGGTTATGGATCTTCCATAGACACATTTTAACTCGAAGTAATTGGTTTACCAGACAGGGAAAAAAATAATTTGCATGATAAAAGTCATAAAGAGCTTTTTTATTTCTGCCCCATTTGTTTCCCTTGCAAAAGATAAGAAGAATTTGCACATCGACCTACAACTACAGGAGTCTGAATGTGACAGACAGCTGCTCACTTTCTGCACTGCTGTGGTAATAAATTCATGTGCAGTGTTGCCAGATAGTCACAGCTTTTCAGCCCGAAAGTCATTTAAAAACCACCATAAAAACACCCAAAAAGTTAATTAGTCATCAGTTAGCTGTAAGCAGTAATTAATCATCCTTAATCTATTACTTCCCATTGGGATTGAAAGTCCAACTTTGAGACATTTGAGACCTTTTTAATATTACATTCACAAAACATTAAATAGTGGACTCCCATTGAGCTTCAGCAATGACCACAGCAGACCAGTCATGCACTTGTGTACCCCGCCCCTCTTCCTTTTTTCCCCCTAAACATTAAGAACATTCAGAAAAGAAGAAGTAAAGGAAAAAAAAAAAACCTTGTTGGTAACTTATCATGATCAAAAGTGGAAAGTCTTCCAGCAGTTTCACTTTTGTGAATTTAAGTGAAGTAAGCAAATGTCCTTATGAAACGCATTGAAGAGCTGTTTGGTTTTTACAAACCTGTTTCTGTGAATCTCATTTTTTTTTAATTGATAAAACATTCAAAACTATGTCCAATATCACCTGGGATTACTCCAGAAACTATTTGGTGTTTTCCTAATTTTGTGCAGCACCAACAGTAAAAATCCTCCCATAACTCATTTATAAACTAATGATCTATTGTGTCGTTGTCATAAAAAGCTCGGCTGTTCTCCTCCTTTCATGTCTCTTCGGTGCAAATTTATGTCAGATCTGAACACTAATTTAACCTTAGATAAATAAATGAACTAACAAATGGAAAGTGATAGAAAATGTCAACATTGTAATAAAAAAATAATAAAGTATTACATCAAGCTGAGTAAAATGATCAGCTACCATGTGTTTTCAATTAGGTTGATCCGTTTAAGCAAGTTTGTTTGTCTGTTCAGTTCTCTTCTGTTAAATTTAAAGCTTGAGTTAATTTTGTGACTTTGACCTCTTTTACGAGCCCATTTTTGTCCATTTACATGTTTTACAAAATAATGTAAACATTTTTTATGTGACTTTTTCGCTGTCCTTGCCTTATACTGATCAGTCCATCGCAAACTACATACACACCGGGCATTAGCCCATGGCGTTCACACTGGGCAAGCAGGGAGGGGCTTCTTCTTTTTTCGTTTTGTTTTGTTTACTAGCGAATGTCCGCCATCTACAGTTGGAAGAGACTTGGTGGGAAATGTGAAAAGCGGTGCAAATTTCGCAATTTGGGAACAAAATGTTAACATTTTGGTTCCTTCCTAGTGTCCTTCCAATGGCGGATATGGATTACCATCCTCTAATTTTATTCTTTATTTGAAAAGCAAACACAGACGTCGTCAGGCTGGTCTGGGTTCACCGGATAAATCCATACGTCACTACCAAATCTGAGTCCCTGATTGGTCAGTTTGACCTGTTTTATCGCTTGTCCAATGGCCGAAATGGTCGTAAAAACCTGCGTTGCAACTTGCGAACGCAGGTTTGTAAGCGGAATCCCGAAATGTGTGTTTATGTAGACCTTTATTGGAAGTGGTGGCTTGACCAGGCGTCGCCACGGGCGGTGTGAACGTCGCTTAAAATGCTTCTATTTCAATCGTTTCTCTCAGTTTTCTGCAAAAAACAAATGTGATTTCATTGTTAGAAGTTCAGGGCTCTGGCATCAACTGCCGACCTGTCCAGGGTGTACCCCACCTTCGCCTAACAGTAGTTGCGATAGGCTCCAGCAACCCCGTGACCCCCCCCCCCCCAAAAAAAAAAACAAAAAAAACCAAAAGACAGTAAGCTACTTTGGAAGATAAAAGAATGGAAGGTCAGGGTCAAGGCTTTTTCCACACGGTGATGTTAAAAAAACTGCTTCATCTATAACAAAAACACGTTCCTATAATGAGAGTGCACCATAGAGCCTTTCATGGAGGATAAATGCGGGATAAAGATGACGCTGAAGCAGCCCATTGAGTCTACTCTATGACTTGTCAGAGTTGTGGACGAGGCCACAGATAAGGTGATAACATTCACTCATTTAGAGCTGCTGCAACCATCTATGCATCCATTTGAATATATGGAAAGGACTCCATCATGGGAGATTATGGTCCTTGTAGCACGGATGAGCCAGAAAGGAAATGTTAGGTGTGATCGAGCTGAGAAGGACTTGCAGGTGGAGCAGTGTGGCTGAGAGCAACTAAACTTCAGCGATGGAACCTGGATCTGTAAGTGGCGCTGCCGCCTTGCTTCTCACCATCCTGAGCTGTGTGGTCCTACAGGGCGTCCAGGCAGGCGTCGTGGGGGATTTCAACCATGTGGAGCGCTGCAAAGACTCTCTGTTCATGGGCACCCCGCCGCGAGGCTACTTCACCAAAGCCTTCAAGAAGATCTGCCAGAGGTACGAGGATCAACCGCGCTACGTCACTCTGTACGACACACGCCAACACATCCCCGTCTACTCTGCTTACGTGTTCAAGAAGACAGACGGGGAAAAGAAGGTGGACTTTCCGTGGATGTTTGAACCTCAGGTGGGTTTGGGCTCGATCAAAAAATAATTTGGGTAAGAAAATGTGAAAAGTTTCTAGAATCCAACAGGAAAATGCAGCACATTTCATCAAACACAACAGGTACCAAAACAAAGAACAACTGAAAAGTCTACGGTTGTGTCAGAATTCCCACACTACTCCCCAGTTACAGCACCATATAAGGCGTTCGCCAAGTTTTCCAGGTGTCCGAATCTACAATTCCAAAATCCAGTGACCTGTATATTTCCCAGAAGTCTTTGTGAAAAACGCTTACTAGATCAGCAAATATAGACCACAATGCATTGTGTGTGAACGATTCGTCCTTTGAAAAAAACAAACATATTTCGTGCTGTTGTTAGAAGGAGGAATTATAATCCAGAGCGCCTTATTTATGGATTCATTCTTGTTGTGTTAACTGATGTTGAAGCGACTTGAAGAGGAACACAGCGCTCTGTCAAAATTTCAGTCGCTTTTATTTTTACGAGTTGCAAACTAAGTTGGGAGTTATTGATACCGTTGACATGCTATAACACTGCCAACCTGGGCACACTGTTTGTTTTTTGCGTGTAAACAACAAGGTTGGGAGTTAGCGTGGTCACAGTTATGTCTGTCTTAGCGGTATCATTAGCTGCGTTTCCATTATCTATGAAATTGCGCAAATTGGAATTGACAATTTTAAAAAAAGACCTCGTATTTATCGGAAAAAAAAGATTTGCGCTAGGAGGAAGCGGTTTTTGTATCGAAACTGACATTTCGCAAAACTGCAATGAAAACTTTTTTTTTAAGAATCAAACAAGTCACATGACCAACAACCAGATGGCGATGCGCTTCTTGGTAGGAACACAGCGTCACTTAGCTCATCAAAGGTTGAGCGTGTCAAACGGAATAGTTGGATCCACAGCTCCTCAGCAAAATCACTAACCACCATTTCCCATAATCCCTTCATCCGTAGCCACTCCCACATGTAAGGAGCCATGGCAGGAATTTGAAATCAAAGTATTGTGTACATCTGTTACTGTTTTTTTGAAGGACTTTTCACGTGAGCTGGTTTTATTTGCATGGTTATGATTTAGTGGTTATGATTAGTTGCAAAGTTGAGTTTTTTAAACAGTTCTAGAATTTCAATAAAGTTTTGCACATTTGCTTCATTTCCACAAGGAAACGTAGCTAATCTGTTTTATTATGTCTTTCAAACAACATTGGGAGTTATAGGTATCGTTTATCCATTTTGGATAAATAAATATCAAAATACACGGTGGCGCAGTGGTTAGCGCTCTTGCCTCACAGCAAGAAGGCCCCTGGTTCAAGTCCCGGCTGGGGGACATGAAAAACACAACGTCAATGGGGGACCTTTCTGTGTGGAGTTTGCATGTTCTCCCCGTGTATGCGTGGGTTCTCCCCGGGATCTCTGGCTTCCTCCCACCGTCCAAAAACATGCTTCATAGGTTGATTGGCAACTCTAAATTGTCCATAGGTGTGACTGTGAGAGTGTGTAGGTGTGTGATTGAGGATATTCTACCCTGCAACAGACTGGCGCCTTCACCTGCCTTCGCCCACAAGTGGCCGGGATAGGCTCTGGCAGCCCCGTGACCCCGAAAGGGAATAAACGGTACAGAAAATGAATGAATATCAAAATCAAAATGTATCTTCAAAGACTTTCATTTTTCTTGCCTACAAGAAAACAACAGTTTAGTCCGTTTCGCGCATCGGCCCAGTCAATCTGGCGTAAAACGTGTCTGTTGCGTCCAGTTCTAGACTCAGCTTCTATATCACCCCTAAAAATCGGTTTACTTCTGGCTCCAACCAAAATGAAGTCAATTCAGTCGCCGTTTTCTCACGATACACGTTGGAACCAGACATCGTCGAATAGTAGTCATTGGTTCCAGTCGGTCTGAGTTGACGTTTTTTATGGCAACCACTCCCCCCCAATCAGTAGTAAAGTTGTTGGAAGTCCACACCCCTACCACTGGAAACAGCTACACAAAATCTGTCAAACATTGGACGTAGGGACCAGCAGGCTCCACCTACTTTTTTCGAGGTATTTGATAGGTCACTTTTTTAACTAAATTAACTAGAACTACAGGAAAAATATCATAAATAAAATGAGGGTTATCAAGAACTCAAGAATGGTGATTCTGACCAATAGAATGACAGTAATGGAATATTGGCTCTTTGGAGCCAGCAGGTACTTCCTGTTTGGGACACCAGGGGGGAGGGGTCACTCAGTCCAATTTTTTATACCATCAATGGGTGATAGCTTGTCCAAAACGAGACATGTATGTATATGAAAATGGAACTGTTATCCTGTCCACAGTTGGCCTCGGACCAGAGCAGCAGCAACATGGAGCCCTTCCCTCAGTCTTCAGGAATGCACATGAACTTTGAGGACACTCAAGCGGTTCTGGAAGACTATGCCGACGTCGTCCAGTACGAGCGCGGCCAACTAAACCCAGACGAACACCAGGCTGACCCTCTGGACAAAGCCTCCACCTACACCCTAACCAATGTGGTACCCCAGATCCGGGAGTTCAACCTGGGTCCCTGGGCCGAACACAAGGACCTCATACGAAGGCGCCTTAACAACTACTGCCGCGGCAAAGCCTTCGTGGTAACCGGAGTCACCACGTCAGGTCACACCATCCGCCGTAACAACCAGGAGCGCGTGGCCGTTCCCGAGTACACGTGGTCGGCCTACTGCTGCACAGAATTTGACCAGAACGCGCCCTACTTTGTGCGCTACAAGTTCCCCGTGTTCGGGGCTTACGGGCTCAACGATCGGGTCAACAACCACATGGTTGAGGTTCCTCTCAAGAACCTCGAGAAGTTCCTCAGGGGCAGGATGAATGTGGACAAGAACTTCCAGATCTTTTACAACGACTGCGCCTCAGAAACCTGAGCTTAATCGTCCGCTATCCTTCCGGGTCAGTACCGCCCAAAGCTACACTAGAACCTTCCATATGTGTCAAAGTTGAATGGAAGTTGGAGAATTGTGGATATTTCAGGATTGATTGTTCTCTTAATCTAATAATAAAGTTTAATCTTTACAAATATCTGAAATCCCCAACCTGCATTTTGACTAAATAAAAATAAAATAATAAGTGAAGACAGTATTTTCTAAGAAAATTGAAACTAGATCAGTGGTTCTTTAACTTTTACCAGTATGAATATATTAACCCCTAAAGAGGACTGGAATTTAAGAAAAACAAAACAAAGAGAAAACAAGTTTGTTAAAACTCAATTAATAAAACTTAACATACTTGTAAAAAAATAAAAAAATTTTAATTTCTAACTTGTGATAGCATCAACTGAATTATAGTTGTTGGAAAATGACTTTCACTTTTATTAAAATAAAACTTATGGTCAGAATTTATGAGCAACCTTGAACATATAGGTGACTGGTACCAGCCTGCAGGGGGAAAAAATACCTTTTGTTTCAATATTTGTTTTATTATTCAAAGGAAGCTTTATTTTGAAAAACTAGTGGATTCTCCTTGAAACATCCAACTCATTCTAAGGTGATGTAGTCGCTCAAACAACGTATTGAAAATACATCCTCTACTTTCTCAAAAACCAATTCTGATCATCTTTTGCTCTATTCTACAAGCATTCTCTGCGATTATTTAATTATGACATCTTTAGCCAAAACTACGGAGCCCTGGACATGACATAAAAAATGTTTTTTTTATTTGTTGTTTATTTATTTTATTGTGTATTAGTATGTTTGATTCCTGCTCCCTCATTAATTTGTCCCCAAAAATAGCACGAATTTGCACCCATAAAATGCTGACTTGTGGTGACAAAATTCTAGTTTGCGCCAACAAAATAATAATTTGTAGCCACAAAATAGCATTTTGTGGCTACAGTGTCTAATTTGGGCACACAAAACACTAATTCAGTGCCACAAATTATGTCACGTGCAGGGCTCCATAAGGTAAAAAAGAAAAACTTAAAATGCAAGACAGTTTCTGCATAGCTGTAGTAGTTTATTAGAAAAACAGCAACACCGCCCCTCTTCCCCTCCCCATATCTGAGAGTTCTTGGTTTACACGCTCTCTTGCTAGCTCACACTTAACCTCAGGATGCATCCAAAAATGATGAGCAATATTGGAGCTATCCAGTCGTACAACTGAGACGAGGAAAACAAAGTTGTACGTGGATCTGGTTGTCTACAAGTGGAGCGCTTGTGGCTGGCCCAGCGCATCAGTGACGTCACAACTTCAATCTCCATTTTTTTTTTTTAAATCTACTCCTTGCTCACCAAATATTTAGAAAAAGCAATTTCGATCTTAATTATCTGTCTAAATCAGTGTTTTTCAACAAGTGTGCCGTGGGAAATTGCCCTCATTCACTGATCTAAAAACGTTTTCCATCTCCAAGATCTCAGCTCTTTGATCATCCAAACAGGCCCCTGATAAAACACTGAGTAGTTAGGAATATAAAATATCGTAAAATACTTTTTTCTTTGTGTTTATTTGATTCTATTAAAGACATTTTGATAAGAATGATGGTACCGCAATTTAGCTGCATCTAAAGCCGTTTGCGGCAAAGTCCCGCCCCTTTAACTGTCTCCACCAGTCATTCTTGAAGGCTGAGTCACATGTCATCAGTCTGACCAATCAGAAGTGTTTAAAGTCTTCACTTCCTTGTTTAGATTTAGCTCAAAAAGTCGCTCAGTTCTAACAGAAATACCAGCTAAAGCTCGTCTTTAGCGGTGCAGCTTTCCACAGAATCCGGTGTCAGACCGTGGAACAAGAGAACAAAACAATGAAGCTCAGAGACGCTGGTCTTTCTGCCCTTTTACGGCAGTTTCACACTACATCTCCCATGATGCATTGGGTTAAAAGGGACAGCGCCTCAGTGCACAATGAGTCGTCCTTATCAAACGTCTTGAAACCAACGAACACACCTCAAACAGTTTTTACATTTTCTAATTTTACTTTTATTTCATCTTTTAGAAAAAACGGCTTTAAAGTTTTGCTATTTTCTGCCACAATTATCAGAGAAATGAACGTGAGATTGTGGGGCGGCTGTAGATCGAGACAGACTATGAGTTTCTCCTTTTTTTTTTTTTTTTTGGATGCTGGTGTGCCGTGAGATTTTTGTCAAGGTTAAAGTGTGCCGTGGCTCAAAAAAGGTTGAAAAACACTGGTCTAAAGGACCAATAGCATCAGAAAAAAATGCTGAACCTGTCATAGCACCAAGCCACCTCTAGAGGGCCCTGACTCACAGTTGTTGGGAAAATACTTTCAAATTGAAGCATAGAGTCAGAATTCAAACACAAACTCATTCAAATCCATTTTTACAAGCTGGTTTTTTATGGCGTCTTTTTTGGCGTTTGTGGCATACACAGATTATAGAAGGAGGCCTGGTCTAAAGAGGACACGCGCTTCCAGGACACCCACCCTCTCCCCTGAAACTGCTCCTTCTCCAGGTGACCCCCATAATAGTGGGGGTCCAGGACCAGCAGGTGGCTCCCGCCCGCCCCGGTGCACACCCCCAAAATTCCCTTGGAGGAGTTGTCCCTGTCGCCCCCCATCATGACAGGAGATCCGTGCTCCTCGAAGTGCCGATGGAGCTCCTGGACTGCGACGCTCTCCAGCTCCGCCCCACCGCGGATGTGGACCAGCTTACAGGGCACCTCATAGAGGAGATCCAGAACCAGGGAGCCCTCAAAGGTTCCGATCCACTCCCTGGAGCCGGCAAAGGAGCCGGGCTTGTCCCTAACGGTCACTAAGGCTTGCTGGATCTCCGGCAGGCTCGGGACAGCTTTGCGTTCTGCGCCGCAGCGGTTGCAGCAGATCCAGGAGGACATGGTCTGGACGGTTCGATACCCACACCCCCATCCCCGGTCGTCCTGTCCATCACAGCCATAATGAAAGTAAACGTAGTCCCCTCTGATCATGGAGCATCTAGCGGGTTCCTTAAGGGGCTGGGGAAGACCTTCATGTAGGTTCTTGATCAAGGTTCTCCTGAAGTTCCCCTGCTCTAGTCCTTTCCCTCCCCAGTCGATCTTCTCCTCAGACATTTGGTGATTAATTTTAATCAAATACTTGTTTAGCTGTCACTAGCGTATTCTAAATATATTTATCTTTTTTGTATTTTGAGCAAAAACGATTTAGAAACACCAAAAAGCTGTTCGTCAAACCGGGAGCGCTCTTGTGTAACAGTAAAATCAGTCCTGACTGCAACAAAAAAAAAAGGTTCTGCTTTCTACACTGCTTATTCGCCTTGGTGCGTTCAGTCACACTCTGTTGTAAACAATTAACTCTGTCAATATCTGTTATTTTTCATTTTGTGCAGAAAACACTTGATAAAAGACCAAATAGTTGTCCGTAAAACCGAGAATGTAACACCAATCCTCACTAAATCAGAAAAAAAAAGTATCTCCCCCGATCTGCGCTCCTTCGTTCTGATACGTTCAGGGACACTCATTGTCTAAACTCTACCTCTGAAAAGTATCATTACAATTTCCAAAAACTATTTTAAAAAATGCCAAACAGTTTTTAAAACCGAGAGAATAATTGCATAACTTTGTGTGTGTGGTGCTTGTTTTTCTTTTTTACTTTAAGCAAAAACTACTTTAAAAACGGCAAAAACGGTTCCTCGTCATACAGAGTGTTGAGTTTTTCAACATTGCGATTTTCCCCTTGATGCGTTCAGGGACACTCGTTGATAAATATTTACGAGTGTCAAATTCTGCTTTTTTTTTTTTTTTTTTACTGTAAACGTTACTTTTGAAGGTAATTTTTATTGAAATTTACAATTAAAAGTTTGTGATACAAAATATTATTTGAAAATTACCCATTAAAGATTAAGGACGAGTATTTGTGTATTTCAATTATACAGATTTACAGAGTTTTCTTGGCGTCTTTGAAGGGATCCTACCAGCCGGTCAGGAATAACGCTAATTAGCGGCTGATATTGAGTTGTCAAGTTCCCCTCCTTTCCCCACAATGTCCACAATATTAAAATATCCCAAAATGAGGAAATTCGTCGCAGTTTTCTTGTTCTTGTGTTGCGCATCAGAGGAGCACACGTTAGAAAACCCGGAGAACGAGGAGCTTAAAATACAATGTGAAGAAAACAAGATGAGAATAAGCGTCCGGAGGGAGTTCTTCCGGAAAACAAACACCCCGTTCAGTCCGGAGCTCATTCGGCTCGGACGGAACTCAACTTGTGGACCCGAGAGGCCCGGAACCGACACCGAGATGGTTCTGTCCGCGGGGCTGCAGGACTGCGGGACCGAGTCCAGGGTGAGAAAAGTTAGGACAAAACTTGAGTGAGATTTATTATTAGTTCTTCTTTATTTTTTTATTTTTTACAAATACTCTCTATTGCAGCTTAAAACAAATAAAATTATGTTTTAGTCATAGTCATTTTATTTTGAAATCTTCAGATACATTCATGAACCTAATTAAATGACATTTCAAAAGCAAATTAGAACTGTAAACTTCAACTCCCACAATGCACCACACGGCAGCATAGTTAAAAAAAAATTATTTTCGAGAGCTTACAGTTGTAGAAGAAACTTTTATTAAAACAAACGTAACTGGTAAAATGAAAAGAAAAGGTATTTTGTTTTCTAGCGATATAGGGAGACTTCCGTTTCCGGTTGAGGACTTCCGGTTGTGGATGTTGACGTCTGCAGCTAAATTCCTGCTATTTGATCACAAGAGTTGGGTCATTTTCAATCATTTTTAAGTTGTAAAGTGTTTTTGTAGTTAATTCTAATAACTACAGTAAATATAAACTTATTGGTTTAAAAAAGTCTTTTGAAGATTTTAATGAATCTCGTTGTTTTAAAGTTATCTATCTAGAAAGATGTGACCAATTAATCAAGAATTACATACTATTAAACTACAGTGAGATTTATCCAAGACTTCCAGGATAATTTTATGATTTCTCAGTTATTTTTAATTATAAAATCCCATTTAAATCTATTATAAAGATACCTAAAGTTTTTTCTATAAACCTAAAACGTTTTAATTTAATCTGAAGAGGTTAGTACACTTGCACTACACTGGATACATTGTCTGTAGTATACTTGCTACGCTTATGCTCAAGTATACTTGATAAAATAAACTTTATGTTAGTTTATGCTACTTCTTACAGCAAATGTGTTTATTAGCTAAACGCAATTTAAAATATGGCAAATATAAAATAAATAAAGCGAAACTTTAAAAAAGTATGCCTTAAAGAAAATGTACTGCTATGTATATATATATGTATATGTTTAATAAATGTTAATTAAATCAAATTAAATATGAAAAACTGAAAATAAACTATAAATAAAGACAAAGTAAAATCTTATTAAGATTAAAGTCTTTCCCTTTGATTTACTATTTTGTATATATTCTGTTCAATTGTTTGGAGACAAAATGAATGAACAGATCAGAAGTAAAATGTTAAATGATTACATAACAATAAAGGTTTTATATTGGCGTGCAGGTTGACGGGGATTGGCTCTTGTACTCCAATCAGCTGCTGCTTTTCCCGGCTATCCTTCCCACCGCCACCGGCAGCGTGATCGTCCGCGGCGTGACCACCGTCATACCTGTTGAGTGCTACTACGAAAGGTGAGGCAAGACCATAAGAAAGTGTTGTTGTTTTTTTTTTTTTTACCGTATTTCCTATAATTGATGTTTTCCTGTTGAGATCAGGAAGCAGAACGTTATAGGAGAGCCACTGATGCCAACCTGGATACCGATGACGTCCAGCATCCGCGGCTTCGGCCTCCTGCGCTTCTCCCTTCGTATCATGAAGGGTGAATTCCTCCTGTTCAGCCCCCACTTAAAAAAAAAATACTACAACAACAACAACATCATCATCTCACCTGTTGGTTTTGCTGTGCTCCTCCTGCACAGACGAATGCACCTCCGCGCGCAGCTCCTCTGTGTTCCAGCAGGGGGAAGCAGTGTTTTTGGAGGCCGCTGTGGATTCGGCGCTGCACCCCCCCCTCACTCTGCATGTGGACCACTGCGCCGCCACCGTGCAGCCTGACCCCCTCTCCGAGCCGAGATACAGCTTCATAACCAAACACGGGTCTATTTTTTTATTCATTTATTTGTTAATTTTTGGTCAGATGACACGACAGCAGCTGGAGACGAGATCCATGATGCTTTTTGTCCCTAAATTCCTGCTGTTGCAGATGTCTAATGGACAGTGTTCTGCCAGGATCTTCATCGAGATTCCTGCCCAGGCAGCGGGCTGACCGGCTGTGCTTCAGCGTCCAGGCTTTCCGCTTCAGAAAGACACCTGTGGACCAGGTCCTGAATAGACTTCTAGCATGGCGGTTGGATTTAAGGACCGTCTGAGGAAAATGCTGTTTCAACAGGTTCTTGAGGAATTTCTCTGATGATGGAGGAAATTTCTGAAGAAAGTTAAGATTTCAATTGCATTTCTGAGTAATTTTTTTAATTGAAATTCTCGTAAATCAGGAGCAGACAAAAAAAAAAAAAGTTCATATTTCTATTTTCTAACAAACTCCTGCTGCTCTGCAGATTCCAGAAAGTGACACAGGTTTTATAAAATGTTGGCTAAAAACGGCGCCGTCATGATCAACAGACCACTGGAAAGGCTTTCCAAAGGATGACTTTAGGTCCTGGTTAAAGAGCCGTCTCTGTTTTCTCTCAGATGTTCGTCAGCTGCCACCTCAAAGCCGCCCCCAAGCAGAGCCCCCACAGCCACCTGGACAAAGCCTGTTTTTTCCACAGAGCCACCTTCAGGTCAGCACGATTTTTTTATTCATTTTTACGGAGGCGCAGGTTTGTCAGGGGGGTTTCTGTCCTTCAGCTGGCGAGCCGCCGACGGGAACGGTGCCGTGTGCGAATGCTGCGACTCGGACTGCCTGAGTCCGGAGGAAGAGGAGAACCGCGGAGACTCCACGTCGCTTGCAGATAGGTTTGAATCCCACTCATTCAGTAAAGCCTTTGCCTCCTGCACCCGGGCCCTTAAGAGGAGCGGCTGCATCCTAAGGGGAGCGCAGGCGCCGTAGATCACTGCTGAGTGATCCACGACCTTGATATTTCCTGAAGGTCACCTACACGCCCCGAACAGATTTGACCGTTTGTCCTGCAAACATCGGCCCGGAGAGGCAGCCGGTGCTGAGGCGTTGGCTCCTTTCAGGTGTTCTGCAGACAGTAAGCTAGCTCGTGATCTGGTAACAGGTGGGAGGTTTGAGGCCGACAGGACGGTTGGACCGCTGCACACTTTGGAGCGCTCTTATTGGACGGGCCGGCTGTCAGTCAATCAGTGAAGAGCTGCCCCCACAGTTTCAGACGGTAAGCAGCCTTTTTTTTTTGTTTTTGTTTTTTTTAAACGATGACTCCAACCCAGTGAAGGAACTCCTGGCTACAACCAAATGAAGTCAATCTAGGCGCCATTTTTACACAATCTAGACGCCACCATGTTGGAACCAGATGACGTCGCTAAGCAGCGATTGGTCCAAGTGAAGCCACGTTCACTGTCTGTAAAAGCACGTACATGCGCGTTCTGGTGTTCCGCATTCAAAACTCCTGCGTTCACGCATCGCTACACAAGTTTGTACGTCTCTTTTTTTTCGGGATGTAAGGACGACAGAAATTAAAAACCAATCAGGGACTCGGATTTGATAGTCTGGCGTCCAGCTGTCGCACACAGCGCATGCTTTGAAGTTTTTGTAAGTAAGTATAAGTAAGTAAGTAAGCTGAACAGTAAAAAGTATACAATCCAGTAAAAGCAGAAAAACAATCAATTAAATATGATGTTAAGCAAAAATAAACGTAAAAAAAAAAAATAACAATGAAGCTAAAAGCATTTTTGAATAAAAGTGTCTTCAGTTGACCTTTAAAAGAATCGACGGTGTCGGCCACATGAAGGGACAGAGGGGGGGGCATTTCAGAGTCTGGGGGCTATTGCCTGGAACGACCTCTGGTTTTATACTTGGTCTTAAAAGTCTTTTTGATCCGAGGATGGGAGGGCACGGCCGGCAGCGTAGGGGCAGAGCAGGTCTGATGGGTATTTTGGGGTCTGTCCATTTAAAGCCATACAATTATAAAATCAATACGCCTTGATTGGGAGCCAGTGTGAGGAGGATAAAATGGGGGGGGGGCTGTGTGCCCTTTTGTCGCTGGAAAACACCGACAGTTTGCGTCTGCTGTGACTCTGAGCAGGTTCCTCCATCTGGACCGAGGAGTCGCTGGTCACGTCGGGCAGAGAAGCGAGCAGACCAGGACTTTCCAGAGAGAAGAACCACAATGGACGAACTGAGAAGAGTGTGTGTGTGTGTGTGTGTGTGTGCACGCGCTGCAGGAAGACTTGTGTGGTCCTGGGACGGAGCAGAGGGGAATCCTGCTTTCGGTTTTGAACACAAATAAATTCAGGGATTGATTTACTTAGAAATAAATAAAAGGATTCTTTTTTTTTTTCTCAGGTGCCTGCGCTCCATTTCTGTGAATGGATGAGTAATGTTTTGATTGCATAATGTGCGTTTGTGAGTCCGCTTTCTGTCAATATTTGTTCAGAAACTAAAACATGAAAGCCGATTGTTGCTCTGGGACGTGCGGCCTTTCGCCCCGGCTCTCTGCAGGTCTGACGAAGGCGCACGAACGTGCAGGAAGGCGTGGAGGAAAGACGGTTCATGTCGGCGCCTCACGGGGGGGAAACTCACTGAGTTTCTGCGAGGGAAAAACTTTTCAGGCGACAATCTGCACTTTTGTTTTTAAAACTGTAGTTGAGTCTGGAGCAAAGATGAAGTTTGACTCTGAGGCGTCCAGTTTGCCTTCTTCTTCATGATAAAAGTTCTTCTCAGGAGACTCTGTCTACAGGATGATGGACGTTTGTGGGGATAAAAACAAATATTCCTTCCAGAAATGATCATTTCAAGTCTAAATGGTTTCTTTCTGTATTAAAACCTTTTTCATAAATTCTTTTTTTTTTTTAAATAATTTTTTTTCAGTATAAATGAACTGTGCAAAGTAATGATTGTACCAGTGAAAATGCCAATATTCTATTTTAGTGTATTTTATTATATTCTATTGTTTTCCAATCTATCCTTTTCATTTTTCTATTCTCTTCAATTCTACAATTTTCTTTTGTTTTTACTATTCTATTCTTTTCTAATCTTTCCTTTTCTTTTTGATTCCAATTTATTCTCTCATTTTCCAATATATTCATTTTCTATTTTTTCTTTTCACCTTTATTTTTTTCTATTCTACAATTTTCTTTTTGACTATTTTCTAATATATTTTTTTCAATTTTTGTCTAACCTTTTTTATTCTAATCTATTCTCTCGTTTTCCAATCTATTTTTCTATTTTTTCTATTTATATCTATTTTTCTTTTATAGTTTTCTTTTGTGTTTTTACTATTCGACTCTATACTTTTGAACACTTTTCTGTTATATCCTTTCTTTATTCAGTTAATTTCTATTCCTTTCTATACTTTTTAACTTCAACCTTTTCTGATCTATCCCTTTTTTCTATGATTCTTTTATTTTCTACTCTAATTTTTTTTCAATTCTATTCTATTCTAAACAGTCATTCACACTCTAAGAAGGAAGGACTCCTTCAGCAGCGAATGGCTTCAAGGTCTGACATACCGTTCAGTCTGACTGAAGTTCTACAAAATAAAAGCCTTTTATTTAAAGTCATTTATGTGTTTTACTTATTTGTAATAAAAAGTCTCATCTTGTTGAGGTCTGACATCCATTTGTGAGGTTTTGGAGGTTTCAGAAAGGCCCAAAAGAAGAGTTTTCTGAACGTGTCATTTAACCACCAGTTTCTGTGAATTCAAGACTTTTCTCTATTCTACCATCTTTGCACATTTAAATCCAAATTTCTATCATCCATTTCCTGTCCAACTGATCTTGGGTTTGTGGTGGTTTTGTACACATTGTGTTTTAAATCTAATGTTTGATGCTATCAAAACATAAATGTTTGCTGAAGATGATTGTAAAAAAAAAAAAAAAGACCCATTTAAAGTTTATTTTGTCCAACAGTTAAACTGGTTTAAAGGCATGAAACATTCAAATCAGGACATTAACAACCCCACTGATCCGCAGTGACATCAGGTGAAGTCTGTTCTATAGTTTTTATTGGAAAAAGAATCTGTGGTTTAAGAATTAAAGACCTATAAGAATCTGTAACCCTGACGTCATTTTCACTAATAAGAAATGAGGTGGACGTAGTGAGATAGTCACAGGGTCAAGATAAGGTCAAGTTTGTCCCCAACTGAATGTTTGAGACAGGGTTAGCGTATCTAAATGTAACATATACATTGCAAATCTAAAGATTGTAGCCTTTAAGGCTGATTTCCATCTGTAAACAGACTGATGGTCGCTAGAATGTGAGGATAAAAGCAAAACTATTAAAACCGCTTTATGTCGCTAATTCACAATGTACCGTTTAATCCAGGACTCCACTTAATTTAGCATCACTTTGGTAAAAGAAAACACCGAATAAAAATGTTTATTTTTTTTTCTTCCCGGTGCCATTGTAAATAAATTCAGTTTTCATCACATACAGAAAGATTTAGCCTTTTCCAGACGTGGTGGAGTACGCGGACGTGGCTTCGAACAGGAAATACCTGGAAGGGCGGCCAAAAGAGGGGGCGGATTATGAAGTAGAACTAACAAAGTGTTGAGGGGTCGGGTTTGATAAGAGGTGTGAGGCTGACAGAAAAAGACCGAGACAGCGTGAGAGGTTTGGCGGCACGTGGGAGAGGGGTGCACGTGCAGAAGTGAAGGTACATTCAACATGTTTTTAAATCCAGATATGTGGACTTTCTTCCGTCTCAAAAATCCTTCCACACAGGTTCTGTCACAAATACGATCTTTATCAAACTCCTTTTTTTTGTCTGCTCCTGATTTAAAACGATTTGCACAAGTTAACACTCAGAAATGCAATTTTCAGCCTAATTTTCTTAACATTTTTTGCTTCATCATCAGATAAATGCCACAAGAACATGTTAAAAGCACTAAATACACAATTTTCATCAGAGAGGGTCTTAAAGGCATTCAGGGCTTGGATTGCTAGATTTGGAAAGTTTAAGATGTAAATTACCATGACATATTTGGACCGTTGGTCTGCAGTTCCTCCATCAAGACGCATTACTTTCAGCTGGTTGGGATGGGCGGGGCCAGCCAATCAAACCTATACATGAGTTTGAAAAATAAAAAGGGTTTTAATCATTCATAAAGGTTTCCTCTTTCTACAGGAAAAAAAAATCGTATAAATATTTCCTTTTTCATCTTACCTTGGAGGAGGACGTTCCTGATGATCAGACCCCACGATCACGGGTGTCGCCAGCATGCTAAATGAGTCCATGCCAGCACCGTTTATGCAATCTAAAAAAAAAAAGCAGTTTACTTGTTATTAGCAGAAGGTCATCAGCATAAAGTCTTTAAACCAACTGTGGAGCATTTTTATTTTGTTCGAAGGATAAGCCCCTTGAGATGTGTCATCTCGTTTTCAAGGGGGTCCTCAAGCATGGTGGTAGAAGGTTGATAGTTTGGACGTCTTTAGCTTGTATGTTTTCAAAGAACTCTAAACATCATGATGCTCTGGAATCTGTCTGAAAATAAAGATCGATTGCGCAGAAAAACCCTGAAGCACAAATCCACTTCGGAGTAGAAAACCCCCTTAAACGCCACAAACCACAATGGGAGTGATGTAGATCTTGCAGAGGTCATTCGCTACATCGGGGTTCCTCTTTCGCAGTCACTGTTTTGCAGATCCTCTTGGTTCTATTTTGCGTGCCTTTTTTTTTGGGAGAGGATTGTCTTCTGCATCCTAACTTGCTGTCGACCATTGTCAATTAATCTCCTCTGTGCCAGTGTTAGTAACTTTATATTACAAAGTGTTACAAACGTAAGGTGTTACTAACATGAAGTTTACGTCGCAAAGTGTTACTTATGCAAAGTATAGCTGTTACTTATGAAACATGTTATCACAGCTAGGTGTTACTGACTTCACGTTACAAAGTGCAACTAACGTAAAGTGAGACAGACTTTGTGTTACTTACATAATGCGTGACTAACGCAAAGATTTACAAACTTTGCATTAAATGTATATACGAATCATGTTTATAATTTAATGTTAACATCTTAACGTTACAAACTTTTGAGATCATTAAGTGTTACCAACTTTATATTACAAAGTGTAACTAATGTGAAGTGAAAAAAAGGACAGTGTTACTGACATAATGTTACAAACTGTAAAGTGTTACTAACATTAAGTGTAACCCAACTTGACGTCACAAAATGTTACTAATGCAAACTACAGTTAACCTAAAATGTTGCCAACTTTAAGTTACTACGGGTAAGTGTTACTGACTTCACGTTACTGTTACTTATATAATGCGTGACTAACATCAAGAGTTACCAACTTCACGTAAATGTTATATTCGTAACATGTTTATAATGTAATGTTACCAACTTTATGCTACAAAATGTAAAGAGCATAACGTGTTACTAACTTTATGTTACAAGGTGTGACTAATGTAAAGTGTTATCAATGCAAAGTGTTACCACCTTATGTTACTAAGTGTTACTTATACAAGGTGAGGCAAACGTAAAGTCCCATAACGATGCATCAACGTTTTTCTGCCTGGCAGAATCAGCTTATTTGCGCTGATTGTATAAACACGTCACTACTGTGAAGTGTTGCATATTGGGGCAAAACTGTTTTTCTCAGCTTCAGGAATCTGTTTGAATGTCGTTAATTGCATAAGCAGTTGTAGAGTTACGGTAATTCAAAGAACATTAACACTAAAAGTAAAGTAGCGGTGTTAAATTAGTGGAGCCAGAGTGATCGTCACGTTTGAGAATTGAACCCCCAACCAACCAACTGGGAATCTACACCCACTTCAATCTAAAGGTTCCTGTTCAATAAAAATGCTTGTGGATGATGTGAAACTGATGCTGCAAGGTGGTGCGGTGGTAAATGTTGCGCTTTACAGTCCCATTCACACACACCATAATCACCAGGAGCAATCTGGGGTTCGGGGTCTTGCACAAGGACACTTCCACGTATGGGCCCCGCAAACCTGCAATCTTCCAACAAAAAAGAGGTCGACAGGTCTTGCCTCTGCACCACGGCCGCCCCACGCTGGTTTATATCCCAGCTGAGACCTATTTGGTGTGAAGTTGGCATGTCTGAGTGGGTTTTCCCCGGTCACTCTGGCTTCCTCCCATAGTCTAATCTCTCTAAGCTGCCCAGAGGAGTGCCTGTGAGTGTGGCCCTGTTGACAGACTGGGTACCCGTTCAGGGTGCACTCCCCCTTTATCCAACAGCAGAAGGGATAGGCTCCAGCAACCCTATGGCCCCATAAGGGATGCAGCAGATTCTGTGGTGGATGATGTCAAATTTTCTCCACAATATTTGGAGGGAAATTACTTTTCTTTTTTTTTTCTCATGAAAGAATTAGATAGAAATGTACCAATTCCACCAGTGGGTCAAGACAAAGAATACAGAGTTTAGTGTTTCTTTTTCCATTCCTGATAACAGCCGCATTGTTGTGCTGTTTACTATCCAGGGATTCCATAAGGGTATTTTTAAAGGTCAGTGGCTGTCATTTCGTACCGTTTCTCGTAACAAATTGAATAGGACCGTGAGATCAACAATCGCTTCCGACCTCGTCGGTGGCCACTGTCTGAGCTCCCGTCTTGGCTCCTGTGTCGCTTTCATTCAGTCACCTCATTCTTTTATGTCAGCTTCCTGTCTTGTGTCGCGCCAGAGGAGGAGACCTAATTGGCCAAGAGCCCAAAAAACCTGGATAAGAAAGCAAAACGTATAAAAAAAAGGGGCCATAGATGTCCACTTTCACTGCCTCTGATGCATAATACAGCCCACCCAGCATGTTGTTTGTCCAACCTGGTGGTCTTTGTTGGTTAACCAAGTGCACAAGGGTTCATCCCCGACTCCCATGATTCCCAGATTCGGTCGCTGCGTCCCATTCCACACCAGGAGCCACTGTGGCTGGACACCCCTGCCCCCGCACATCCCTCACCTCCCACCCCAATCCTTTTCTGTGATCGTGGAGCATGGCTTGCAGCACGTACCTTGTCTCCTTTCCCTCTCTCTCATGTTGGCTCAGACATAAGCAAACAGTGCTTTAAGCAAACAGTGCGACAAAGCTGCCAAAAGGGTCTTCAGCTTTGCATTGTAGACAATGTTCCCTTAAAGCTCCCTCAGCCTGACCTGAAGACCACCCATCCTCCTCTCCGCTCTGTAGGTCTGTGCTTAAAAGTGGATCCTTAAGCACGTCTGCTACGGATTTACAAAACTCCCACGCCACGCAAACCTGAGCTATATTTGGCTTATCGGTTTCCAAATATACTTTTGAGGAATGCCGTGCGTTCCACTCTACGTCGCAATGCCGGCGTCTAGTAATAAATAATGCAAACATGCTTAAACTTCCTGGCAGATGAAGAAACGGGTGGTGGAGCCTCCTCTCCTGTGAGTCAAACAGGGAGGACTTCCCGGAAACCTCAATATACTTCCTTCCCTTTGGTTCCAAAGGGCCGGTCAGCGGTCAGAATGAGCACATGCGATATTTGCCTTCCTATAGGCTCTACAAAGATGAATACTTTTAGACTCAGATGATATAATATGACAGATTTAATTAGGAGTTTGTCCACGGGATCAGTTTTAAAGGTTATAGTTCAGGGGTCTGCAACCTTTAACCTTTGATTATAGATCCGCTAGAAAAAACACTTCGGGGATATACAATCACAAATCATTAAAGTTTTTTGCGTAACAATAAGCGGAAGTTTTTAAGCAGCTCTCTGGCCCGAACCCTTTCAAGACGTGATATATGTCAGTGTTTCTTGGCATTGTTGTCCGTCGAGGGTTTCGGCTGACGGTTCTGTACGTGAATTTGGTTTTGAGCTGTTCAAAATTTTTGTTTGGTTGAGAATCACGCGGTTTCTGTGTATTTGACATTTTACGTAAATCTTACGCAACTGTGTTGGATTTGTGGCTTTCCACAATTGTTCTACTTGTGCCTAACGGACTTTTCACGCATGTATCACCAATGTATGACTTTTATGATGCGTACACGGCGCACACATCACGTTCAAATGACAGCACAGTCTTTTATTTGTACCTTTTCTGTGGTTTTATTGTGGTTTATTCGCGATACATCTGTGAACATTTTTACGTAAAGGCCACAACTTTTCTCACTTTTTCTACGTATATCAATGTAGGACCAATTATCATCTGTGCTATTTGTGCAGAGTGTACGTGGTGGCTGTGTGACACGGTCTTAACATTGGAGCTGTCACAGGTGAGAGGAAAATAACACTCTTTGAATTACCATAATTCTTTGACGGCTTACATAGGAAACATGATTCCACTGAATTCTGATAAAAAAGCAGTGAAACATGTATACAACACTTCACTAACAAGTTTTGTTAGAAATGTGTTACATTAGTAACGTCACAACAGTTAGTTGCTTAAGTGTTATTAATGTAAAGTGTTAACAAATTTACATTGGTAAGTGTGGAAGCGCTGCACGGTGGTTAGTAACCCTTGTACTATCTTATAAGGGTCCAGATGACCCACCCTTACATTGATGTGTTCTCCCTACCATGACAAAGGTGGATAAAGGTGGAGAGGATGTCATGTAATCCATGGACACCAGTGAAGATCACAAATCATTGAAGAAAAAAGGTTCAGGGCACTGTCTAGTGGGGTCTAGATGACCCCATTCCCAATGTTTTCCGTTCAAGGTGATGCTAAATTAAGTGGAGTTCTGGATTATATGGTAAATTCTAAATTAGTGGCATATGGCATGAAGGGGTTACATGTCTGACAAACTGGGTTTGATCAAATTAAAGCTCAGGAAACATCAGCGCAATCTAGTGAAAAAAATATTTCTTGGAAAGTCCATTTTCTGCCAAAAAACTCTGTTTGAAACTTGGGTTTTTAGGGGGTCTGCCAGGCACGTCTGCAGTCTATGATTACAAAAAAGAAAAGATCAATGCCAAATTTGAGAAAATGTTTATCCCAAGGCCCTCAGTGAAAACAAATGGCTTTGATGGTGGCAGAAGTCTGGTTTTTATCCGTCTCTATCAGCAACATTCTCCAAGACTCCAAGAGTCTACAGGGATGCGACCATGATTGAGACACCCTGATGGTACGATTAGCATCCCTTTCAGCATCTTACATTCTGACATGTCCTGTTATGTTTTATGCATTGATAAAACTATCATCCGTTATCTGTTCTTCAGAAGCAGCTGAAAACAAATGAAACACAACAGAAACAGCAAACCTACATGTCGCCTCATGTCGGAGATTAGTTTATATTTATGCTGTCACTCCAAACAGGACTGTACTTTTTTCAAGTAGCACACCGATCAGAGATTTGTCATTATTGTCATGGATTTGTACAGACTACAGTCGTAATGGACAAAGGTGCTTGTTGCTGTGTATAAGAAGTGTATGAACACTGAGCTGTTTGGTCAGGACAAATCGGTTTCACAAAAAGTGATTGGCAGGTGTGAAAATTTCATCTGAACTTAAAAAAAAAAAAGTATGGTCTAGTCCACTGATGGAAAAACAGTCTGTTCACTTGCAAGTGAACCCTGGTGTGGTTATACGTACTGTCCACTATGAAGGCAAAAGAAAAATCCAGCACCTCAAAAATCAGGGGTGAGCCGTTTAAACTATATTCCCAGCGCCCTTGGCACCGCATGATTAAGTGGCCATTTCCTATGAAAGTTTATGTAAATGTATGTAATGTCACAAGTTTCTGCGATCAATGTTCGAGGTGTACGTACAAAAGTTGTGGCCCATTTTCAGTTACACCAGGTCTAACTGACCAATCAGGGATAGCTTCCCTTTTAAATCATGGAAGTGTCAATCATTTTTAAACTGATTTGGAAGGAGAAGGTAATAATTGCTGTTTGTGCCCGGCTAGAATTCTATGACACTGTCAGGGTAGGGGGGACTGGTGAGCAGGAAGGACTCAGAATGCAGAGACGGGAGGCACACGGTTCCAGGGCAAGGGGTTTAATCACAAACAAAAAGCGCTGCAGAGCAGGATAACAAAACTAAACTAAACTTACTGTGGCGTGGTATGAAACATGGACATGACAGTCAGGGACGAAGAGACATTAAGACATAAGAGACGTTAATGGACCAGCACAAGAGGAAGGCAGAGACGAGACTTAAATACAGGCAGGGCAAGACAAAGGTGAACATGATCAGGACAGATTGGGACAAAGGAAGTAAAACTCAAGAACATGACGAAACAGAAAACCTTTCAAAATAAAACAGGAAACAGAACTCAAACATGACAGAACAAGACAGAAAGCAAAACCAATACAAAGAAACCCAAACCATGGCAGACACCAAGTCTTTCATATAATGAAATAGAGCCCTTTCCTGCTTGTTTAGTGTGAAAACCATGGGCTAAATCCACATGCAGAAACGTGTGTTTAGTGCATTCAGGAACACTCATGAAATGTCTGGTGTCTACGTACCATGACAGTTAGACACACTGTGCAATTTAGCTATAGGAAAAATGTACAAATATTTTTAAAAAGTTGTAGAATATATTGGCAGATGGGCTTATCAACATCTAATATTCATCGGACTAGCGGTGCTAGCCAGTTTTCCTTTCTGTGTCTTTTATTGGTAGTGTGAATTTTAAGCAAAAACATTTGTTTCACCTGCATGATGTTTTATGGCAGTTTGGTCCATTCTCAACAGTGCAGTGTGAAAGTAAACTAAGACCAGATTTAAGTGTGGTACTTTTCAACATTTCCAGCTCATTCAAAACTAATTCACAGGGATATTCTAGTTCAAAGGTTGTACAGAGGTGTAGTGGTTAGCACTCTTGCCTTACAGCTAGAAGGTTCTGGTTCAAATCTCAGCTGGAATCGTTCTTTGTTGAGTTCTTCTCATGCATGTAAAGGTTTTCTCTGGGCTGTCCGGTTTCCTTTCAGTCCAAAATATGCTTCATAAGTGATTATAAATTGCCCACACGTGTAAATATGAGTGGTATTGTTTAGTTCTGCAAACCCCAACAGTACCTGGGATAGGCCCCAGCAACATTGTAATCCTGACAGGGATTCAGCAGGTTCAAAAAATGGATGGAATGCTTGGAAATGCTATTGTTTTATTCAGTGTTTCCTTTGTTTTTGATAAAAACCGATCAGTTTAAATCCATAAGAAGAAAACAAAATAAAATGATACTTTAAAGTGGCATCCAAAGTGAAGCTGGCCCAAAAAGTGTCATAAGCTTGAATAAAACCATTAAAGAGCTAAAGGGGGGGGCAGGTTAGTGTACAGTGATACACTCAGGTCAGGATTCTTGTGAAAATACATGGCAGTGTGGACGTTTTTTGTCCACAGAGGTTCTTTAGAGTGGAGCACAGAGAACTGAAAATAAAAAAATACAGTTAGAAATAATAATTGTCATTCATCTTTAATGATCTTACTGATGGAAAGAGGTTTTGGACATGGATCCATTCATCCTTTGCTTCATACGAATCAGTCATCCTTCCCCCAAAACATGATATTTCCACCGCCATACCTTACAGTGGTTATTGTGTTCTTGTGATGCTGATCCAGATGGTCTCTGGAGAACGTTTAATCCTTCTGGATGTGCTGGTTCGAACAGGGAGACCTTTGGAGCTCTGCAGGATTTAAATCCTTGTCAGAGTTGCTTGTTACCATTGGTAATCTTTGTCACTGAGGTCCTGGCTGTCTATAAGTGATTGACCAGTTTCCCCTTATCGTTCTGGACCGTTTCTTCAGAACATTTGTACTCCACCAGGTGAGATCTTCCAGGAGAAGACGGTTAGTGATTTCAGTTCCATTTTCTCATTATTTTAGAACAGTTGATCTGTTCTCTCCAGACTGGTTGCTTACTGTAGATTGGTTCACCCCAGTCTGGTTCCGATCCACAGTCTTGTCCCTGATGTCTTCGAAAGCTCTTTGGTCATAACCGAGAGGCTATAGTCTTGACTGCTTAATGGTGTGGACAGCTGTCTTTTATACAGATAACCAGTTCAAACAGGTGTCATTATCCCTTGTGCTATCTTGTGGGGTCCAGATGACCCGATCCTTACATTGACGTGTTATTCCTACCATGACAAAGGTGGATAAAGGTGGAGAGGATTTCATGTAATCCATGGACACCAGTAAAGATCAAAAATCGTTGAAGAAAAAAGGTTCAGAGCACTGTCTAGTGGGTCTAGATGACCCCACTCCCAATGTTGAAGTACATAGGATAGCACCAGGAGTAACACAGGTAACCAGTGGAGGATAAAAGGGCTTCTTAAGGAAGAAGAAACTGGTCAGCGAGGGACAGAATTATAGAGTATTCGTTGGAGCTAAATACTCTCGTGCTCCATTACATCAATAGATTCTTTAAAAATCAAACAGAATTTCCTGATTCTATTTTTTAACGTTCTGTCTCACAGTTGATGTGTTTCTGTGATGAACATTACAGACCAAACTCATCTTTTTAAGCACAACACCTTAGAGAATCAGTGACTGACATACTTTTTTGTATCTTTGATCAGAAACATCGTAAGCTCTAACTCTGCACTGACACATTTATATGTGCATTCTTAGTAAAATTCTTCTTTTTAGGGGCTGATTGTAGTCTTGACTTGAAAACTGCCTGTGCTGAAATTTGGTTGTCTTTTCAGGTTTCACTTTTCAAGAAAACGTTCTTTCAGATTTTAGGATAGGGTAACTGAAAGTGTTTTGTAAGGAAATGTAGAGGCCTTGTATGGTGATGCGAACTCCCTCCAGACTGTCAGCTGCAGAGGGGAATCTTGTGAGGATATCTACTTGTCTTAAGGGCTTTATGACACAGCGACATGTGACGGCTGCTTTTGGATTCCTGGAAAATTCGGGCCTCTTCATGGGAAATACAGCAAGTTTAAGAACGTAAGTTGAACGAGAAGTCTCACTGAACTATTCAGGAAGCTGATGAGCCCACACCCGTTTGCTGAGTGGACCGCTGAATGGTCATTAAGCTGTTTGAGATGACCCAGGAAACAAAAACAAAGCAAAACAAAGAACGAAAGGGGAAATCCACAACATGAAATTTTGATGCACAAGATCCCAAAGGTAGGCTGCTGTTATTGGTTTTGACTTAAAGTTGATTTGTGTCTACTTTCTGTGATAATTGTGTCCATAATTAGAAAATTGAATCTCATTCCATTCTAATCTAACTCTAAATCTAATTTTAAGATCATTCAAATCTGGATTCAAACTAGGGGTGCACAATATGAGGAAAACTTGCGATGTTACTGATTAGTGTTGCGATGACAATGTGACTTGTGATGCATAAAGACAGCAAAACAATGAATACATAATTTCAATTTCACTGCAACAGTTTTATTGAAATGAAAGTCTATATAACTTTAAATTAGACCTCAAATGACCCATGTCCACATAGGAGGCGGGCGTCTGATATAGAAGGGCTCCATTTGATTAATGTCAATGTCGATGTTGCAGCAAAAAGCCAGGAAAACGGCAAACAGGTCCGGGTTTCAAAATAATAGCTTCCTTTGTACTTTCAAAATAAAAAGTGTCAAATTTTATTTTCTATTTAAGGGACGGCGAAAGTCTAATTTTGAAAGTACAAAAACATAAACTTTTTGACACAAAACAAGCATTTTACAAGGACCTGGTGAGGAAGAAGAGGGCATGGAGCCTTATCGCTTACGTTTTGGATGGCGGGACGTACTATTCGACACAGGGGGCGGCAGGACAAACCACTCCCCCTGGAGCCAAGGGTGACGGGGGATGGGCAGGAGACGCAACAGAGACAATGTAAACTAAAAGACAGTCGTGAGACAGACTCCCCGCACAACACAACATAGACACACCGCAGACAGACAAGTGTCAACTTGGGGTAAGGCCTAAGGTAACCTTTTATGCCGAGAAATGGTTACCGTAGACCTTACCCTGATTTCACACTGGTCTTTTACAATGCGTGTACTGCATATGCTGATATGGCGATGACGATACACTTTCAATTTTTTTGTACAGGTCTAATTAAAATTGCTTGCTTTTCGGAAAGGTTGTCCAACAGAAGGTTTAAAGTCCCGCTTATGGAACATAGTTTCTTCAGAGCGGTAGAAGTTCATTAGAAGTTCGCCTGAGTGGTAGGCGGTGCAGCCGCTGGCGTGGAGCAACTCCGCCCCTTTTTCCCTCCACATTGCTGAGAGATCCCCTTTTTTACACTTGCTAGCTTACAGCTCCTCACACCCCCAACCTAAAATTACCAGTGCAACAAAAACGGTAAGAAATATCGGAGCTATCTGTCCGTACAGTTTTGATCCAGATGCCAGCTTGAACGAGGAAAACAAAGACGTACATGGATCTATTTGTCTGGAAGTGGATGCATCGGAACGGAATATTTTCAACATAATAAATTCAAGCGTCATTTTTTTCCCGTCTGCTCCTGATTCATACTCTAAATACTCCAATATGCAGTTTTGAACTTAATTTCTGTTAAAAAAATGTCTTCCATCATCAGAAAATGCCACGAGATCATGTTAAAAACACCATTTTCTTTGAAGTGGGTCTGTGAACACGTGAAGACTTTTTCTGTCTCTTCAGGCAAAAGCGAACGGTGTGTCGAACTTCAACAATAAATACTTTTTAAGATGCCGTCTGTCATAAAAACTCAATAATTCTGGCATTTTCTCACAATGATTGGGTGACACACTAATGTCTTGTAAACTGATGTAAATGTGGGTTTATTTATGGGAGAAATGCTGTCATTGCTGTGATGAGGCCTCCTCAGAGCTGTCAGACAATGACTGGGAAGTGACTGGCCTTCATGGGGACATGATTCCGTTTTTTTTTTTAGGGTTATAACCTCCTATTTGGACAGCCATGAAAGAGAAAACCCAAAAAAAAGGAGGGAGGAGGAGTATGCTGTCATCAAAACAATGCAACTTTATTTTCAAAGTCATCAATTAAAAAAACAAAAACGCATCGGTTTGTAGAAACACCTACCGGATAAGTGCACAAAAGAGCTCGGTTTGCAATTAATGGCAGATAGACGCGGCGATTGGGCAAAGCGCGCGGAGCCAGTGAGGGGCAGGCGGACGCCGCCATGGAATTTCCCCGTGAGTTCAGGGCACGGCCTCGCGCTTTCTTGGGGGGGCAGCATGGGGAGGGGACGTAAAAAGGTGCGTGCACGCTCACGTTATGAGGGGTGGGGGGCGGTAAATAAAAAAGGTTAACAGAGCAGAGCTGGGATGTAGAGCCTGTTAGGTGAGTGCAGTGGCCGGCAGGAGGGAGCTTTCCCTTTTTTTTTTTTTTTTTTTTTTTGGAGCAGTGGGCGCGCGGCTGCTGCAGTTTGGACCTGTGGGATATATCTATATTTGTATATATAGATATAAAAATATATTGTCCTGACCGGTGCCTTTGAGCAAGACACCGGCGCGCAGGTTGAATCCTCTCACAATGGTTTCAAAAGATGCGGCTCCTTTACGCGAATGTTGCGGAAAACGGGCAGAGGTAAGCGCGCGCTCCTTCTGTTCGGAGCTTCTTAAGCGCCTCGCGTTTGCAGACTTGGAGACACTTGTGGCGCGCGCGCCTGTGCAGGAAAGTGTGATGCTGGAGCCGGGAGACCGTTAGTCAGTGGAAAACGTCTCCAAATGTTGGATTATAGTCCAAGCGGGGCTCGTGCAGACAGATTGTGTGTATTTCCAGCGAGGACAGATCTACTGCGGCTCCAAGTAGATCGGTGTCAACAGCAATTATCAGATAGTTGCAGATTTGTTTTTACTAGGAGAGACACGTGCACTGCAAAAATAAATAAATAATAATAAAAATAAACATCTGCTGCTAATCACTGTTGAAAGATTGAATCTAAAGT
The DNA here is from genome assembly GCA_023969325.1 of Oryzias curvinotus. Taxonomy (NCBI): domain Eukaryota; kingdom Metazoa; phylum Chordata; class Actinopteri; order Beloniformes; family Adrianichthyidae; genus Oryzias; species Oryzias curvinotus. The sequence continues at coordinate 5,609,746 of CM043723.1, read as the reverse complement.
TTAGGATTTTGGAAAAATATTGATTCATTTTTCCAATTTTCCATCCAATAGTGAACAAAAAAGAGCAAACAATCAAATTATGCAGGTGATCATATCTAAAATGATTTATCTATAGTTACTTGAGAAAAAATTCGCTTACATTTTTCCCCCAAATAGTCTAATTTCTTTTTGCATTTAATCTGATTTAAAGATCAAGATAATTTCAGTAGACCTATAGGAATACTTTGAGACTGTGGTTGACTTTATAAGACATTAGACACTCACAGTCAATGATCTTACCAGGAAAAGTCTGGTTGGAGTCTTAAACCAAACTTCGATCTTATTATAGATTAATAATCCAAACCCAGGGTTTTTCCAAGTATCAGATTTCTATAGTGCAGTTCAAACTCATCCAATCTAATTAATGCGGTAATCTGATTACTCCCAGTGAACATATTTTTTGGAGTTTCCTGCAATTAGTTCTTGGAGGTGAAAGTCTGTCTGTAAAAGTCTGTAAAATCCAATTTTTGGATGAATGAAGTTCTTTTCTGAGAGATTAGAGGAGCAGCCCATGCAGTTTTTAGTTTGAATTTGTTCCAACACCACCTGTGCGGAATATTTAACATTTCTTAAGTTTCAGGTGAATACTACATGGCGATATTTGCATATTTCTATTGAGGGTAATGTATTGCTTCTTTTTTAAGGGCTTGTAAGGGTAACAGAGACAAGCCGCAAACTGGTATTTTGGTATAACATATATATATATATATATATATGTGTGTGTGTGTGTGTATTTATAGGAGTGGCCATGATGAAGAGGTGCCTTGCCTGCCCATGTGTCAAAGTGTCCTTGGTTGGCACTAGTGTTCGGTAGTGGAGTCACCATCAGTGTGTGAATGTGTGTGTTAAAGCGTGGATGGGACGGTGACTGTAAAGTCCTTTGGGCCTTCTAGGGAGGTAGTAAAGTGCTATATAAGCATCATTACCATTTTACATTATTCTTTGGTATATTGGAAGGAAATACTATGGCATGTGTGAAATTGGGGTGTTTACCACTTATAGACAGTCAACATTTAACCGTGGCGACCTCTGAAGGGATTTGCCAAACGGTGAACAAAATAAAATGCAATCAAATGGATGTTTTACAGTGTATAAGATAGTTTATTTGAATGAAAAGTGGCTTAATCTTGAACTGACTTTATTTAGACTTTGAATGTCAGAAAAGGGTTAGCCTGGACTGTAAGGACAATCCAGCATTTCTGATGGGACGATAAAGAAAAAAGGTGGCATACATACCTTGAAACGGTCAAAGTGTAGAAAAATTTACATGAAAAATGCAGTTTTCAGAAACCTTTGGGTGAAATTTGAGTGGATATTGAGAATTTAGGTTGCAAGTTTGATTCCTACTTGATGTAAATTTTTGAAATCCCAAAAAAGAAACAGATCCTCTGAGTCACACGTGTTTGTCCGTCGCATCATTTCTCAAGCATGATGCAGCACTCTGTTTAAAATGGGGGCCGCTATGCTGGCGCTGATTCTGCGCTTTTTGGCAACAGTCCTTGCATAGTTTGGTCAGCAAAAAAACCAGAGAGGTTATCACAAGCCGAGGACTTCAGGAAGTGATGTCACAGCCGTGTCATGTGATAGCTGCTCCTTTACAACCTTTTTTTTTTTTTTTTTTTTTAAACTGAAGCTCAAAAAGCTCTACAAACACCACTGGAATCACAGGATTTGAACCGACATCCTTATCAGCCTTTCCTCCCGTTCAACCGTTAATACTACACCGGTTTGCCTGTTCAAACTGCTCGGCTCTTGTTTGACATGGGATAGTTAAAATAGCTGGTCCGAGGCATCTGTCACACATACCTGGAGTGAAGTTTGCACCCATCCAAAGTGCAGTCACTTATAGAATACCGCCACTAATCTCAAATAGCCGCATTGTTTTAGCAACTACTATTGGCGGACAAGAGCTGCAAGCTTGCAGTCCAGGGATTCCAGCAGCGAGGTGCGAAAGTCAGGAAGGAGAGTGTGTGAATGCGCTTTCTAGATTGACGCATTGTCACGTAGGCAGCGGTGGAAAGGTCACAGATAGCCGGCAACCCTGAAGCCGCACACGTTAACACATGTCAGAGCACGTGGAGAACGGGGCCGCGGCGCTTGTCTGTGGCCAGTCACATTCGACATCTTGAATTCATCACGGCTAAATCAATTTCAATGAAAGTGACGAAGCGTGCAGAAAACCTACTGCATTTAAAGGAGCGGTCCTGCCGTCTACTGACTACTGGAATCCAGCTCTGTTTGTTCAGATTATTTGGAGACCTAGGAAGGTTATCTGACCTGGATCTGTCCTTCTTCAATCAAGCTTTTACGTCACACGAACGGGCTGCAGTGAAAGAGTTCATTCAACATGTGGCACAGAGGAACAAAGCTGAACTTCTGTGGCTAGAAGTCTCCTTCTAGGCGTCTAGAAGAAAGGCTGCACTTTGAAGTGTGTATATTTCTGTATAAAGCTGTCGCTGATACTGTTTTAAGCAAAGGTCAGACAAGGTCTCGCATGCATTGTCATGCTGTTTCCATTCATAACCCCAGGAATCACATGGTGTCTTTATGAGAAACTGCTTTATCATGCTGAAAACTTCCACAGTGCTGACCTTACTGGTCACACCGGCTTAGAAGTCCCCTTGGTGAGCACCATCGATGTTTGAAATGGAAAGTCTGACATCTGCAAAATGCTTTGAACTTTTGATTTTGAAGGTATAATCATTAAAAAAAAAAAGAAGTCAGAAGAGTTCAACGTAACTGTGACATGACAAGAATAGCTCAAAGATATGATCGATGAAGAGGAGAAAATAAACTTGCTTTTGTCTTGGTAAATATCATTTTGCGCCTCCTCTTGAGTCTTTGAACCTTCTTTGCAGAGACACCAGATTTGTGATTGGAAGAGCAGATTGCTCCACTGTGGTGGGATTTCTCACCTCAAAAACATATAAATATCCTGGGATTATTCCACAGAACTGTTAGTGACATTTAAGGCTCTTTCCTGTTGTACTCTGACTGTTCTTCTAGTTTATGTTGAACTCACTTCTCTGGATCACAAAACAGGAACATTGTTTCCATTTTTCAAAGAGTAGAACTAGGGATTAGACTAAATCTTTTAAGGTAAACTCAGGTAAACTCTTTGCTGAGGTAATAGTCTGGTTCAGTTTTATCCAGTAACAGGAGCACAACATCTACACCCTCCACTTCAAGAGAGTGTCATTGGTGTTTGCATATGTAACTGTGTTCATTGGAACATCTTCTTTTGGATTGGATCCTGAAACTGAAGCTTTAAAAAAAAAAACTAGGACTTTTGACCTCAAGGGTCAATGTTTTGCTTCTTTTCTTAAGCACTTGTGGCCTTCAATGAGCAAGACAGTGGAAATCCTGCCTTAAGGGATACAAATTAAATCTTTAGTAGAAAGAATTTCAGTTTGATGGGTTCAAGATGGCATTCCTGCCTTACGCCGATGATACAATCCTTTCGGTCTGGCCAATCCATAAGTATAGGACATCTTCAGGAAATGGTTCTTTGTCAGAAAGATCTCATATCTAGGTCATCCTCTTCAAGAGTCAATTCAGGACATGTTATATCTTTCTGTTGGTCAGTGATCCTTCTGGACTTATCTCTATGATCTACAGAGAAGTGTCTGCTGGGGATGCAGTTTTGCAAGTTGCTGGATGGATGGAGGTGCAGAAATCCTGGAAAGCAGATACCTGTGAACCTCTTGAAAAATAAACAAATATATAAATGTAAAATTACCTCCTGAAGAAAATGCTTTGCATGCTAGATTAAAAAAATGGAAAGTTTCAAACACGTCAATTGGTTAAACTGATCTAACCATTACTTTATTCCGTTTTAGTGAAGAAACTAGATCAGACTAGTTTGTAAAAAAGGAAATAACAGCAAAATTAAAATAAATCTGAAGGGAAGAGCTAACAGAAGGGCTAAATCTGTAAGGTACAGACAGACAAAGGGAAGAGGATCCTTTTCTTCTATTCACGAAGGCGACACAAGTCAAAATGGAATACCTACCAATGAGGTAACATTTCCTGTTTACTTTAAAAAGCATTGCTCTTGTTTCCTCTCTATTATAAAAGGTTGATTTGTTAGAGTTTATGAAAAATGGCAAAAGCACTATGAATTTGTTTAGAAGCAACATATAGAGCTATTTCATTTACACATTTAGCCGGTCTAGATTTTTTGTGTGTGCTGTGTACTCTCTACAAATACAGTGATTTACAGTTTTTGTGAAATAAAAAGACACATTTCTGTAAGTTTTTGGAACAGTGTTGTGTATGAAAACAATAGCATATGCTCAAAAAGCACGTTTACCGCGGACCGGGGGGGGGGGGGGGGGGGTTTGAGGTGCAACGCAAAACAGATTTAACGTGGACCGGGGGTGGTATTTTCTCTTTAGTAATGATAATAACAATAATAATTATAATTTTCCCCTTGTCAAAGCAACTTTCTAAAGAAGTTTGTTTTTTGCTCATTTTGGTTGTTTGGGTTTCATTTTAGTGGGGTGTATCACCTGATGTTTGGTGTCGCGACTTTGACGTGCGTTAAGTGTGACAGATGTAACAAAGTGAATCCGGTCACTTTTCAAAATAAAACGTTTTTGTCGAAAAAAAAAACCAATAAAATGGATATTATTTTTTCTTTCTGTGCGTCCCGGTGCAAAAAATTTCCCGCGGCCCGGTGCCAAGTGTTCCGCGGCCCGGTACCGGTCCGCGGCCCGGTGGTTGGGGACCACTGGTTTAGATAATCAAAGACTTAGTTGGAACATTTTTGGCTGTTGAATAGACAACGAACTGAGAAATCAACTGAATGAAGACATACAGAAAAAACAAATTAATATGACCTTTAAGTCAATTTTTGACAAGGAAATTAGCTAAATAAAATAAAAATACTTCTGAACATTTATTCATAGAAATAAAGACTTGTATGTCAACATGTCGTTTTTTGTACTACAAGACAACAATGTAACGTTTACTTTGGGGCTTGGGGTTAACGTCTCAAGGAAAAGGTAGAATCCAAATTGTTTCCCTACCCCTCTAGCTTCTCCCCATCCCTACATTTATCCCTCCAAGTGGAGAGATAGGGAAAGAAATAATGTCGGACGTTACCACCGCTCGATGATGTCATCAATAGTCACGGGTGAGCTATGTTAGCATGTAGCTGCCAGTCCTCAGAAAATGCATTACATCGTTTTTATAACTTTAAAAATTCATGCCAAAACAAAAACTCAATACTTAAATCTAAGTATGAACTTTAGTGTTTAAGAGCACAACCATGTGAAGAGATGCGTTTCACCTTAACGGAAGAGGTATAGCAGGCCTACGATGCTGTGGGTCTCCCTTAAAAAACACTTTCAGACACTACTACTACTCCTTCAAATGCCATTTGTGGCAATAAGGAGTAACTAGAGAGGTAGGGAAGCAATTTGGAGCTTGTCCCAACAGTTGTTTGCTAAAATGGGTAAAACCCTAATACCGGACAGGATTGTGGGTGAGGGTATCTAGGTTACCTGGAAGGTTGTATTTATGGACTAAACACGTGTAGGAATTGAGGACATTTTTGCACCAGGGAATGAAATCTAAGGCTGTTGAATTGTGAGATCCTTTTAGTAGTGGCCATCACAAGTAATGGGTTAATGGACAAATAAAAAATAAACAGACATAGTTGGATACTTACAACATTACATTTAGATTTATCTCACTAGTTAGGTCAGCCTAGATTTGATATCCTCTAAACTTTGCAAAACTCCTGTTGTGTGTATCTTTGGTGGCAGGACTGTTTGCCTTGCTGTTGATTGTGTTGGAGTGGACCTGCCCAGGCCTACTATCCCCACTGCGGCCAATCTGTGACCTGAGGGTCCTAAACCATTTCATCCAGGAAGCACGAGACGCAGAAGTCGCTATGGTGAGTGCAAAATGTGTGAATGGGATCCACAAGTGGTGACTGTGCATACTGGATGTTTGGATCCCCTTAATTAGGAGGCTTTAATTATCGTATCTTTGTTTGCACTTCCTTAGAAGTCATGCAGAGAAGGATGTGGCCTAACACAGACTGTCTCTGTTCCCCAAACTACAGTCAACTTCGAGGACTGGGAGAAGAAAAATGTAAGTATCAATTGGAATAAATGCTATGATTAAACCTTCTGATGATGAAGCCAATAAAAACATGTTACATTGTGATTTTTTAACACGTAAAAATGTTGTTTTGCCTGTCTTCTTTATGTAATTATATTTTCTTGAGCTGTGAGTTTTGATCATTTCCAGAGGAAGACTTAATTGCTTCCTACATCCTTTGATTCTTATCTTTTCCGAGATGAGACCCCCACTCTTTGCTCTTGTTTATACTTTGGGAAGGCACTAGAGCAAGCTCAGGAAGTGCAGACCGGCTTGTGGCTGTTACAGCAGGCCCTCGGCTCATTCGGACCATCGGTCACCAACACGGCGCTGAACAACCACATAGACAACACTGCCAGAAACCTGGTCAGCATCAATGCTGTGCTGCGTAGCCTCAATTTCCAGGTGAGGGGCGAATGGATGGGTGACTCTACGGTTCATACCTAACGTTTAGGTGACAATGACAACTTTTTGGTAGAAGATAAACCAAATTATGAATTATTTGAGTTTGTGGCGTATGCCAAAGTTGAAATATGAAACACTAATTTTACTTTTTCATGGTGATGTGATGCATTAGAAGTTGTTTTTTTTTGTGAGGACCTAGTCAGGATTTCAATTTGTTCTTTCTGTTGTGAGGAGTTGCATCTGTTCTCGCCTCTGACTAAAGCCTTAGATATATACACTACTAATACTACTGGGGTTGACCTGTATGGTGATGTGAGCTGTTGGGTTGACCGGCCACATGGAGGTTCATTGAGAGGAGCGGCTAAATCTTTAGGGGCGCACAGGTGTGTCTTGCAGTTTCCTTTAAACTAATGCGGCCACCTCAAGGGACGTCATGACAGTGGAATGTACTATTGTTTTGTGTGGTAAGTGCATTGTGAAGTATTTGTAAGGATACTGTAAGTTGCACACACTGAATGACGTAGGGGCGGTGCTGCTGTACGGTGTCCTTACGATGTACTCTAGTCGTTAGTGAGGTGCGAGTACTTACTCCTCACTAACCATTATGATTACTTAAGTGCTCAGAGAATGCCAGTTGGATGCCCACACAAACTATACTCTGATTGTCTAATTTCCTAAATTCTAACAGTCTATTTGCATGCAAGGAGGACGCAAGGGGTGGCATGTCTGCAGAAAAATGTGCATAAACATTTCCGCTCTATGGGCTCATCAAGAGGTCTACGACCATGATACTTTAACCTGTGAGCCGCGTACAGTTTTGTCTATTTTTACCCACAGACTGACCCTATCCACCCATAAGGGCAGTTGTGACTAGACGGCTCGTCTACATCACCAAGGCGTAGTTTTGTCACAGCATTGTCAGGTTGTCTCATTCAATTATGGCAAAAATTCCAAACAAAGCAGATTTTGTAGCATTTCTGCTGATGTTCGTGAGTTTTTTGAAGCAGTTCCTTGACTGTCCAAACTGTCAATGGATATCATGACGGAACCAGAACAATTTCAGCAACCAAATAATTTGTAGTTTGAGGTAAAAAAAACTCAATCGATTGTTGCTCTCGTTCATTTCTTATCCAATTCATTTTTTCTGGCCACATCACCCTAATCTACTTTAAGGATGGAATATCAAACAAAACAACCACATTAACAGAAGCACATCGTAATACACTGCAACTTCTATCTTCAGACCTCATTAGTTGGTCTGAACAGTGTGGTATCTAATGTAAGAGGAACTAAGGGTCAAATCAAACTTATAATACATTGTTTTATTGTGAAAAATCATCAGCAAAACAAAGTTTTTTATTGTTATCTGTGAGGCTGGAAACTAATGACAGCAGGTGTTTGCTCAGTAAGGTTTTGAAGCAGAGTGGTCATCCTCTCACCAAGGACAGAATTTTGAACTTTTGCTTATAGAGCAGTTTATTGCTGTTGGTTTTATGCTTTGTTTTCCTCAGTTTAGTGAAAATGAACTTTGTTCTGTTGGAAATACTCTTTTAACAAGCAAGCAGATGACCTTTTCTTTGTTTTATTGTGCTTTGACACTTCTAACTGGCTCCCCTCAATACTAAGGAAGAGGTAGAGGTCAAAAGACCATAAGTGTCCACGTGGGGCTTTAATTTTTAACTTTTGACTGATAAAAGTATAAATAGACATTTAAAAGCAAGACTGATTACCCAAGAACCCTGAGTGAACTAAACAGTTTTGCTAATTACAACTTTTTTGTAAAGGCCAGACAATGCAGATTAAGAGCCTTATTTGTGAATAAAAATCTACTCCAGCTGTTTAAAATAGTTGATGCACTGTTGACATTTCTGGACATTATCCCATAGTTTAAACCCCCTCAAAAAATTTCAATTACTCCCTTAGAACAAGAAATAAAATAATCATTTTATTCTACTTTTATGTTTTTTTACTATTTAAAAATTCGTTGTATCGTTGTGTATGTATTCGTTGTGATTTGAACAACCAAAATAAATTATAGTATAGTCTAAGAAGATCCAAATAAGAAGGTAGATGATTGGATGTGTAGATATTGGAGATAATTAGTAGAACACTATGAAAAATTCTCATAGCCTTTTTGCATGATATTAAAGTCAAATCTGTTATGTGTTTTAAATCAAACAGAAGAACTTTAATCCACATTTCCAACAGAAATGTTACAAACTTTTTATAAAAGTTTCTGATAAAAACAAGTTTTTGTTACTGATAAAGGCAAATTAAAAAAATGTGGGTCAAGTTCAGTAGTGTGAGTCAATATACTCAAGGTTTTAAGTCTAAATCTGCAGTACATTACCGATACAAAGCCCACCGAGATAACTGTTGTTGTGAATTTGGGCTAAACAAATAAAATTGAATTGAATTGAATTAAATGTGTCAAAATTGTAGCTCAATAGCACAGGGATTTTTTCAATATCAGAAAGAAGATTGAGATAAAACTCCAGAACAATCACACTTTTTCGATTATCCCTTATGCTATCCTATGACCCCACCCTTCCATTGACGTGTTCTCCCTACCATGACAAAGGTGGATAAAGGTGAAGAGGATTTCATGTAATCCATGGACACCAGTGAAGATCACAAATCATTGAAGAAAAAAGGTTCAGAGCACTGTCTAGTGGGTCTAGATGACCCCACTCCCAATGTCAAAGTGCCTAGGATAGCACAAGGGTTACTAAAAACAAAAAGTTACAAAAATCTTTTCAAAAGTCTTCCCTATCGTTTAGGCAGAAGTAGGCAAAAATAACAACCTGTCAGAATTACGTTAATTCCGTAAACAGCCGAAAAGTTACGGTAGTTCAAAGAGCTCGTCTGTCAGCTCCAAGGGCTCAATTGATTTGTTATTAGGTGAGGTAAAGTGTGGAAAACGTCTTTATAATTTGAAATAACAAATAAAAGGTAAAAAATAGTTTACAAAAAATGTAAAGTATCAAAATCAGCTAATATACTGAAAATTTAAGCCTTTAATGCTCTTTGATTTACTGTAACTATTCATTGTTTACAGAGTTCCAACAGATTTTGAAAGCTGAGCTTACTGCAGAGAAAAGCTGACTCTGATTCGCCATTATTGGCGCAAAGCTTAAATCCGTCAGAACTAGGTTAGTTCCATAAAAGGTCAAAAAGTTACAGAAGTTCAAAGTTTGTGTATAATTGTCTTCATAAAGTCTGTAATCCTATCGTGTCAGCTCCGAGGGCTAAATTGATTTAAAATTACTAAAATTTAATTAAGTGCAGAAAATGTCTATATAATTGTAAACATAAATAAAGGCTAAAATATAACTTACCAGAAATATTGGAAAGATCAACATTAGTAAAGATGATACTAACTTAACCTTTTAATGCCCTTTGATTTACCGTAACTCTTCGACTGTTTGCCCATTTAACGGAATTCCAATGGATTTCGAAAAGCTGAGAAAAGCGGCTTTGTGCTGATATACAGCACTTCACTACTGCAAAGTAAGGATGATTTCTGAAATGACCATTATCTGTGCAAAACTTCAGAGCCCATGACCTGACATGAGTAAAAAAAAATAATTTGTTCCCACGAAATAATTAATTAATTCCCACGAAAAAGTATTTTGTTCCAGTAAAATAATATATCGTTCCCATGAAATAATAATTCATTGATAAGTCATTCATGGCTTGGTGTAATATTCTAAAATATACATTTATCCTGTTGTATTTGTATGCACCACAGTTACAGGGACACATTGATTGGTTGAGATGCATTATGGGATATGTATGATGCATGATGGAATACGTACGAAGCGTGTAGCATTTGGATTTAAAGTGACTGCTAGCGAGTATGTTAATAAAAATACGTAAGCACATCCGGAATATTTTTGTTCCTGTTCAACCCTAAAGTAATGTATTTTTATCGAGACTATAACAAATAGATCCCCTAGTTTGATTCTTGCTTTTATTTTTCCCCTCTTGAATTAACGTGGGTCACAGAGACACGGAAGTGGCGGCGGAAAGCAGCTTTTGCTGCAGGACGGAGAGCGTACCGGGATGTGAATAAACGCAGACACGGAGACGTGATTACCGATGCTTTTGTAGAGCTTTTTAAAAGAAATAAATCCCTTCTCTAAACATCCTCCGTGTCCTCCGTGCATTGTAATGAGATTCACACAGACAATGTGAAGGTATCTGCTGTAAGTCCAAGTATTGCTCACATCCGTGTTTATGAATGACTTATCACGTGAATTATTTCGTGGGAACAATATACCATGTCAGGTCACGAGCTCCATACAAACTGAAATTCGTTGAAATTACATTAATTTTGTGAACGATTGAAAAGTCACAGTAGATCAAAGAGTGCGTGTACTTGTCTGTCAGCCCAAAGTGCTAAATTGATTTTAACCCTTGTGCTATCCTATGACCCCACCCTTCCATTGACGTGTTCTTCCTACCATGACAAAGGTGGATAAAGGTGGAGAGGATTTCATGTAATCCATGGACACCAGTGAAGATCACAAATCATTGAAGAAAAAAGGTTCAGAGCTCTGTCTATTGGGTCTAAATGACCCCACTCCCAATGTTAACGTGCTTAGGATATCACAAGGGTTACACTAGGTGAACTGAAGTGTAGAAAATATCTTTAATTTTGAATCACAAAATTTTTTGGGAAAGATCAAAATGAGCTAAAATACTGCAAATTTAACCCTTTAATGCTTTTTGATTCACTGTAACTTTTCGACCGCTTACTGAGTTCCAACCAATTTCAAAAGCTGAGAAAAGCAGCTTTTTAACCCTTGTGCTATCCTTTACCGTTGGAAGTTGGGTCATCTAGACCCACTGACAGTGCTCTGAACCTTTTTTTTTTCAATGATTTGTGATCTTCACTGGTTCAATGGATTACATGAAATTTGTCCACCTTTATCCACCTTTGTCATGGTAGGGAGAACACGTCAAAGTAAGGGCGGGGTCATCCAAGACAGCACAAGGGGTATTGATACGCAACACTGATTCTGATGCGCCATTCTCGCCGCAAAGCTGAAATCCGTTGGAATTACGTAAATTCCGTAAATGGCGGAAGAGTTACAGTATTTCAAAAGAGGGTTTGTAATTTTCTGTCAGTTTCAAGTGCTGAATTGATTTGTTGTTAGGTATAATAAAGTGTAGAAAATGTCTATAATTTTAAACAAATGAAGGCTAAATAAGAATTTACAAAAAATATTAAAAAGATCAAAATTAGCTAAAATATTTCAAATGTAACCTTTTAATGATTTTTTTTTTTACCGTAACTCTTTGACCATTTGCCCATTTAACGTAATTCCAACTGATTTTGAAAGCTGAGAACGGCACCTTTGTGTTGATATACAACACTTCACTACAGCAAAGTGAAGCAGATTCGGATTCGCCATTATCGGTGAAAAAGCTTAAAGTCGTTGGAATAGTGTTCATTCTGAAAACGGTCGAAAAGTTGTGGTAGTTCAAAGAGCGCATGTCATTTTGATGTTGCAGGTGAAAGCTTTGACACAAACGTAAAAATTGTTAAGATTTGGCAGGAAAATAAGGAATTTTTCCTTAAATGTCTTACAATAACGGAAAACTTGATAGGTGATACAAATGTTGCTACTTTGGAACAAAACCGTTCTCTTTGGTAGCTGAGACCTGAAGTCAAAGAAGGTCATTTTTGCTGGAGGCCTTTTAGGAAAAATGCTGCAGACGTCTATGGCGCCGTGTTTGCGACAACTCAACCTTTGACATCCCTCAGTCAACACGGTTCTTTTGCGTTCCCTTCCAGGAATACACACCGCCGGCAAACGTGTCGAGTCTGGACGGCACATGGACAGTGTCCTCGGCGACGGAACTGCTTCAAGTCCACGTGAACTTCCTGCGAGGAAAAGTGCGCCTTCTTCTTTTGGACGCGCCGGCGTGCCAGCAAGATGTCAGCTGATACCTCCCCCCTCCGCCACCCATGCACACACAAACACAACACCCGGCTACAGCAGTTTGTGTTCCCAGAAGCACCGTGGAGAAATGTGACACGCTGGTCGCTGTGCGGGGGAAAAGACCGCAGTCTTGATGCAGAGAGGACGGTCCCCCAGCAGGGCGTTTGGACGGACGGGACCTTGGACTGTAGATGTGACTCGCGTTTGAAGCACGCCCTGATAAAAAAAAAAAAAAACATGCGGGAATCACCGCACCAATAGCCGTTCTAACAGGCACTCCCTTGCACTTTGCGTATGGATGAACTTTTGTGTGTATGTTAGCTATGAGGGTGGTGGTTTCCGTGGGTTTGATCCCTGCTCTTTCCTTTGTGGAGGTGGACGGTGGAGTGGAACACTCGGAAGATATTGATCGCACCTAGAAATCGGTGACGTTGCGCAAAAAAAAAAAGAACAAAAAAAGTGGTTTTATCTTCACGTGCCTTTTTCCAGTCTCCATGAAAACATGTAATCTCACAGAAATTGTATTTTTTAAAGTGATGTAAAAGTTATTTATACAGTTTTTATATGGTTTAAGGTCTTTTTCACATCCTGCTGAACATTTGCACACAAAGATGTTCTCATCAGTCGCTGCTTTTTTTTTTTTTTTTTCTAGGAAGATCCTGTGTGTCAGAAACGCTGAGTCACACCTCACGTGACTCAGCGTTTCAGTCGGAGTGTGAGAGTCCCCCTCGACTGTGAAACTGTTATCTGTTTGTTCAATTTCTGCCGGACGATCCGAGCAACGAAACATCCTGTGCAGCTTTAATCGCCGCTTTCCAGAATCTTGACGCCGTCGTCACCAGACGGCGGGCAATCAGCTGATCCTGGGAACTTACGCTTTGACGTTGGAAAAAGGGATTCTCGCTTGGAACTTGTTGAAAGTTCTTCCTTGTTTTTATACTTTGCTGCGTAAGTCGGAGACGTTTTCAGAGGATGTTTTTCCACTTTTCTTTCCTGTTTATTTGTAATGTTTTTGTCCCGTCATTGTGAAACTGGCTATTTAAGTGCAAACAAAAACTTGTTTTTCTTCCACCATCTTTTTAAGAGTCGAGGCTCTTTTTTTTGTGTGATCTCCACCCAGACATGAATATTTAAATATAGGTGTTGGATTTAAAGAACGAAAAAATACTTAAGTTAAACTGACAACTTGTGATTGGAAAGCCTGTGTAGCTAACTACTGACATCTAGTGGACATTGATGGGCATGACAGCCATTTGAAAAGTTATTTTTACTTTTGGTTTTTTTATTTTTTCTGCGTACATGCAAGCTTAAAGGCTTTTTAAAATAAATACATAAATAAATGTGGCACATGTTCACATATACATCATAAAAGTGTCACTTGATGAATTTATTAAATAAAAAAAACTACAATAGGAAGTTGAAGGTTAGCAGAAACTAAGGTGGCCTGCAGCTCTTTGATATGGGATATTATCAGCATAAACAGATGGTAAAAGCTGTGCATGGTGGGTTTCTCTTCACTAAGGTTCGGGGTAGAAGACTTTAATGTGAATGGCGGAGTTGTTGCGCGTGCGCGTCATGGGCTCCCCGCTCTCATCGGGATCTTCAGGCTCCAGGTCGTCGACGAGCTCCACGGTGGAGGTGTTGGCCGCCAGCTGCAGGGCTCCCTGGCTGCCGGCCTGCAGCTGCAGCGCGATGTTGATGGCTCGGTTGATGGCGAGGCCCAGACCGTGGACGCAGATCTCCCTGTGGCCCCCTCCGTCCAAGAGCTTCTGGCAGCGCGCCAGCTGGGCCCGGAAATCCGTCTTCATGTTGACGTAGACGTCGTTCCGCCGCTTGGGGAGCTTCCGGGGGAGCCGCTTCCTGAGGGTGTACTCCACCGGGTCCATCTCTGCAGCCGGGGAGCCGGACTCAGAGTGTGGCAGCGGCGTTGGAGCCGAGGACATCCCGGCGTGACGGGCTTCACTCATGTTTGTTTGCGAAAGAGGAAAACAAGTACCTGAAGGGAGCAAAAACAATCAAATCATTAAAAATACATTACATATGCTGCAAATTATCAAACATTTTGACCAGTTGATAACCTGTCTGGATGATAAACTACATAGATTTCAATTTTCTTAAACCTTAACAAAAAACATTTATTGTAGTTATCCATTTATTTTATAATACCCACTTTTTAAAATAAAAGCTTATTATCTACCCGTTAACTTAGAGTAAATAAAACTAATTCTACAAGATGCAGACATAAGTGACTTCTATGTCCAACAAAACTCTAACATGTTCAAATATATCGTTTACTTTATGCAAAAATAACGTTTTATTTTTAAGCTTTCGCCTTAGGAGCGGAGCTGTGTTCATGATGAAGTAGCATCCGGCTAACGCCTCGAAGCTAGCCGCCGCGCGCGGCCTCAGTTTCTCAGTTTCTGTTCTTCTGTCACACCGTCACGTGATGCAGAAACGTACCGTGGGGAGACAGACTTTAGTGTGGCCGTTTCTTTAGCTCCTCTTTTATTCCTAAGGCCGCTTCATGCTTTTTGAGAGTGTGCGTGACGGCTGCTTCCAGCTAACGCTTTTCTTCTGGTGGAGTTGCAGCAGGAGCAGTTGGAAAACGGTGAATTGGCGCCACACCGCCATCCGCTGGCGCGGAGCCGCAAGGACACTCAGACGAAAAAGAAAAAAAAAAGAAGAAAAGAAAAACCTGAGCGGGAAAAACAACAACCTCGTCACATAAGGAAACGTTGGAACATTTGTTTTTCATTTACTTACTCCAAGGAATTCTGGACTCACATAAGGAATTGGATTAATTTAAAAATGATCATTCCCCCTTTTAGTATTTCTTTTGCCACATTCTTTTTATTACATTTTCAATGCAATAAAAAATCAGAAACAGATTTGACATTTTACTCGATTCAGCCATTACAAAAAATGCAACTTTTATCAACAGTATTTAGGTAATAATGCTTTCTCTTATTCACATTCTTATTTTAACACCCCCCCCCCACCCTAAGAACAAGAGTGCCTGTCCTGACAAAATTAAGAATATAAACTTCACAAACTTAAAATTAAGAAAATAAAAAAGTAATAAACAGAGGTCTGTTGTACCATCCAAAAATAACAGTCAACATTCTATCCTAATGGATCCATATTATTTACAAAATGTATGAAAGGTTGACGTATATTTTCAAATTCTTCTACTCTCACCTTTGTTACTTGTAGTATTTTTGGGAATATACTTAATAAAAAAACTTTGGCTCCTGTGGGATCTGCTTTAAAGTCATTTTCTCTATTGTGACTTTCACTTCCTCCCAAAATGTTTGTATACATTTGCATTCCTAAGTACAGTGGAAGTCTGTTCCTTTCGTTTCCATACATTTGGGGCAAACGTCTGGCATATTTTTGTTATACATATTTAAATCTGCTGTTGATATGTACACACTAACCGTTTGTGTTGTGTTAACTTGCGGCAGCACAATTTGTAATTTGTTTTTGGAGATCTTCTTTCCAGGCATTTACTTTGTATTGTGAACTTTTGTTTGAATTACACAAAAAACAGAATATAAAACTGAGAAATGGCGCCTTTTTTGGAACTGTCACTCACCATGAATTTTTCTAAAATTGAACATGGTGGTTCATTGAGGGTCTTCTTTGTTTTTCTTACAAAGTTTCCGACCTGGAGAAATTGATAAAAAGGTTTTTTACTCAACTCATATTTAGTTTTTAACTCTTCAAATGACATCATGACATCAGAATCTGGACCCTTTTAGTATTGCTGATGTACTACTGTTTATGGAAAATCTGGAGGATTCTTTCTCAAATATCATTAATATCTTTTTACTTTTAGGAAAAATACCATATCCACTGTTGCAAGTGGAGAGGTACCAAGCCCTCCTTCCCAGGCTTTAGTAACGAATTTAATTATATTATTCATCACTGAAAAGTGTACAATCCTCGATAGATGCTAAAATAATATATAAACAAATGTCCTTGTGGCCGTTCTTCCAGTTTCTGCCCTGTGCTCTCATTTGGCTCCCGTTTTTTATTTTTATTATTATTATTATTTTCTTTCTTTCTCTCATTTTATTTTTGTAAGTGTTTCAAAACTGTATGTTGATGACATCTAAGTATGATATATACACCCCCCCCCCCAGTGAGTGTGTATTTCGTAGTGTTTGTATTTTGTCTTTGAAAAGTTCATGAAAAAACAAACAAAAAAACAACCTCCATTGTGGTTCGAACTTGTACTTTATTTGTCCAGTCAAATTTTGCAAACTAACATTACCCTATATTATAGGATAATGTATAGTTAGCAGAGAAAACTATTATTTTTGAGATTACATTAAAACAACTTGTACTTTTTCATGTTTTCCCAGAAAGTAGTTTGTAATAACAAAATAAAAATCATGTATCTCTTGTCTTACCACTTCATGTGTTTACATTGTGTTTTCTAGCACTAATCACAAGCACATTGTAAGTATTAGTTATTATTATTTGTATGAAAGTCATCATTTTGACAATATTCTGTTTAGATTACCAAGAATTTTTCTCAAAGTTGAAAAACTTTTTATTTTCAGCTTTTCTTTTTCATACCAATTACACATATATATACATATATATATATATATATATATATATATATATATATATATAGTATATGTTGTCAGCCAGTAAAAAAGCACATTTTAATCTACAAACAGTTGGATTTAAAATCAAAGTTGCAAGTTGGGAAAACAAACTGCCTTGAAACACTTTGCACTGTAAAATAAGGCTGAGAAGTCAGAAAAGTGGCATTGGGGACGTTGAATAAATTTGGTCTTAATCCTGTTATCTGAAGAAAATTGAGTGTTTGTTTTCTAATCTGACTGACGAGATCAGACATGGAGATCCACGCAGCAAACAGAAATGTCTGCGTGTCGACGGGAATCCACAAATGGCAAAACGCTGTTGTGAAACAGATAAGGGAGTCGAACAGCAGAAAACTCGGAGCAGATCAGGAGGAGAAACTTGACAGACAAACGCAGCCAGAGATCTGTCGAGAACACTGGGGAGGCATCGAGAGAAAAAATCTGACAAGGAGTGAAACTGAGAGGGAAATGTCCTCGAAATGAAATGTCAAGGGCATCAACAGCAGCATGTTTTACCGCTGTTGAGCAAATCTGCTCTTGAAGGAGGTTGGAGGTTTGAATTTCAGTTAGCCAAGTCAGACAACACCAAAGAAATGTTTCATACTCTGAAAAAAAGATGATTCCATTCATGAAATATTGTAACAGATGAGCATAAATCTTGCAATAAAAGGTAAAATGCAAACTGGAGAATATTTTTTAGGCAATTTACAAAAAAAAAAAAAGAAGATTTTTCCCTCCATGATGCTGTGGTAGAGTTCTTGATTCTGAACACTTGTTCAGAAGAAACCTCTGCAAAGCTGCTATGAGGCAGCAAACCACACTGATGCAGCTAAAACGTCTGTTTTGTGATTCTTCAAATGTATTGAGATGTTCAAGAAATCCGTTTTTGGCTGAAAAAAACCCCAGAAGAGTCTTTTTTTTTACACAAAAAAGCTGTCGATGCAGTTTATTTTTGTACAAAGCTAGAATTAACCCCAAAGCTGCCCCATTAAACCCACTTGAGCCAGCCAGGAGTCTGCTAAAAAAACGTTGATATGTGTTGGATAATGGATTGAAAACTAGAGCGAGTGAGTCACCCATTGAAAACGGTTTTCTTCTGGCTTCAAATTTACAAATGTGGTCAACTTAGTTGCCATTTTTTCATGGTATGGACACCACCGTGTTGGAGCTGGATGTCAGTAGCTTAGTCAAGGGTTTTATGGCAACCCCTTTCACCAATCAGGAGTGAGCTTGTTGGAAGCCACACCCCTACCACTCAAAAGTTGGCTTGAAATTGATCATTCGACTTAAGAATACCTACTTTTATTGCACTACTGGGAAAAAAATATGATAACAAATAGGCTTAACAGAAAGATGTTAAGAAAGAGTAGAGTAAGAATTGTTATTCTGACAAATAGAATGACGAAATAAATGAAGCCCACGGGATTTTGGCTTCTTGGAGCCTGCAGGTACTTCCTGTTTGGAACACTAGGGGGGAGGAGTCACTCAGTCTACTTTTCATATACAGTCAACGGTCGTAACAGAGTTTGCATAATTGAGGAATGTGTTCATTTATCCCTTGTGCTATCCTATGACAAAGGTGGATAAAGGTGGAGAGGATTTCATGTAGTCCATGGACACCAGTGAGGATCACAAATCATTGAAGAAAAAAGGTTCAGAGCACTGTCTAGTGGGTCTAGATGACCCCACTCCCAATATCAAAGTGCCTAGGATAGCACAAGGGCTAAATCACGTAATTTTACTATATATATATATTTTTGGTGGCCCTAAAACTCAGTCGCAAACAGCTGCTTTCAGACTTACCTTTTGTAACACCGGGGGTCTGTACTGTGTGCATACTAGGGGTATAACGATACACATAGTTGAACTAAACCGTTTCAGTATGGCAGTTTTGGTTCGGTTCACTTCTGTACTGTGTCAGGACGTTCTTTCTTTTTTCCCCCCGCATATGCATTACAACGACCCAGCTGCTTTGTCACTCGTAGCACGGAAACGAGAGCCGAACTGCTAATTAACTAGTTGCGTTGACTGTCCTTGACCCATACTCCACACGCCCTCAAACAGTCTCAGAGAGAGAGTAGACAGAGAAATAGATTATTTATATATATATACACATACACACACACACACACCTAAGAGATACAGCCAGATGCCCATACCTGAAGCACTGGAAACTGCCAAACAAAGGCTTCTAGCTTAAAGCCTAAAGAGGTACACAAGAGACACAATGAAGCCAGACGAATAAACAGGCTGTTCGCAACTCAACCTGCGAAAGTGTATGCTCAGTGGCAGGGTCAAAACAGCCGAGCAGACCCACCAAGGCTAGAAACTGAACAGTACTAAAAAAGTATATGGGAGAAAGAGACAGCACATAACAGCAATGCCTGATCTCTCTGAGAAAAGAACATAGCAACCTCCCTGAACAGAATCCAGTAACCATCACGTGGCAGACATCCAAGAAAAGAGTCTCAGGTATGAAGAACTGGACAGCACCGGGCCCTGACATGATACATGCCTACTGGCTAAAGACGCTCACTTCATTCCACGAGTGCCTGGCAGCACAAATGAACCAGCTGCTAAGAGATGGGACTCACCCCGAATGGCTAACGGAAGGGCAAATGATCCTGATCCAGAAGGATCCCTCAAAGGGTGCAGTCCCATCCAACTACCGGCCCAATAACCTGTCTCTCCACAACATGGAAGCTCATGTCAGGCATCATTGCAACCAAGATTAATAGGCACATGGATCAATTCATGAGTAACACACAGAAGGGCATTGGTAGAGACTCCAGAGGAGCCAAACACCAACTCCTGGTTGACAGAAGAGTCGCTCAAGACTGCAAGTCACGACACACCAACCTGTGCACAGCCTGGATTGATTACAAGAAGGCCTATGACTCAATGCCACACACGTGGATCACTGAATGCTTGGAGCTGTACAACATCAACAGGACTCTAAGAGCCGCCTTCATAGGAAACTCAACGAAGCTGTGGAAAACCACCCTTGAAGCCAATGGGAAGCCACTTGCACAAGTGTCCATCAAATGTGGGATATACCAAGGTGATTCTCTGTCCCCACTGCTGTTCTGCATAGGTCTGAACCCCCTCAGCCAAATAATCAACAAGACTGGCTATGGATACCGACTCAGAAATGGGGCCAACATCAGTCACCTCCTCTACATGGATGACATCAAGCTATATGCCAAGAACGAGCGTGACATTGACTCCCTGATCCACACCACCAGGATCTACAGTACTGACATTGGGATGTCATTCGGGCTCGAGAAAGGCAGCCGGATGGTGACAAAGAGAGGCAAGGTAGTTCACACAGGGGGGTCTCACTCCCAGAAGGAACAATAGCAGACATTGAGGACAGTTACAAGTACCTTGGAATTCCCCAGGCAAATGGCAACCTGGAGCAGGCAACAAGGAAAGCTGCAACAGCTAAATACCTTCAACGAGTAAGGCAAGTCCTGAGAAGCCAGCTCAATGGCAAGAACAAGACCCAGGCAATAAACAGATACGCACTGCCACTTATCAGACACCCTGCAGGAATAATAAGATGGCCAAAGGAAGAGGTACAGACCACGGATGTTAAAACAGGAAAGCTCCTCACCATGCATGGAGGGTTCCATCCCAAATCCAGCACTCTGAGACTGTATGCTAGCCGCAAGGAAGGAGGCCGCGGACTAATGAGCGTAGAAGCCACTATCCAGGATGAAACATCCAAGATGCATGAGTACATCAAGCTCAAGGCCCCAACTGACAGTGTGCTCAGTGAATGTCTCAGGCAATGGAGAGCAGAGGATACAGTGCTGGAGGACAGATCCTCATGGGAGGACAAACCCCTGCATGGGATGTACCACCGGACCATAACTAAAGTGGCTGATATCAAGAAGTCCTACCAATGGCTAGAAAGGGCTGGCCTACAGGACAGCACTGAAGCACTCATCCTGGCAGCTCAGGAACAAACCCTGAGCACCAGAGCGATAGAGGCTCAGATCTACCACACCAGACAAGACCCAAGGTGTAGGCTGTGCAAAGAGGTGCCTGAAACAATCCAGCACATAACTGCAGGGTGTAAGATGCTGGCAGGTAAAGCATACATGGAGCGCCACAATCAAGTGGCTGGAATCATATACAGGAACATGTGTGCAGAATATGGACTGGAAACCCCAAGGTCAAAATGGGAAACACCTCCGAAGGTGGTAGAGAATGAGAGGGCAAAGATCCTGTGGGACTTCCAGATCCAGACTGATAGACTGGTAATGGCGAACCAACCAGACATCGTAGTGGCTACAACAGATACCTGGAAAGACCTCAGACCTCTCAGTCCTGAAAAGCGCAGTGCTAGGAACAGCTAAGATACTGCGCAGGACCCTCAAGCTTCCAGGCCTCTGGTAGAGGACCCGAGCTTGGAGGGTGGTTAAATATACATATTTATATACACACACACAAATACAGTATATATACATACATATATGTGGTGGGATTTGTAAAATGAATCGAATGAAAAAAAGAAACAAACTGCAGTTTGGTTATGAATTTCTTTAATGTTTGCCAGATCAGAACCACAGCATACAGTGTATAATAATAACTTCTAAAGTAACAGAAATATCATCACCTCATTTATGTATATAATTTTTACTTTTCTTTTTTTATATTCATGTCTTTTTCTTTTTTTTTCATTATTTAAACAGTTTTCTCAATGTCAAGTCTTGGGTTTCTGATGTCAACATAGAATGTAAAAACAAGACAACAGGTGCAGATCTGTAGTCTCTGTATTTCTTACAGATTTCCTCCACACAACGGAAACGAAGAGAACAAAGAAAGGACGTTTTATGTGGGGAAAAGCAGCTGGGATGCACTTCTGATCCCACTGCAGGAGAGACTCCACAGTGACGAGAGCACAGTGATTTGAATCCAAAAGGCTGGAGCGATATCATTACTCCATGAAAGTATCCACCTGTGCAAAAGCAGCATCCACTTGTATTAGACACACCCAACTCACTTCATTTTTGTTGAATTTGTTCAACCAAACTCAACAAAAGTACAAAAAAAATAAATTAAAATGATAAAATAAAACTTGGGCAATACTCGGTAGTATCCCTACTACGTCTATGGGACTCAAGAGGGAAGGACTGGTTGCACAAATTAGTTTCTGCTGTTTCAGGGAGAAAATGGAGAAGATTTCATATACAGGAGGACATTTTTAAAACACAAACAAAATAAACAGCAGTAGGTGAAAAAACTGTTGATTTTTTCAGGAGTTCTCTTTTTTGTCTCCAAAAATGTAAAACTCCAAATGTAAAACTCCAACACGTAAAGAAGGCTATTCTCGGTTCTGTCTTATTAAAAAAAATAAAACCAGAGAGAAAAATCTAATATTGTCAGAAATGAGAAGTATGGAGGCGGAAAAATCATGATTTGGGCTGGTATTGAAGCTTAAGAGCGTCCGGGTTATTTAGTCAAACCACCAGCGCTTTAGCTACCGTTTACGACCATTTACATAGTTAAAGTAACAGATTCTGAAGTGGGGAAAAGCAGCTTTGTACTGAAATGCAACACTTTACAGTAGAGAAGTGTATACATAATCAATGTAAATCAGCTGATTCTGATGCGGAATTAGCATCAGAATCTATATCCTTTTATTACAATAAAAGCCCAATCTGTACCCACCCCCTCCCCTACGTTAACACATACGATCCATGACGCCACAAACAAGGAATACTTATAAAAGTAACTTTTAAAAGTAACATAAACAGCACTTTACATTAGTAAAAACTTTATATTAGTAAAGTTGCTTGATGTTAGCACTTATATATCGGCTTTAAGCCAATATGCAACACTTTGCTAACGTGAAGTACCAATGTACATCAACACTTTACATTAATAAAGTACATAAATGGTTGAAGAGTTAGGGTAATTCAAAGAGTGAGTGTTACTTTGGTGTTGCCGGCAGCATGAATGGTTCAAAGGCTAATGCAAGTCTCCGGACTTCATACAACAGTGAATGGAGTAAAGAAAGAACTGTGGTTCTGAAATGCTTTGGAGAAAATCTCAAAAACCTAAAACGAGTTTAAATGTTCAAAATAGACTAAGAGCCAAGAATTGGTTGCTATGAAGTGCAAATTAAGACGAAGGTTTTTCAGAGCTAAGAGCAGATTTACAAGATTGGTCAACTGTTTCATCATATGGAATACTTATAGGGGTACTTTGTATTGCCCAAGTGAATTTGTTTTCCAACCAACACCCCCACCATAAAAGGAGGTTGTGTTGGCTCAACCAGTAAAGAAAACATCGTTTTTTGATACACAAAAACTGGACCGAAAGAAGGATGCAATTTCTGCACATTTGAGGCATCGCAGTGCTTCTCCAACCCAAAGGCTACATGTAAACCCTGCTACATGTGAGGCGAGCCGCCATCTGTCGGCGCCCCTTTACGGTTGGTGTTCGGGTTGGTTCAGAGCAGAGCTGGTTTTCTAGTCTACGCCTTCCATAAAAAACTCAACAGGCAGCAAACTTGGTTTTATATACCAAACAATGAGAAAATGATGTAATATAGGTTAAATTGCAGTGGTTGACTTAAGAAGAAATGTGACAGGAAATGGTTGTAACCTGTTGATGCCTGCGAACGACAGTGTTTGGCCCTCTGTGGATCTGCTACAGCGACTCTCACGTTCAGGAATCACGATGCTACAGGACGCTTCGTCTGTCATCAAAGCATTAAAGCAGCTCACAGCTGTTGTGTGGGAGGAACTCTGAGACTTTTGAAAAGCTGCACCTGCTGTCTTTAGTTGTTACAACGTAAGAATTCATTCGCTCAAAATCCCAAACAAACCAATGAAAATAAAAACAAACAAACAAACAAGAAACTGAATATTTACAAATATTTTGTCTGGTCGATTCTTACAGGTAAAAATGTACACTTTTATCCTTGCCAGGTGTCCGTCCACTTCGGCGCGGGCTGCGCTCAGTCTGACACAATGGCGCCCTCTGGAGGGAGCACATGGAATAGATCTGGGTTGTGTTCTGGTTCTGTCCTCCGCTCGGTAGGGGAGTATAAAAGTCGACACGGTGGTCTTGTGTCCACGTTCGAATCCTCTCTTTTCGTGGCGGCCAGTGTTTGTTTTGCGATTTACATATGGGCGCATTTTCAGTCCTCCCCGCCTCCCTTTAGGCAGTAACACGACAGAAAGCAAACGAACACTGGAGCACCAGCGAAGAACGCACTGGCGTGTTTTCGTCAGACCCATGTTTGACATCTTTGTGAAGCGGTGGGCGCGTTTGAAATCCCTCCAGTGTGCTTAACGGTTGACCTCGTAACGTACGGGCTACGGAAAACCAGCCGGATGATCCAAGACGGTGAGAGATTTTACAGAGGAGACGCTGTCGTGATGTATGCTGAGGCTTTTGGGAGGGGGGAGCTGCCTGTCTCTGTCTAATTAAGGCCTATCTGATGCAACAGAAAGAAAAATCTGACTCAATACAAAAATAATTGCGTCCTCTGCGCCACAGGAGAAGCTGCTGATGGAAAATGAGGGTGTGCTTCATCATCTTTGCTTGGGGAGGGGTTCCGTACATAGCATCGTAATGGAGGACAGACATCTTTAGCTATTAGTGACCCTTTTGGAAAATCAATGGAGATTCATTCAAAGGGAGGAAAACTCAAAGCGGACCAGAATCATCTGATTGGATTTAGGAAACTGACTGATACCGCCCACCCTCATCGTTATCTTTGAAAAATAATTCATGCATAGACCCCCGCCCCCTGATAAAACCCACTCATATACTTTCTCCTTTGTACACATTTATATAGAACTATATATAATACTTTTCTCTATATCTATATTGTCAGCAAGACATCCTTCCACAATAAAACAAACACCATAGAAACAAGATGAATTGAAGAATAAACACTGAGGGCCAGTTTGGCACTTTGTCATGGGATCACACGACCTCTGCTGGTTGACAGGAATTCTCTTTTGTTTCCCCTCGATGAGGAACACAGTAGTACGTACTTGGCACCAGTACGCCGGCGGGATGACAGAGAGGTTTCCATAGCAACCGTGTGCTCATCTCGTCCCCTCCAGCTCTGAGCGTCTCGAGAGCGAGGGAGCGCCGCCGAGGAGGTGGAGAATCCAGTCGAACCATAGGACCGGAGCAGCGATAAGACACAGATGTCATAGAAAGAAAAGAAATGTTCACAGAAAACACAAATATAAGACATTTCCATTGCAAAAAAATGAAGAGATAAAACAGGAAGGAGCGAAACCATTTGTCCGTTTCTGTGTCTAGAAATAGCAGATGCTCTTTAAAAACTGTTTCTTTGAGTCGCCCTCAAAGAGGATCTGCTTCCATGCAGTTCTGCATGCTCCGCCACTGGAGGGGGCTGCTTCCTTTGAGAAAAGAGACAATAATAGAGAATAAAGGCCCACATCTGGAGGGCTCCCCTCCTGGTAAGCAGTAGGGCCAGTATTCCAGGTCCTTGATTGGAGCTTCGTCGGGCCAGTCCCTACTATACTCTGGTGGTGGAGTGGGGGTGGGGCAGGGTGTTGTTGTGGCCAGTGGAAGGAAAGGTATTGAAAGCATGAAGAGGCTGCATGCTGGTGATGGTGCTTGGGATCATGGTGATGGTGTTGGGCGTCATCAGTGGCACGTCGTCAGGGGCCCGACGCAACGCCAGGGTGTAGTCGGGCGGGCAGGCGGGCCGTAGAATGTCATGGGGCCTCAAGGGCTCCATGTCGTGGTGGGCGTCGTGCTCTGAGTGCTTCATCTGCAACGACATGATCTCCTCCTCCTGGCTGTGGGCCAGGTCGTTTGCAGGCCCGCCTCTTTGGGGGGACAAACGATGCCGCCGCATCTCGTGCCGCTTGTCGCGCTTGTAGTACAGAGCTGCGAATGCCAGGATGTTGAGGAAAAGCAGCGAGGCTCCCACGGCCACCGTCACGCTCAGTTCAGTGGAGTAGTCGCGGGTGTCTCCGGGAAACAGCTCCTGGGGCGGACGGTCTGAGCCCTCGGGGTCGGACTCGGACGGGAAGGTTGGGTAGGGGTATCGAGTGGTGCGAGGGCCAGAGGGTCTTGGCCCTGGTCTCATAGTCCCTGGACCTCCTGGGGGTGAACGGGTGGTCGTGGGGAAGATCTCATGTAGACTGTGAAGATGTGGTACCAGTTCCAGCCAGAAGGCCACCTTGTTGGCCCTGTAGTTGTCTCTAACTCGAGGTTTCAAGCCGATGTGGAGATACTGCTTGTCCTTTGAATTGAACTTGGTCCAGATGACTTCTTCAAAGCGGTTGGGTTTGGTGTGAATAAACTTGGTGTCCTGGGGAACCGGCAGGTTGGGGTCACTAAGGGACAAAAGACAGAACATCTTAGCCACAACTCCCAAACTACTTCAAAGTTCCACTCTGATCATGTTTTGATGTATTTTTGGAGTAGTGGTCTTTAAATTATGATTATGCTATTTTTAACCAAAATCAAAACACCCGTGTGGTTTTCTAAGACGTAGTTTCTGCAGAGCGGCATCAGTTGTAGGCTGGACGACTGGAATGGAGCACCCCTCTTCCCATTGCTGAGAGCTCTCTGTTTACACTCTCTACTGCTAGCTTACAGTCCCTCACACCCACAACATCACATTACTGGTGCAATAAAAATTGGAGCTATCCAGCTGTACAGTTTTGATCCAGGTCCCAGCTCAGACGAGGAAAACAAAAACGTTCATAGATCTATTTGTATTTGTGATGTCACAGCTACATTTTTTTCATCTGCTTCTGAATCATATTTGAATCAAGAAATCCTCAGAAACGGTCATTTAAGCCTAATTTTCCTTATATGTGTCATCAGAAAAATGCAACAAGAACATGCGTAAAACACTATTTTCATCAGAGTAGGTCTCTAAAAATGTGATCAGTTTTATGATCTGTGATATATGGGCTTACCCTGTCTTGGCAAAGTTGGTCCAGTAAGTCATGACCACGGCGCTCAGCATCACGTCGTTCTTGGAGAAATTGCACGGAAACAAGTCGGTAGCGCCGATCATGGGCACACCGAAGACGTAGGGTATCTCATCCCCGTGAGCGGCATCTGCCCACTCGGGTCTCGTCTCTGTCTGGCAGTGGTGGTAGAAGGTGTAAAAATAGACGGGTGACTGAAACTCGGCATGCAGTTTGGCGGTAGCTATTGCTGGCGCCACCCACTGGTGATCGGTAAACAGAGCTAACAGAGTTTTCCTTCGCATGTCTCCATTGTCCCTGTCCGCCCAGTCGGTGTACATGAACTTTATGGTCTCCCTCAGGATGTCTTTGCCTGCAAGAAAAGACCAATCAGGTCAAGAAAGTTGGAAACACCTCAGATGACACAGGTAAAACATTTTAGATGCTTAAATATCTGACAAAGTTGAAAGTAAAGGTCGTGTCACACAACAACTACTAACATTTTGTGCAAATTGCACAGATGAAAATTGGTCACATGTGAATATACATGGAAAGAGTGAGAAAAGTTGAATAACGTACATAACGCAGGCCTCACATATTCCCGAAATTCCATACGTAGAAAACGTAGAAAATGTGCAAAATGTACCCAGTGGCTGTGTGACACGGCCTTTACTAAAAGTCTTCATGTTGATATAAACTGTCAACCTATGACCCTGGGCTCACACTGCATCCAGTCCAGCTCCAGTGCAGCCACTGGAGTGCTCTAGTTACGGCATGATGACTCACATTGGCTCTGGATGGCACAGGCTCTGTAGTTTTTGTCGTTATCTGTATAAAAAGCACGAGCTGTATCATAAAGGATGGGGTGGCTGTGATCAGCCTCTCGTCCTCCATTGTGTTAAATGACCAGTATGACGCTCTGTTCAACACCTTTTGACCCCATGTCAGCAGAAAATGACGTAATGCTTACACCATAGCGAGTACAGCCGAAAATTGGTTCCATTATGAAAAATGTTCCGGATGCACTTAACACTCGCTGGCATAATTTCCAGTGTAGGGCGTTTCATTTGCCCCAACTTCACAAAAAAGTGCTCCAGACTCGCCTCGGTGTCCGGCCAAAATTTGAAGCCAATGAATCAAATTTGGAGCGCCAGAGAGGCCGGACCGGACTGGACCCCAAGTGAGGGCCTCTCGCACTTTTCGAGTTACGTAAAGACTCCGGCAGCTGCCCCAGAGCTGGACTGGATGCAGAGTGAGCCCAGGGTAGGATGCATAATTCTACTTTTAGGCTTGTTCTTTATTGTTCCTTGTCTGACAGATTTGACCCAAAAATCCAAATAGACATGGATTCTTCTGCACATTTAATCAAAGGCGGTGCTGGTGGCGTTCCTCACCCTCGGGGTACCCATACAGGTTGTCGACAAAGTTGGAGATGGTGTAGTCGAACGCTGCGGCAGTGATGCCGTCATTGTCCTCACTGTCATCCACAAACTTCAGCCCTTCTCCTTGATTCACTCCTATGAGGATGTCATAGTTGAGGAACTCCCCCTAGTGGTAAAAGAGAGGAAGAATAGGTTTTTGAGCGGATAGATGCTTTACAGTGTGTTTTCCATTTATTTAAATGTCTAATCTTGATATTAAAGTTAAAGAAAAATGGAAATAACATTAAACCTGTCCACAAAAATTCATTCAAAGAGAATACTTTCTTTAATACTATTTTCTTTACAGAGCAGAAGCAAATAGCTGTTAGTTTGGACTCATTTGAACCAAAAAGAAAGACAATAACAGATAGAAATTATTGTCAAGCTTTTATTTTGAAATGCTTCCTGCTTTTTTTTGTTTTTTTTTATTCAAGTGCCCCCCCATTGTTCTACAGAACTGACTTTCAGATGAAAAGCTCTGGATTCAGCAGCACGACACAAGAGCAGAGCGGCAGAGGCAGCGAGGACTGTGGATGTCTGATGGACAACAGGAGACGTTTACATTTCAGAATAAAAGAGGAGGAAAATGTGATGCTCTGATCCTGGAACAGACTTATTTTTGTCTCTTTTTTCTGTCAAACACAAGGCTGCTAGACCATCTGTCACATTAAATCATCAAAATATTTTAAAATTAAATTCCAAATGTGTCCAACTATGGTAAAATAAAACTGGACTGGCCTTTTTGTTTATATTGGTATAATAATATAAAGCATTCAACCAATTGTTTTCCTGTTTCTCTTTCTTTCTTTATTGTAGTATTTTCTTATAGTATCTATCTCCTTCTACAATTTTTCAGCTATTTTCACCATTAAACTCTTAAAATGTTCAAAATGTTAAAAGACCACTTCCACAATAGATGAAAAAAATGATTGAAGTCTTTATAAACATCTAGAATTATTGAAAAAAAAGACAAGTACTTTTTGGAGCGTAAACGAGGGACCACTGTAGTTCATAGCTTGTGTTTAAATTTTTTGCTTTTGCGTTTGCTTCTTCCCACTCCTTTTCACTCAACATATCAAGCTCTACTGGACTTTAGTTAATAACCATTATTTTCTTCTTACATTTCTGTTAATTTTTCTTTGCTTACGTTTTGTTAATCAATTCATTTAATCATTTCTGTAATGAATTTGATATATCTGAGTATTTTTGTTATCTTTTGTGGACACTCAATCAATGCTTGAAATAATCTAATCAAATCAAATTATTAATGATTGCAATATGTTTGGATAAATATTGCAAC
Source organism: Oryzias curvinotus (assembly GCA_023969325.1). Lineage (NCBI taxonomy): Eukaryota > Metazoa > Chordata > Actinopteri > Beloniformes > Adrianichthyidae > Oryzias > Oryzias curvinotus. The sequence continues at coordinate 5,579,968 of CM043723.1, read as the reverse complement.
GGAATACTAAAAGAAGAGGGAAACTACTGTGTATAATAGATAAAAAGAAGGTATAGCTCTAAACCGTAATCTCTTTGACTATAACAGTAACAGGTTTTTGGAATCAGTCGTCTGTAAAAACATATTTTGCTCTTCTTTTTTGTGGTGTTTGAGTTCAAAGCGGCTGATAAACGTCACCAACAGACCTTTAAAGTGTGGATGCCATGCTTTGAACAACTTTGTCAAATAAAAAAGCCCTTTAAACGCTGATTCTATTGATACCAATAGTTCGCGTCGAAAAAAATCCGAAGCATATGAATAATAGACATCTTTCGAAGGAATCAGAGATTTGAATTTGCCGCTAAGAGCGCAGGCTGGAAGTGACCCCGATATGACCTGTGACGTCACGAAAGGCATTGACTTCCGTAGTTCCGCTTAGGACAGCATGTAAACAAAACAGGTAGTCTTCGTTTCTCTCGTTAATCATCGTTAATTCTCGTTAATTCTCTGTTAATCATCAACATGCCAAGTCGTTGTGTGGCAGCTGGATGTAGCAATACATCTAGTGAAAGTGTATCTGTGTATAAATTCCCTATTACCTTCAGCGTGTGGCTTCGGACCGTAGTCGGAAACCGCTGTTATGATCTCCAGTCCGGTCGGGACTTTAATGGTAACAGATTTAGCGGGACACCGTTGCTTTAGAACAGGCCTTTTAGCCGTTTATTTCTTTGGTCAGATCAACTCTTACAGCACAACATCTACGAACTCCTTCTCATTCAAACTGAAAACATGCAGCCAAACAGCCCCTCCCCTTTTGCTCTCCCGCGCGTCTTCCCCTCTCGTAAGCCTGCACCCCAAGGCGACGCCCCCTTCCGTCGCTGCGTCATCTCCCTGACCACCGCAGTCACACCAAAGAAACATAGCAACGGGTGGGGACAAGCTAAGAGAGTGAGTTTAACGTTCAGTGATGAAAGTCCTCCGGGAATTCCCGGAAATCCGGGTTTTTGAGCAAACCGAACGTACTTTCCTGGAAATAAAGACCTGATCTCTATGGACAAATCGCTTTCCGGATGAAAAAATTGTCTGAAATCGGCGAATTTTAGCTTTATTTTCTATATTTCTCTGCGGATCGCTTCCTCTATGGTCGCGGCTATCTCTCGTCTACCCGGCCTAATTGACCAATGACGGGACGTTTTAGTTGCTTTCGGATGCGTCGACGGCTCTGATTGGCTCTGTCTGTACCACGTGGTCAGTGTGACGGATCCCCTAGAGACCAAAGCTGGCGGACACAAGCTAAACTTTCACAAACAAATCTGAAGAGTTTGCGATCAATAATGCGGGCATCGTCATTATTGAGCGTGGTCACGACCTCAGTTGTGAGAAGACGATAAAAAAAACAAATTTAAGTGGTCTTGGCTGGAAGACGGTAGCATCACTCTGTGCTTCGCTATCGGTGCTAGCCATGTTGTCTGCCTTTCGTTATGTCACAAACAGGGCGGCGCGAATTCGGCGGAATGCGTGAAGCCGGCGGCCGTCCTCGTTGTTTATATCGCGTTTTTCGCTATTTATTCTTTTTCGAAAAATATTAAAAACAATCGCAACATGAAATAGAGACTATTTACTATATTTTGGCTTATTAAAATAGGCCATGTCACCCACACTTTAACTCTTTGCAAAGGTCATCGCCACACCTCTTTGGCGTTCTCCTAGCGCTCCTCCGCCCGGACTGTCACCTCACCTGCTGCATGAGGATCTCGGGATCGTCGGGGACCACGTCTCCGTCCACCACGGGGCCGAAGGCGATGTGGTAGCGCGCCGGCTGGATGTCCTGATCCACCAGCTCCCTGAAGGTCTTGCGCCTCAGACAGTCGACCAGGTCCACGGTGTCGGAGTAGGTGCAGCCCACCTTCCTGGCCAGGATCTTGGTGTACTTGAGGGGTTGGTAGTTGACGGACCAGCTGGAGATGGCCGTGCCGCTCTGAGCTATGGCTCTGTGGAACAAACCTGAAAGAAAATGTTGGTGTTTTAGCCTTCTGGTGTCCAAAAGAAAGGGAAACATCTCTGTAAAATGAATATCCCATTAATGCAGATAGGACAGGACAGGATGGAGAGAACGATCCACAGTACGGCTAAAAAGATCCAAAGACAACACAGAACAAGCTCATCTGACACCAGTTTACACTGATTCGTCTGCAGTGCACCTCCATTGTGTTTATCTTGAAGAGCTCTACAAAAACATTAGTAACCCTTGTGCTATCCTAGGCACTTTAACATTGGGAGTGGAGTCATCTAGACCAATGTTTTTCAACCTTTTTTGAGCCCTGGCACACTTTAACCTTGACAAAAATCCTGCGGCACACCATCATCCATAAATAAATAAATAAATAAATAAATAAATAAATAAATAAATAAATAAATAAATAAATAAAGGAGAAACTCATAGTCTGTATTGATCTACAGTCCCTCCATAATCTCACCTGCATTCTTGTGATAATTGTGGCAGAAAAAGCTGGAAGCTGCAGTTGTATTTTCTAAAATATGTAATAAAAGTTAAGTTAAAAGATTTAAAAACTGTTTGATGTGTGTTCGTTGTTGTTTTAAGACGTTAAGAGGAGAGACTCATTGTGTGTGTCTGTCACTTTAACCCAATGCATCATGGGAGATGTAGTGCAAAAATCCGCCAACCTCAGAAAGACTTGCGTCTCTGAGCTTCATTGTTTTGATCACCTGTTCCACGGTCTGACACATTCAGATTCTGTGGAAAGCTACACCGCTAAAGTCGAGCTTTAGCTGGTATTTTTGTTAGAACTGAGAGACTTTATCAGCAGAATCAGAACAAGGAAGTGAAGACTTTAACCACTTCTGATTGGTCAGACTGATGACATGTGATTAAGCCTTCAAGGATGATTGGTGGAGACAGTTAAAGGGGCGGGACTTTTCCTAAAACAGAGATTAAGCTGCGGCTAAATCACGGTACCATCATTCTTATCAAAATGTCTTTAATAGAATCAAATAAACACAGAGAAAAAATAATTTTATGATCTTTTTTATTCCTAACCACTTAGTGTTTTATCAGGGCGTGTTTGGATCAACAAAGAGCTGATATCCTGGAGATGGGAAATGTTGTTAGATCAGTGAATGAGGGCACACTGGTTGAAAAACACTGATCTAGACCCCACTAGACAGTGTGCTGAACCTTTTCTCTTCAATGATTTGTGATCTTCACTGGTGTCCATTGATTACATGAAATCCTCTCCACCTTTATCCACCTTCGTCATGGTAGGGAGAACACGTCAATGTAAGACAGGGGTCGGGAACCTATGGCTCGCGAGCCACATATGGCTCTTTTGATGGTCACTTATGGCTCGCAGACAAATCTTTATTTATACCATTTTTTTTTTTTTCATTAGACCAGTCCTTCTCGTGCGCGATGCGATGCCAGAGGGGCGCGCAGTAGTAGCGGTGCTTGGAGAGAAAAATCTGCGCCAGCACTCAGTTTACTATTATCTACTATTTCACAGAGTTTATTCCAGCAGGAAACCTATTAATTGCCGTGCCTAAACCTGCGCGCTCCCGTCTCTGAGAAAGAGCGCGCAGATGCGGGGACGGGATGTGAGGAAGAAAGCAGAGGGTGGGGGTGCCCCCCACCCTCTGCTCTCTTCCTCACAGGCAGCAGGTGAATCGCGCAGGGATTGTAAAAACGTAAAACCCGCTGCCCGTCACATACTGCAGCGTGAGTGTGTGTTTGTCTTCAGGTCTGCATGTGAGTCTTTGTTACATCTACAGAACATTCAGACCTAAGATCACGTTTAAAGTCTCAACGCCTGCATGAAGCAGAAACTCACCACGTATCAACCAGACTAGACCATCAGCAAAACTACCACGAGAAATACTCATCATTTATTAGCAACAGCATAACGATGTTATCAAAAAGAATCCACAGACTTATTGTACTTTAAAAATGTTGAAATTACATCAAATGCTCACATTCACTTGTATATTTAGTTTTAAACATGTTGTCGCGGACTGAGTTGGGTCCGCTGTTGGGCAGCGTTAAAAGTTCTGGAGTTCAGCAAACGCATCAAGCAGAGATCTGATTGGCTCTCAGTTCTGTCACTCAGCCTGTTGTTAGGTAATTTGGACCAATGGGGTTCAGCTATGGGCCGAATAAGGGAAATGGGAGGACTGGAGCGGGAGCAGAGGATATAAAGTTGGGAGAAGCGCTCTCATCTCAGCGGGAGAGATTGAGGAGTTGCTGAATTAATTTTACGGTGTTTGTTGCGGTCTGCAGTAACCAGAATAAATAACCTTAAAAGAGGTTAAGTCTCCGTGCCTCAGTGTAGGAAAGGGACGCTACATTATTGTATGGCTCTTTCTAAATTACATTTAAAAATATGTGGCGTTTATGGCTCTCTCGGCCAAAAAGGTTCCCGACCCCTGATGTAAGACGTCAACAACAAGAGACAAAAGGTTAATTTGTTGTTTTTTTGCTAGAGAAAAGCCCTACCAAAACAATTTTAAGCCTTAGTCACAACTACACAAATGGGGGGGGGGGTTGACTCTTGGAGGGTCATATAGAGGAGCGGCCGCAGCTTGAGGTGAGTTCAGGCGTGTCCTGTAGTTCCCATGTGGCTCATGCCACCACCCCAAGGGACGTCACAAAATGGAACGAACCATTGTTGTGTGTGCGTGTGGTAAGTGTAACGTGAAGAACTCGTGAGGCTAATGGAAGTCACATGCTTGTATGACATATGGGTGATGCCATCAGACGATGCCCCAACGTTATGCTCTCGCTATTGAGTAAGTTGGAGCCTTTCAAGTCGGGTAAGAAAGGTCAGAAGAAGACTCAACCCTTGTTGGCCGCCAATAAATGCTGAACGCATGGGGTTGCTCGTACGATGCGCAAGTTCCTGTGGGGCTTCCTGTACAGTCTACAGGGTTTGAGGGGTTCAGCCATAACAAGAAATCCGTACAACACGCCTGCATCTCACCTACCTAACCCTTATGTGTCGTATAACCATTGTGCCTCCAAGGCACTTTAACATTGGGAGTTGGGTCATCTAGACCCACTAGACAGAGCTCTGAACCTTTTTTCTTCAATGATTTGTGATCTTCACTGGTGTCCATGGATTACATGAAATCCTCTTCACCTTTATCCACCTTTGTCATGGTAGGGAGAACACGTCAATGAAAGGGGGGGTCATCTGGACCCCACAAGATAGCATAAAGGTTAAGTGTTCACTACAACCTGTCACTCACAGTATGCCTGTAGAATAAAGTATGCATGAACATTTTGAGCCGGTAGAGGGAGATATTTCGTGTGGGTCACCTGTCCATTTTTAAGCCCGTATCTACCCATAAGGGCAATTGTGACCAAGATTTTAGGTGATTCAATTCAAATATGGCCGCTACGTCATAAACGGTTGATCATACAGTAACATGCAGTCACTCAAAATTATTTTTAGTGTCATTTCATGATACATTTCGAGGGCTTAGTGCATGCACAAAACACAAGACCAGACAAACAGACATAATGGATGAACGTGAGGGATCAGACATGGCAGAGGTCTTCTATAATAATAATGCCTTCACCTTCACCATATAACTGGCTCGTAGAAACCCTTTAAAGGGGGTCATAGGATAGCACAAGGGTTAATCACGTCTCCATGTCTGGGTTCATGAAATCATTCAGAGACTCTTCCAGTACATCTACAGCAGGAGCTCCGTCTCAATGAAGGACCGTCTTCCATCTATCTGTGACCCCGTTTGACGACTTGGTGTCACACATTAGTTCAAGGAGGAAAAAAATGTAAAAAAAAAAGAATAAAAGTTGTTGATCTTTTTGCTGTTGCCTTGATGGAAAAAGGAAAAATATTACAAAGTTCCGGAGGATCAAAATCTCCTCCATGTTTGATTTTGGACTCCACCCACAGATGGTGTCAATCAACGCACGACAGGCCAAAGTCCAAAGTTCACACTTTTGAACTCTCATTGCACTGCGACACCAAAAACGCGATGCTGCCAGACCGCTGAACTGACGCTCACATCGCGCAGCAGGACCTCTGATCATGTCTGTACGTCAACCCAACATTGAAGCTGGACGCCCCTGACGTTCAAATCACATCTGGTGTGAACGCAGCTTTCTGGAGTTCTACTTCCAGTCCGTCCTCGCGTCATTTCTGAGGGAAAAAGCTAGGGAAATACTGAAACAGGACCGGCTTTCAACAGAAAAACTTCCATTGTCCTTTCAAAATAAAACGTTCTAAAATTGTACTTCATATTGATGGTGACCTGGCCACGCGATAACATACATTAACATCACGGAAAATGCAGTTTTTGTCGTAGAACACAAAAGTTTAACTTTGGAAGTACAAAAACATTTCTGATACAAAACGTGCATTTTACATGGACTTTGTGAGGACGGCCATGAGCGAAGAGAGCGGGACGAACTACTTTACACGGGGGTGGCAGGACAAACCAATCCTCCGAAAGCCAAGTGGGCGGGGAGACGGACCACAGACACAACAGAGACAATGTAAACTAACCAACGGTCCTGAGACGGACTCCCAGGAGGTGCATTGCAGACGGACCAGTGGAAATCCGGCTTAATGCCACCTCATGCTTTTAGAATACTGTGTTCACACTGGACTGTTGCTACCCGATACTAGCACATGTACTCACAGTTGGAAGAGGTTTGGTGCAAAACGTCGCAGAAATCCCGCTCTGAACTTTTTCTTCCACAGCTCTATTCCGATATATGAAAGACTTAGCGTCATAGAGTTCTGTCCAGTCACAGACTGCAAATATGAATTTCTCCGTCATGATCAATTTTCAAACGGTTGTTATCTGAGTCTCTGATTGGTCAAATGGTTTTACATTTACTGCTCGCTCGATGGCTGCATGTTTTGTACATAGAGCCCACAAAACAAACATAAAAACCTGCGTTGCGACACGTGAATGAGAGAGAGGAAGACCGAACACACGATTACATGGGACTTCTCGTTGGAAGTGGTTGCTTGAACGCCCAGTGTGAACGTAGTGTTAGTCGTCAGCACATCCATTTTTCTCTCAGCTTCTCCAAAACTCTGCATCTCCCCAACTATCTTTCTCCTTTCTTATCTCTTTAGTTCTTTCTGTCCTGCGCTGCTTAAAACACTCAAGTGGCTTGTTAAAGGGCCTCACTCTTTTCCTCTGCACTTCCCTTTTCTCCTTCTCTCTGCTGGGCTGAAGATTGGTCAGTTAATTATTAAGCAGAGCCGCAGAGCCTCCTTTACTCCTTGGAGATCAATTAGAGTCAGGAGTGGATTGGAAGCAGCTACACCTATCAGCACGGAGAGCAGAGATAGGATCAGGTCCAGTCCAGCAGTCTTCAGGATCTGTTTCTTGCCTCCACCTGTGACTGTTCAACACAGTCCTCAACCAGCTTTTTTCTAACCTTCCAATCTCCGCTTTCCCATCTTTCCTAAAGTGATTGCACCCGAGCGTCACAGTTCCTCCCTACTTTATCTGACACTCTCATCCTGTTTCACCCTTCCCCTAACACGTCAGCTCTTCACTCCTGGTTGGGTGTTTTTGTCCCTAAAGAATGGAAGACGTCTTACCTGCGTCCCTGGCTGGGGGGGGGAGGGGGAGCATGACAGACAGGCGGCGCCTAGTGGCTTGATGTTACATCGTTAGATGCTGATGAAGAGGAAAGTGACAATGAGGTGAAGACAAAGCGGAGGGATGACGATGGACAGTTGGGGGTTGGGTGAGATCATCAACAACAAGAGACAAAGGGTTAATTTGTTGTTTTTTTTGCTAGAGAAAAGCCCTACCAAAACAATTTTAAGCCTTAGTCACAACTACACATATGCGGGGGGGTGGGGGGTTGACCCTTGGAGGGTCATATAGAGGAGCGGCCACAGCTTGAGGTGAGTTCAGGCGTGTCCTGTAGTTCCCATGTGGCTCATGCCACCACCCCAAGGGACGTCACAAAATGGAACGAACCATTGTTGTGCGTGCGTGTGGTGAGTGTAACGTGAAGAACTCGTGAGGCTAATGGAAGTCACATGCTTGTATGACGTATGGGTGATGCCGTCAGATGATACCCCAACGTTACGCTCTCGCTATTGAGTAAGTTGGAGTCGGGTAAGAAAGATCAGAAGTAGACTCAACCCTTGCTGACCGCCAATAAATGCTGAATGCATGGGGTTGCTCGTATGATGCGCAAGTTCCTGTGGGGCTTCCTGCGCAGTCTACAGGGTTTGAGGGGTTAAGCCATAACAAGAAATCCGTAAAACACGCCTGCATCTCACCTACCTAACCCTTACGTGTTGTATAATCATTGTGCTATCCTAGGCACTTTAACAGTTGGGTCATCTAGACCCACTAGACAGTGCGCTGAACCTTTTTTTGTCAATGATTTGTGATCTTCACTGGTGTCCATGGTTTACATGAAATCCTCTCCACATTTATCCACCTTTGTCATGGTAGGGAGAACACGTCAATGGAAGGGTGGGGTCATCTGGACCCCACAAGATAGCACAAGGGTTAAGTGTTCACTACAACCTGTCACTCACAGCAGCCGGTAGAGGGAGATATTTCGTGCACAAAATATTTCGTGTGGGTCACCTGTCCATTTTTAAGCCTGTATCTACCCGTAAGGGCAATTGTGACTAAGGCTTTAGGTGATTCAAATCAAATATGGTCGCTACCTCATAAACGGTTGATCATACAGTAACATACAGTCACTAAAAATTATTTTTAGTGTCATTTCATGATACATTTCAAGGGCTTAGTGCATGCACAAAACACAAGACCAGACAAACAGACATAATGGATGAAGGTGAGGGATCAGACATGGCAGAGGTCTTCTATAATAATAATGCCTTCACCTTCACCATATAACTGGCTCGTAAAAACCCTTTAAAGACCCACAGGAAAACCTCTAGGAAGGTTTTAACCTCATCAACAGAATTTTTAGGTACTACAGTGTTGTGCTTGATGTCAGAACACAAAAAGTACAGTGGTTCCTCATTTATCTCAGGAGTTACATTCTAAAAAGAACCCTCGTTAGATGAAATCTGCTAAATCTACCTTTATTTTTTTAACAACAATTCTGTATCTTTTAAGACTAAAACTCCTCTCTACACACTTTATCCATGTTTCTCAGGCAGACACGAACCTTTTCACACTTTCCTCTCTTGTTTAAACTCTCAAAGTTCAAACCGTCGTATACACATAAGTCCAGTATTATAGAATAAAAGCAAAAATCTGATTGCGATCAAAGACTTGTGTAGATTTGGCAAACTGAATGCATTCTGTACAGGAGATTGATTGACGTATATATATCCAATTATATAGCCAATTAGGGGGCAGAGCATAGTACTCTAAAAAGAAAAAGAAAAGAAAAAGAAAAGAGAAATTACACAGAAACAAATGTGTGAAACAGCGAGACTGCAAAACCTGATCTTGGATACAAGTGACCAGGTTTTGGGAATGAAGATACGCCATCTAGTGGTAAATTGGTGAACTCATTCGGCTTTAAGTTATTTAGATGAATAAATCGGCACACAGGACGTCCAAGTGTTGTCTTTTAGTATGGCTACTGGTTTATTTTTTTTCTAGGATGTCCACTTTTATGGGCAACACTCACAACCATGGATACTGCGCTCAGCAAAGTGGCTGTGCAGTACGGTCACCGCCTGTTATGGATTTTACACAAAACCTGTTTGATGTACAGTTTAGATTTTTGAGATAAAATCAAGGAGATCTTAAACAAATTAACTGTCAAGCACAAACACAACAAGCTGTTCATCGCCATCTTGGTGACCCCGGTGGAAGAGTGTCAAACCAGAGACAGGGAGATTGTGGTTCAAATCCACGTGGGTCCGAAGCCTCAAAATAAAAAGGGGACCCTTCTCTTTATATTCAGTGAGACTCACCAAGTGGATCTGAGTGCAGCTCCTAAAGGTCCACTCAGAGGAAACATGTTCTTGTGGCATTTGCTGATGATATAAAGAACATTACGCCTAAAATAGCTTTTCTAAGCATTCCTTTATGCAAATTGTTTTTAAATCAGGAGCAAACAGGAACATTTTGTTTGAAAAAGATCGTATTTGTGACGTTGAAAATACGGCGGGCGGGACACAAGCTCTGCTCAGTCCTGATTGGTCCACTCGCAGACGAACAGATCCATGTACGTCTTTGTTTTAGCATCTGGCTCTAAACTGTGCAGGCGCTGCAAGCTAGCAGGAGAGCATGCAAACCAGGGGGTCCCCCAAACTTTTTCCAGTGAGGGCCACTTGACGTTTCCATATCATGATCGGGGGGCCAGGGTCAGTTTGAAACAGACAAAGTGTGACAGTCACAGGGTTGCCTCAATGCAAACATTTATTGTTTCCCAGAAAGCCTCACATAACTAAATATTAATAACCCATCTGGGTTCTTCACCAAAAAAAAAGAAAATAATAAGAATCAGCAAACATATAATAACTTAATTGCTTAATAGCTTTGAGAGTTTTTCTGCTCACATTTGCAAGATATCATACTTTCTCTTTGTGACGGGATTCATAATGTCGGTATAGATTGTTTTCTTTGAATTCCGCCACCGTCTACTGGCAGAGGATACAAACAGCCTTTTCTTTATGCTGAACAAAAAAATACTTGTTTGTCCACCACAGGTTAAACACCCTGCATTCTGGATCAACTTTTCTCTTCCATTCTGGTTGGGGGTCTGTCCCAGTCGCCAGGACAGAGAGCCATTAGGCAGTTCTACGACTGGGGCAAAGTGAGGCTGCAGTAGCAACATTTTCAGGTTGGCTGACATTTCAATTCAAATAAGCTTTATTGACGTGAGGAAACAATTCCAGGGATTCCGTTAGGCAGGCCCAGTGCACCGTGCTTCACCTTTCCATGAGTTTCGATCACGTGGCCATGCTAAAAAAAATAAAAAATAAAATAAAAAACTAAAAACATTTCAACAAAAAGAAAAGAAAAAGGGTCCCTCTCTGGAATCGTTTGGGCCGCAGTTTGGGGACCCCTAATGTAAACGGAGAGCTCTCAGCAACGAAGAGAGGAACGGGGGAGGGGTTGCTCCGCGCCAACGGTCCTGCCCGCAGCTAAGACAGGAATTTTTAGCGAACTCCTGGTGCTGTGCTGACATTGGCGGCATAATCCTCATTAAAAGAGCACTCAGAAAGCTTTGACATTGGATCAAAAGATGATCGGAGTGAGACTTTAGCAGGTGAAAGGCAGTAATCAAACTTTACGCTCCGGTTCGGGGCTTCACCCGGCTGATCGATATTCGTCAGTTTACTGAAACAACAGACGTCTTGACCTAAACGTGAACTTTCACATGGTGGGGAGGAAAAGGTGTTTCGTCTGGTTCGATATGAGACCCAATGACAGTTAGAGAAACCGTGTTAATGGTTCACTCTGATCACATACTCTATGCAGAAAATCTCAGGCGCACAAAGTAGCTGCGTGTTGGCGTGAGCTCGCTCTCTTCGCCATCTCCTACTCTTCCTCTGCTGTTTCTGCCACTTGCAGTTTGAGACCCCGAAATGAGGAGCGACGAGCGCCGGCGTCAGAGCGGCGTGATCAAAGGCGCCCGTTTGTCTGCAGATCGCCGGCGACACTGATCTCTGTTCAGATCAAAGGCGGCTTCGTCCGCGGGCGAGCAGGCTTTAGCGGTGCCATTTGAACACTTGGCCCTCGGGGGCCTATTGCTGATAATGGGTAGCGTGACGTTGATGAAGGTTCCTGCAGAGGAGCGCCGGGAGCGTCCTTGAAGGTCGGGCCTCCTGTGCCATCTACCTTTCAGAGATTTCAGCCTCCAGCCTGGATCTCATTAGCATCTTGACGACAGAAGCTCCTCAGCTTCAAAGAACAGGTGGCATCCTCCTTTGGGGACGGCTGCCTCGCTCGGGCCAAAGCCAGTTTTGGGACGTCCCTCTTTCAGCTATCAGAGGATTCCTGTTCTTCGTTACATCTGGACCTAAAAGGTTCTTCTAGACCAGGGGTCGGCAACCTTTCCCACTCAAAGAGCCATTTGGATCCGTTTCCCACAGAAATGAAAACACGAGAAGCTGCAACACCCTGTGGATCCAGTGAACGGCATCATTCCACTCGTTTTTGAAGTTCTTGAAGAGATGTTTATCTATTTTTTGTGTGTCATTTATTGGATTCCGATGAGAACTATTTCCCAAGAGTCCACAAACCTAGCAGATATGTCAGAATGAACTTGCAGTTGATCCGCTTCTCCAATAGATTTTCATCATCAAACAGAATTTTTTTCCCCCTCATCTGGATCAGGATGTTATAGGGGAAAAAGCTGCGTGTTTATTCTGGAAAACCTCGTTACATATAATCAGACTGATAAAGTCGTTGAAAGCAATCAGATCTGCCCAGGTGCCTTTAAACGTACTGTTTTCTTCAGGGAACTTCTGTTTCCTCCAAATTCTCCATCGTTGTCGATTACACGCCGGCGGGAGTTGATGGTCACATGGAACTTTACTTAGAAAATGTTTACATTTAGATTTTTTTAAACCAATTTTTAAACCAATTTTTTAGGGGTAAACGACACAGATCCGATCTTTTCAAATGGGACCCAGGCCACTTGGGTATGTGGTCCTGAATCCGATACGTATCCGATCTTTTGAAATGCGACCGCCGTCTGAATAGCCAGGCCACATGTATCCGACCCGTACGTCATTGATACACAGAAGTCATAATTCTGCGTTGAAGTAGGCGAGAACGAGAACGTAAACATCAACCATGGCGCGCGATGCTGCTGAGACCAGTCAGTGGAAGGGAAGCGAGGTCACCGATTTGATTCATACTTGGGGTGATCGCTCTATTCAGGCCAAACTCTAGGGCTCTTATCGCAACCAGGCAGTTTTCAAAAAAATTTCCAGCGAAATGGCCGACGATCCTGGCTCCAATGCCAGCGAAAAATTAAAAAAGCCTCCGAGCCAAATACAAGGAAGTTAAAGACCGGAATGATCGAAGTGGCCGTCAACGTATCACCTGTCCATGTTACGAAGAGCTGGGCCGCATTTTAGGGGATAAGCCCAGCGCTGTGGACATCCATTGTTAACGTTAGCTACTTCCGCAAACAACGATTGACGGCGTTTACCGTTGAGTACTCTTCTGCGCATGCAGGTCACTTCTGGGTCATTTCACCGTCACACAGGAGATCACTAAAGTTCGCATTTAATTGGAAATGTGAACGGCCTTGCAAAAACATCGCATTAAAAAAAAAATCGGAATTGAGCATTGAGCCCTGCATGTATAAACGTAGACAAAGAGTTACGATACTTCGATGAGTGTGTTTTTAATTGGGTGTCGCTGGCGACAGCTCTGGTATTAAAAGGTTAAAGCTTGAAGAAGAGGAAAATAAAAGAAAGAAAGAAAAAAAAACGTTTGCATTGGCTAACTTAGAGCGTAAATTTGCTCTTTGGGGTTTAAGGATGAGTATGAGACGACTCTAGTCGTCAATGACTTAGACACTCGTGTCTGCACCCGATTTGATGTAAAACTGTGAAACACACAACGGTGGATCCAGGCTGTTAGCAGTAACACAAACACAGATTGACAAGAAGGAATATGACCCAAACCCAGTGGCCCTTCGGCCTTTTCCAGCCGTCTCCAGAAAAATGACGATGGTGGCTGTGAAATGACGGAAATCAAAGCGCGTGGGACCGCGTGGCGTCCAGTTTACCCTCCGAGTGGTGCGACAGGATCAGGAGGTTGACGCAGGAGGCGCCGGCTCCAGAGCCGAAGATGGTGATCCTCTCCGGGTCTCCTCCGAAGTGGCCGATGTTCTCGTTGAGCCAGCGGAGGGCCTGGATCTGGTCCAGCAGGCCGTAGTTCCCCTTAGCGGACTGATCCCCCGTACTGAGGAAGCCTGTTCAGAGCACACAGAAAACAGGAAGAAAGAAAAATGAGCCTGAATGCGAAAGGATTCCTCCAAAATCTGAGGCAGCAACTCGATCAAAGGAAACAAAATTAGTATTCAGATTTTAAATGCTGGAAAATAACATGAAAAAAAAATAGGAAATAAGCTTTGATTCATGATGATGCAATTTATGCCGGTGCTTAAATGTGAATCAATCTGCAGAATACAGCCCAGCAGGTGCGACGCCTAAATCTCCATGGATAATATTTGCCTTAAAAAAAAAGAAAACCGTCAGTATATATTAGCTTTTTTAAAGATTCCTCTTTAAGAAGCAGGAAAACTGAGCCCGCAGCTGAGAGCGGAAATCAAAACACGCAGAGAAAGTTGGACTTTTTTCTGGGATTTCCAAACCAAATATTGATTTTTCTTTTTCTTTTTCTTTACGCTTTTTTTTCCCGCCATGGTTGTGCTAAAAGAAGAAGTAAAGCAAAGGTAGGCCTGAGCTACAAAATAGAAGATCTGATAGTACGGGGTGAGGTTTTGAAGAGCTTTACAGGTGGAGCTCTGCCGCCTGACATGTTTCTGGATGTGGAACGCTCCACACGTCCTGACTGCTCACTCATGTTCAGCGCTGCTGCTTGACATTTGCAGCCTGTGTTGATCTTTGATCCTCCACCAAAAGACACCAACCGTTCTCATCCGCCGGCGGCTTCCAAACGCCGCCTCTTCGTGTGAGGTCAAGAGCTTCTAAAACCAGCAGATGGCAGGGTTGGGATTACAAGCAAAACACAAGGTGAGCTATGTGGCAGTTAAGAGGAAAAAAAAGAAACTAGGTCTAATTCATTTGAACCCACTTCTCTGTTGACTGACAGCTGCTGCTTTCAGTCTACACATGACGGCTTATGGAAAACGGCAAAAAGAAAGCGAAGGCTTACAGAAAAGAAATATTTATTTATTATTTATTCTCTTCTGAAGTGTCAACAGAAAAACCACTGACAGTGACATGAAATATTAACCTCATTCTAGTCTTGAAAGGTGAAGGAGTTACAGAAATGCAGATTTGAAGCAACCTACAGTCATTTGTAACACATAAAACATTTAATTATCAGGAATATTCCATTAATTGAAACACTGCTAATTTTAAATAAGACATACAATCTATGGAATGTATTTAGTAGGAACATAAATGCTGTGACTGCTAAATGTGATGGCCCCCAAAAGTCTAAGGAATACACCCCCCCACACACACACACACGCACACGCAAAACCAAAAAACAAGGGAAAAAATAACAGACAAACACACAAAAAAAGGAAAAATTAACATTAAAGACAAAAACACCATCAGAATGGACGGTCAGACGGACAAACATACATAAAAGGAAAAAAAAAAAAGCAACATGCAGCCTCAACCAGTGTCCTGCTTGTGCCTGTCCCAAGAGCATTGAACATAAAACCTATAAGACCTATCAAATAGATCAAACGGGAAGATAGATCTGTGAACTGATGGGATGAAAACATGGTTTTCTAAGCATTTTAGGGGCTCGAAGAGAAGTAACACCCCAAACTCTCAGCAATACTGAGGCTGGCTGACCATTTGTTTTAAAGCCTCTGGACCCCTTGACATTGTCTGCCACCCACCCCAAGCCGCTAATCAACCAGCAATAAGAAAGCCCCTAACTAAATAGGTAGTGAGCCATTACTGTGATAAATGCCCAGTATCCACAATAGAGTGAGGAAAAAGTATAGAAAGACAAATGAGAAAAAAAGAAGTCAGGACAGACTCGACTCCCCTCCAGCTGCTTTAGCCGTATTTGCAACTTAAGTTTCCACAAGAAGAGAGGAAGAAGTGGAAACGAAAAGAGGAAGAAGCTGATTCGGCACTCTAGCAGAGGCTTCAATTAGCAAGACTAAGCACAACTTAACAACCAAGCAGACATTCACCGACACCTCTGTTAAACCGGTGAAAACACCAAAACAAACCACTTCATTCATCACTTCTGTCCATATACTCTATTTACTATACTTCCACTATCTTTGTTTGGGTCACAGGGTTGCTGGAGCCTATCCCAGGTACTGTTGGACGATGGTGGGGTACACCCCAAATGGCTCGCCAGTCCATTGCAGAACCACACAAAGACATTCCCACCTCAGGACAAATTACAATTCTAGTTTGTGCTATACTATGGGGTCCAGATGACCCCCCCCCCCTTCCACTGACGTGTTCTCCCTACCATGACAAAGGTGGATAAAGGTGGAGAGGATTTCATGTAATCCATGGACACCAGTGAAGATCACAAACCATTGAAGAGAAAAGGTTCAGAGCACTGTCTAGTGGGTCTAGATGACCCAACTCCCAATGTCAAAGTGCCTAGGATAGCACAAGGGTTAAACCAATTGTACATGTACAATAAGACATTGTTTTTATTGGGGGGATACATATTCAAAATCAGCATCTGAAAGGAAACTCATCCATCCACCTTCAGAACCTGCTGAGTCCCTTTCAGCATCCTGGGGTTGCTGGAGCCAATCCCAGCTAGAGTTAGGCGAAGGCAGGGGTACACCCTGAACAGGTTGCCAGTTTTTTGGACACTCACACACACACCTAAGAGACACCGGTTAACCCATTAGTACCAAAAGGCAAGTGGAAAAATAGGCGCTGCTGGATGACCTCCATGGTTGTTGTTGTCAGCTTCACCCCACATGGGCAGTGACGGTCCAGTTTTGGGTGGAAACGACCACCTGAATTGCCAGGTCTATTCTAAACCAGACCACACCGGACCAGACTGTACCAGACTGTACCACTCAGTGGAAACGAGGCTAAAGAAGTACCTTTGAACCTGTTGAACACAGATGATTCCTAGCAATTTTAACCAAAAAGAATAGTCAGTTTTAAGGTTTTCCATTTTGAAAGAACATATCTAAAGCTAGACAGACCCAGACCAGAACAAGCCCAGTTATGACTTCTGTGAATTCCATAAATACAAGTAAATAATCCCAGTGTTGGGGGTTTATTAATTGAGCCAAGCACAAACAAGAGGCAGCAAAGCTCCCTAAAGCACTCATGTAATCACTATGATATATTGAACTGAGCGGTTATGTTAAATAGGTCATTAATTAAGCTAATGAATCTAACACATAGCAGTAACTCATTGTCTCATTTTGAACTCATTGTCATTGCTTCTTAGAGGGGTTGCATCACTGCTACCATGAGGTTCAGGCCCCCCAAAGGTTATGAGTTTAGAACAATTGCTTTTTTTTTTTTTGCTGGATCCATCGCAACAAGAGGCCACTTCAGCTGCCGCCCGTCCTTTATGATCTGATGAGAGGCTGCAGAGAAAACTCAGGATCTGGTTAAAGAGCGGCGGCGGCGCCACACAAAAGCCAAGCCCCCGCGTGAATCGTCTTTAAAAATTGCTTTGGGTTCGGGGGCGGTGGTCGGAGGGGTGAGCCGCCGGGAAAAGGCCAGCGTAAAGGGGGGAGGCGAAAGGGGACAGTGGGTGTTCTGTCAGTCCAGGATAGAGGCGCTCAGTGTTTCATCTGCCTCCAAGACACCAGGGGGGTCGCTTTGTGTGTGTGTGTGTGTGTGTGTGCATGAACACACACACGCACAGGGACACTGATCAAAGCCTGACACTACAAAAAAAAAAAAAAGGCTGCCTCCCTTTCCACCATCTTCCTTTCTTCGCCCACATCCTTGGAACCGAAGAACACGGCCAACATGCAGCTGCAGCTTCAAGACCCACCGACAGACAAAAAACAAATCCAGAGTTTTCCATTGACCCAAATTCCCAATTCCAGGTTTCAATCCATGGCGTTTGGTACATTCAGTCCGTATGACAGACGACGCTCCCAGTGCGGCGTTTTCACTGTCATTTCAGTGTTAGCTGCTGACACAGGTGCCAGCCCATTCTGTGGACGCCTGCGTGTGTTCTCAGGCAGCATAGTAATTACAATTATCAGAGGAGTCCAGGGAAATGAGCAGATGTGGGATCTGAATGATGCATGCAGGGACACACACCTTAGATGGTGCAGGAGCAGTGACCAGCGCGTTCCTGATCTATTTCGTGAACTAAATGTTGGATTTCCACATTCAGGAAGGAGCGGGATTTAAATAAAGGGAAAGAATTCTTATTTCCATCTTCCTTTTTTTTCTCCACAAGCCACTCCAGCTTAGACACAGCAATTGGCCGCGGATATTTCCAAACTCTCTTCTTCCTTTCATCGCTTTGTGCTTCTTTTCCACTCTCTAAAGTTGCTGTTAAATTATTTGCGTTTTATTCACATTTTATGCCTGCATACTAGAGGAGGGCCTCCATTACCGTCCTTTCATAACATCTCTGCTCATTTAGCTGAAAACTCTTATTTGTTTATTTGGAACCCCATTAGCTTCCACCACATGGTCGCTAAAGTCTTCCTGGTGTCCATAAGCATAAAAGACACAGATTTGACGAAAGCCTAGAAGGAGTTCACAAAATTCACAAACTAATTCGTCATATTTCCATTAAAAGCTACACACGTGAAAATAAGTTCAAAACAAATTCAGTTCTTTTACTTATCTTACTAACAACACATACATCTCACTAAAAGGAAATCATACACATCGATGGAGTTCTTGTAAGTACTCCACATATTTTCGTTTTAAAATGTTTTTGAAATAACATTTGTTATTCTTAAGCCTTGTCCTCCCAGAAGGCTGATTCCATGCATCCCGGGAATGGCGTTTTTTCTTCCACAGCTCCATTCCAATTTATGAAAGACTTGGGGTTTTTATTAGGTCTGGGCACAAACCACAAGTGTTTTCATTTCTCCTCCATGGTCAATTTTTAAATGTTTGGTGCTACGGTGAATTCACAAGGACACCATCCACACGTCAATAACAAATTCAACTTCCTGATTGGTCAGAGTTCAACCTGGTTTAACTGTTAACACGCATTTTCCTCATAAAGCTCGAGAACGTGGAAGCCGGAAATGCGCATAAACGCACGTTTACATTAACTTTTACTTGCCATAGGTAGCTTGATCCCGCGTTGCAATGTAAACGGCAATTAGGTTGGTTTGACTGCGTCGCCCTGTAAGGGAGGTAGCAACCTTGCCAGGGCGAACCCCTCCTTTGCCCAACAGTAGCCAGGATAGGCTCCAGCAACCCTGTGACCCCAAAATGGATTCGGCAGGTATGGATGGCGTTTACCAACTACTGTATTTCTAAGAAGGATTTTGTTATCAACCATTAATTTTCAGGTCTTATCCGGTAAACAAACTGTCATGTCAATAAGCTGGAAAAATACGACCTTTAGATTCCAACCGTGACTCCCGCGTGAGCTGGTCATGCTAACAGGACAGATCAAAGAATCCAATGCTTTTATCTTTCATTCTTCTGGTTTTATCTGCTTCTAGTGTGTAAGGTTGGCCCCTCTGACGATCTATGCTTTCATCACATCAAACATGAATGGGTAACAGTCAAATATTCAGTTTTTTTGCACTCTGGCTTAACGTTCTAGCGAGCATTTTCCCTTGTATCATCTTTTTTTCTTTTATCTCTTCCCTCCCAGAGGAACCGCCTCTTCCTGAGATCAGTGTGGAGACGAGGCTGCTGGCCACTGAAGTCCTGACACTGGTGAAAGCGAAACCAGGCCAGCTCCCAGCAGAGCGGGACCATATGCACAGGCAGTGCCCTCCCCAAGCCTCGGTTTGCCCGCGGACCTTTACGTCTGCTTCCTGTCCGAGTGTGGGTTCAGAAAGATGCAGAAATAATGTGTGAGGAGAAGAGAGGATGGTCTGTTTGTGTGTTTCCCAGAGGAACCACAAAGACTGGTCTTTAATTCCTTCTTCTTCTTCTTTAACTGGTGCCTTTATAGCTTGGCAGTGAGCTACTATTGATCCAGTTTGGTTGCCAAGGAGGAAGGTTTCATCTTCAGGATCACACGCCGCCACCACAAACCTTTGTGTTGAGGATAGGCAAGTCCTCACCTTCCCGTCTTCTTGGTTTGTGTTTCCACATCTTCTCAGACTAAATCACTCGCTCTTGTTTATCTGTCACTTGGCTCCCTTGGCCGTCGGCGGCCCCAGTGGGCTCCTCTGCAGTCAGAGGGTAATGGTGGGTGAAATAGGGGTGCCATGGGTCAGATTGCTCATGATGTATGATGCTCATGATGGAAGGCACTTGTACGGAGACAAAGTGATTGTTTTCCATCATTGCCGTGTTTGACGTAACTTCCCGCTGTTCCGCTTTGGTGCCACAGTACTGGGTCTGCGACAGTCCAGAGGAAAAAAAAAGAAAAATCCTGGGTTTTTTTTAGGATCCCAGAGCGGTTTGATGTGATTTAAAACAGAAACGCAAAATTTACAAGCAGATGTTTTTATGGACGACATAATAGTTGTCCAGAACCTTCCTCTGCTGAATTTAAACCCATCGTAATGTACACAGGGAGGACTGTACCTCAGTGGGGTGGACTGTTTATCTGCCAGCGGTTAACCCTCTGACTTGGAATTCACTTGTGCTCCTGGAAATTATGAATTTCTCCTCCGTGATCAATTTTTTTGAACAGTTCCTACATCCGTGGTTTGATAACGATGCCATCCATAGGTCACTAACAAGTTCCGGATTGATCAAAGTTCAACTGGTATAACTTTCCGCCTGTAGTTCAACGACTCAGAAACTTGAGTTGAGTTGTTACACAAACGCACATTTATGCTTGTTTACACAGATTTTTCCTTGGAAACGGTTGCTAGCGCACGCATTTCCAAGCCTGGCGTGGATGTAGCATTAGACATGCTGTAATTCTTCGACAGTTTACGGCCTTAACGTGAATCAGCTTGTTTTGACACAAAGAAGTATGCATATGATCTTTTCTCTGCAACAGAATCAGTTTACACCGATTGCGTCAACGCTTGTTGCAATGTTGTTGCATTGCATGTCAGCGCAAACCTGCTTTTCTCCACATCAGAAACCAGTGCAAGTAATCGCTCAAACGGTTGACGATTTACGGTAGTTGAAAGAACGTCAATGCTGCATCTAAAGCTCTGGTTTCAATGCATTCAAATGTTACATTTACTACGGTATCATTGAACCATTTAACTTTCAGCTCAATTCTGGTGGTGCATCCATCCTTTAGCCTTTTATTGGAACCATGGATTTCCTCATCGTCTCTCCAGACATTTCCAGACGGCTTTTTTTCACATTCGCACGCAAGAGTTAAAAACTTTTAAAAGTATAAAAACTATACTTGCAATTGCTGCCAAGATGCAGAAAACAAGAACTAATGAATCCCCTCATCTCAGAGTTCCCCCGCACCAGCAGCAGCTGCACACTGCCTGGGATTCACCAAGAGAAAACAAACAGCTATCATAAATGGCTAAACACTCATTGTGGGTTGTGGTGTGTGTACGCATGTTTTGTGTGTCCTCAAGCGTCGTCTAGTGAGACGTTTATTATCTTCCTGTGTGAATACACATCTGCGAGTGTTCATGACGGTGTCTGTGTTACGCCCATGTCTTTGCTGCGGCTGAAACTTGAATGACTTTTTGTTGTGTTTGTGTGTCTTGGGAGTTAAAAGCAAAACTCTGAGATTCCTCCGTGAGCTGCTGACGTTATGCAGCACAGGGCGTTCATGCTGGGATGGCCTACATGCTGCTGCTGCTGCTTCACAGTCATGGCACTGGGTCTGAATGCAACCTCCTGGATTAGCTAACCAAGGGAATCCAATACTGTTGTGTTCTGTATTTTTGTGTTTCGCCTTTGTTCCGTTTGTATTTATCTTTTCAAAACCAAAACCTACCAATGACAGAATAAGAAAAACGACACTAAAGCGGTCAAAGCTGAATCGAGGGAATCAAAAGAATCGTAAAAAAAATGAATCAAATCGAATCTGGAAATTATTGGTGTTGCTCAGCCCTATTGGCTGCACCAAGAAACTCTATGTAAAGAAAAGCTGAGATCTTCAAACTGTCTTTACTGCATGGCTTTAATGGAGGGGTCCCCAAATCCAGGCCTTCAGGGTCGGTGTCCATGCTTTCCAACCAACCTGCCATTGAAGCTCCTCATTGGCTAAACACACCTGATCCAGGTAATTAGCAGCAGGGGTTCTGGAAAACTGCTTTAAAGGTTCTCCGTCCTGGTTTGTTCTGCTTGGTGTCTCTTAAGTCTTCTCTGTTGCAGATTGAACTGCTCTGCCGTTCTTTACCTCCCACCGCAGACCCTCCCAGCAGGTTTCCTTCATCCAGAGCCAGATCTCTGCTCTTACCCTGTGGCGGTGAGGAGAACAAACAGACCTGCTTCCTGCTTGCATCCGTGCTCTTGGATTTAGCGCCTCTGGACTCTTGACGGCACCGTAGTTTGTGAATTAAAACTTTTTTGCCCCCCCCCCCCCCCCCCTCCTACCTGCCTCCAGCTACAGCCATGCATTTCAATCAGTCTCCACAAATTTGCGGTTATGAAAGGCGCCTTCCCAGAATTCATTCTGAGACATCAAAATAAATTACGACACGCCAGGCTAATAGTTATTGGAACAGAAATGAAGCTCCCCCACTAATAAAGGTTTGGTATCTGTGGCGGCCGACTGGCTTCTGCCCCTATGCCATAAATGCAGTCTATCATATTCTCAGTCTGCATATTTATATTCTTATCCTGTCATTCATGGGTAACACAGGGACTGACGCTTTCCAATCTTGTGGTGCCACAATTAAAATATGCAAAAGCAGCGATGGTGACAACAGCAGTTACAGCGAGTGTCAGTTCTGGACGGTTTGTCGCCAGATAAGGAGGTTGTTGCGGCACAAGTGTGAGCTTCTGCTGCGCGTGAAGAGACTTTGTGGCCTCAGACGACCGTGAAGGACGGCTTCCTTCACGGAGACATCTCTATACGTGCCCCCCCCCCCCCCCCCACCCCACCCCGCGCATCACAGAGCCTTCAATTATTCTGACCTTCTGCGCGTCAGGTAAACAATTTAGATAAATAATCTCCCTGGTAGAAACGCTGCACTGTGTCTGTCGAGTTTGCAGATTAGTCGGACAAGATTTTAACCCCTTGTGCTATCCTAGTCACTTTGACATTGGGAGTTGGGGTCATCTAGACCCCACTAGACAGTGCTCTGAACCTTTTTTCTTCAATGATTTGTGATCTTCACTGGTGTCCATGGATTACATGAAATCCTCTCCACCTTTATCCACCTTTGTCATGGTAGGGATAACACATCAATGTAAGGGTGGGGTCATCTAAGATAGCACAAAGGATAAACATGTGCAGCTTTTTTTTCTTCCCATTTTTTGGGGGGATAGGAATTACAAACAATGAAAATGAGCAAAAACAATTAAAAAATGTGTGTGTATATATATATATATATATATATATAAAGAGGAACCATTGTCTGTATATGAGAACTGGACAGAGCGTCCCCTACCCCATTTGTTCCAAACAAGAAGTACCCTCTGGTCCCAAAGTGCCAAAATCCTATAGACTTCTATAGAGAAATAAACACCCATCACTCAGTCATTCTATTGGTCAGAATAACCATTCTTGATCTGAAACCTTCTTTTTTTAACATGTTGTTGATAATAGATAAATAAAATCAATACATTTTCTATTCATGAAATTTTTGTTGTAGCTCAAGTTATAAAATGACCAATCAGATCATAAAAGTAGCTGGTCTCACAAACTTTCAAAAGCTTTGATTGACAGATTTCATGCGGCCCCCTTTCAAGTAGTTTTCAGAGGAGGCGGCCGCGGGGGGGTGGGGTGGGGGGTGGGGGGTGGGTGGTGGTGGTGTTGACCGCGGCTCCTGCTGCTTCATCGTCTTCTCCGTGGAGAAGACAGGGTTTATTAATTTATTTAAAACCTTAGACCCCAGGCTTTCAACGGTTTGAAAGTTCATTGATAATTGTGGTTTGTGTCTCTCATATATCGGAATGGATATATGAGATATATCTACGTGTGCTAGCATCGGGTAGTGACAGTCCAGTGTGAACACCATATGCTAAAAGCGCATACACGCCCACTGCTGGGTGTGTACGTCCCATAAGGGTGAGTGGCGCTTTTGCATTGCTGTCAAATACACACACTCACACATATTCCCACCCCTATACATCCATATCCATCCATACCCATCCATCCATGTGATGTTTTTAGTTCTGGTTGACTAAAGTACCATATCTTACTTTTATTTTTCCTCTTATTTGATGATTTCAAGATAGAACTAAAAAAGAATAGAACAAGTCATATAGAAAGGTAGGCAGACGGACAATGACTTGGACGTCCTATGTGTTAAAGATGAAAAGAGCCTTTGGTTTCTGCTGCATTTGGTGCGCCTCATGTAAATTTCATGAAGCATTTTGTTCTTTCAGCAGATTTCTGTCGGTTTAGATCGTAATGAATTCCTGCTGAGTCTGCAATTTTTGTTGATGTCTTAAACTTCCCACTTCAGGGCTTCCTTTGTTTGAGCCACTTTATAGTGGATTCTGTTTGTCAAAAAACGCCCTGCTGAATGTTCAAATTATGTAAAAACTGTAGGACTGATTTGGATACATCTCACAGAAGGCTTCTTTGGATTCTATGCGTGTAAATATCTGAATAAATCAAGGGAATCACGGCTCCACTGCACTGTATCTATATTTAAAAGAGAAAATATTCAACAGAAAAGTAACTTTTCTATCATAGACAAAAAGGATGTGTTTAAAGGAGCTTCAAAAATGTCACACAGCACTTTTGAGAGCAGATTATTGGCGTAAATAACAAAACAGAATTACAAGAGCTGCTCTCTTGGGTAATATTGCTCAAAACAAAAATTAAATTATCCAGACGAATTTAAGCATAAATACAACAGAGTTTTAGGGCCACCAAAAAAAAAAAAAAAGTAAAATTATGAGATTTTATCTCGTAAATTTAGGAGATAAAAAGTCGTAAATTTAGGAGATAAAACTCGTAAATTTAGGAGATTAAAGTGGCAGTGAGCATGCAGAGCAGCAGGTGAACGCCGTGCAGCAGCAGAGCAGACCACCTAAACTTTCTTGAACAGGTTAGCTGAATGTTCATTGATAACGTTCCAAATGTCTGGAAGCTCATTTGTTTGATTTACAATTTATTAAGGTTTTATTTATTGATAGATCTCTGCAGCCCGAAGCCATCGTCGGTATTCTCGCAGCTGTCCTCTTGAACCCTTTCTTCCTCCACCAAAGACCAGATCTCTACGTTTGTGTGACGCTTCCGTCATTTTCAACGTTCTCATGCTAACATAACAGACTATTTTCATTCCTCTTTATTGTTTTATGCTGAAACGGGACGCTTCACCTGCAGGAGGGGGCGTATGTAACACTGTTTACTTCCGCATTGGTGTTGGGATGACAGGTTCATGATGTAATGAGACAAATGAACTTCAGGTTATGTGAATGAAAAGGAGAATAAAGGCTGCAGCGGTCCTCTGTACCCAAACTTGTCTCTGAGGTCCTTATATTACAGATGGAACTCTGCTTTAGCGACACTGAACCCCGGAAAGACTGCTACATGGAAAATAATCTGATTTTGAGTCATGAAAAGGTTCAGAATCTCTTTGTTTTTTAAACCTATAATCCGGAGCTAAAGCTTCACAAAAGCCTCCACATATTTCATCTTCAAGCTAGGCTCCGATAAACGGACGAAAACTGTGTTTTCTCCTTAATCTACGACTTTTTTTCTCGTAAATTTATCAGATTTAAGTCGTAAATGTAGGAGATAAAAACTCGTAAATTTACGAGTTTTTATCTCCTAAATTTACGATATAAAATCTCGTAATTTTAGTTTTTTTTTTTTTTGTTGCCCTAAAACTCCATCGTACATAAAGGAGAACGAAATCAGACTGTCTTTTAAATTTTTTTAAACCTTATTTATACTCATAATTTGGAGCGCTTTTTTTTTCTTTTTGCTCTTTATTAGATTAAACAATCTGTTTTGTTTTAGATTATAGAGAATTTATTTTACACTTTTACAGATGAACTAAGCCCCAAGACTAAAATGTGGGGTTTTTTTGTAGTTCAGGTAAAGGTTTTTTCTGCCGCATGTACAATATTTGGATTATCGCCATCTAAAGTAATGGCGCTGTTACCGTTACTAAATATTACAGGCGACAGGATTCTTTAAATTCATCCAATAAACCATTCAAACCTGCCGCTGTGCGAAAAGAGGCCATTTTTCCAGAAGGAGAAACTGGTCGGGTTAACAAAAGGAGAAACGACTCTGATTGGCTAAGTCAGTTGGAAATATGAGAACTGCTTTATGACCATGTTTTGAGAACTTGATGGACGGCATTTAATCAGCTACAGTTCCTGTAAGAAGATTGTTTTACCATTTAACACCTGGAGATGTGGCTGGCAACGCCAAAGCACGCTCTTTGAGCTACCGTTACTCTTCAACGAAATCAACGAAATCAACGAAATCAACGAAATCAACGAAACTCCAATGGATTTTGACGTGGAAAAACTTATTTTGACTTTTTCCACGTCAAAATAAGCTGGTTTACACTAATTGGGTAAATGACTCCCCCACTGTACATTGTTGGATATCAGCACAGCCGACTGTACTGTTCTGCATTTCCGAAATCGTTCCAAATACGTTAACTGCATAATTATGATACGTTCATTATGTCATTTGGAGCTAAACACTATTTATGAAAATAAGTGCAGGCGTTTAGCTGGCGGCTGGATAAGTCAGTCAGTTAAGAGCGGGAAATCAGCTTCGTCCAGTATGGGTCCTTGGGCAAGACCCCTTCACGCTACTGCTTAACTATGTAGTTACAAGGGGGGGGGGGCATCCCCAGCCCGGATAAAATACAGGGTTGTGTTAGGAATGGCATTCGGAGGAAATATCTGAAGGGATAAGGTGAACGAAGGTTCAGGTGTACGATTTATTTGATCTAGACCAGTGGTCCCCAACCTTTTTGTCACCGTGGACCTGTACAACGCAAGGCACGTTTACCGCCTTACTGGGGGGGTTTGAGGTGCAACGCAAGACAGATTTAACGTGGACCGGGGGTGGTATTTTCTCTTTAGTAATGATAGTAACAATAATAATTATAATTTTCCTCTTGTCAAAGCAACTTTCTAAAGAAGTTTGTTTTTTGCTCATTTTGGTTGTTTGGGTTTAATTTTAGTGGGGTTTATCACCTGATGTTTGGTGTCGCGACTTTGACGTGCGTTAAGTGTGACAGATGTAACAAAGTGAATCCGGTCACTTTTCAAAATAAAACGTTTTTGTCGAAAAAAAAAACAATAAAATGGAAATTATTTTTTCTTTCTGTGCGTCCCGGTGCAAAAATTTCCCGCGGACCGGTACCGGTGGTTGGGGACCACTGATCTAGACCACAGATTCAAACATGTTGTGAGCAAATGAAATAAAGACCGTTGTAAACTTATCTGCTCTGGTCATTTCAATTGTTTAAAAACTGATCAGAAAAATCCACATTTTGACAAAGAGTAACTTTTTTTTACAGCACCACAAATAGTTACTTTCATCCTATAGGTACTTTTACTATAGCCCGTTCCGTTACTGTCAGAAGTCAGAGCTCCGTCTCCCCCCTCTGGAGCCGTCTTCAGAGTCCTAGCCACACTACATCTCCCAGCAACCCCAGTGAACATTTCCTGGATGCCGCACACCTGACTCTCATTCATACAACCAACCACAGCATACTTACGCGCTCTGCACTGCATGAAGCTCAGTGTAAAGTATTGTTTGTGCTGCTCTGCCTCCATCACTGAGAGCTGGAGCTGATATTCTGTCTGCTGATCCTGACTCCATCTGCCTGCCGCCTGCCCCGGCCCTCGCCTGGATCTTGACTGCCTCTGATGATCTTATGCCTGTTGTTGACTCCTGCCTGCCTGACTCGGATTTAGATTTGTGGACTTTTAGCTGAGCTAATAAACCTGCTGCATTTGGATCCAGCCGTCTGCCTGTTCCTGTAACAGCTACTAACTCTAACTAACTAACTTTCCCAACCTTCAAAAGAAAAACAAACTATCCAATGAAACAACCTGTGGCGTAAACGTGTCCTAAAGGATTAGGATTATAACTGGTTCTTATAAAGCAACACTTTTTCTGAGACATTACTTTCAAATCAAACGCAAAAATCTCACACAAGTACTGGAGAAAACATGCTTTGGGACGCACCTGGTGCATCTTAAAAACCCCACGAGGTTCCCGTCAAACAGGATGAGCAGCGCAGTGGTTATAAACCTGTCAATAAAATCGGCCTGACGGCGTGGCATCGGAGGTGCCGTTTCCTCCCCACCTGCTTGGAAAACGCCGCTCCGGCGTGTGACGCCTGCCCGCGTCAAACGCTGTCAAACCCCGTGACTTGCAGCTGGACCTCGTCACATCACTGATTGTTTTTGAAAAGAGGGAAAGCTCTGGATGAAGTCGCTCCGAGGAAGAGTTGGGTCACACTCTTCCCACTTTATGATCCGCTCATAAAGTCCCGGTCGGTCTCGTGTGGAAAGGCCCGGTATATAAAATCCATAAGACAAGCACGGCCGCTTCAAACAGCAAGGCTCAGATTTATGTTAAGGAGCCTCCAAGTCGCACAGAGATGATTTAGGAACTGACAACGTTGAGACGCATTTCAGGTCTGCAAGGCTTTAAAAACGTTTCTGATGACCGATCACCACTGAACTGATTCATCAGCTTCTCCATTATGATGCCAACTTTAGCCAAACTATCCACTGATATATGCGTAACACAGTGAGGAACAAACAGGTCCAGGTTTCAGAAAATGCAGCATCAGTCCATTTCTTCTGATCTCAGCTAATTGTAGCTTTTGGGCCAATAATAAGAAATGGCTAAATGAGAATGAACATCTTTCATTCATTCATTCATTCATGCATTCATTCATCACGGGGCTGCTGGAGCCTATCCCGGCCACCTGCTGGCGAAGGCTGGGGACCTCCTGGACAGATCGCCAGTCCTTCGTAGATGAACAAAGCTACAGAATAACACAATAAAGCTGAAAAATATGCTTAATAAAGCCAAACATAGCTGAACAAAGCAGGACAAAGCTAAAAAAAAGGTAAGAAAGCTGAACAAAGAGGAAAAGAAAGTTGAGCAAAGTTTGAAAAAGTCAATCATTGCTGAAAATAGCTAAAAAAACAAACAATGCTCAACAAAACTAAAAAGCTAAACAAAGCAAAAAACAACAATTATCTACACAAGCTGAGCAACGCTTAAAAAAGCTAAACAAAGCTAAATGTACATACATAGTAAAATCCTACCTGCAAAATGTGCTAAAATCTATGAAAGCTAATCAGAAAAGCCAAAAAAACTGAACTAAGTTCGAGATGGAAGGAACTGACTCTGGATCAGTGATGTAAATGCAAATTCACCATCAACTGTTGAACCAGAACCGGTTGACTTTTAAGATGGAAAGAACATTTATGGATACAAAATGTTTCACTGGCTCATTGTTTTTGACTGTTAGAATGGCCGGATCAATGGTTTTAGACTCAATTACAATAAGAAAACACATGTTCCCCCTCAGGTGAACAACAACAACAACAACAAAAAAAAACACTCAAATGTAATGGTGAAGGAGAAAACAAACACATTTCTTTGCTCCAATTAGGAAGGGATGTTGGCGTTACAATAAGCATGGTTTCGGAATTTTTCACGTCAAATCACGCTCAGAACCCAAAGTTCTTCTTTATTTTTTGCGTGTCTTAACGATGCACCGGGCATGAAGACAAGCTGGTTACACTTGCAGGAATGAAGCGGTCACCAGGTTCACTGGTCAAGAGGAAAAAAAAAAAGGCAGAGGGCGAACAAACATGAGAAAAACTGGAGTGAAATACAAAGAAGTGAACACGCCTGAGGGCAAACAAGTGCAAAGAGAGAGCTGCTGTCAGGAAGCAGAGTACAGTGGGACCCCACAGGTGTTGTGCTTCCAGTGCTCCCCACATCCCTGTTCACGTCCGTTCCTTTCACAGCCAGATGTGTTGGACAAGTTAACACGATGAGGTCATTTCCAGACATGTGCAGGACTCACCACTTTGGAAAGTACTGTGCTCCCACCTCTCTGTCCATCATTCCTATTCCTAAATGACGAAATGCAACAGCATCGGACTTTCACACCAAAGCCGGCATGATGACGAGGACTTCAGGAAAGGTTACAGCTTTAGTCCAAACTGCCCTTGCAGGTGGAGACGGGAAACAACGGACCAACCAGTACAAGGCATGGAGGCGAGCTGTACAAAGTGGCGATGAGGTCACAGAGCGCTCAGTGGAGCCGTAGAGCGGGAAAATGTTGGTGCGCATTTTTCTCTGCTGCGAGTGACAGCATGCCATGACACGTAAAGGCCACGTCACACCGCCGCCACGTACAATTTCCACATATTGCACGGATAAAAGCTGGTGATACGTGAATATTTGTGTCAAAAGTGAGAAAGGTTGTGGTCTTTACATGAAATTCTCACAGATTTATCAAATCTTCAAATTCGTTAACATTGAATTTCCTCACTTTGACATTCAGAGCACTGAGCAGCAACTACATCCCGTCAGCACCATGGTCAGCGCCACACTCGGTATAGACTGCTGAAGAGTGACCCATTTATAGAACCGTCACATAATACGGCAATCATGCATGAGCCGTGCGTCATTATTGCTCTGTTTATATGCAATTCATTGGTGATTCGCATGTGATTTCTGCGTGATATAAAAGTTACACTTTGGTGGTACATGCCTGAAAAGGCAGTTAGCCATGCATTGAACGGTCGTGGAAAGTCACAGATTTGCATTCGCAACTCGCAATTGCGTAAGATGTATGTAATAATTATGGAGGGATATTTATGCCACCACATTGCACACAACACGTTCTAAGTAATTGCTTTAAACATTTTTCTTTTGGTTAAAAATTTTTTTTTTTTGCTTTCAAAAAACAATTCCAAAAACGTGTTTTTCGCATGTGTTGTGCCTCATCTTGCTTTTTTTCCCATCTTTGATTTTGCTCACAGAAGTTTCAGTTCAGCGTGACAAAGCTGCTTTTGAAAAAAAACAACAGTTTTTGTAAGCAAAAAAAATAAAAGAAAATTGAAAGCAAATATTTAATAGTTTCCTTTTTCAACTTCAAAGTTTTGTGTGCAACGTAGTGACATAAATATCACTCCATAAATAATTACGTATTTACTATGTAAAAAATGTGGAACAGCTCAAAACCAGATTCACATAGAGACCCACCCGTCTGCCGAAAACCCTCGACGGACATCATGATGAATGACGAACGGAAGAAACGCCTGAATGACGGATATCGCACATGAATCACGAAAGACCGACATTTCACACGTGGGAAATGTGCTACATGTAGGTAGTGGCTGTGTGACACGGCCTTGAGGCTTAAGGAAAAGAAGGAGATCGGTGTCTGAATCCTTTTTAAATATGTCTACATAAAAATATGAAGCTAAATCTGAAGTTCTAAGATCAGTAACACTGAATCAGTGTAAGCACAGATATGTGACACCACCCCAATGTAAAAGAGCAATTGTGTCCTTCAGGGAGTCACAGAACCAAAAAGCCCATGAGCCATAACTGATCCATAACACACAAAAATCATTTGGAAATGATGCTGTTATTTTCAGGAAGGTTAGGCTCTCCGGCTCAAAGAATGAAAGAGCGCTAGACCACAAAACAAGCTCATTAAGCCACTTAATATTCACACCAAGCCTCATGGTTCACGGCGCATGAATAGTTGCTGCAAACACTCCGCCATCAGTCACTCAGGCAGGCGGGCAGGCAGGCAGGCAGGCAAAAGTCGGCTCGCACAAAGCCCGCCACGCGTGCTTCCAATGATGCCACTGGGGCATAAATTACAGCCTGCAGCTGCTTATTTTTTACTTCTGCAAAACTCGGAGATGCCTCTGATGCTCCCATGCTCTCTGGGTTTTGATCGGGGGCTGCCAAACCCGGGCCCAACTGGTGATTCCGGATCATGATCGACCGATTCTGCAGGGACTGTTGAGGAAACGAGGGTCCGGTTGAAATCCAGATCTCAGAAAAACCAGCGAGGATTTACTCAGATGGTAAAGGATGTGAGGATCTGACTTCCCTTTTTGATTATATACTGTATTTTTCTGAGTATAAGTCGTTTTTTTTTGCAGAGTTTGGCCAGGGGTGTGACTTATATGTGATTTTTAAAAGGAATAAGTAGGCTCATGTGTTTCCCACTAACCACAGCTAGGGGGCACTGTAGGTGGATCAGTACTTGCTACAGACAGGAAGTATTGTCGGCCTCCCCCTTTTCGTTTTAAAGCGATGACGAAGAATTCAATGGATTTAGTGATTTGAAGTGATAAAAAAGTTGAGCTCACTTGTCAGCATGTTTTTATGCTATGGCTATTGATTAAATGTTGTGCTAATATACTAGAGGTGGGGTGGGCGACCCCAGGCCTCGAGGGCCGGTGTGTCTATCTTAGCCCAACCCATGACTAATACGCTGGTTCAGGTGTGTCCAGCCAAAGCAGGAAATGCTGCAGAGCATGCAGGTAGGCGGCTCGATACCGTTAGGGTGGTGAAGTGTGCAAATATTTAGTCCTTTATTGCATTTATTCCAATTATATGTTCCCGCATTCTGTTGGATCATTTTTTTCTCATGCTATATGAATTTTTTTACTTCTTTACTGTGCATTTTTTGGCAACCCGGACTAAATATATGGTACTAGAAAATGATGTTTGGACTGAACCATTTGCCAACTTGGCTTTGGTTTACTAGGCCATAAAGGGTCCAAATGCCCTCAGACGCATTCAGAGTTTGACACATATTTACACTTTAGCTCAGAGCGAAGAGACGAAATGATCCGAACCGACGAAAGTCACAGTTTGGCTGAACGATCGGCCTCTTTGAGTGCCAGCAGAGGTTGGCAGCAGCTTTGGTTACTGATAGAAAGACGAACAAGGACTTTCAGAACAAAAAAAAGAAACGAACATCAACATCCTTTCTTTTGGCAGAGACACACTTAGGACGGGTCGTCCGTGAGCACGGATTCTTGCTTAATCCGTGCTTAAGTTGTGCTCCGGGAATATGCAGGCGGGGTGGGAGTCTACCTGCATTGAATAGCAAAAGGAAAGCATTTTCTTTACCAGCTCAGTCTTACCTCCCCGCCCAGCAGCACCAACCAAAACCCATCCGTCTTTGAGGCCAGCTGCAGTCTATCACCTCCCCACAGTGTGGGCCTATTAGACTTATCTTAGCCAGAGCTGCTCCTAATTTGGCAGCGTCAGAGCAACGGGCATGTTGTGCTGAAAGTTATCAGAGTGAGGCCAGCTCCCTATTTGGCAGGCAGAGGGGCAGTGCCACCTCTGTCGGCCCGCCAGTTTGATTAATAAGAAGCGGTTGGAGCGGCTGTGCTAACAGGCTGGCCGGCGTGGATGTTTTCGGAGCGCCGCACCGCCGCAGAAACACAAACACCCTCAAGGGGGACAATAACGAAGCGCGAAGGAGCAAATCAGCATCAATGGGAGGCCATCGCACATCATCGTGTCCTCTGAACTCCAAGGTTGAGGATCTTTGAGCAGCAGCTCATCATCGATTCTAATGGAATCAGACGAAAAGGAAGCATGTCTCTTAAGGAGAGCAGGCAGCCAGGCATGGCGCAGCACTCCCTCCCCCCCGTTGCCATTAGTAACTGTCAAACATGACGGCGCAGAATGAAGAAAAAAAGAAGGAGGGCGAGTTAAGGGAAAAGCTGTAATTACGTTTTGTTTGCCTCATTTCTGCACGTCCTCCGATTATCCATCAATGGGTCACAAAACAGACGAGAGCGGTTTTTCATGGAGCTCCCTCCCTCTGAAGAAATTAAAAAGCACTCATTTACATTTGGCATGTGAGTAAATGACAGCGGAATCACTGATACCATTCACGATGGCCGCACTGCTCTCATTCTTGGTTCTATTAAGGCCGTTATTCCCTCCGTTCACCCACAGTAATGTGAAGGTGCCTCTGAGTGGGGAAAGCGGATAATGAGGGAGCGTGAGGACATTTTTATACGCAGAGTTCCGACGAATGTCCTCGTAAGAAAAAATGTCGGAATCAGGTTCTCCGTGTCTGTTAATAAACGTTGCGTTGCTGTTTACATTTACAAACGTTTCTGAAAAATAAACGGGTTTCCTGCTCTGGCGTGTTCTAATTGGCTGGAAACACCTGAAGCAGGTAATCAGTTGTTATTTGGTTTTGTTTGTTCCGTGTTTTGCGTATTTTTTTTCTATCAGAAGTGGGACTTCTGTGTTTTTGTGGATCTTTGTGTGTGTACGTCTGTGTCTGATTATTTTCCGCTGCTCTGCTGGAAAGGGCGTGGCCTCCATTTGGACCCAAGCTGACTGAGGCAGCCTTCAAAAGCTCCATGTGGACCTCCTGCCTGTGAGGAGGGAGTTCGGCTGCAACCGGTCTCCACTGCAGCTTGGCCCTCTTCTCCATTTGTTTTAGTTTGTGTGTTGCACTTTGTAATCCTTTGTGTTTTGTGTTTAGGCCCACTCTGTAGTTTTGTTTGGGAGGGAACTGCCATTTTTTTGGTACTTCTTTTCTCCTGTTTCTGTTAGTCCAGGGAGGTTAGAGTTTGTCTTTGTTTTCCCTTTTCTTTTGGTTCAGGTAAGAAAACAGATTTCCGTTAGGTGGGGTTGTGTTTGTTATTTTGGCCTTGGTTCACCCTGAAGTCTTTTTGCTGCACTTTTAGTTGTTGGTGTTTGTTATTCATTATTTTGTAAAAAAAAAAAAAAATTGTTATATTTTTATGGAGACAATTCTTTGGTGTTTTGTTATATTTAAACGGGCAAACACATTTACTTTTTATGTTCTGCCCCTCTAGGTACCCCTAGACCCTAAAAAGGGGGGTAACACAGTCATGAGTAGGGCTTGGATATCTGGAAATCATGCTGACACAGCGGCCCTCGAGGCTTGGAGTTGCCCATCAATGAGTTAGACCATCGAATGTTGCATGGTCAGCGGTAGGTGGAGGAAAGCATTTAGGAAGAAGGGCACCTCAACCATGAAGCAGAAGCCACCGGCCCCCTTCTAATGAGATTACTGAGGAGGTCCAGACTGGTGTCTCTCAATGAGCTCAACATCAGACGTTGGGTTTGGCCCATTGGTACTGGATGTGGGGCAATAAAAACAGGCTTTTCTTTTGTTTGGCAGTTGTCAAAAAGAACCACATCGCTTTTTCCATTTACAGTGGTAACACTGTATGTCATGTTTTGTAAATATATTAGGGTGATTTATTATTTCAACAGGATTGTCAAATTCAAAAGTCAAATTCAACCTCAAAAGGGGCCAGGATTTTAGGGTTGTCTGGACCCGTGGAGGGTCATAGAGAGGAACGGCTGGTTCAAGGGACGTGGTCATGCGTGTGTTAAGTGAAGTATTCGTTAGGTGCACACACTTATGATGCTGTCAAATGGTGCCCTTATGCTACTTTTATCGCTAGTAAAGACTTAGCCATGGCAAAGACCATACAACCATGTTAGTAGTTGGAGTCTTTATGGAGGATAATAAGCAGACTCTAAAGGCAGACTAACGGGTCTTTGAGGGTCAACATTGTAGCTGATAGACAGGGGTTCAAATACTTATTTGCAGCAGCAGCATACAGACAAATTATTTGAAAATCAGACAACGTGATTTCCAGGTTATTTTTTAGAGGATGTTGATAGGCACCTCAGATGAAAATGTCAAATCCCTCCATGATTTATAATCGGAAATCATGATATTTATTTTTCCTCAGTGTAACTCTTGTGCTATCCTAGGCACATTAACATTGGGAGTGGGGTCATCTAGACCCACTAGACAGTGCACTGAACCTTTTTTCTTCAATGATTTGTGATCTTCACTGGTGTCCATGGATTACATGAAATCCTCTCCACCTTTATCCACCTTTGTCGGCCTTGGTGCAGCGGTAGGGCTGTCGACCCATGATCGTAAGATTCCAGGTATGATTCCTGCCTTGCACGCCCATGTGTCGAAGTGTCCCTGGGCAAGACACTGAACCCCAACTTGCCTCTGGTGGGAGGTTGGCGCCAGTGTTCGACAGCGGTGTGAATGTGTGTGTGCATGGGTGAATGGGACTGTGACTGTAAAGTGCTTTGGGCCTTCGTAAGAAGGTAGAAAGCGCTATATAAGTATACGCCATTTACCCTTTTGTCATGGTAGGGAGAACACGTCAATGGAAGGGTGGGGTCATAGGATAGCACAAGGTGTATATCAGTATAGAGCTGTCTCAGGAAAAAGTCTGGAGCAAGATCTGCGAAATGTGTACCGCTTCAGCATTTCACTCAAGTCTCTTTCAACTGTGAGCACATGCGCTAGTATCAGGTGATTGCCAGTCCAGGGTGAACACTGTAGGCTCAAAGCGCGTTCAAGAACCCGTGTTCATCGCATTTTCTTCCAAAAAAGATGGAAAGCTAAAAGGTGATGCGTTCATTTGAAGTCTTTGCTAGTGGAATACCAACAGAGTTCCTGTCGGTATGACGATCTGGCACCCCAATGCTTTTAGTTGTAGATCTCCTGTAGATGTCCGATAAAGTCTTCACAAAAACCCATGAAGGCTGATTTTCTTTGCGTCTTTTCATGAAAAATCCAAACAACTCAGATTGACCAAACTGATGAAGAACAACTGGTTACAG
The DNA here is from genome assembly GCA_023969325.1 of Oryzias curvinotus. Lineage (NCBI taxonomy): Eukaryota > Metazoa > Chordata > Actinopteri > Beloniformes > Adrianichthyidae > Oryzias > Oryzias curvinotus. The sequence continues at coordinate 5,543,500 of CM043723.1, read as the reverse complement.
AAAGGGGAAAAAACAGAGCTTGTTTAGAGGATGAAGCATAATTTAGGGACATGTTTTCAACTCAGTATGTTTACCGCGAGCTATTACTAGAAAGTTTTCATGCATCACCAATACACAACAGGAGACGAGAGCTGTTGTTTGTGTCCCTCCCAGTCGACTTTTGATATTTAATTCTCTTTCTATTTACTTACTGTTACTGACACTAGAGGGCATTTCTGCCCCCCTACCACTGACAGCCCTCTTTGTGACTCACTGACAGTATTCCCATAAGCTACGGGTGTCAACAGTGGTGGGTCTCTGTTGAGACGTTTGCTTGGAGACTAGAAAAGGAGCCCCGGCAGGTGGGCTCACACTTGGTGGGATTTGGAGAAGCACGCTGTTTCAGAGAGATAACGTCATATGAGAACACACACTCCCAGGCAGACGCCATAAATCACATCCATCTGCTTCAGTTTGCAACTGACGCGCAAAGCCACCGCGCAGGACAGGAGTTTGATAGTTTGGGCTGTCAAGATTACACTATCCAAGTCACGAAATGTTTAAAAAAAAAAAAAAGACAAAAAATGACAAGTTATTCAGCTTTTGAGTCTTTGTGAGGGAATCCTGCCTGTTTTTCAATAAATACAAACAAACCCGCATTTACCACTTAGCAAACCATGGTTCGGGTGAACACTGGACTCTGATTGGCTGCTGGGTGTGGATTAAAAAGTGATAATGGACAGTGATAATAAAACTAGTTCCGGTCACATAGCCCAAATGTTCTATTTCACTGCGCTGGCTTATATAAAGCAAACTATTGCTTCATCATCTGGACAAAAACAAGCGATAAAAGCTCAACTTTGACTCTGAACAGATGCTTTCCTTGACATGTTGTGATGGTCAGTACATATATTGCTTTCTTTTGCCGCTGCAGGCTAAGCCTATTTGATACCGCACCACGTATCAAATAGTTCGTTTTTTTGTGAAAAAGTGATTTAAACCAAGAAAATGACAAGAATAAAGTAGCTGGATAATGCCCTTAGGGGTGTCCATAATCAGAAATGAACCGACTACTTGAAAACAACTGTCCAATGCGAAGGTTCAGGGTTCCATGTCATCTGGTAATTTCTCATAATGGAAACCTCTAAGGGCAGTATCCCTTATGTGTAGCTGTCAAAAAAACAAAAAACAAAAAACATTTCAGAAAAACATTTCCAAAAATGATTTTTAAGAACGTGAAAGCCAACATAAAACCCAGTGTTGACTACCAATGAAAAGTTAATGTAAACGCACATTTAGGGCTTCTGCCTATAAAACTCTTGTATTCTTGTGCTTTTTGGCTCTGTGTATAAAATGCAGGATCACTGAACACACATTAAAAGTTGAAGCAGTTCAAATTTGACCAATCAGAGACTTGGTAGTGACTTATGGGTAATTCCCAGAAGTTCCAACCGTTTAAAAATTGATCACGATGGAGAAAGTAAGAATTGCGGTTTGTGCCCAGCTTGAACTTTATGACACCATGTTTTCCATATAACAGAATAGAGGTGTGGAAGAAAAAAGCCTGGAGCAAGATTTGCACCACTTTGACATTTCACACCAAGCCTCTACCAACTGTTAGTAGATGCGCTACTTTTGGCTTAGCCAAAAGCGCGTTCAAGAACTCGCGTTCCTGAACGCGTATCACATGGCCGGTGTGCACGTAGCGTTACAGATTGCCTTCTTCTATTGTTGGTCAGATTCAAGCACATAAAAAAAATACATTGTGACCTGAACGTGTACTGTGTACAAGTTTGCTGTGACAGTTGCTGCTAAAGACAATCATACCTTTTGATTTGAACTTTAGGAAAGCAAGAGATGAGACCTAAGCTCTTTTCTATTTTGGCTTCTTCTGTTCCACCCGCTGACCTTGTGCGAGCGCTGGAAGGAAGGTCAGCTCGCAGGGATTCCGTGCTGTGACAAGAGAGCCGCATCAACTCATCCTCATCTGTTGTCAAGCACACCGTTGCCTGGCAACTGGCCAAAAGGTAGAACATCGCTGACGATGATGAGGGGAACTATGGCCTTGATGTCTCCTTGCTACTTTTCTGACTTCTCCCATCAGTCTTCCTCTTCCTTCAGGTTCTTTTGTCATCTACACTCAGGAGGGGATTTGTTTTTTTTCTTCAGGCTAGATTTCATATTTTGGATTAAAACAAAGATCAGATAAGATCTTTGTTTGGGTTAGATTATGGGGACTGAGCAAAGCCTGAAAACAAGTGCGAATAAAGTGTAATAATTGTCCATCTCACACCTGAACGATCTTAGAACTTTTTGATCACAAGTTAAAATTGAGTTAACACTATACAAGAGGGGGCCTGCCTGAACCTGAATCTCTCTGAGCGTCAGTGGAAAAAGTCATTACAATCTTTTTCAGCTATGAAATGATTTAAATCCTTCCTTCGCTACCCATTTGCAGCACTGGCATCGTCCCTTCTTCTGTTTTTTGTTGTGTCATTCTTGGGGTTTGCTCTTCCTTCCTCGTCTCTCAAACACAAGCGCAGTCCTCTCTGACATGTTTCATGCTCTACTTCCTCTCCTCTACAGTTTAAACATAGTCTGGTCTTCTTGGAAGGAAACAGATGCAACTGTTTTCATTTATCCCCACAAAAAAGAAACAGATAAAAACAAAACGAGTGACGGGCTATGCCTGCTTTGTTTATGCTTTCATGAATGAGCTTTAATTGCTTTAAAGTGCGTGACAGTTTAAGTGCAGGTCGTTTTTAGAACTATTTTTGATGCGGACCTTTAGAATGATCTCATGTTCCACACTAAAGCTAAGTTAGAAGAGTTTTAGTTTTTTTCTTGCTTCCTGTTCATTCAGCAGTGACCAGCAGATTCAATGATCAAGAGTGTGGGTCAATGACTGTACAGACAAGGACAAAGTGTCTGATGACATCATCTTTGTGGTGGGTATTTTTTCCCCCAAAAAAAAAGAAGCCACAATTCTCAATCAAAAGCCGAACAAGTCGAATCAAATAGTAGGAAAAGTGAATTGGTGCATCTCTGATGGTACTACAGCCACAAATGCAACTCCCACCGCGTGGTGGGGAGGCACCAAGAGAATCTTCAAGATTTTATGCCACCGCACGAATTTTTGACAATCGTTGGTGTGGTCATGAATGTAGATGCCATCAATCAGGCATTGAGGACGCTTCACGAAATTGGGCAACAGCTGGGAGGCCACAGGGCGGTGACAGCCGGACTGCCGGCCGACAGGAGCTCTGATTGGACAGATGTGTGAATGTGTTTGGAAGGCGGCCGTTCATATCAAGTTCCATTTTGAGCACACGTTATAATTGCCCTGCTGCCTTTCTGCCACCCAACTGTCACCGTACTGCCATTGTGTGACCTCCAAATGTGCCTGGGTGGCCACTGTCCGTAGTCATGAACATCATCCGGTCGCCATAAATTTGAACTATTTCTCAAAAGCTCCCCAGCCATCAACCGGCTTGTAAAGATGCACCACACGCCCACCTGCTGAATTTGTTGAAAAACTGGCATTTAGGTTGTTGCACGGTTACGATTTTGGTATATGTGACCATAGTCTAAATAGTTAAAGAACTTTGCAAATTCATTCTATGATGTTGAGCTCGTTTGAAGCCAGTGGTGACAGCCAACTTAGCCGGCACTAATGTCACCAAACTGTTGACGTCCTAAAAATGGCGAAATGGGTAGACGATTGTTGGAATATGCCCTCTAAGAAAATTTAAAGCTAATGACTCAACAGTCCCTCACCAACCAAAACACCAAATCCATGTTTGTGTTAGAATGGCCCACTGGGGACTAACTTCACCTCAAAAACCAAATCGTATGCTGCACCACTGTACCGAACCGAACCATGCTGATCTATCTCTGCGCCTTTCCCTGCACATCCCACAGACTTGACCCCTGGCTTCACTGGCGTTGAGGGCAGTACTTTTTAACAGCCCACATGAATATTGAAGACACATTCCCAGTTAGATAAAGAAAGAGAGGAAACAGGCGGAAGGGAATGAAATCTGAAGTGAGGTAATGGGGAGAAGAGAGGTAATAGAGGGAAAAAATGGAGAAGGGACACACGGAAGAAGAATGCAATGGCATACTAAAGAGGAGAAAGGATTAAAGAGGAGCGGGTAAATATTTGAGTGGGACGACGCAGTGATGGGGAGGCTAGAGAAGCAAGAGTGAGAGATGGAGTGGTCCGGAATGAAAACCAGAACTAAGAGGAATGATGTCGATTGGAGCATTTTTGTGTTTGCTTTGTCAGTGGGTGGATATAAATGTGTGGCATCCTGAGGCCGGCCCAAACATTACAGACATTATGTCAATCTAACCCCTCCCACAACAACCGAGAAGGTTACCGGCAGTATTTGCTAATCATGCGCTCCACTGGTCAATGCTAACCTGAGGCCAACAGAGACATGCAAGTGTAACAGGCACTGTGTACTACATCTCTAAGAACATGTGAGGAGTGTATGAAACGACTACAGACTGAATCCAGGGCTTTTCGAGAAGTGAAGTTAACAACTTTTGACTCTAAGGTGGATCTGGCAACTTTTTTCATTTCAGCATTCTGTTTGCATTTAAATATGCTAGGAGGGTCCCCTTTTTAAAGTTTTATGTCAGTGACGACTCTTTATTTGTTCAATTATCTTAAATCAGCTGAGTGGCCTTATGGTAGAGTGTCCGCCCAAAGACTGGAAGTCTTTGAGTCCAAATGCACAGTAGAGTACCATATGAGACCCAATGCCTCCCTGCTTGACAATCAGTATTAAGGTGTTTTTTTTACAGAGAGTGGGGGGGGGGGGGCTCCTGAGCTTCTGTGTCTGCATCTTAAATGCAGGGAACAAATTTCACACACCTGGATGTAGGACAACTTATGGGATGCTATTGTTTTTTCTTATCAAATAAAACAAGGTCATCTTGGTAGCTTTATAGCCAAAGCTGGGCTCAAAAATTACAGAAAGAACACATTTTGGAGCATATTTAACAGCTAAAAATCTGCCATATGAATGTGTTTAAACCCTTAAAATGAAAGCTTTATTAACATTAATGCTCTTTGAATTACAGTAATTTTTGTAAAATTTTGCGCAATTAAGGTAATTACAGCTTATTCTGAAGTGGAGAAAATAACAACTTTGTGCTGATTACAAAATCAATGCAACACTTTAGTGACGTAAAATAAAAATAAATCTGTCAGAATCCTTTGGAATTACATTCATTGCATAAACGGTCGAAGACTTATGGTTGTTTAAAGAGCGTTTTGTATTTAGGTGTCGTCGCTGACGGCTCAGGTGTTAAAGCCATATCTCCCTCATGACACCCTGGAAAGGGTTGTTCCTGCATTCATCTTCTCCAGACTGGACCACTGTAACTCACTCCCTTTATTCCGGGATGGACCAGTCTCTCCTCCGCTGTCTCCAGCTGCCCGACGGTGTGATCACATCACACCAATACTGCGCTCTCTGCACTGGCTGCCTGTTTCTATTAGAATTGATTTTAAAATCTTACTCTTTGTTTTTAAATGTTTACACGGTCTGGCACCTCCTTATCTTTCTGAGCTCCTGCAGAGCCATCGTCTTGGTAGAGCTCTGTGATCTGTAGACCAGATTCTCTTAGTGGTTTCAAGGACTCGACTTGTGACCAAGGGGGACAGAGCGTTTTCAGTGGCTGCTCCTAAAATCTGGAATCGTCTCCCCCTGTCAGTGAGGTCTGCCAGATCCTTAGCTAATTTTAAATCTCTGCTAAAAACTCATTTTCTTTACATTGGCTTTTAACACCAGAGAGAATGATAATTAGGCAGCTTTTTTAGTGTTTTCTTTTATTGATTATTTTATTGTTATCGTTTTACTGTGCTTCTTTAAAATTTTCCCATTGGTTTTAGTGTATTTATACTTGTGCAGCACTTTGGATGTCTGGCAGATGTTAAAGCGCTATATACATAAAGATTGATTGATTGATTGATTGATTGATTGATTGATTGATAAAGGGTTGATCAAATTTTATTTATGGGTTATTGTTAGGCCCTTGACTGGGCCAAAGAGCTGTTTTTGGGGCGTTTCTGGGAGGTAAGACTTTACCTACCAGATTGATAGCCTGGAAGTAAAGGGCCCACTCTAAAACTGAGAGACTGTGGTTCAAATCCACAGTCGGGTCATACCAAGGTCTTAAACAATGAATGACATGAGATCACGGGTTGACAGGTGAGGTAACCCAACAAAGCCCCTTGAGCTGTGGCTTTTGTGACACCCTCAAGGAATGGAACATGTGACGTAAAGTGATACTTTAGCGTAACAGTGGGATCCCTTTTAGGAGTGATTGGGAGCTATTGACAATAAGCCTGAGTCCTAATTACTCTTTTGTATTTTGTAATTTATGAACAAAATATTTTTTGTTGGGTATTTTGGTGTCCTCCTGTCTTCAGGTCTACATTGTAATGATGATGATGAACAGCAGTAAAATGGAAAACGGCCTAAACTTTTACTAAAACTTGAAGGTGAATATATCAAACGCACATTGGCAAGTGAACGGATAGGCACCACCAACTTTTTGAAGACTCGCAGCTGCTGCATTTAAGCATCGTTTTATGTGTAGCTCGGTCGAGCCAGTTTCTCTGATCTATAATTTGGTCAATTTGGGACCAAAACACTGTGCTGTAAAAGAGTATGCTCGCATTTATACAAATGAAGTTGTGTGGCGAGCATAGCTGTTGGCCGGATTTCAATTATGACTTCAATCCAACTTGGCTCCCCGGCTTTAATGCAAATCAAGGTCAATGCTCTTCAAATCAAGGATGAAAGGCAGTAACTGCCAGAAGGAGTATTCTGACAATCTATTTGATCATTTGAAACTCATCACACTTGTCTTCACTCTTTACATGAATGCCAATACAGTGTGACAAACTGACAAACTACCAGTAGATAGGTTGTTGTGAATTTGGTGAAAATATGTACTGAAAGAGAAATTATATAGGATTTGATTTTTAACTAAAAGTAAAAAAATGTATCACAAAATTACAAAGATGTTAACTTAAGCAAAAAAGAAGTATAAACTGTGTAAAGGTCGACAAATGACACTGACTCCATTAAATGAAACAAAGTATCAGTCACACTGCGGACGGATTCTCAAACAACTCTGGACGGAGACCCAGATAGTTTGCGTCAAGTTTTAGTTTCAGCTCTGTTTGAGCATGGGAAAAAAACCACTACAGCACACTGATGTCCTCCTTAGAAAATGCAATACTTTCCAGCAATGTAGTCGTTATGCACGGACCAGGGGCCTCATTTATAAACGTTGCGTACGCACAAAAGAAGGCGTACGCCACTCTCTACGCAATAGTTGAGATTTATAAAAAGCAAACTTGACGGGAAAATGTGCGGTCCTTCACGCAAGCTCTGACCCAGGCGTACGCACATAAATAATATAGTTAATAGAACGAAATAATGTACAAAACTGATATTCTCGTCAATGTGTCCGTCTGGAGGAGCAGATATAGTCAAAGTCAAAGTCAACTTTATTGTCAAATATGCTGCATCCGTAAGACATACAGCACAGATGAAATTGCTTTCCTCTCATTCCAAAGTGCAAGCAGCATATAAAATAATAAATAAACGACTTAAAAATACATTCTTTTAAAAACAGTAAAGCCGATAGAACCGCTGCGTGTGCACGCGCCGCCAGATGCGTGCGAATCAGACAGACAGACAGACAGACAGACAGACGTATTAATTGTCCACTGGGGAAAGTTGTTTTCATAGTAAAACATTTCTTCATAAGCTACGGAATTATGGTATTCATGCATATGCCTTTAGTTTGTTTGATTTTTGATAAAACAATGTATGGCGTATGTCTCAACCATTCAGAAAGCAACAAGAAATTACATTTGCGCTGAACAATTTCCCATTTCCACGTGGATTATTACCGACATCTGTAGCTTGTCAGATGCAATTAAATGGATGGAAATAAAATGCCCCATCACAATGCGTAATGACGCACAATGGCTGATCTTGGATCTTAGAAGATGTGGCAAATGGAAGAATTCAGAGTGAACGCATCTTTAGATAGCAAGAACACTTGCTGACACGAGGACCAGTGGCTTATGAGCCGGTTCCGACTTCCTCGAGCCGTCCTGTTGGAGCTTTTGGGGGGGTGTCACCCGGTGCATCAGGTGCGTCGTGCCCCCCCCCCCCCCCCCCGACACCCCCCGCCTCAGTCACCACTCCACGTAAAAGGGATTCCCCAATAATTGCCGCCAGTCTCTCATCAAGAAGGGTCAGCTCCGGTGTCCCCTGTCCCCCACCCGTGGCAGACAGACACACTCTGACGATGCAGCGCCAGACGTTTTTTGCCCCGACTTTGATGTCCGTCCGTCACTGTTTGCCACTCACGTGCCTTTTCGGCATTAGTAATGCCCACACTGTGCCCTCCAAACAACATTTTTCTCCTCTTTTCCACCTCGCCAACGATAACTTCTACTACACATTGAGTGAAGTTTGTTTTTTTGTATTTTCTCTCGGCGTTTGCCATGGTTTCGCTATCAATGAATATTCATTTGTGGGCGTTTCACGGACTATTTATGGGCAACTATGGGCGTGCCATGAAGCCGCAAAAGCTGCGCAGCATTTAGAATTGATTGTGATTTATTAAGGGAAGGATGCGTAGGATGTGCGTGCGCACAGTTTTATAAATCCGAATATTTCTGTGCGTACGCACGACCTATGTTTCATCCGTACGCCACTTCTGACGCAAATCCTACGCAAGGTTTTATAAATGAGGCCCCTGGTTATGCCAAAGACAAATTCCACGAAAACTCATTCAATATTTTTCACGATGTTGCAAAAACATCAAAGAAATAAGAAGATAGTGAAGGCAGAAAAACTGACAGCAGTAAAAACACTCACCAATGGAGGGATTGTTGCCATTATTGGTGAAATTTAGGGTGTATTCAGAAAGGACACATTTGGTTTGTTTAAAGTCAACCAGATAATCCAAAACAAATTTTCAGTCTGAATACACTCAAGCTGATCCTGGTCAAGGACCAGGAATTGCTCTCAGACCCATCTTTCAAGGTGGTCTTAGTTCCAAACAGACTAAGCTCCAGTTCACTGAGTTTCCTCAGTCTTAATAGTCTCTGTGCTCGGAGTGGAACAAGTGAACCAGCACGGCCACCGTAGCCGGGTATTACGGAGTTGCGAACAAAGTAGGAACGCAGCAATTATGACGATGAGACACAGCAACAAGAAATTTGGTTGGATGAATGCAGGCTCATTAAGACAACTTTTAACGTGACACACTTTCCTTCTCACACTGTTTTCCTGACAATCTACACATCCTAAACATCATAAACACTAATTAGGGTACCTTCTGAGTCATTGTCTCCTTAGCAACCGCCTTGCAGCATTCCTCCACCGTACCAAAGTAGTAAGAAAAGCGTTGTACCTGACTTTGATACAGACGTTGAAAGTTGGACAGCAAAATATAAAGTGAACTATGACAACAAGAATTGCAAAGCACGTGACTTGCATAATTCTTTCTCTCGTTGCTTTGCCCTGCCCTCGTAATTCCTTGCCAATGACTAAAGAGATCTTTAGTCGCGTGATTTTCTCTTTGCAAGCTTTGGTTTGGAACAGAAATGGCGATTGATGACAGTCTGAATACAGATCAAACGTAAGGTTCAGGACTTGGTCTAGACCAACGAACTCAACGAACAAATTCAGTTTGTTCCTTGACGCAAGTTTGATGTGTAGGTTTTGCAGTGGCGTTGGTTATCCAATGCCTTCTTTAGGACATTTTTTGCAAGGTACCACTAGATTATTAGGCAATTAAAAATATTTACAATTTATCCAATTTCCACTTCCTTGTGACATCAATGTGCAGGGTCTACTTCATCTGTTTGTAGCAGTGAAGTAAACAAACCCCTGGAAAATAGATCATCAAAGGTGGTCTAAATTAAAGAATCTGGGATAAAAGTCCCTTTAAGGGGACAAATTTGTAACATGTAATCTTCCCAAACTAGAGCGGGATGAATTTGTCTGATTTATACCTGTTCAGTACTCACGCTTCAGACAACAATCCTAATGGTATGCACTTTTCTTTTGATGGTTTGCCAATTACCATTAAAGGAAAGAAAGCCTTCTGGGCACTTTTTGTATGTTTTCTACTATAATATATATGATACTTTTGCGGAGAATGATATTTTCAGATCTGCTTGTATGCTAAGTAATTTGGAGCATTTCACATGTGAAAAATCATCTCTCATAATTGGCGTCATGGTTAAGGAAAATCATGTTTAGATTAGTTTGATAATCAGATTTGTATCGCTGAATGGTGAACATGGTCTGGGTAGGGTCTCCAAGACAGCTTATGCCTAGTTCACCTATTAGTGCCCAAGCATGGTAAATACCAAATCAACCATACTTTATGGTCAAATGTACTCTGGAATGGTATGGACTACCTGGAGCAAGTAGGTCCTAAAATGTTTTGGTTCCATTGGAAATATTCAGTTCATTTGAGCCTAAGGAATGCAGACTAAGGAGGAGAAACATTTTGATACAAAGAGCCACACATTTTTATCTCCTTCACAGAGAAGTATATTAAAGTCTTGCTGAAGAGATGCCTGTTTCAGCAGAAGCTCTCATCCATGTAGACGATAAATTCAAAGTCCCTCCATCCATCTCCTATTTCAGCCAGTCAGAACTCGGAGTTATTAGTCTGCTAATTACCTCTCAAAAACTCTCATTTACCCCCAGAATCCAATCATTCTGATTATAATGAGAAAATTATGATAGACCAAATTAAAGATAGAAAATGGGATTGATTGGCCTGTAAGGAGGCTGGTGAAGAGAAAAGAATGAAACAAGATGATGGGAAAGAAACAGGAAAAAAAAAGGCCATGCTCAAGAGTAATGACAACACAGCAGAAACTCAAAAGACAATCGACAAGCAGTCACATCTTTGATCTACCAGATGCAGGTATTTAGCAAGTAAACATGAAAAGTGAAACAAAAACTTGTTCAGAATTAAACGCTGTTGATGCGTGTAAGTGTTTGTTCAAGCCTCGACAAGGAGTGTTTATTTAAAGACCCACTCTGATCATCGTTTGATCTATTTTCAAAGTGTTCCCAGTGGTCTTTGTACTACGATTATGCCGTTTTTAGCTAAAATAAACGTTTTCTAGGGCATAGTTTTTGCAGAGAAGCAGTAATTCCTTAAAAATTTGCCTCTGAGTTGTGGACTGTTGACATGGAGCAAGCAGTACAAAATGGCCAACGCACTATATAGTGCACTAAGTAGTAAGTAGTGAAGGAATTCGGTAACTGCCTAGAACTTGTTTGGAACACGCTAAACGTTAGCCATGTTAGAAATGTTAGCTGTATTAGCGCATCCATAACACCAGTAACTCTCAACCTTGTTTGGAACACGTCAAAAAAGACTAATACTGCTAAAACAAACGTGGCTGTGTCGACGCTAACTCCCAACCTTGTTAGGAGCATACCAAAAAAAACCACAAACCGACAGCGCTACATGTTAGCGTATTTAAGAAAAGAATCAACCTTGTTAGTATCATGTTCAAAATACAAACTGATGTAGCTAAAACAAACGTAGCTATGATTATACTAACTCCCAACGTAGTTGGTAACAAGGGAAAAAAGCCACAGTTCAACACCCCTAAACGTTAGCTGCGTTAGCGTATTTACAAAAAAACACCCAACCCTGTTTGGAACTTGTAAAAACAAAACAAGACCGATATTGTGACAGAGCGCCTGTCAAAATCACTTCTACATCAGTAAACACAACCAGCATTAATCCATAAAAATGCTCTGAATTATAAAATGCACTGTTGTTTAAAAAAAGGGGAAAAAAAAACGTGAAGTTTTGGGGGCGCCTTTTAGTTAGAAAATAGGGTATTTTTCAAACACATTTTTTTAAAGCCATTTCTTCTTTCTATATTTCCTAAATCATCAGAAAAGATCCCACCAGAACACATTAAAAACACCCAAAACATGATTTACATTTAAATAGCAGATTAGAATGAACAGGACTTTATTCCCTCCAAAAGCTGTTCAAAGACAGAGAAACTGAGACACACACAGCCTTTCTTTATCTGATGGACCCAGGCTAATGTTTTAGCTAGATCCAAATAAGATAATCAGAAAACTGTGCAAATTGTGGTGCAAGTCTGCATGTGTGGGTGTCAGGTTGAAGTTGGTGATGTCCGCTTGAAGGAAATCAATCGTTTTAATGACAGGAACTGTGCTAACGTGGGGAGGGAGAAATGAAAGGTGACTGATAGCTGATGGGGACTTTGATGAATCCTGTGAAGTTTGATGTCTTCAAGAGCTTTAAACACTCCTCAGATTCCCTCTTTCCAAGCTGTTGAAGTCCATCTGTACTTACTTTCTCTCTGCTACAACCTTTTGCAGCTTGGTTTCCCTCCGCCTTCAGATAAGACAATCTTGTGCACATCTCGACGGCGTTGTAAAAAAGAAAAAAAAAAAGCTGCTGCTTCGGAGTTGCTGCCAGAAGCAGGGTGTGCAGTCAGGCGGAGGGAGCAGGGGTGGTGGGATGGAAGTGAGACAGCGGTGTGATAACAATGGGGAGGTGTGAGTACAGTGCAGGTTATTTTCAGGGGATGGATGGAGAGTATGGGTGGAAATGCCTGGTACTCCTTTTGACAAAAGGCTTTGTCTTCCTGGCAGGGCTAGCAGGGTGTCTGTGAAAAGACTGATAAGCCAGAATCCATTAAATAATATCCTTTTTCGACTGTAACCAAAGGTGGTGTGTGGGCCTGTTCCTGCAAGCTTGCGAGTGAGAGAGAAAGCATTAAACCATCAGAACCTCAGTGGTTTGTTCTGGTAGTTGTCACCAATACTCCACACATCCATATTTCTGTGTACACAAAAGCGGGATTAGGTGTAGTGCGGACGACACGGTGGGGCTGATAAATCGACTTAAATGGCATGTTCTACACCATTACAATGTGTTTCTCCGTCAGCCTTTCTCTGATAAGCACTTTTTACCGTCTCGTTGTTGGGCGACGTTTTTCTGCACTCAAAAGATTGTGATTACAAAAACATCTCAGAGTTGGCTCTGTGATTTATTCAAATGCTGCATAGAAAGTGATTACTGAGGCTGCATTACTTGGAATGAGAGAGAACCTGCTGTTGAAACCAACAGGTGAAGATGCAACAACATCCATCAATGTTGTGGTTTCATGCGCATGGAGTTGGGATGAAAGTAATGACACTCAATGCTGATTTTCACTGGTCAATTTTGCAACAAAGCCAGGAAAGCGGAAAAAGACCTGCCCTTTCAAAATAAACACTTCCATTGTACTTTCAAAATAACGTGCCCATGTGATAGTCTGACAGGCGTCCGTGGATGATGACAGTTTACCTTTGAAAGCAACATTTATGACACAAAACATGCATTTTACAAGAAGTCTGTTAAGTTTTGGTTGAGCAAAGAAAAAAAGGCGTGACAAACTACTCGACACGGTACTGGCTGGACAAACCCCTCCTCTGGGAGCCAGGGGGGAAAGAGGACTGGAGACGCAACAGAGCCAATGGAAACTAACTGACGGTTGTGAGACGGACTCCCCACACAACGCATCGCAGAGAGACCAGTGGAAATTCTTGATTACACTATATGGTTGGTACTATTGACTGTAACTGTAACTGAAAAAAAAAACTAATTCCCATGACGACCCAAAGGTTAATATCGTGCTTACACTAAATGTATCAATACCTAGAAAAAGATCACTTCAAGAAAATTTTATATTATCATATACTAATATTATATCAAAATTCTGATGTACTTGGTGCTGAGCAAGCTTTAATGGAACCAAATAACTAAATCAGTTTTCTCAAAAACGTTGCTCACAGTATGAGAACAGGAACAATGAGAAGAGATGTCAACATTTTATTTACTAAATAAAGAGTTCAGTAAACATCAGCCATAAGGAGAGAATGTCATCAGCGTATCCTGTAACGTTTCTCCGGCAGAGCAAAGAGGAGCCGGATGGGGTTAAGATGTTGTGCTAGAAATAGAAGATCCATTTTTTTTTTATTGATTTTTTTTAAGTTCTTCTAATCTACAATCAGTGTCATTTGGGTCTGGGGAGGTTTCCAACGTCCAGAGGAGTGATGGCAATGACAACAATTAGAATAAATTGGCCTGCTGAGATTTTTAGAAGTAAGATGAGTGAACATGTTCCAGTTGCACTCAAAACACCCACACACCCACACATATCCCACAGTGAGATGAATGACCTTTAGGTGTTGGTGGGATGGAGCTGTAGCAGGATAACCAAAGTGACGTGCAACAACACCGAGCTCCGTAGTGCGCTAATTGCATTCATCACCTCAATTTGTCTACTCATTCCAATCACCAGACCTGTCAGTTCGGGCCAATAGGGAGTACAAGGGTTCTGAGGCGCCAAAATGACAGCGGGAGCATGGACAGCTTTGTGAGATGGAGGGGGAGTGCCATATGAGACAAAGAAGGTAAGGGGAGCGCTAGAACTCTACAAGTCGAGTACAAAGGGAACAACAATTTTTTTATGAAAGAGGCGTAGTTTGGCCCACAGACACAACCCTCCCCCACCCCTGTCATCCCCCTATTGCCCCCATTTTTTTCCCCTTCTTACATTGGCTCAGAGGCTGTTTTAGATCGCCAACCCGGTCCGAGTTGTGACAGGTTTTTTAAATGGCGGCTTTTGTCTCCAAAGAAACCATTTTAAGTTTTGGGGCGAAGAACAGGACTACGAGAGTTTTAGAATAACTGGCCAAAGTAAACTTTAGAATTTCCTTGCCAGCAGAGGTTTTTTGAAAGCCACGCCCACATTCCTAATTTGCACACATTTTATGCTACATCATTTCGATTCGCTTCGAGTTTGGTAAAAATATAAATAAATAATAATAAAAAAATAACCTGTGGGCAACATCTACAACTTCTATTTCCAACTAATTTTACCCAAGTAGCTTCGCAGTGATGCTCAAGGAGTTAACAGGCAATAGATCCAAATCCCTAACAGGAGTTTAACTATGTACAAGGTACCAAAGGGGTTATATTGGGTAAAACTCAAGATGGTCGCCTCTCCCCAAGGTCAAAGGTCAACAAAACTTTGGTTGTGGTTGTTGATTTAAGATTGGGGCGTGTATGTGAAATTTTGGGAAAAGTTTTTTACCCCGTATATTGTGGAAAAATATGAAAAAATGTCAAACCATGCCACTAAATGACCAAGCTGTGATCGTTTCAAACCTTCCTTTTGGACATCCCTGACACATTCTTGGTTTATGAGAACTGTCATGTGTTCATTCATTTTTTTAATAGCTGTGATGTCATCATGCCTTGAAGGGGTTGTTCAGTATACTCAAAACTCTTTTTAACCAAGTACAAATTTTGGTGATTGTTTGAGTATGTGGCTGGTTCAATTTTTTAACTTTTTACCAAATTATCCATTTAGTCTTTGACTCTTGAAAACATTGACGCCAACATTCTTGGACGATTGTAGGAATAGGCTTGGATTAGATTAATTAGATTTGACCCCCCCCCCCCCCCCCCCCTCTTTCCCCATAAATGAGTAAACTAGTTGAAATAACCAGCTGGGGCTCAGAGAAGGCTTACAACTTCAACCTATTGGCTCTGTGCCATGATTACCTGTCACCGGGGAAAGTGACATTGACAAAGTAGCTATAGAGCTTTGCCTCAATTCTGCTGATTACATCTTTCCCATATCACTCCTAGGAGAATGGGTCTCTGATGCCTTTTTGCTAGTGAATGAGCGAGCTAGTCACCTGCAGAAACTCAGAGAGAAGGGAAAAGAAAGGCAGTGAAGAAGAAAAAGAGCATTTCTTACGCCACTCAATGAGCCAGCCGCTGGAAAGATTTTTATTAATTCATCACTCTGTGTTTGGTCGAGGCTGAGGGGTGCACAAACTCTACCATCTGAGCGAAATTATTATCATTACTAATAATGTGGGATAATCAGAGCTCTATATCAATCTCTGTATGGCTCCAGAACCCTTTTTTTTTAAAATCATATTGATGGAGTCTGAATTAATAAATAGAAAATTAAAAGCAGCGTTTCTGTCATGAACATCTCCGGCTGGATCGACGGTACCGCCGGCTTTGTCCTGCTCATCCGGGACCCCCCCCCCGATTCATAATTAATGGAGGTTATAATTGCAACCAGTGCGCGTGAGCCGAAGGAGGTAGCAATAATGAAGATTGAAAAATACGCACGCGCAGCTGACATTTTACACGGCTCTCATTTAGCCAACCCTCTATTTCTTATGTCATTAACATTTACACACACGTGGACACAAACACAACCCATCCACTGATCCGCTAATGAAATCCCTGCCCTCCGCCCGTCTGCGTGAAGGTCTCCCGAGAATCCAGTGTTTCATTTGTACCTACAAATCCTAAAATGTTTTACACAAAGTCACCAACTCATTTACGCTACTTGGGTGAAAAAATGATAATTTTTGTGCGACACATACCGAAGTGTTACAGTTAAACTCAAAAAGGTTGGCTTAATGTCATGTGACTAATCGTTTGGTAAAAGACCTAAGTGGAGTCCTCTCTCATACACTGGGAAATACTAAAAGGGCTTATTGGGTTTATTACAAGCCATTAGCTGTTGCTATGGTAACCGTTATTCTTGCCAGGAGTCCGCAGGCGGAAAAGGTCATGAAATAAATATTCCTAACATCACTATTCACCAAACCTCATTCCTCTGCATGACCTGTACCATGCAGCAACGCTGGTCTATGAACTGTGAAAATCCCAGTGAGCATTTGACTGGCATATCTGATATACATGCAATAAGAATATTGTCAGAAAATAACTCCTCCCAACACTAAATAAATGGGCAGAACAAAGTTAGGTGACTGTTGTGATGAGTCCACTCGCCTGTCAATCCAAGAAACACGCCCCTAATAAAAACACACATTATAGCTCTGACAAAACGAAAGCATCTAATGTACCATCGCCTCCTTACTCAGCAATTAGCATAAGAAAGGTGAGCCAATAAATTGCACATTTGTTCATTTCTGGTTTAACATTCTAGTTTTTAGCTCTGGATTCAATGGTAAATTGCTCAATTTGAAACCATGCTCCAGTGGTCATTTGAGGAACTGCAAAAATTGATCTGGGTTTTTTATAGTTCAAAAATGAAAAGTGGGGTTACAAAATCTGCAGATAAGTAGGTGTAGGTGCTAAATAGGTAGATATAGATAGGTATAGGTATACCATAGATAGGTATGAAATAGGTAAACGCTAGATTATTTTGGAAAAACTAGTCATATTATTCAAGGTTAATGTCCTTGTATTATTTTAACTTACATTTTTAGGAGAGGCCACTGTAATGTCCAAACCTACGTTCATACTGGGCGTTGGACAAAGTAGGGAGGGGCTTCTTCTACTTTTTCTTTTCCTTCTGTTTATTAGTGTATATCAACCTACAGTTGGAAGAGGGTTGGTGCGAAATGCGTCGTTACCAAGTCTGAGTCCTCGATTGGTCAAAGTTCGACCAAAGTTCGACCAAAGTTCAACGTGTCTTCAATGGCCATGTGTTTTGTACTATATAGCCCAAAAATGGTCGCAATAACTTGCTAATTTTGAACGCCGAAGCCCAAAACGAGTTTCCATTGTAAGTGGTCGCTTGTATGATCAAAGGCTGTGTGAACGCAGGTTTAGATCATTATAAAACACAAGTTTGAGTAAAAATTGGCAAACATATCAACTGAAAAGGCTAAAGTTTCTGGTTCAAACACGTTCAAACTGGAACAGAGGAAGGCAGGTTAATTACCAACATCAGAGAGGGCGTGAAGAAGTGCCGAGGCTCTTCATTCTCAAAGGAAACCTTGATTATTTTCTGAAAACTAGCAAACTCTGCCTTCCTTTCAGTCTATTTTTCAAGTCCGAAACACTTCATTCCATCTTCCAGTGAGTCACCCTATTATCTCCATCTGTGTAAACTAAATCCCATCAGGGTAACAACAACAAAGCAGCTGCTCATTTTGCCTTGACTTCGCCAGCTTCACTCTCCGTGAAGGTGTGTTAGGATACTGTGAGCGATGCAGGAGTTGACTGAGGGCATGAATTACAGAGATTCATTATTCATTAGCAACCTTGAGAGGAGTTAATGGAGGTGATGGGTGGAAGAAGAGCGACAGGAGTGCAGCGGGGGGAGAGGAGCTACAGGACACTGATTTCCGTCATGTTGCCGTCAGCTGAACACAACTTCACCGCCTTGTTGTTGTGATTAGAAGTGGAACAAGAAGCCTGAGGTGGGGGCGCATCTTCTTCCGCAGGATGAGCGAGGGACGTGATGTTGAAGTGCTGAAATCTAAGACTAAGTAATGAGCAGGTACGTAATTGGGTCAATCTTTTCTCTTGGTTGAACTGACTCGTACAGATGACTGCACTTTGATTCAGAAGCACCTGGCAGCACGTCTCTGTCAATTACAATATGCACGGTCAAATTCTTCGCCTTTCCATTTTTTTTCACGTCAAAAAGCCTGAGGCTGTATTTGCACTTGGGTAAAAGAGGTTAGCATGTTAAAAGCACTACACAAAAGCAGCTCAGGGCAAGAATGACACGGCACGGCACACTTATAAGAGCAGCACCCACCCCTGTAACATTCCAGTTCCCATTGTGGAGGAGAAGGAACTGCAGGAACTCTCAGGGAGATCCTGAGGTTTCACTTCTTTTTTTCCCCATGACTAAACCAGAAAACGGGTTGGTAATATTTGAGACACTGGCTTTATTTATTGATAGCTGAAATGGAAAAGAACCATGCATGTTGACCCCTTGAAGATCGAAGCTTTGACTATTTTTTTGTTCTTTCTAACTTGTCCTGTCCAACAGCTGGGCAGACAGATGACAACTGAGGGCCTCTTGTGTTGGACATATTTAACTTTAACAACAGGGGTTATGAATCTTCTGACAAACCAGAGGAATTTCTGAATAAACCCCTTTTGTAATCGAGGCTAAACTTTATTCATTTTAATCGTATTTGAAAATCTTTTGTGTTGGAGAGGAAATGAGGGGAAAAAGAGAGAGGGATGTTAGGGGGGGGGTAGGAAGGTGATTTTAGGGGGGGGGGGGTAAAACCACGAAACAGCATAAAGCCACAAGTTGCTGGATGTTTATCATTACGGTGAAGTTCAGATATAATACAAATCTAGAAGGGGCGGGGCCTGTCCACACCCACTCAGCCGCGGCAGCCAGAACCCCCCAATGCCACACGGCAGCCGGCAGAGAACAAACCACACAGCCCCCACCCGGGCGATCACATCCACCACCACGCAGAGCCAGCAGACGCCGGAGCCCACTAGAGAGAGCAGGGAGGCATGGGGGGAAGAGAGGCCGCCGCCAACAAGAGAGCAGCCCTCCGCCACGCGGCAGGGCCATCCACCGAAGAGTGCCCAAGCCAGACGAGCCCTTATCACCACCAGGAGTGAGGCTCCCCGCCCAACCGGTACAAGCCGGACCCCCAAGGAGACCGCCCCGTCTCAGGGCCACCCATCGCCAGGTTGGTCCAGAAGGAGCAAGGCAGGCCAGCTGCCCCGCCAGAGAATCAAGCAGGAAAAAGGGACCCACCAGGGTGTTGACGGCCGCACTCGGCACAGTTAATTTGCGAGCCAGCACCGGGGGCAGGGAGAACCACCCCACATGGAACGAACGGCCGACAACTGGTGTAATGACCCCGGCTTTGCCTTGCCCAGAAAGCTCAGATCCCTCCCGCATGGAGGAGGACCAAGCCCAGGAGCCCTCACCGGGGACACGACGTTGCCAAGGCCAGACCCCTGAGGGAAGGGGACAGTGGTAAGGCCCACTCTTTGAAATCGGTGGTTGTGGGGTGTGGTGTGATGTATGTGTTTATGTGGATGTATTTGGGGATAAAGGTGGGTACAGAGGGGTCAAAAATGTCGGGGGCACGAGGGGACATCTCCTGAACCCAGTGAGTCCTCACCTCCCACAAGGTCCCTAATTCTATGCTGCAAAGCTTGACTATGACTTGAATATACTCACTTCCAGTTTAATTCTCTTCGTTAAAACAGGCGGAAGACAAACCACCGGAGACGGAGAAAGATGAATAAGTGAGTCAAAAAGATGCTACGAAAGGGAATAGCCTTAAGACTGGAAGTGATGGAAAAACTTGACTTTGCTAAACATTGTTGAATTTTTGTAGTAATACAATTTCAAAAAATGCTTTTGATGGTGTCATGTATTAATAATGTCCACATAAAGAAAACAGTACTAAATCATTTTGAAGAATCGCACACGATTGGTTTTATATCACGTCCCTTTCTGTTAGAAGCCGTGTCTCCGCTTTCGTTGATGTGTTTCCGAATTTGGTAATTTGTAACGAGATAGTTTTTGTAAGTCGGTATTTGATCATTTGCACCCAAATTTGCTGTTGTACTTCAGCATTTGTTCATTTGTTGTTGTTGTATTTATTTTGTTGTATGTTGTTGTAAATGTAAACGGGTCTTGCACCTGGACCAAAACATTAATTTTATGAAGTGTTATTTTAATAACATCACAGATAACACAACGAATGACCCTGTAAATTTACATTTTAGAAGTACAAAATTTATGACACAAAACATGCAGCACAAAGGGTGCGCGATGAACTACTCAACATGGAGGTGACACGACAAACCACTCCTACGGTAGCCAGCAGGGGGGTGGGACTCCTCACACAACGCAACCTAGATGCACCGCAGACAGACCAGTTTAAATTTGGGGTTTTACTAAATGTTTGGGGTTTGTGTGACTCAAACACGTTTGCCTGTTTGTGTAGCTGCATCGTAGCCTCGGTTCTATGAACAAAACGCTTGGCCATTCAACGCATTTTGCCAGATAAACCTAGTCAAACTTTGACCAATCAGAGACTCAGATTTGGTAATAAGGCATGGATTTGGGTTCTGGTGAACCGGCGACAAGGCAGAGGAGACATGTGTTTGTTTTTTAAATAAAGGCTAAAGCAAGGGCACTCCCCTACACGATGGTAATCCATATCCACACCATTGCTGCTAACAAACTGGACCGTCTCTTCCAACTGAAATGCTCTAGTAAACTGTAGTAAAACAAGAAGCCCCTCCCTGTTTGTCCTGTGTGAACACCGGGGGCGTTCAAGAACACACGTCAAATGTCTGGTGCATCTGTAGCTTTAGGGCCTGTCCTGGACCTGAAGCCAAAAAGCAAATGAGCAACAATTACAAACACAAAAGACAGGATTAAACGATTAATAGGAAAAGTCTAGAGGATCGATTGCAGCAGAAGCGTCTTAAAAATCCATTAAAATCTCTGTTTTCTTTGAGGTACAGTCTACAACCGACCCATTTTTCTAATGAAAGAAACAAAAATGTACCCAACAAAGGATGGCTGCCAAATAGATGCACCCTTTTCCAGGGTCATGGACATTTTTCACTAATAAGTATGAAATTTCAAGCATAATCGGATGATATCCTGTAGGCCAAGGTCAGATGATGATGTCACAGTTTGACTCCATCTCTGTCATTGGCTAAAACCTTGCTAATGTTTGTATCGACATCCCAACGTTTGACCATCAAGCTTGTGAGGTCACCTTTGAAAACCTTTTCACTGTACGCGCTGAAGTGAGCGGTGAACATACACAGAGCATGAATGAGTGACAGCGGGACAAATTGGCTAGAACAGGCTTTTAAGAACGGGATCACAGAACCTTCACTTCCTGTCAATAACTGCTCAAACGTCAAATCTCCGCACATCTGGCCTTAGTTCTGTTCCAGAGCGTTGTTGGATGTAACGACACGCCTTCGGTTCTACATACGCTGATCAGAGCAAAATGTCTTCTTTATCTTCTAACTGGATCCCTCTGACCCCCCCCCCCCCCTCCCCCCTTCCCTCCTCGGGGCACCTGGAGTAATCAGGAGGTGTTGATTGGTATCGCTTTCAGCGGTTTGATCTGCCTTTTCGATTCTTGTCAGCTCGGATCTTTCACGTAAACTTTCCAGCTCCTCGGTTGTGTGTGCCAGGTCTCATCAGCATCCGTTCCCTTTGCAATCACCCCCCCCCCACACACACATACACACACACACACTCCCCCTCCGATAGCTCTCTCCACTCTCACGCTCTCGCCTCCCTTTGCCTTTTCTTCCCATGGATCTCTCCGACTCATTTCTTTGAACTCCGGGTGTACAAAAAGACTCACAAATCGAAGTTTTGTTGTAGTTTTTAGAAGTTGAGCCCAAGAATAAGCACTACATAAGTCAAAAAAGAACTTTGAACAGGACTGCTTTCCAGCAGGAATCGCCTCCGAGTACAGAGGCCGACAACATACGTGACCCTGAAAGTCCGTGTAAAAGGCAGAGGATGCACTTTGCTTTGGGTGTGCTGACTCCAAAGCTCTTTGGCTGCTATTGATCTAACAAGTGTGCCAAAAATGCAGCTTTACCTTCTGGAGGCTGATTTGTTGTTCCAGTTGATCTTTTTTTTATTTTATTTTATTTTTTTTTTACAATTTTCAGGACATGAAGGAGCAAGGAGTTGAAAATATGAAAAAAAAAAAAAAATCTCAGATTTGCATGAAACAGGAAAATTTGCCACAGCTGGATGTTTCATGGCAACATATTTACTGTGCATTCAAACATGAAATACTTTGATCCATCTGTCCATTTTCTATATTGGCCTATCAGGACCACCTGGTTGCCGGAGCCCAGCCAGCCGCAACCTTGCTGTTTGCCAGTCCATTGCAGGCCGAAATACCTTCACATGAAGTACAGATGAAGTATAAAAATTGTGGTTGGAAGGTTTGAAAGTTAAAAATGATACTACTAAACACAGTGGAACGTCTTAGTTTCTTAGTGCGGAACGGGTCTAAATCATCACACTTCCGCCGCCGTGCTCCAATGCTGGTAAAAGGTGAACGACAACGTTTTTAAAAAAATATGCGTCACTACAATTTGAATGCATACATCTCCAATTCATTCTTTTTTTCAAGCCGATAGTTCTGGTAGTATTTTGTTTAGATTTATACACACATTAAAGCAAGTTAGAAATGGTCTTGGCTGTAGACCTTGTCAATCAATCTCCTCTGTGTCGCGTCTCCTGTACAGAATACGTTCAGCTTTTCTACATTTACATAAATCTTAGATTAGATCATGATCAGATCTTTCATTTCATTCTATAATCCCAGACTTTCTGTGAAGGTTTTAAGAGTTTAAACAAGAGAAAAAAGTGTGAAAAGGTTCACATCCGCCTTCGAAAAGTGGATATAATCTGTAATGGAGGGTTTTAAAGACTTAAAACATCCAAAATGACTGAAAAAATAAAGCGGAATACTATTATAGTATATATTATACTACGTATTTCTTGCATCACAGTAGGCAAACAAATAAAATCTACGATTTTTTCACAACAAATTTGATTTTTGAGTTTGATTGATTTTTTTCTTCCTGCTTTATTTCCGACTAAAAAAAAGTAAATCATAATAAATAATATGAAGACGTCTCTATGGTCATCTAACTGTAAACTCAAATTCAAACACGCTGAGAAAACAAGGACAGATTTATTGCAGATCCAGTTGATTCATTCCATACGAAATCACAACAAAAAAAGCTTAAAAACACTCAAATGTTTGGGATTCTCGCCATGATGTCATTGACAGTAAAGATGCAGCGCTCTCACGAAGGTATTTTTTTTTTTTTTTTTTTAAGCACCACACCAGCTCTGTAATGTTGCAAAGGCTAATAGAGTGGCATACACAGTGGATTTATGCCGGTTTTATATGAATGTCCTATGAATTAATGTAGCTGTTTTTATCCGCCACATCCGGCAGGTTTATCCTTCAATTGTGCCTGGATCCTGTTAAAAATCGTCTGTTTCATTAGCTTAACGCCTCCTAATTGGAGAGACGCTTCTCGTATCGCCTGCACGGATGCCGAGCTCCTCTTTGCTAGCTGCCGTTTTCACCAAAAGACGGGCAAGATGACCTTATTCTAAAACAACGGAAACCCAAGAAACCAGAGAGCTGGGGAAATAAAATCCAGATTTTCCCCCGAAAACTTCAATGAATTTCAATGAATCGATAAAATCCATTTTTGGCCCCAGCCCTATATCGACATAACTCGATGCATGAGCCTTTCTTTTTAGCTTTTTTTTTCAGTTTTATGTCATTGGTGATGGTGTGTCAAAGAACTACAGGCCCTGATTAGAATCCAGGCTCTTTTCTGAATGAGGTCTTCTAAACAAGATCATTCCACAAAAATGTTTCCTTGAGATGATCACTAATGATGCAAGAAGGAAATGTATTTTATCTAAGTTACATATTAACCTATTTTTCTTTGGAGTTAAACAATAATTAAAAGCATTGGGTCATTAACCCTTGTGCTATCCTATGACCCCCACCCTCACATTGACGTGTTCTACCTACCATAACAAAGGTGAAGGTGGAGAGGATTTCATGTAATCCATGGACACCAGTGAAGATCACAAATGATTGAAGAAAAAGGTTCAGAGTAGGGTTGGGCGATGTCCCCTAAATTGGCCGTTGACGATGTTTGCTGTCAACCATCGGGATGGACGATGACATCGTCGGGGGGGGGGAGGGGGGGATTTTTTTTAAAACATTTTTCGGTGTTATATAACTGCTATTCGTTATTTTGCTTTTTTCATTTTATTTCCCAACTAATGACTCATCCGCGTGATCCAGTATAAACTGAGGGAAGTGACTTCAACAAAAAAAGTAACAAACAAAATGGAAAAGAAGTAGTCCGCTCCTGCACTTAACTAGCAAAGTGGACCGGCGGAGTGCGGACTTACAGCTTTGTGTTTGATGGGAGGGGGGGGGGGGGGTACATGAGCGGTATGTGTGGGAGATTTAGGACTGCGATCCGTCCCGCAGCTCTAGGGGTACGAGCTACCGAACTCAGAACCGGGTCTAGAAGTGAGTGTCTGAGCACAGCTCGGATCGTCAGCACACACAGCGGTTTGAGCTTCAAAGCAGAAATGTCGCTCAGTCCTTAGAAAACATTCAAACAATGACGTGGATTTGTGTTTCCAGTCGTGTCCCGACTAAATAACGGCTGATGTTATTCCCAGCATGCAGCGCCACCCAAAGCTAATGTTGTTAGCCCATGTTAGCATAGCAGTATGCTAACATGGGCTAACAACAGCGCTCAGAAAAAGCGCTGACAACACGGATTAAGATTCAAATGATGAGCGAACAGGTGTTTCATAATAACCGCAACATTATTAAAAGCACGTTTAGAAGATCGTCTCGTATTTTACCGAGCTGACATGTCAATGAATATAGCCGCTCGGCGCTGTCGTTTTGTATTTAATTGTTACATTCAATAAAGTTTGAAAAAAAAAAGCCGCTCGGCGGAATTTATATCCTTCCGGTTTTTATTCCGACGGAAAGTGTGACCTTAGTGAACGTATTTATATTCTGAAAACATTTTCTGGGCCCATGTACACGGTTGGATTCTAATCCGACCATTGATCCCATCAAGATATTTTGTTCATGTAACCGCGGCTTATGGGGTCCACTCGCAACGTGGCGGGGGCGTGGCATCACGATGGTGGTCTCTCCATCGGGATGTCAGTCACCCATCACGATGGACGATGATATCGTCCATCGGCACAGCCCTAGTTCAGAGCACTGTCTAGTGGGGTCTAGATGACCCAACTCCCAATGTTAAAGTGCCTAGGATAGCACAAGGGTTAAGGCAATGCTTAGGCCCCAAAACAGTCTAATTCAATTTTTCTACTAAAAATCAACAATGGTCTTATTTCTAAAAGCTCACGTTAAAAGACCGTCGTGTTTCTAGGAACAAGTCAAATCTTTGAATCAACAAAAGAAGACGTAAATGGCCGAATTTATTCTTGCTTTCTGACTTTGCAGCATGAAGTCATTAGGCTGTTGTGTGTGTGTGTGTGTGTGTGTGTGTTTGTGTTTGTGATGGAGACATAAGCAGAATCTGTTGTCTTGTGAGAGGCTTGGGTTTTTTCTGCACCCAGCTGCACTGTCAGTCACGGTAATGGGAAGGGAAGGCTGAGGCTAAATGGCTACTAATAGGATATGACTAGGGAAACCTTAGCACTGACCTCACCCACCACCAATGCAAACCAATGTGGAGGGGAGGCCTGCTGGTGCTGCTCTGACTGATGAGGACGGCTCATTCAACCAAGCAAAGACGGGAAACAGTAAAACAGGACAACCACAGAGAAAAGAGCGTGTCCGGAACTACACTTCCACTCATTTTTAATCAGGCAAAATCAGACGCTTTACTCGTTCACTCAAATAGAAAGGAGACGATAACAGACACGACTGCTGATGCCATCGATTTGCCAGGTAACCCCTTAATCCCTGAGCTGTCGCCGGCGACGGCAAAATAACAAACGTTCCTCAAATGATCACACCTCCGTCACTATTCAGGTGATTGGCGTAATTCCGACGGATTCTGAAGCCGAGAAAAGCGGCTTTGGGCTGATTGACAACACTTTACCGTGCAATAGGCTTTGCTAATGTCACATGTTTGCATTGACGGCACAAAGCCGCTTTTCTCCACGTCGGAATCCATTGACATGAGATTATTTACGTAAACGTTTGAAGAGTTACGGTAATTCAAATAATGCCCACACTGGAGCCAAAGCTCCGGGGTTAAAGGGTTAATAACTATAATATGACCCATCACTGACTCTTTCAAAGGTTGCATTTGTCGTTTTAAACAACAAATACCTTCTGATTCTTGACAACAGCAACATCAAACAGAGTTTTGTTCATAAACCAGATCAAATCAAACTTTATTTCATCAAGCAGTTTTCCACCTGACGTAAGTCAAAGTGCTTCACATAAAAAGATTTTGCAATTGTAAAACCAAAAGTAAGAAACACAGTTGCGTATCGGCCTCGAAAAATAAACTGCATCCAATGCTGCCAATTTAAACTTAAAATTAAAATGAACATTTACATTTTCTTTTTCACAACCAAATACACTTTATTGGTATGTTGACTCTTCCAAAAACGTCTCCTTAATGATCACCACAATTGCATAAGGAGTGCTGAGATAACTGAGATAGATCATGCTTGTTGCAAAAAATGTTAAAGATTGTCTATAACATTGCAGTTTCATGTTTTACTGAAAAAAATGAGTAGAAACATGGAAAAAAAAGTTCTCTTAATCTTTATGCAAATGCTACCAAGTATCAACATGAAACCTATGTTTCCATTCCCTTAAAAGAGATAAATACCACAGAAATGAGATTTGCACAACAAAATACATTTAAATCAATAAAATCCACTAAACATTATTATGAAACAAGCATTGCAAGAGTGGAATTACTAAGACTGACTGTTATTTGCAGGTAAAGCTAACCAAGACTGACTCAGCAGGGGAATACTTTCTAAGGTTAAATTACTTAGTGAATTAAATTAAACTCAACAGGGACTGGGTTCTGTTTGAAAGTATCCTCTTTATGGGATGTAATTATAAGTGGGCCGATACAGACCGGGGCTAATTTTCTAAAGGTTTGATCCTTCCCTAACATTAATTTCTAACTGCTTGAAGCTTCTAGGCAGCATTAGTGCAAATGAACGTGTGCAGGTAATTTGATTGAGTATATATTTGAGATGGGAATGAGTAATCGGAGAAGGAGCTGGAAACAGAGACAGATAGATGATGGGTAGAAAAGGAAAAGACAAGAGGAGAGCTAAAGATTAATGAGCAGGCAAGGCAGGTTGGAAGGTAAAATATGAAGATGAATGATTCTGAAGTAGAGGAAGAAGGAATCTTTTCATTAGGAAAAAGGATCAAAACAGAAGAAATGGTGGAAAAAATGGCGCTAAAGCTCCAGAAGTACAGAAAAAAAGGCCGTGCCACACAGCCACAAAGTACACTTAGTGCATATTGCACATATATGAAACCTTGGTCTTTTGTGATACATGAGTGATATTTCGTAAGCGTTTCTTGTCGTTTGTTGATGTGGGCAGATAACCGTCGAGGGTTTTGGCCGATGGGTCTTTACCTGAATTCGTTTGAATTTTTAGGCTGTATAACATTTTTTAAGGTTCACGCTGTTCATGTGTAGTTGATGTAGTTTATACGTAATTATTACGTAAATCTCATTCAATTGTGCATGCTTTTTGCGAGATGCATATGCAAATTCGTAGCTTTCCACGACCGTTCCACGAATGTATGTCTAAGACATAAAGGTCTAACCTTTGCATCTCGTATACGGGGGACACATCACATTAAAATTATGTAATTGACCCACGCATCTCTAATGTATTGCATATAAACAGTGCAATAATCACACCGTTCATGTTCTACGTTGCACATAGTATCACCCAAGGCGTGACATGGCCCTTAAGCTTCAAATGACGGACGTTTTCATATGCCTGAGACGTGAGGACGACGATGAAGGACAAGAAGAACTGGTGATTGATGGAAGGGTTATCACTGGGTTATGAGTCAGAAAGAGAAGTCAACAACTGCACTGATGCACAGAATTGAAAAAAGAAATGTAAGTAAATAAAAAAAAAAGGTCAGCTGCGATTGGACCAACCGGAGCGGAGATTTTCCCCAAACGTCATCTTTGACAAACGCGAAGGAAGGAGGGCTGGGAGGAGGAGGAGCGGCCTCCAAGAACAAGGTGTATTTGCTTTGACAAGCCGTCACCAGGGAAGCTGACTGTTCAGCGTGACGTTCTGAACCAAGCTGACCCGCACATCCCAGGAAGCAGGAAGCTGAGGTGGGGGGAGCGGAAGAGGGAATCGGATGAGGAGATGAAGAGGATGTAAAGGTGGAGATTGATGAGGGAAAAGCAGGCTGTGAAAGAAAGGAAGACAGTCTATATGGCCTGACCTGAGTCAGAGAGTATAGGGGTGGATGGATGAAGAAGGACAGGTCTGTCTCACTTGATGTTTTCCTTTGTAGGAAAGATTGAAGGATGCGATGGAGGCAAGAATAGACCAACTGTAGAGCCAACCAAGAGTGGGTGATAGGACTGCAACCAGATTTAAACATCACAGTCAGTTAAATCAAGTGAAAACATTCACTTGTGGAGGGAAAAAAACTGGTTGCACAGGTCTTTGCCGACAAGAAGGAATATGTCAAATTAACTGTGACGCAGAAGTGTGCTCAGCTTTTGGATTTTTATTGATTATAGAAGCATAGGAAGGACAGTATCATATATAATATCATAGTCGTAGAGCGCTCGGTGAATGCGTACAGCAAACATGTTCATGCATACTGTGGGCGACAGGTCGTAGTTGAAGCACGTAAGGGTAAGTTAGGGTGAAGTAGGTGAGTTTGCAGGATTTGAGTCAGCCTGACTGTTCAATCAGAGCGTAGTTTGTGTTGGAATCTTACGGGCGTCCCACTTACAAATCCCCTGCACACTTTTGGCAGGCTGCATTTTTGCGAGTTCAGTAAGAGGCCTGTGCTAGCTCCTTACATGACGGCAGCATCCCCAGCACCTCACAGGTTCATGCAACTTCTATCAGATGTACTTTATGACACACGCACAACCATGGTATGTTCCATGTTCCTTTACCATTCAGAAACCCACGGCAACCTTAAATTTCCTCTATTTCTTTTTATTTTATACCTTCTTCTAGCGTCACCCCATTCTGGTGGTCAGGACAAGAAAGGGAGGCCAATGGTCCAAAACCATCCATCCGTCCATCCATCCATCCCTCCCTCTCTCCGTCCGTCCGTCCGTCCATCCATCCATCCATCCATCCATCCATCCATCCATCCATCCCTCCCTCCCTCCCTCCATCCATCCATCCATCCGTCCGTCTGTCCGTCCGTCCATCCATCCACCCGTCCGTCCGTCCATCCATCCATCCATCCATCCGTCCGTCCGTCTGTCCATCCATCCACCCGTCCGTCCATCCATCCATCCATCCATCCGTCTGTCCGTCCGTCCGTCCGTCCGTCCGTCCATCCATCCACCCGTCCGTCCATCCATCCGTCTGTCCGTCCGTCCGTCCATCCACCCATCCGTTCGTCCGTCCATCCATCCATCCGTCCGTCTGTCCATCCATCCACCCGTCCGTCCGTCCATCCATCCATCCATTCATCCATCCACCCGTCCGTCCATCCACCCTGAACAGGTTTGGACCTTTTCTTTTTGATTTTCTGGTGTTTGGGGATGGAAGTCAAAGTTTTTTTCCTGTCCTACAATAGCCAAACAGCCTAAAACCATATTCAGGTCAAGACAAGTCAGCCAAAACCCTCGACGGACATCTGCGCCCATCGGCAAATGACCAACGCAAGAAACACTTTTGAATAATGTATATCACGGATGTGCAAAAACATTTTGTGAACACGTACATTTTTTAAACTTCAAAACAGTGAGTGCTGCGTTTGGAAAATTGGCCCCAAAACTCCTCAATAGGTAGCAGAGGCACACAACCACCCTGACGTTGACCACTGGGGGAATTTAGCGACATCGATAAACTCATGAAGCCTGTTTTTGGACTGTGGGGTGAAATATCAAGAGAAAGCCCACACATGCACAAGCAGAGCATGCAAACTCAGAATAGAAAGGTCAAAACCTGCTCACTGTTAGGCGAGAGCGTCAACCACTACACCACTGAGCAGCCCTAGATGACATAACTTAGACTGAATTATGTAAAACGTTTTTACAACAAAAAAGATGGAGGCAGTATAAAGCCCTTGTAATTTCAGAGTGATGTTAACAAAACAGAACATTAGCAATGATCCCACTTTCAAAAATGGTAATCAGTTAAAATCAATAGACAAAATGATATAAATAATTTAAAATATGACTGAAGTCTGGCATGGCTTCTCAAATGTCAAATATAGCCATTACTAATGATTTGTTTTACTTTTACTTTGGTAAATGTCAACTACCAACAAGTTAATTGAAAGCATTCATATTAAAGCTACCAAATATATATTAAGACCAGGTTTTATGTCTGTTTTGGGGAGTAAAAAGATCAAATAAGTTGACTTTTTGCATCCTTTTTTTTCTCATTCTGTTTTGTTGGAACCTTTGACTGTATATGAGAACTGGACTGGGTAACCCCTCCCCCCTCTGGCTCCAAGAAGCCAAAATCCTATAGACTTCATTTGAAAAACAAGCAGCTATTACTTAGACGTTAGTGTTTGCATTATATAACTGTATATAGTGTGTTGTTGTGTTAATTTAATTTTTTTAACTTATTTTTTATTTTAATTGTACCAAACACCAAGACAAATTCCTAGTTTTGTAAAGTGCGCTCTACTGAACCTGGCAATAAATTCATTTCTGATTCTGATTCTGATATGTTGTCTGTGATGCGAGTTATTCAAGTCATAAACTGGCCAATCATAAGAGGCCTCACTAAAAGTTAGTGGTCTCGCATCCAACAATGGTAACATTTGATTGACAGATTTCGTGTAGCCGGCTTTCAGTGGTGGGGTTGTGGACTTCCAACAGAGCTCATTCCTGTTTGGTGAGAGCGGTTGCCATAGAAAAGTTGCCCCAGGTTGACACGAACCAGCCTGAGGCATCCAAAACTGGCGACTGAGCTGGAAGTAAACCACTTCCTGTGGATGACGTCGCACTCGCTCATCTTTTTTTAGAAAAGCTAAACTGGAACGAGGCTAACCGGTACGCCAATCTCTGACCAATCCCAGCAGGACAGTCTGCAGAGAAGAAGGATCTCATATCAAACTGCTCTTCACCTGAGGCGCACAAATCTCCCGCAAGGAAACTTAGTCTCTGAACAGTCGCTTTTGACCCATGAATAAAGAGAAGAGAGGCTACATAATCAGCGTCTTAGCTACAGCAGAACCCCCCATGGTTACCAGTCGTGGTTTCCATCTATCCTGGGAAATGTAAAGCGAGGAACTGAGGGGGGCGACTGAGAACCCCCTCCAAGAAAATGGGTTGAGGAGTCGAGATGTTCTCTTGGAAGGAATGTGAATTTCCTGCACACACGCAGGGCCGGCGCGCTATATGAATAATACTGGAGGCGTAGAGGCTCCTTGGAGTATTTCACTTCAGCTAAATTCATGTCATGCATTATCCATGGTATATCTACTGCAATTCAGGGCACTGTCTAGTACAGTGCTGGTGGAAGAAGGCAAAATGTACTGAACATGACACCTGTGAGGTACATGCCATGTTCATTTTGAAGGTGGTGCAGGCGTGAAAACGCCCTTGATGTAGAAAGATGAAGTCGTTTTGAGGAAATAAACAGGCAGCCAAATGTTTCTTCTTCACTTAGCTGTCAATAACACGTCCCTGCAGCTGTAAATGAAGCTGTAATTTGAGGATCTGCTGATATCTGCAAACCCAGAAGCCGGCCAAAAAGGAGAGAGAAGAGAAGAAAAAAAAAGCTCCCTTATCTAATCCCCATACCGGGGCCACTTCACCACACTTGCACTGAGAAGAGTTTGGGGGGGGGCCCAAGTTGTCAGAACAGTTGCCAATTCCAATTCTGTCTTTCCAGCACTCACATGTGCTCAAAGGCCTCTCAGAGCCAGCTCCCCTCTGCAAGGTCACCCAGACCTCTTCTGTTTTACATGTGTTCAGAAGCTCCCATTGTTTGATGGCGTTCTTCACAACACTTTTTCACAACACTCGTTTACAGTGATCCTCTGCTCTGAAATCTCCACCAGGAAGCAATGTTTTATTGCTTTAATATCTATAATGAGCAGAAATGAAGATTTATCGTCTCTAATCTCTGTGTTTCTGTTCAGTGAATTAATGAGCAGCTGGTTTTGTTTAAATGAAAGTTCCAAGTAAAGGTAGCTGGAGCCGAGCAAAAGGCAAGGTCAGGAGGATTCAGAAGAAAGTGCGCTGTGAGCAGAGCACAAAGAACAGACATTCTTTCTGCAAACATAACGATATGCTCACTTATATTCAGAAACTGAAAAAAACAAAAAGTACCTCTTTGCTCTAAAACATGATAAAATGCCCGTCTTAAACAGGGACTGGAAAACAATCAAATAATTGGCCAGAAATAGTAAATATGTAAGTCCTGACAGTCCTGGCCTTTTATCTTTTTTTAATTTAGCATACGTATTAATAATACCTTTGTTAAAATAACATGAAAATTAAAAAATAAAATGAGATATTTTGGGTTTTGTGTGACGGGAATCAGAATCAGATCCATAGGATTATCGTTTTACAACAGGAGTACCCCTGGGCTCAATGTTGGAGCCCCTTCTATTTGCAGTTTCTGGCATGCCGACCACAGACCACAAAGTCTGTTCCAATAGGCACTTTGGAAAGGATTCTAGCTCTATCTATAATGGGGCTAAACTCTATCTTGGTAAAAGGGGTTAATGGTTATTTCTGCCTGCTGGTTTATCCATTGAAGGATCACAGAGCAGACAGTCCAGGAAATGGTGGTCGGTACAGTCCTTGATAAACTCTTGAAGCCCTAGTCCCAACTGCACATTGGGGGTAAATACGGGCAGCAGGGGGAAAAAGAGCGAATCTGTAAGGGGCATGCAGGTGGTCTGCATCAAAGTTGTAGACCACCTGACGACCCCATAGAGCCAAAATGTTTGACCATGCTGTGGATGACAGGTCGTAGTGAACACTCCGACAACACACAAGGGTAAGAACAGGTTAGGTAGGTGAGAAGCATGATGTGTCATACAGATTTTTATTTCGACACCCCCAAATCCTGGTCGCCAGTCCTGTCCAGGATGTCGCCTGCCGTCGCCCACAAGTGGTCCTGATAGGCTCCGGCAGCCCCGTGACCCCGAAAGGGAATAAAATGGAAGATGAATGAAAACCCCCCAAATCATGTGGACCGCGCAAGGGGTTCATGAGTGCTGTTTAGGTGACGAGTGCATCCGTCATCCGTACGTCACAAGTGCGTAAACCTTACATTATTCTTTCAAGTACTTCACAATAGACTTACCACACGCACAACAATGGTACGGTCTATTTTTTATAACATCCCTTGAGTTGCCAGTGCAACACTTAAGGAAACTGCAAGACACACCTGCACTCCACGACCCTCCATGGACCCGAACAACCCAAAAACCCACACCGGTACAGGTGCATATGACTAAAACTTAAAGTTTTTAAATTAGGATTTCTATATCTTTCTTACCCAAATCCTACTTTGTACCCTCTTCATAAATGTCCCAAATCCTCCCACCCAGGGATAGGCAACTCCACTCTTGACTGATTACCTGGTTCAGGTGCGTCCAGCCAATTAGAACATGCCAGAGCAAGGAATGTTAGAAAACATGCAGGAATGCAGCCCTCAAGGGAAGGATTTGCCCATCCCTGCAAAGCAGACTGCTCCATCTTTGTCTGCAGCTGAGTCCAACGTAAAAATCTCTTCCTGATCAACCTCAATGTAGTGGATGCAACATTCAGATAAAAGCTAAAACAAAAAAATTCACTGCCGGCCTTTGCCTGAACAAAAAGCCATAAGTTCCAATCTGACTCGACCGGAGAGAACACTGTTGTGTCGTTGCTGGAAGTCCATCATTTTTTATTGGATTTCAACCCCAGCAATAAACCATGCTCATTTCTAATTCACGAGTCACTACAGAATCTCCCCATGTCCAAACGCTAGCAGACAGTGCACCAGAGACGTCAGGATGGCGCGCAGGCAAACATGCGCCAGCCAGCGTGCAAAGGCACAACCAACACCCTCCTTCACTGTTTCTGAGGGTTGACAGTAACTGTCGTTAATGGTTTTCAGCGCCGTTTCCGACCACATTTGACCTATTTTATTCGATTAAAGCCCATAACGTGCTTTTTGGAAAATGTCCCGCAGACTATGGTAATTGTGCAGCCAAAAGGTTTTATGCAGCCATTCCAAGGAGTGATTCACTTAGCCTGTGCTCTCAACAAGTGTGGAGAAAATTACTTACCTCTTCTAAAAAAAAAAAAAAGCCTTTTGACACAGAGGCGCAGGTTTGTTGTGGCGCCATCTGCTCCGGCCGCACAGCTTGCATGGCTTTGGACAGGAAGAAATTAACTACTTCTGGCGTGTTACCTGCAGCCACACTCATCCGTCCACAAAACAGGAGGGTTTGAGCGGCGCATAAATGTTTATGACCATCAGCTGTCCTGGCTCTAGTGCGGCAGCAGGAAGATGCAACGGACCTTCGGAGGATTTGCAGCTCGTGCCGACCCGCTGATTGGCGAAAGGGCTGCTTTCCCAGGATTGGCTGATTCATTTGTTAATTAGCAGAGTGCAGCAGCTCCTAATGAGAAGGGCGCCGCTTCTTCTTTGAGCAGACGAGGAGAGGCCGAGCCGAACAGGTGGATGAGGGGCGCACCTTCCTGCTCGGAGAATACTCCATCGCTTGTGTTGAAATGCCTGTGGGACTCTAAATTATTATTTTTTTTGTGGAGGGGGTGGATTTTGAGCGCTAAGAAATGACCTGGCGAGCTGGCGTGGCCGGCTCTCCCGGCATCTGCTGCTGGGCCCGTGAGTTCCTGCGGTCGGCCCAGAGTTTGGAATTTCTCTCTTGGAAGGGGAGAGCAGTGGATTCCTCGTGTGAGTGAACACCGTCTCTCGTTCTCGCAGCTCTATTTTGCCTTCCCGGACGCCCCCCCCTTTCCTTCACAACCTCTTCTCATTAGGTGTGTGTGTGCAGCCGTGCAGGTGCTGCTGTCGGCCGTTGCATCACCTTTGGCGTTTTACCGCAAGCAGTCCTGTCCTTGACCTCATCACACTAAATGCAGACGACTGTTGTCAGCTGGAAGAAAACGTCTCACACGGGTCATTTTTATAGAAGTATATAAGCGCGCTCTTTCCCTCTGCTGGCCCCAGCTGCTGTGGGGGGTCGTCTTGATAGGTTAATGCAGCCGTAATGGAGGGTAGAAGAGGGCTGGTAGTGGGGGAGCTGCAGGGTCGACGGAGCGTGGCGGCCAGCTGCGTCCGGCTCCAGGATGAGCTACTGTTTCTGGAACGAGGGGATCCGGCAGCGGGGCTGACCTGGCGGGAAAAGGCCCGCCCTGCTCCAGGATCATTTCGCTCACTGTGAGGAAGTCATTGAACTGACAAAAGCTCCACGGAATAACTTTCCACCCTGACAAACTAACCTGGACGGTGCCCCTCTTTCTTGTTTTGGATACCTTGCTGTCCAAAATTTGGAGTGGACTCTGCGTCCCACTCCGATGGTCTTTTAATTATAATCATGCCGTTTTAGCCACACACACACACACACACACACACAAGTGGCTGAGTGGCAGGAGTTTATTAGAAATTCACCTCTGAGTTGTGGGCGGGACTGTTGGTGTGGAGCATCCCCGCCCCCCCTTCCTCTCCCTGTTGCTGAGAGCTCTCGTTTACACTCTCTTCTGCTAGCTTATTGACCCTCACACCCCCAACCTAACATTAGCAGTGCCACAACAATGACGAGAAATAGCAGAGCGATCCAGCCGTACAGTTTTGCGCCAGACGCCAGGAAATAAGGAAGTGCATTGATCTACTCGTCCACAAGTGGATGAATCAGAATGGAGCAGAGCAGGGAGCTTATGACCCGCCCAGCGTATTTTCTATGTTTCAAATGGGATCTATTTCTGCTCCTTATTCACAATGATTAGAATAAAGAAATACTCAGAAATGCAGATTTGAGTTTAATTTTCTTTACATTTGTCCTCCATCATCAGAAAAATGTATGCTAGTTAAAAACACTAAAGACACTGTTTTCATCAGAGTGGGTCTTTCCGGAGCTTTCTATGAAATATAACTCTGTTCACGCAATGAATGTAGGATTCTGAAGGTGAGAAAAGCCTGCCGTTCTTAGCTTTAGAATCCGATGGAATTGTGTTGATTGCATAAAAGGTTAAAGAATTATAACCCTTGTGCTATCCTAGGCACTTTAACTTTGGGAGTTGGGTCATCTAGACCCACTAGACAGTGCGCTGAACCTTTTTTCTTCAATGATTTGTGATTTTCACTGGTGTCCATGGATTACATGAAATCCTCTCCACCTTTATCCACCTTTGTCATGGTAGGTAGAACACGTCAATGGTCATCTTGACCCCATAGGATAGCACAAGGGTTAAGAGGTTAACCAGTTGTGTTGAAGATGTTGGAGGGAAATGTTCCCTGCGGAACTGTCTAGTAAATTCTGTGAAAATAAAAAATTCCTCTAAGACAAGGTTTTATGTTCCTCCCTCATTTTAACCCTTTAACACTAGAGTGGATGTCAGCAACATGAGCAAAATAATTGAATAACCGTAACGCTTTGATATGGATGGGTACTGTTTGGATTTTATCAGGGGATGGTCCCAACTGGTTCTTTTGAAATGGTTCCCGTGCCTAAATGGCGCTCAAACCAGTGAAAAAAACAGGGTGAAGAAGAGGGTTTAATTGTGCCTAGAATGCTTCATCTCCATTTTCACACTCTAAAAAACGTAGTTCCCCATCTATCGCCACGACAACGGCCCTTTTTGAGCATCGTCACTCTTGTCCATCAGGTCGCTGAATTACAATCGTTTACTGTGAAGTACAACCAAACTTTTAGCATTTTGACTGAAGCTCCGCCCGCCCATGATGGTCTCACACGTTCTTAACCCTTGTGCTATCTTGTAGGGTCCAGATGACCTTGGAGGATCATCAACATTGGGAGTTGGGTCATCTAGACCCACTAGACAGTGCGCTGAACCTCTTTTCTTCAATGATTTGTGATCTTGACTGGTGTCCATGGATTACATGAAATCCTCTCCACCTTTATCCACCTTTGTCATGGTAGGGAGAACACGTCAATGTAAGGGTGGGGTCATCTGGACCCCACAAGATAGCACAGGGATTATAAGAGCCCGCCCACAGCCACTGGAAATTAAAAAGGGTTGGCTAGAATAGCAGAGCAAAACTGAATAGAAAAGAAGTGATTGACATGATCAAAATGAATCAGCAAGATTTACTACCACTAGAACCGATGTCGCAGAGAATCGTTACGCAACCCTTCGCTATTGTAAAGCGTTGCATATCTGCGCAAAGCTGTTTTTCCCCGATTCAGAATCTGTTGGAGTTCCGTTAACTGCATGAACAGTGGAAGAGTGATGGGAAGTCATTGAGTTAAAAACAAAACTTTCTTTTTCTTTACCTATTGTGTAAAACTGTAAAAACATACTTCTTTTCCTCGCCTTTATAGTTAAATCAATGCGCTGCTTTTCAAACCGCATAAAATTGCAGGTGTTAGACCACACCGTTAAAAAAGCAAGGCTCTGCTTCAGCAGAAAGACTCATAAAAAAAGAAAACAAAACTACATAAAACACTTTCAATTCCTGACTTCAGGGGTCTCGCTGCCTCTTCCTCAACACAGGGAGGGAGAGCTAACCGCCTCATAGATCTTCCAGAGTTTCTCAGAGAAGTAAAAGTGCAGTACATCACAGAGAGGAATCAATACATTTTGCAGGCAAAATACAGATTTTATTGGGAACATTTTCTCATAAGCAGACAATACGAGAAACGCACAATGCTGGAGAGCTGTCTTCAATATGTCTATCGCCTGTACTTTGTGTCGTCTGCTACACGGCGCGCTCTCGGACATCTTCATTTGTATTCGCGGACGCGTGGGGATGCCGGTTGTGGCTCCCAAAACGGCTCCACTGTCCCCCCGCGGGGGGGGGGGGGAAGTGAGTCGCCCGATCAGCCCCGTGGCGCCGCGCCATGATTCAAGCGGCTGTCATCCCGCCGTAATGATGATCCATCCAAAGCTATTACCGGCCCATGGTTTCTCACTTACAAAGCTCATTGTTTGACATGTGAAACATACATCAGCATAATCTGCCCCATAACTCAGCTTTTAAAAGGGAGAGCTCGCAGCAAACCACAGGGAGGGGGGGGGGGTCTGAGGGGGCACCAGGGCACGAGAGTGAGGGGACGGAAACAAAAGGCCAGGATTTGAGTTGCCATGTTTTTTATGGGATGGAAACGAAGAACAGCAACACAGCAGTAATAAGTATGTCTTCAGACGATGTTGCGTAACATCTGGACCGTCGATGACTGCCAGGACTCACTTTCCTTTGCATCACCTCAGCGTTAGCGTCTGTCTTCTCTCTGGTTCTCGTGGTCAGGTCACAGCTTTAGCTCACATCCTCACAGCTCTGAATTCTACGGAGCCCCTAAAGGGCCACTGAAGAAAAAAAATTGAAGGAAAAAAATAAAAGATTTGAAGTAAACAAGAAAAACGGGTGCGCACCAATGGAGTGATATTTCTGCCACCACGTTGAACACAAAACTTTCTAAGTTTTTTGCTCAAAAATTGTTTTTTTTTGCTTTCAAAAACTTTTTTTTGCTTTCAAAAACGTTTTTTGCATTTGCAAAACACATTTTTTTGCGTGCATTGTGTCAAATCTCGCTTTTGTCTTCTCTTTGATTTTGATGACTACTTAAGTGCGACTTAGCGTGATATGACAGCCACTGGCATTGCCAAAAAGAAATTCGCATGCGTTGTGTGTCATCTCACTTTTTTCCTATCTTTGCTGAGTTAAGTTTCGGTTTGACGTGACCAAGCTGCCATCAAACAGCTGCTGATTGGTCCAGATGCTAACCAATCACATTGAATCCATATGAATCTAACGTGGTGTCTGCTGCCGAGGCTCAGAGGCTGAACCAGCTCCTTTTACCCTCATTTTTGTATTTTTGGATGAAGGCGTTTTCATTTTTTTAAATATAATTTTAACAACAATTCATAATTTCTTACTTAGAAAGTTTTGTGTGCAACGTGGTGGCAGAAATATCACTCCTTACACACCAGTTAGTATCGGGTGCGCTTGAACAAGTTTTATAGTCATGTGGTTTGTTTCTAAATTATATTTGGCATTGGGATTCTTACGATAAACTAAAGCCACTTGTTATTTGTCTTAATGGCTGTTAGTAAAAAACAACAATTGAAGTAATAAAAAAAAAAAACAACTAACTCGTGTGTACTCGTTAGTTTTTTTTTTTTTTTTACTTCTAATTTTTTTCTTCAATGGCCCCTTTAGGAGCTCCATAGAATTCTCATCAAAGCTGAGCAAAAAAAAAAGAGAATTTCAATTAAAAAAAAAAATTAAAAAAAAAAGCTTTTCCTGGGTTTTCAGAATCTGCAAGAATCTGGACCGATCCAGAACATCTGGAGCCCAAATGTTCATGAAAGGCTAGAAGATCCAAGCGGGAATCGAACCTTTGGAGACGACATGGCCTTCATTTCCCACTTATAACCCCAAAAACCTCAACAGACTGGTCCAAGAATTCATTAAAATTGATAACAATTTAATTTTTGGTCCAAAATGCTTCTTCACAACATTCCAGTTTTTGATTTTGTTTTAACTTAATAAACTTTTAAGGGCCAGATGTGACCTCTGTTGAAACTTTCAGGGGTCATCTAAGATTGAAGATCTCATCCAGTAAGGGGGATTTTCTGGGTACCATTCCATCACAGACCCAGATTAGAGGAGATTATCCCCCTCCCACATCTTTAACTCCAGTTAATATCAGACTGAAATCATCACAAAGGTTTCCTCTTTTATCGGCATTTCAGTGTTTAAATCATATTTATGATAAACACCTACCATAAACTCCGTCTTCTAATTGTAGTTTTATCAGGTTTTTTTTCAGTAAGATTATTGTTTAGGTACAGTTTGTCACTGAGTACATTTGGAGAATATCATTACAAAAAGTAACACTGGTAAAAAAAAAATAAAAAAAAAGCAAAAAAAATATATCAAGTAAAGCTAAAATAAAGTCTACCTTACAACAACCCGAGTTTATGTGTAGGAGGAGGATCAGTACCAGCTGTCCGCTGCTGGCGGCACCAAGACGACACGGGAGCGTTTATGACATCATCTGCCGTGTTTTTCAGTTGGGTCAAGTGAGAACTGGCCTGAGTAACTCACCCCACCCTCGCATTCCAAACAGGAAGTACCTGCTGGCTCCAAGAAGACAAAACTCCACTGATCAACAGATTTTGGTGTACCCTACTTTTCAGTGGTAGGGGTGTGGACTTCCAACACGCTTACTTACTTCTAATTGGTTAAAGGGCCTATATCATGCCAAATCGACTTTTGAGCTTTAAGTGTTTTATAATGTTAATTTCTCAAAAAAAAAAAAAAAAGAAGCAACCCCAAAGCTGTGTTTTGTTCCTCTGAAACCCTGCGCTCTGACCACCAGCCCTTCCCAATCCACAAAAACGTGTGACATCGCGGCACCGCCTCCGGGCTAACGCGGAAACTCATTTTCTCCGTGAAGCTAGCGGTGATCGGCTGACCGCTTACCGTTCCTACGCACAATACGCACATCCATCTTTGGAAAAGTTGGGATATTGTTTGCTTTCGTGGGCGAAATGCAGACACGCTGGCGCAGCTGGCTCCAAGTTGACGTCATGAAATGGGCGGCAACCACACGGAGGAAGAAGCGGAGCCTCGGAGATCAAGTCGTCTTTCTTCCGGGTAGGAAAAGGAGCTGCAAATATAACTAATATTTTATTAAAAGTTGTTCTTTAGTGTGCCAAAGGTGATATATTATCATGTACATGAATGTTTTAGGAATAGCAGGATATAGGCCCTTTAAGTGGTTTCCATAAGAATGATGACTCGGAACAATCACTGCTCACTAACGTTGTCTGGCTCCAACATGGCGCCATCCATATTACGAAAAAAAGTACGACTGGAAGTAAGCCATTCTCACACTCAGTCAGTCCAGTTCTCATTTGCAGTCAATGGTCGGGTCGTGTGAACTCTTCATGCAACTCGGCAGAAGACAAATGACACCTGAATGTGGAGGAAGATCATAACACTTCCTGTTTGAAACCTGTTCGAAAAGGAATGTTCACCAAGTCAGATCAGTTCACCAGGTAACCACTAGAGGGCAAAGCAATTACTCCATTTTGACACAGAAAGCAGAGACATGGCAACTTGTAGTCCTCCTCCAAATGTTATTAAGCCTCTATTGCTAGAGTTAAATGAAAGATTTTTATTTTAAGGTCTTTTGACTGTCATGTGACCTTCAACTGTTGAATGGACGTGTTTGAAAAACTGTCTGACTTGTTTTATTTTTTTAAATCTTTTTGATAACATATGAGGCATGTTTACTGCATGTCCGAACAGCTCGTCTCGTGCTTGCTAAATTTTTAAACGAAAACAACAACAACAACAGAAAAATGCTAATTTTTTATTTGCTCAAACTATTTTTTTAAGCAAAAAAAAAAAGGAGGTTCTCTGGACCCATGAGAAGGTGGAGAACTGGGTTTTTCCTGCGCCTGCAAACGTACTTCCAGCTTTTTGAGGAGAGGCTGTAAGCTAAGCTAAGTAGCAAAAGCTAACGACAGACATTTTTCTGTACATTTCACCCGGATTACGGACCTCAAACATTCCTCATAAACAAAGCGACTGTTTGGGATTTGGAGCCACTTGTTGCCACAGTGAACACCCCGGTAGGATTGTCCTAACACGCTAGCCGCACACAGCGTGGCTCTGAAGCCCACGGATGGAGTTTTTGAACGAACAGACAATCATATGTTGATTTTTTTTAGGCTATGGGAGGAAACCGAGGTGCCCGAGGAAAACCCACGCATGCACAGGGAAATCCCAAAACGATTTCATCTTCATTTGTTCCACAATTTAACTACATTTCTCAATTCCAACTGAATGATTTAGCTAAACAAACTCATTTTTGGTTTCCATTCAAAAGCTAATTTCATTCATGTTGGGGTAAATTGTTTCCCTACACCTGGTGATTTAAGCTGGTTACGGCGGACTAAATTATTGGATTCCTACATGCACAACGAGAAGAAAAACAGTGTTGGGATGATATTTCTCCATAAAGTA
The DNA here is from genome assembly GCA_023969325.1 of Oryzias curvinotus. Classification (NCBI taxonomy): domain Eukaryota; kingdom Metazoa; phylum Chordata; class Actinopteri; order Beloniformes; family Adrianichthyidae; genus Oryzias; species Oryzias curvinotus. The sequence goes on along the minus strand of CM043723.1, from coordinate 5,500,737 downwards.
CTGGATCACCCACTTCATCAATCACTTTTACCAACTTGGGTTGAACTAGAATAAAATAAAAATAAAATAGAAGCTCAGGAAGGATGAGGTGGGAGCGTCGAGGATTCATAGAGGACAAACGGTGTCCAGGGAGTCATCCAGACGAGATGTGTCCTTAAAGGTGACTGCGTGAATGTGTGTGCCATTCACAGGAATGTGTCATTCAATGTGTGTGACGCTGGCCAGCTGACGAGCAAGTCCCCCCAGAATTTAGAAGACGAGTCCGCCCCCGCCCTCAAAGTCAAACCGGCCGTCGCGTGCGCGCTCGCTCCAGACATCGCCGCCCTCTTTGCTTTCCCCTCACAAAGAGTGGACGGGACTGTTCTGTTGGGGGTTGCTATGGAGACTGAGAACAGTGCAACCGCGTGTGTCTGGTACAGGTGTTAGGCCAGAGTGGGTCCTAATATGTTGCCTGGTCCCCGTCAGGTCTCGTTTGATGACTGATTTTTCTAATGAAATAGGCTAACGTGCACAGACACACACACACACAAACACACACACACACAAGTCTGGAACAACCATTTATGCTCACCTGTCCTCCATGAACACCCAAAAGAAAGTGAATGAACCCTAAAGAAGTATTTTATATAATGGGAACATCTGCAAAAAGAAACTACTTAGTACACATATACAGCGTTAGTGTACATATATACTATATTTTCAGCATTTTAGGGTGCAGCAGATTATAAATCACAATAAATGAAAACATTTTATAAAAAAAAAAAAAGAGGATTGTTAAGAACATGAGTAGATTTTTATGCCGGATGCCCTTCCTGACACAACCCTGTATTTTATCCAAGTGGGGGACAGTTGTGCAGCAGCTGACCGTCCAACTGAGGCTCCGCAGGTTTGATTTTTAGCTTCAAAGGGCCAATGTGTGTCCTCCCAGCGGACTCACTGCAACTCATCTCCTAAATGCCCCCCTCCCATACCAGTTTCTTATGGCGGCACACTCTGATGTGCTTCAAAGTGTTCAGATGCGGTTCCACCTCTCTGCTCTTAATGTTAATGTCTGAATGAATGTGTCATCTCCCTTCCGTTGCCGTCGCGCTGCCCTTCCTCTCATTTTGGCAGTAAAGGGATGTAAAAAAAAAACCTCCCAGGTAGTGGGGGTGGGAGGTGACGTCTGCACCCCAGGCACGCCTGTCGCTACGCCAGCCGAGGCAAGGTCAAGCGGCCCGGCGCAGCTTTTTATTGCATATTTAACGCAGCTCGATTCCCTGCAGAGACCGGAGGGGAGACGCTCCTTCTGGTCCCGTGCACCTTCAAAACTCGCCGGAGGGACTCTGCAAAGACCCGGCACGCGGACGAGGCGTGGCATTTAGTCTGCCAACCGGAAGAAACAAATGATCGCCACTTTCAGGCTGATTTATGGGTGAGAATTCCCCCCCCACAGAGTACATTTTCCTACATGTTCCTATTTCTATAAGGAAAAGGGCCAGTCAGCTGATAATACATGGAACGCATCAGCGGTTTATTTAGGGAGTGGAATATTCCGTTTCCGTTGCATTCACAGCAACATGATGCATTTGCTTTAACTCTGAGGAGGAAAACACACAACTGTAGCACTAGTTCTAACATCTGGAGAAGGAGACGAGTGAGAAAAGTAGCTCTTTACACAAAGCGGTGGAGATGTAAGGACATATGGTAAATGGTAGTGCCTCAGTCGTATGCACCTGTATAGGCCCTGCGGGATTTTGGGTTGTCTGGACTCTAAGCAGGTTGGAGAAAGGATGGGATGCAACGTAAGGGAGCACAGGTGTGTCTTGTTCCCATGAGATTTGTATGGCCACCTCAAGAGACCTCCATGAAAGTAGAACGTACCATTGTTGTGCGTGTGGTACGCGTATCGGGACGTATTTGTAGGGATAATGCAAGTTCAGGGCACAAGTGACCTACGGGTGATGCTATGCGATGCACCTATGTCACATTGTAGTCGTTGGTAACGTGCACACACTGGCTCCTTACTGACCATGGGCAAATGCTTTACGCCGGTCATCTGTAAATAGTCATAAGATACCCACGGAAACTACGCTTTGATTATCTAATTTCCAAAATTTCAACATGCTGAGCACAAGGGACAGAGTTTGCAAAACGCGCACACCTATCATACAAACATCATGCGTTGGGTCTGAGAAATCCTTTCAACACGCCTGTGTCTCACCAGCGTCACCCTTACGAAATGTATAGGTGTTCACAACGACCTGGCGCTTGGAGCATGCTGTAGAAAATATGAACATATTTGCCCCTACGGGCTCAACGAGCAGTCTACGACTTTCATATTTCAATGCCCCTCTCCCCCCTTACGGGTTTGGCCATTCTACCCCCTCAGTATCTATAGTTTGAGTTGAGTTTGAGTTTATTTAAGTGTCATGCGCTCATGTGTCCAGCCCACACGGGATTATAGGAGACTGGAAGACAAAATACAGAAAATGGCCATCACATAACTAAAATAACAATATGCAAAAATCCACCCAATCAGTCTAACAGAATACAAAGTACCCATTCTTATTGTCCATGTTTTTGCCAAAAACCCCCCAGAAAATTTCATTTTCAAGAGCTATCGCAAAATGTTATCTTTAAATAACCAAAACAAATGCCACCAGAACCAAAGCCACCCGAACCAAAGCCACCTGAACCAAAACCACCAGAACCAAAGCCACCAGAACCAAAGCCACCAGAACCAAAACCACCCGAACCAAAGCCACCCGAACCAAAACCACCTGAACCAAAGCCACCTGAACCAAAGCCACCAGAACCAAAGCCACCTGAACCAAAGCCACCAGAACCAAGGCCACCTGAACCAAAACCACCAGAACCAAAGCCACCTGAACCAAAGCCACCAGAACCAATGCCACCCGAACCAAAGCCACCCGAACCAATGCCACCCGAACCAATGCCACCCGAACCAAAGCCACCAGAACCAAAGCCACCTGAACCAATGCCACCCAAACCAAAGCCACCCGAACCAAAGCCACCCGAACCAATGCCACCCGAACCAATGCCACCCGAACCAATGCCACCCGAACCAAAGCCACCAGAACCAAAGCCACCTGAACCAAAGCCACCAGAACCAAAGCCACCCGAACCAATGCCACCCGAACCAAAGCCACCCGAACCAAAGCCACCCGAACCAATGCCACCCGAACCAATGCCACCCGAACCAAAGCCACCTGAACCAAAGCCACACGAACCAATGCCACCCGAACCAAAGCCACCCGAACCAAAGTCACCCGAACCAAAGCCACCCGAACCAAAGCCACCTGAACCAAAGCCACTAGAACCAAAGCCACCAGAACCAAAGCCACCCGAACCAATGCCACCCGAACCAAAGCCACCTGAACCAAAGCCACTAGAACCAAAGCCACCAGAACCAAAGCCACCAGAACCAATGCCACCCGAACCAATGCCACCCGAACCAAAGCCACCAGAACCAAAGCCACCTGAACCAAAGCCACCCGAACCAAAGCCACCCGAACCAAAGCCACCCGAACCAAAGCCACCAGAACCAATGCCACCAGAACCAAAGCCACCCGAACCAAAGCCACCCGAACCAATGCCACCCGAACCAAAGCCACCAGAACCAAAGCCACCTGAACCAAAGCCACCCGAACCAAAGCCACCCGAACCAAAGCCACCCGAACCAAAGCCACCTGAACCAAAGCCACCAGAACCAAAGCCTCCAGAACAAAAGCCACAAGAAACTCTCAATCCACCCCCAAAGAACAAAACCCCAAAGAACTAAGACCAGCGCCAAAGATCCAACGCCCAACCCCTTTTTCATCCTACAATAAAACTCACTAAATCAAACTAAGTCCCTGTCTGCCTTTTTGGGTCCAGCAACTCCAAACCTAACATGATGCTTTGTGTCAGAAATGTTCGTATTGGCTAACACCAATAAAGACTTTGAGGGATGTGGTACTGCACTCCTTCCAAACACAAACGCCTACACCAAGCCTAGTTTTTCATTCGAAAAGCCGATTTTGACCCAGTAACTCTCACGCACTTCTTTCTATTCCTCCATGAACCGATGCAGAAAAGGTCGAGGAAGTGTGTGTGTGTGTGTGTGTGTGTGTGTGTGTGTGGGGCGTAAATCCCGCTTTGATGGCCAAAAATATAAATCATTTTCACAGCATTCTAAAAGATTCATGTGGAAAGGCTTCAAGAAGTTTTTCATTAAAAAAAGATTTTCTCTTTCTGCCAGAAGTCCCGGTTTGATACACAGCAGGAGTCGCACTTTAGAGGCTCAAGAGCACTTTGGCCCAGAGGACACTGAAAACCTCATGTGTGCTCCTCCACTTGTGACCTTTGCAAACTTGCTGCCATTGAACAGACCGCTTTCAGTCTAAACAAGTGGAGTAAAAATACTCCAACAAAAATAGATTTGGTCTAAAAAAGATTTAAAAATTGCCAAAAAGTTTAGAAAACTTGAGTGTTTCATTAGTAAGTTTTTTTGTTTCACACGCAGCTTTTAATTTTTCTAATCAAAATACTTTTGGGTTACAGGACAATCAGTTGTAGATTGCAATTAGCAAAACAGCAATTAAACTGCATCACTTTTACTATCAAAAAATAAAAAGTATACATGTGATTAAAGATTATGCCGATAGAAACCCTTCAGGAAACTTAAATTATAAGGGTCAAATTTTCAATCAATGGTCTGTTTTTTGAACATTACATGTAAGGCGCATTAAACGAGACAAAAGAGTCAGAGATAAGTCAGGTAGTCCGTCAGACTTTGACCGTGTTCAATTCAATTCAATTCAATTTTATTTGTATCCCCCAAAATCACAACAACAGTCGTCTCAATGGGCTTCGTACCGGTAACCGTAAAGTAAACATAAAATCAAAAGGATCATAAATACATAGAATTCAATAGGAAGAATACTAAACGTGAGCTAAACAGACTAAACTGGGCATCCCTGCCCTTAGACCCGCCTTCGCGGTTCACAGTAACTCTAGAACCTGTTGGTAACATGCTACACGTTAGCCGTGTTAGTCGCGTATTTACGATATCTTTAACTCCCAACACTTGTTTGCAACATGTGAAAGAACAGACTGATACCGCCAACACAAACGTTACTGCGACTACGCTGACTTCCAACCTTGTTAGTAACATAAAAAATAAAATAAAAAACACGCATTAGCATGTTTACAGTACCTGTAACTCCCTAACCTTAACTACACTAAAAACTAGACCAGTATAGCTAAAACAAATGTTACTGTGACTACGCAAATTCTTAACCTTGTAAGTAATGCTACGTTCACACCAGGCATTTGACGCATTTAGCATTTAGCATGTGGTGATCATACTGGAATGTTGCGCCCAATCCTAGCGCGTGTCCGCCACCTACAGTTGGAAGAGGTTTGGTGTGAAATGTCAACGCGGTGCAAAAATCCTAATTATTATTTTCTCTTTTATGATTAATTTTGAAATGGTTGGTACTTCCATACATTAAAAGGGAACTCCTCCATTGGTCACTACCAAATCCAACTCCTTGATTGGTTCGACCTGGTTTATCTATCACACGTTCAATGGCCGCACTTGTGTAGCGATGCGTGAAGGTGAGAGTTTTGAACGCAGGAGCCCGAAACGCACATGTGAACACAACCTGACACGTAAAAAAACACGCAGTCGCATCAGCGTGTTCAAAATAACCCCCAATGTTGTTTGCCTCCAAATTCATCCGTATATAAGTCGCTCTGGATTATAAGGCGCACTGTATGGTGAAAAATAACTTGGATTTTGAGTGCGCCCAGTGCAGGAAATTCGGCAGTCATTCCAGGCTTTTTTTGTCTAGATCCATCCACACCGAGAGTTTGGAGTCGGTGCAACCGCGTCCCGGCCGCTGTATCAACAATTCCCGCACCGCCTTTTCCAAACCGGCATGTCGGATCACTGAGGCAGGAACACAAACACGGCAGGAGGCATCCGGCGACATTGGCATGCATGAGTGCAGCTACATGTGCTCCAAACAAAACAGACTAAACCTCACACTCACTGTGCTGCCCCTCCCCCTCCCCTCCAAAGGCAAACGCAATCCATCATGCGAGATGCAAGAGGTGAAAGATTACTCACATTTCTCCCAATCAAGGCCAAATTGCTGTGGATGGCTCTCATATTTAGGGAGATAGCTGCGGCGGTCTCTTTGCATGCAAATACCCAACGCTCTTTCACTTTCTCCTTTACTCCCAGAATGCATTTAGGGGGTTTGGAGAAAGAGGAGGTGCCAACGGGAGCTCACCCCTGGGAGGAAGATGGTGAAGAAACTAACTTCCTTCAGATTCCTTCCTTCAGACTCCCCCTGCTACTAATCCATTTATTTGCATGCCTGTTTTTACAGGATTCGTCTTTTTGATCCGACTAAAGCTGAACACGCCCGGCTCGGGAAGACACAACTCCAAACTGGGCGTGACTGAGCGACACTTTTCTTTTAAGCCCGTTTCGTAGCAGCAAACGGCTTCAAGCAGCAGCAGATCCCATCATGTACAGCAGTTCACATTCATTTCACTCAAAGTTTGGGCGAAAAACATTTCAGGAAAAGCCAGAACTTGTGGATGAGTTATGCTCCTTAATGGAAATTACTAGCATGTTTGCTCCGTACATCTGCAATAATAATTATTATTTAAAGGAAATTCCACTTAAAGGATCTCTGCTAACAGTCACAACACATTTCAGAGGGAGAACACTCATGAACTTAATGAAGATGCACTTAAAAGCAAACACTTTAGGCAATTACATGCAAATGAAAACGTGTCAGCACCGTAATGGCAGCGTTAAAAGAAAAATAATAAAACAATACAACGTCCTTTAGACGAAAGGCCTCGGAACCTATTTAAGCCGGGCAGTGTGTTTGGGAAACAGCCTCCGGGAGGCCGCTCCCTGCTCTGCTAATGAAATATCTAATGCACTTAGTTTCCTTTAGTTAGCACCTGCCTCCTTGGAGGCATGTTCCCCCTCTCAGAGCGAAATTACTCGATCTCAGTGGAGCGAGACAGAGAGCGGGGAGTAATAAAGAGGAGAAGTCAAGAGTATTTTCAGAAAAAGAAGGATGACAAACTTTTGCTGCAGAGCCACAAGCCGCCACTCTATCCAGACTCCGCCTGAACAGACTGCTGGACGACGCTTAGCCCCCTAAAAAGCCGCTTTAACCTCTTTTTATTGTCTGCTGCGCCTCCAACCAAGTTCCCAAAACGCCCTGCACAGTGACTTACCCCGTTAAAATGAGTTGTGAGGTGCATTTGTGTGTCAGTAAAAGTGACAGGGCTGGGTCTGATTTGCATGCTTGTTCCCCTGTTTTGCATTTACTTTTATAAGGACCTTGAAATGAAAGGACTCAGACGCCCAATACCGAACAGAATGTGGAATCTATTTGCAGGAAAAGGTTGCAGATATTGAAGTACAAATGAAGACATGGGAAATAAAGAATGGGAGTCGAGCACTTTCCCAGCTCTAGAGGGTCCTCAACAACTAACACGGCAAAATCCTTAGCAAAGCAAAGAGAGGAGACTGCTGCTGTCTGCACCCAACATGCAAGGCACACTTTTAATTGTGTAATGTTAAGCTTATAGTCCTTTATTTTATTTATAAATTAATGAAACATAGAGCAACTGCCCTATTCAGATCATATTATGCTTTAAACCACAAATATATTTGCTTAGATTGTTATGTATTTACGATAAACAAAAGTGAGAAATTACAGGATGTATATTGTAAATCTTCCAAAAAAGAATTTATAAATCCACGGATTTACTGATATTTTCCATTCAAACCACCTTGTTTGAATGCTGTATGCTTTTTAAGAAGAACATTTTAGAAACCTAACATTGGAAAATTTCAAACCACAGCAGGACCCGGCAAAATTGGCTATCCGAGGTGTTAGTTTATGGAAATTGGTAAGTATGTCTGCTGTGCATTTGAATTATTATAATTTGGCTTTAAATGATGTCAAAGTGGTTTGTTTCTTCTCACAAGAAATACGTTTTCACAGATGTAAAACTTCAGCTGCAAAGGTTTTTTTTTTAATTTCCGTCATGGATAGTAACCTTTAGAGAAAACTCAAAATGACGCTGGATTTACCATAACGCTGCTTCCTAAATCAGTGTTCAGACTGACCAGAAACCTGCTGAGAAACAGGTGAATCTGTGCATTACGTCTGTGTTCTTAAGCTGTGTGTACATAGTTTGTGTGTCAAAAAGATCCAGTTTGGGAGTTAAGTTAAGTTAAGTTAAGTTAAGTTAAGTTAAGTTAAGTTAAGTGTTCTGCATCAAGTCTTTGTAAAATAAAAAGGGTTAATAAGCAATATATTTTTTTACATAAAATAAAACCGACATCCATAAACTAACCCATAAAACTTAATGTAAAGCAGGGAAACCTCATCCTATATTCACATTTTTTATTTTCTTTATGCATCCTTTTAGAAGCTAAACTTTTCTTAAGTAGATACTTTTATTCTGAAAAACCCTGGCAATAAGCCGATTAATGCCAGGCAGCCATTAAACGCTTGTTGGTTGATGTACCGCTACATACAATTTTTTACATCGTAGCTAACTCTTGAAATGGCATCTTTAAGGCTGTTAATTGTTGCCATGGCAACACATCGACCTGATGGTGACAGATCATCCTGGCGGGGTTAGCGCCAAACGCCAAATGGCTGCCGATTTTTCTCTACAGGACAAGGTTCGAAACCCTGCGCCATACATTCAGTCAGTTCATGTCAGACGTGGTTGAAACGCTGCTGCACATGGAGGCGTGAGTGCGCTTCAGGGAGCGGGAAGCAGAAAATCGCTCACCGAGCACGCCCAGACGGTAGTTCATGGTCACCACGATCACGTTGCCGTAGGCGGCGAGGACGCTGGCGTCAAACATGTTTCCGGTGCCTTCCATGAAAGAACCTCCGTGGATGAACATCATCACCGGCTTCTTCCTGCGGTCACGAATATCTGCAAAAATCAATGACATAAAAGGAACATTAACCAAAAAAAAGCAGCATTTTTTTCATCTAATCCCCTTAATTATTGGTTAAAAACAAGATTTAAGTTCAAAGTTCCATCCAGGAGGTTGGGACAAAAGGAAGAATAAAAAAGCTTTTCTATGAAGGGCTGAACTTTAAGAGTCTAAACAGGACAGAAAAGTCTGAAAATGGTCATGTCTGTCTGAGAAAAAGTGAGGAGACTTTTTGTCTACAGTGATAAACAAGTTTTGTGTTTCTGTACAAAAATAAAATAAATAAAAAGACAGATACAAAAATCTAAAAAACCAAATTCTTGAAATGTTTGTGTTCATACAGCGACAGGAAGCCAATTCCAAAGTTCAAAGTCTCTTTTCGAAGCACGAAAATGAAATGTTTAGACATCAAAAGTCATTAAAGAAGGAATGAGTGCTTTGTGTGTGACCAGCAGGAAATAAAAAGACGCCTTTTGTTTCAAATCTCACATCTACAGTTGATGATCATCTTTTGATCGATTGTAAAAGCGTCCAAGTAGTCTTTTATTGAGGATTATGCAGTTTTTAGCCAAACCAAAAATAAAACCTGCATCGTTTCCTAGTATAGTTTCTGCAGAGCGGCAGTAAAAATTCACCTCTGTGTTGTGGTCTGAGAGCTCCCACTACCTTACAGCCCCTCACACCCCCCCATCCTAACATTATCAGTGCAACACAAATAGTAAACATTATTGGCTCAGCGTATTTTCTCCTGCAACAAATATGATCTTTTTTTTTCCATCTGCTCCTGATTTACAACAATTTGAATAAAGAAATACACAGAAATGCAGTTTTAAACGTCATTTTCTTTATAAATGCCACATGTTAAAAACACCCTAAATAAATCTCAGTCTTTCTAGGCCACCCCACCCCCCCGGTGGGACGTCTTTAGAAAAAAACAAAAACAAATAAAACATCTGAATGTTTGGAGGTTTAACCTTGGAGTGAGAAATGGTCCCAAAGATTTAAAAAAAGATCTAGAAAGTCCTCTAAAAAGGAAAAGGTGAGGTTCAGAGTGGATATTTGATTTCTGTCTGTTCTGCTGCGTAACATGCAAATGTTTTCAGGAAGAATCCATCACTGCTAATGAGAGGAGCTCAGCGCTCCAGCGGAGCTGCGCGCGCAGGCGGGACAGGCGCTGATGGGCCCTCGTTGGCCTTTGCACCGTTCTCCCGGCTGACGGCGGACTCCTTCGCCTGCCAGGAGCCCGTGCGAGCATATGGCTGACCGGACGCGAAGCTGCGGCGCAGTGTCAGCCCCCTGCCGGCTCTGGCGCGCGTGCGTGTTTTCCCATGCTGACCAAAACGAGGCATCAGCCGCCGAGCGTTTCAATTTCAACCCCGTAACTAACAACAGCAGCATCTGCTTAGGGGGGGTGGGGGGTGGAGGCTGCATCTGCAGTCCTGCGCCTTTATGCGCGGTGGCACGTGCGCCGCCAGCGCACCTCCACGCTCTCCGGTGTCACGCGCCTTTCCAGCAGCAACGACAGGAAAATGGATGCGAGTCCGAAAAGAAATGCTCGCTCTGGGAAGAGCAGACATTTACAGGCAGCTGCAGAGGGGAGTCGCTATGGCAACTGCTTCACTTTCGCTCCTTTTTTTTCTGCGCTCGGGGTGAGAGAGGTCTCATTGACTGTTGCCGTGGTAACATATTGCTCTGGAGCCCCGCGATGCCCTCAGTCACCTCTCAGCCCGCGTGTCATTTCATTAGTCGCAAATGAGCACGTGCGCACCTGCTGCTCGCGCACGCCCGACTTTGCTGAGGAGGAGACGCGGACTGACAGCAGAGAGCATGATGGGAGACGGAATGCAGATGGACCCGCGTGCGCCCCCCCGCCGCCCCCTAGAGGCTCACAGAGCAGGCGGTCATGCTTGACCCGGGGACTCTGCGACCACGGATCACTTACAGGGCGAGCGGATGGCTGCAGCGCAGTGACAGATAAGACCGAGGCCCTGGAGGGCTACAAGCTCTTCCTCTTTCTTTCTCTCCTCTTCATCATCATCTGTCTTTTTTCTCGGGATTCTCTCTTTCCGCCTCCAGCGCTGTGAGGTTTCGTCCTCTGCCTATGTTTGGCACTCGGAGCCCGCAGACAGACATGTTGTCGGGTCCGTTTGACCACCCAGAGAGGGAAGAACTCTCAAATAAAATAAATAATAATAATAATGCAAAAAAAGCCTTTGGGGTCATTGCTGCCTTCAAAAGCCAAGAGGAGGGAAAGCTGCCCTCGATTGTGATTTTCCATCAGGAACAATCCCACATTTCACGTCTTATTGGAGGCAGAAGGTAAACAAGTGCTCACTTATGACACGTCAGGGTACGCACCGTTACCGTTTACACAAAGTACACACATTCACCCTCCTGGACAAACATTAGAGATGTCAAACAGCAGACTGTTAGGAGAATAAATATATATATATATATATAAACAGTAGAGCTTAAAGACCCTTTTTCAATTGTAAAGCATGGCAGTGGCGATGTAATAATTAAGCCCCAAACTCTAAGAAGCTAATACTGTGTTCACAACAAATGCGATTCACGCATTCACAAATTCGCTGCTCACCAACTGTCCAAAATGGGTTCATAAACTTTGACGCTTCAGACGCCTGTGGGTGGAGCTACTGTCAAAAGTTTTTAGCCTCATGGAAGCATTGGCTGTTTATATCGTATACAGGAAGATGTTGTTGATATATCATGTTGAAGAGCTCTACAAAAGCATCGGTAATCGCGAACCATGACATCATTTAGAGATTCTCCCAGTATGGTAAGCTTCACGATCCACTGCAGGACGGACGCTTTCAGCTGTACCTCCGTCTCTCTGTGATCTAGTTTGACGACTTGCTGTGCAAAGTTTGATTCCTATCAAAATAAGAATAAAATTAGACGGATCTTTCTTTTATTCACTTCGTACAAATAAGAAAGATATCATGAAGTTGAGGAGGAGAACGATCAGGTTCTCTTCAATTCTGGGTTTGGACTCCACCTGCTGATCAACATGTGACGGGTCAAAGGTTAGCTCCTGATTGGTTGATGCAGCGCAAACTCTTCTCAAAAGTTCAGGTATATGCTGCTGCTCGACTACCATAGCATGTCCGACATAATTTGGACGCTTTCTTATTGATAGAATTGTTTACAGACCATTGCATGGTAGACCAATGTCAATCAACCACCTCAGTGCAGTGTCTCCTATACGGTACAGAATTAACCAAATTTACATCAATCTTTGACGCAAACAGATCATTGTTTTTATGAAGGTTTGAACTTTGAGAAAAAGAGAGAAAAGCGTGAAAATCTGTCTGAGAAAAGGAGTAAAAATTGTAAAGTGACGTGTTTTACAGCCTTAAAACGTCTATGGTAAAAAAATAGAGCTGATAACAACACAAATGTTTTCTATGGCGGATTGGTCAACAGCCAATCAGGAAGCAGAACACCATAAAAAAAAACTGTAAAAAAGAAAAAGTAGGCGAAATTGCAAAATAAATCAAACAAAATTAGCGAAACAATGAGACTGCAAAAGGTGAACTGCATTATCCAGAGGGACCTCTGCATAGGGATAGTGCTTCTCTTAGTTAAAGTTGATTGTTATGGTGCCATGCAACCTAAAAGTATTGCCATGTAAACATTCCTGAGTGAATTGGCAGAATGTGGCTTTACCATTAACTGTGCCATCACCCATAAAACATTGTTCCAACCAAACAATGTCTATTTTGCCACCGATTTTGTGAGTTACGGACACCGGGATGTTGGAACCGTTTAACGTGACTCTAATGGGGTCAGAATGAGCTGATTTACGTTGATTGCTTCAACACCTCACTACTGCGGAAACGGCTGAAGCGTTAAGACAATTCAGTACGTTAATTTGGTTAGCTTTTGCTATGTAGACGCCGCCACGCTGGGTCCAGACGTCGTCAGTATGCAGTGATTGGGTCTGAGTCAATGTTTCCATGGCAACCACTTTCACCAATAAGGAATGAGCTTGTCGGAAGTCCACACCCCTACTACTTTAAAGCAGGCTACACGAAATGTTTCAATCAAACCCATAGAACATTGAACGTAGGGGCCACCAGGCACCACCTGCTTTTGTAGTGGCGTCTGATTGGTCAGTTCATGACGTGAATAGTTCACACTATAGCAAAAATATCATGAAAAAAATTATTAGGAGCATGTTCAAAAAAGAAAGGTGGTAGAGCAAGAATGGCTATTCTGACCAATAGAATGGCTGCGTTTATGTTTTCTATGGAAGTTTATGGAATTTCTTTAAAGAGTCAGCGGGCACTTCCTGCTTGGAACACAAGGGGGGAGGGGGGGGGGACTCAGCCCAGTTCTCATATACAGTCAGAGGTCTGAACGTCTCCTTGTTCGTGGGAAGCATTTCAAAGTTTAATGTGTGGTTTGCTCAACCAACTGATCCAAACTCAATACAGCCGTTCTTTAGAAGTGATTTGAAAATTGCTTTGGAGCGATAATTAGGGAAAACCAGAAAACAATGGGGCACTGGGAGAGGCTTCCATAAAGGTACGGAAAATCAAATTCCCAGACAATGCTGGAGGAGAACAATGGTGGTGGTAAGAAGACAAACAAGAGCAACGAAGACAAAGCAAGATGGCAGCGAAGACCCAGAGGAGCTTAGAAAAGCTGCTGATCCTCTCAAGCAGAACCGAGACAATGAGACGATTAGGCCTGAACTTGTGTCGAGTGGTTTCAGTGTGGTGCAATGCCCGCCGCTGATCTGTGAGGCACCGCCCCCTGCCTTCCTGAGAACCGATGTGGCCTCTCAGTCGAGCGGACTGGTGTGTCCTTAAAGTGGGTTCAAATGCACTTTAACTTGAGCGACAGATATGGAAGATTAGGAAGGTCGCATTCATATTTTACTCATTAATTGTGTAATCAGGAGCGCCATCTTGCCTTGAAGGGCGGCAGCATTTATAGTGCCTTCCCTTTTCTACCACAACGGGGGGCAGAGAGGGCAGTAGCTGAGATATCATCTTCCCATAAGCTCACATGGTAAAAATGATAGATGGCAGAGGAAGACGCTCCTTTCAGCCAGCCATAATTAAAAAGATATTAAATCACAATGATGTAACTATGAAAGCAGGTTTCCCACAAATCAGCATTTTTGCTTCTTTTCTCTCAAATATAAAAAAACCCTGCTTCAATTGGTGCTTTTCTGGCCACTATCACTGCTTTCATTACCATATGCCACTGTGGGGTGTAAGCACCTGAGGTAGAGATAAGTACTGACCTTTTACACTTGGGTCCAAACAATAATAACAGGAAAAATAAAAAATAGCTCCTAGAAAATGAAGAAGTGTCATCTCTGAGCAAACACGGGTCCTTTGTAGCAATGATCCAATTAACAGAAAAGGTTACAGAGTGGTAGAAGTGTTGCATCAGTGCAGTGGAGGGAATCCGCTTGGGCACACTTTTGCAACTCAGGGGAGGTTATTTGAGGATAGAAAGGGTCGGGATTTCTTTTACAAAAAGCCCATTTTTCATGAATGACTTTTTTCTTCTGTTATGTAGGCGTTGAGCTGGTTGGTTGTGTTAAAGAGGGGAGCTGATTTGGAAAGCGACGCTCTCAACTTACCAGTCAATCTTTGTTTGAAAAGAGCTTTGGGTCATGACCAAAAGAACGAGGTCGTGGATACTAGCGGCTGAAATGAGCTTCCTCCTCAGAGTGGATGGGCACTTCTTTAGGCAAGGCAAGTTTATTTGGACAGCACAATTCGTACAGAGAGTAACTCAAAGTGCTTCACAAAACAGGAAAATGCATTAAAATCACAATACGTAACAGTGTAAAGATGATAAACATAATTATTATAAAATGTACTGTAAAAGAAAGGAAAAAGGAAAGAAAATGATAGAGGCGTTGATTAAGACCCTTCAGTTAACCCTTGTGTTATCCTATGGGGTCAAGATGACCCTTGACGTGTTCTCCCTACTATGACAAAGGTGGATAAAGGTGGAGAGGATTTCATGTCATCCATGGACACCAGTGAAGATCACAAACCATTGAAGAAAAAAGGTTCAGAGCACTGTCTAGTGGGTCTAGATGACCCCACTCCCAATGTTAAAGTGCCTAGGATAGAACAAGGGTTACACACACGGCTAAACAGGACGGTTTTGAGTCTAGATTTGAACCTTTGCACAGTAGAGGCCTGTCTCCCAACCTCAGGGAGACTGTTCCAGCGTTTAGCTGCATAAGATTGAAACGCTGAAACCCCTTTAAGCCTTAGGTACCCAGGTGGCCCGCACAAAACATCAAGGTTGTAGATCACTCAGAGAGCAACAGGTCGTAGCATCAAATTCTCACCGGACGCCTCTCTTCCGACGCAGGTCAAATTCGCACATGGACACGTCCTGGCACTTGTGGGAGGAGCTACTGTCAAAAGTTTTTAGCTTTATTGCTACATGGAAGCATTGACTGTAAATCTCACTCACGATGCAAGGAAGACACGAATGATGTTGAGAGATCAGATGCTTTTATTTTTGAAGAGCTCTACAAAAACATTGGTTAACCCATGCCTGGGCTCCTGAGAACATTCAGAGACTAAATCCAAATTGCTTCCCTACCGCTCAGGCTACTCCCTATTGCTCCAAATGTAGTGGTATT
Source organism: Oryzias curvinotus (assembly GCA_023969325.1). Taxonomy (NCBI): domain Eukaryota; kingdom Metazoa; phylum Chordata; class Actinopteri; order Beloniformes; family Adrianichthyidae; genus Oryzias; species Oryzias curvinotus. The sequence continues at coordinate 5,485,105 of CM043723.1, read as the reverse complement.
TGAAGCTGTGGTGGTGTCTGAAAGTGTTTTTTTTTTTTTTTTAAGGAGGAGTGACTTAGGGCCGGGTATCACTGTACTAGTGACGCGGAGGAGAAACAGAAGCACAGAAACACCTCAGCCGGCTCCTTGAGGAGCCGGCTGAGGTGTTTGGGTATCTAGTCTGGATAGCTCCCTGGGGAGACATGTCCAACTGGGTGGAGAGCCCGGAAAAGTATCAGACGGCATCTTCACTATCCAAAAACACCCAGAAGAACCAATGACACCTTGGGCAAATTCAAAGCAAAAGCATCTAGGAGACTTTTTTTTTTGGTGATGCTGCACAAATCCCCTCCAGAAAAGCGTGCAGCACACTCACTGTGGTATTTATCCATCCATCTATCTATCTATCCATTTATCCATCCATTTATCCATCTATCCATCCATCCATTTATCCATCCATCCATCCATCCATCCATCCATCCATCCATCCATTTATCCTTCCATCCATCCATCCATCCATTTATCCATCCATCCATCCATTTATCCATCCATTTATCCATCCATCTATCTATCTATCCATCCATCCATCCATTTATCCATCTATCCATCCATCCATTTATCCATCCATCCATCCATCCATCCATCCATCCATCCATCCATCCATCCATTTATCCTTCCATCCATCCATCCATCCATCCATTTATCCATCCATCCATCCATTTATCCATCCACCCATCCATCCATCTATCCATCCATCCATCCATCCATCCATCCATCCATTTATCAATCCATTTATCCATCCATCTATCCATCCATTTATCCATCCATCCATCCATCCATCCATTTATCCATCCATCCATCCATCCATCCATCCATCCATTTATCCATCCATTTATCCATCCATCCATCCATCCATTTATCCATCCATCCATCCATCCATTTATCCATCCATCCATCCATCCATCCATCCATACATCTATCCATCCATCCATTTATCCATCCATTTATCCATCCATCCATCCATCCATTTATCCATCCATCCATCCATCCATTTATCCATCCATCCATCCATCCATCCATCCATCCATCCATCCATCCATCCATCCATCCATCCATCCATCCATCCATCCATCCATACATCTATCCATCCATCCATTTATCCATCCATCCATCCATCCATCCATCCATCTATCCATCCATCCATCCATCCATCCATCCATCCATCCATCTATCCATCCATCCAATGCCTGGTGTGAACGTAGCTCTAAAGGTCATGACCTTTTTTTCTTGACCCCATTTCTTGAGTCTACAGTCATTGGCCTTAATGAGATCACAATCAAATGACGATCTTAAAAATGAAATAAAAACAAAGACTTTCAGTCAGAATGGATTTTTAAAGACCCACTCCAAGGGGAAACTGTGTTTTTGCTCTTATTAACAGGCTCTTGCAGCATTTTTTCTCATAATGGAGGACATTTAGAAAATCATTTGAGTGCGTTTCTGAATATCTCTTTATTCTTATTGTGTTGGATCAGGAGCAGAAGAAAACGGGCCAGCTCACAGCAGTTGCTGCTTTCTCTGCTACAATTCTGATGCATCCACCTGCAGACAAATACATCCATGTAGGTCTTTGTTTTCCTCGTCTGAGCTGCCATCTGGCTCCAAACTCTACGGCTGGATAGCTCGGATATTTTTCTTTTTTTGTGCTACAGTAATGTCAGCTTGGGCTTGTGAGGTGCTGTAAGCTAAAAGGCAGAGAGTGAAACTAACTTCTGCGTCTAAAGTCCCGCCCCCCCAACTCAGAGGTGAATTTCAGAACTTATGTTGCGCTGCAGAAAATATTAGGAACGGTTTTTGATTTAGCTAAAAACGACATAATCCTAATAATCTTATGTTTTTAATTTTAGCTTCTTATCATGATTTTAGCCCCAGTGTTAATTGTGGGGATCTTTTCCTCCAGGGCTTGCCGGCTTGGTCAGCGGTTGTTCCTGCAGTTGTTGCCCTTGCTGGGGCAGCTGGGGTCTAATTTTGCAGCTTCACGGCTGTGGGGTGGAGCCCAGTGTTGTCCCGGTCTGGGTGGGCGCTGTGGCGATGCTCCCGTGGCCGGGCCGGCTCCTGGTATGAAAGGATTCCCAAATACCGTTTCCTCACAGCAGAGCCAAGCCATACTTGTTTGTTTGGTTGCTTATTTATTTATTTAAAGTTACACAGTCATTATTCTCTGTACGTGGGGGCCATGGGTCATGTGTTTTAACGGAGGGGAGTGGGAAGGATGAAGGGTGGGTTGGGTTTTTACTGTAATGTTGTGTGTTTTTTGTTTTTAGTGTTAAAGCGAGTTGTACAAAATGCATGATAAGCGCTATTTTATAAATAAAGTTTGATTTGATTTGATTTGAATCCTAATTAACAGACTACTGATTTTACAATACAGGAAATTATAGTCGGAGTGGGACATTAGAGACCATGAAAGCAGCTCCACTTAACAAGCATACGGCGACATAACCCCCCACCAGCAGGACAGACGTCCTTTTTCACATTGATGTACGTACATTTCCCTTTTTTTAGGATGATTTTCTTCCAGTTACGGGCGGAGAAACTGTCAAAATAAAAGTAGGAGCAGCCCTTTCTCAATGTCCTGCGTGGAAACACAAACAGCACTCCAGCCTCTGTTCTCCCTGTCAGTCTGAGCTCATGAGGCGGGGGCTGCAGGGACCAGCGTGGAGTCGGATGATAGCAGCTCCTCTGCTGTTTGCCTTCACGGGGCGTCCGCTGCCCCCTCACAGCTCCCCATGCTCTCAGAGATCAGGAGGAGAAACAGCTTGGTGCTGCACAACAGCTACAACCTGCTCCCCAAGAAGAATTACCCGACTGCAATGCGCCTGCCCCCCCTTCCGTATTGCCTCGTATTTTGAGCCGCACACACCTCCTCTCCCAAACCAAACAGCGATGCCTCTTGTTTCCTTCCACAGATTAAGTGTGGGCGAGGAGCAAAGGAGCAGAGCAGGAGCGAAAAGAGGAGTTGGGCCGCGGGGAATAAGAGAAGCCGCCCTGGCCCGTCTGTGCAGCAACACCGTCTCATTAGACTCAGCCACGTCTCAAGAAAAACAAAAAAACACTTCTCCTCCTCCAAGCCTCAGTTCCTGCTCCTCCAAGCTTCTCCTTTCTGCTTCCGTCAGGCTCCATCTTGCTTCATGTCAGATTTGTTCTCCCTTTTCCAGCTGCTCTGCTCTTCAACCCTTTTTTCTAACTTCCATTTTCTCAGAAATACTTTCTTTTTTTCTTGTTTTTACCACCATACACTTTTTCTTTTTGTCTTTAATAGGTTGGGGTCCTTTTGAGCTTTTTTTTTTTTAAACTTTTACAATTTGCTCTAATAATTGACCGTAACATTTTTTGCACGAGCACAGTTTCCTTTTTTTTTTTTTAATTATTTCTTTTTACAGTTATATTTCTTATTGTTTTACTCAATAGTTCCACAATCACAGAGCCCCTAAAGAGACATTAAAAAACCACACCCATTACTAACGGGTGTCTGTATCCAATATGATACCAATGACTACATGAGGTTAACCTACATTTTTCTCAACTCTAAGCTGTTTTGTCTTCAAACTATTGTCTCCTTTTTGTTAAATATCACACAACAGCCCTCCATTTTTACTGTCCCTTTTTTGTTTTCGTTTCACACACTGTTAGGGAACGGATCAATTTCACAAATTGAGTGGATAGGGAAGCCCCCCCCCCCCCCCCCCCCACCGTCCTGGGAAATGCCACAGAGACGAGACAAACATAGTATTGTCCTTTTTTTTTTCTTTTTTCTCCATCACCGCCGGCTTCCTCCTCTTTTCCATTTCCAGCATCCTTTTCTTTTCGCCTCAGGCCCTTTAAACTCCGGTTGACCCCCCCCCCCTCCCCCGCTTCCTCTTTCCCTCCTTATTTTTATTTCACTTTTACTCATCTCCACATTCTTTATGCTTGAATGGCGGCTGAGCTTCCCTGTTTTGGCGAAGCCCAAAAATACAGCGAGCTCCACGATCAATCACAGAAACTCTGAAAATCTGATTCTCAGACTTTTAGTTTGCTATCTTTCAATGTTTTATTTCTTTATGCCCAAGAAATCTTCGTGAGCTCCCTCATTCTATTTGGATTGATTTCAAAAATAATAAACAGGAAAGAAAGTCTGCCGTTCATTTGTTAAAGTCACGGAGTTTGTGCAGATATTTCTGATCAGAAAACAACCCAAGAGCAACAACAAAACCATTTAAACTGATATAGCTAGAATGAAAATGAAATAAACAAAAAGTAGAACTGAACGTGTATCTCTTAAATGAAAGAACCAGCAGTTTTGGAAAGTCTGACAGAAATCTGATTCTATAAAAACTCCTATACACGACAATCCCAAGCTTTTATTTTGAAAGGCAGAAGAATATTGCTTGTGAATTAAAATCAACTTTTGAATCGTAATGTTTGTCTTAACTGACTTAATTATTGTGTCTGTGAAAGTTTGTGTGACGTCATACTGGTCCGTGGCATGAAAAGGGTTGGGGACCACTGATCTAGACCCACTAGACAGAGCCCTGAACCTTTTTTCTTCAATGATTCGTGATCTTCACTGGTGTCCATGGATTACATGAAATCCTCTCCACTTTTTCTATCTTGTGGGGTCATCTGGACCCCACAAGAAAGAAAAAGTGGAGAGGATTTCCTGGACCCCACAAGATAGAAAAAGTGGAGAGGATTTCCTGGACCCCACAAGATAGCACAGGGGTTGATTCTATCTGATAGAAGTTATGAACCGGATAAAGATCAATCATGTAATGAAAATGGTAATGGTAGAACAGGATTATATACATTTGCTTCCTTCCACTCCCTTTCCAGCAATCTTTGATTTTAATGTCTAAGTTTGACACGTCTTTGTGTGAATGTATAACTGCTGCTTGTATTGTTTTGTGCGTGATTCTCGCTTTGATTGCTTGAAATAAACCATTTCAAATCAACATCAAATCAAACCTCATCAGGTACCGTTGCATATTTAAGTTTTTGCTTTTCTTTAAAAAAACAGTTTTTCTGTTTTTGTAATATTTCATGATCTAATTTGCTGTGATTGTTTTAGCTTCATTGAACATTTGAAGGTTGTTGTCAAACTACTTGCCACAGTGTTTCCTTTCATTCTTCTGTTCATCTATGGGTTGTTGTTGATTTGAGTATATTGAGGTTTCAGACATTGTTTAGTTTGAATGTATGCTTCTAGGTGTCTTTTATGTGGAGTACCTTGGGTTCTATGCATGCTAGTGAAAGGTGCTCTACCAAAGGGACTGAGCACTTAAAAACAGTGAACTTCTGTTTGGAGACTTTGTCAGATTTATAGACATGAATGAATGTAAAAGGAAAAAATGATCAATATATGACTGAATATTTTCAGATCGACGATGCCACTAACGTGCACAGATTAATTTTGTTTTTTGTTATTGCTACATCTGTTTTCATTTTATGTTTTTGGAAATATTTAGAAGCATTTAAATGTGTCGCCGAGAGGACAGGAAGTCCTCTCTCAGGAGATCCTGTCTGCATAAAAGCTCAAATTTAGATTTGGGTTGTGCATCTGTAACCAAACAGTAATGAAGCATGGCCCAGTGCACTGCCTTCATCTGACGTCTCCTTATCCACGGTCCACCCCCTACCCTCCTGTCACGACCTTTCAACTCTTTTCACTTCCCCGACCTTTGATCTGACCGGGCGATAACCACGGCAACCGTTCAGGCCGGGCTTCAGGCCAAACAGGCTGAACAGTGACCAGTCTGAGCTTGTGTTGGTGTTTTATTAAGAATATGTGAGAAGCTTCTCTGCGATGAGATTTAATCTGAATGGAAATGACACTTTAAAAATATAAAGTCTAGCTAAATATGTTCCAACATCTCTAAATAGCCATTAAGGTTTAGGAATTGCTTATTAGATTCCTTAAAACTTTAGATTTTTCGAAGTGGATTTTTTTTTTTTGGTTAAAAAACAAATGTACTTAAAGCATAAGTACACTTAAAGTTTTTTTTTTAACTTCCTAAATTATCAACGGTGCATCATCTAGCGTGCCTTATGTTTAATTCAATTCAATTCGTTTTTATTTATATAGCCCAAAATCACAACCACAGTCGTCTCAATGGGCTTCGTACTGGTAATTGTAAAGTAAACATACAATCAAAGGGATCACGACTACATAGAATTCAATGGGAGATTTCTAAACTGAACTAACTAAACAGACTAAGCTAAACTGGGCATCCCATGTGTGAGTTCTGGTGGATCATACTGATCCAGAACCAATTTTCTGTGACAAACAGGGGCTCAAAACTATGAAGACCCACTACCTGATGGATTGTTGGAGTCAGCATTGCACCACATGAATAACAACATCGTTTGCTAGAAAATTTAAAGAACTTCCCATCAACCATGTCTCTTGGCTCGTCTAGGCATTCTGGGTAGTGTAGTTGTAAAACCTCAAACTACAGTGGGTTGTGGTGAATTATTAAATCTGTTCTGCTCTTTAGGATAGGCCTCATTGTGACCAAACCCGGAAGATGATTTTCTTTTCTTTTGGAAGATGGAAGAGGATTTTTACAAGGACAAAGAGAATTGATGGTTTTGTGGACTTTTTTGATGCAATGTTACATCCTTTGCTTTTTGGTCTGTTTTACAGTGTACTATGCTCTGCGTCCTGATTGGCTGATTGTCAGTCAATCTCCTCCATGCGGTGTCTGTTGCACAGAATTTGACGAATGTACATAAATCTTTGATCGCGATCAAGTCTTTGTTTTTTTGATACCGGCCTTATTTTTCTTTGAAGGTTTGAACCTTGAGAGTTTAAACAAGAAAGTCAAATGCTCATGTCTGTCTGAGAAAAGTGTAGAAAGTATCTAGTGAGGAGTTTTACAGCCGTAAAACATCTAGAATTATTTTAATAAGTAAAGTTGACTAATTCACGGATTTCTACTATCGCAAGTCCGGTAATAAAAGAAGGACTAATGTACTATTAGCCAGAACAGACAGTTGTTTCCAGAAAGCATGAAAGCATAATAAAAGATCATACATATTTTTTTTTTGTTCTCCCCCCTTTTCTTGCACGATTTAAACCTTTCCGTAAAAACAGGGGGCAACCCCTTTTTCTTCGTTTGACTTTTTTCTCTTTGATTTCCTCCTGCGTGTGGTAACAATCTGGATCAATCTGGTGGAATGGTTTCTCCTAAACTGGTGCTGCTTTTACTTTTTCGTGTTTTGTTTCGGTACGAGCAGCAGACAAAACTGTAAATTGGATGTAGAGAAGCTCAGATTTCGCTCCAGAATGAGTGTTTCCTTTGAGTGTTGCTGTCAGTTCTGTCACCGTGCAGCCCTCTCCATCCAGTTTTTAACAACACCTCCCTAATTGGGATGCTCCTTCAACGGCTACTGCACAATAAAAAAAACAAAAAAAAACAAAAAGACAGCTTTGCTGGTCAAACCAAAAGTTTTGCAACCTAACAATGCAACTTGTTAAAGTGTGCATCAGCCAGAACGGCGTGTGTTTGCAGAGGGACGGACTGAAGACACCTTTCCTGCTGCTCGTGCCAGCGTTTCATGTGGGATTCCTGCAGAGCGAGGCGCGATTCCACAAACCTGCCAGGAGTGCGGTTTCCTTCCACAACAGGCTGCCGGTTTGATGGCAGAAATCACACATGGCAGTGGTTCATCTGGGATCAAACGGTGTCTCATGATTGGAGGTCCTCCATGTCAACCCTTGGAGGTTCAGCCTATGTAGTGGATGCAGCATCGTCTCGCTAAACGAGAGAAGAGCTTGAAGTCTCGATTCAGAATTGAATCTTTGGAAGTGATTGTTGCCCCCGCTGAATCATCCAATCATCACAATTTCCCAAAGTAAATAAATATTTTGTCTTGCTGTCCACCGATGTTTTCACGTGTTCTTCTTTCTGTGCACTTGTTGGACAAACCACTTTAACACTGGAGCTTTAGTTCTATTGTTGACATTCTTTGAACTACCGGAACTCTTCGACCACTCGTGCAATTAATGCTACTCCAACAGATTCTGATGCCAAGTGAAGCAGCTTTGCGCTCATAAGCAACACTTGACAGTTGTAGGGGACTCACACAATCACTGCCAATCGACTAATTCGGACATGGAATAAAGCAGCTTTGCACAGATATGCAACAATTTACAGGTAAAAAGTAAAGCTTTGTGTTGAAATGCGACACTTTATGGTAATAAAGTCAAACTTTGTGCATAATTGTGACACTTTACTATAATAAAAGACATTTTTGCATTGAATTGCAACACTTTGCAGTAGTAAAGTGAAGGTTTGTGTCGAAATGCCACACTTTATGGTAATAAAGTACAGCTTTGCATTGACGTGCAAAACTTGACAGTAGTAAAGGGAAGTTTTGCGCAGGTGTGTCACACTTTACGGTAGTAGAGTGAAGCTTTGCATGAATATGCAACACTTTTATGCACATCAAACGGCCTTTGTTCCGATATTTAAGCCTTTGCAATAGTAGAGTGAAGCTTTGCGTCAATATGCAACACTTTACGGAATGATCACAGCAAACTGCTTTTCTCCGTCTCAGAATCGGCTGGGACCACGTTAATTGCATTAACGGTTGTAGAGTTAGAGAAGTTTGTGTTATTTCACATTGTCAGGGACAGCCCTGGGGTTGACGGGTTGGGAGGGACTACCCGGTACACCGGATCCAGCCATGCTAGGTTTTGGGAACGTTGGCATCTCTGGCTCTGCATATCCATCATTGTCCTGTGAGTCGGCCTCTTTAGGTCCCAGACATCCACATACGTGGCGGAAGTGCCTCTAAAGTCAAAGATTTGTCCCATCAGATGAGTTTTCCTATAATAAAAGCTTTTGTTCTGCTGAATTAAGCTGCCGTCTTTGGTCTGCTGCAGATGAATAGGGGGTGAGAGAACTTTCCTAACAAAGCATGGCGTGCACCCTTTAGCTGCATCACACTGTTAAATCCCATCCATTACACACTGTTTCACAGCCTTTTATCCTCTAACTCGACAGCGGAGGCTCACTTCTCCGTGTTTGACTTTAGTTTCTAACTTGCCATCCTGGGAGCCCGAAGAGCTGAGAAAGGAGAGCATTTAGGAGGGCAGCTGTCCTCGACTGTCGTCCATCGTGTTAGTACTGCAACTATTTGCTTCTGTTGCACAGAGCGCACTCCCATTGATTTTTGCTCCTCATAACTGTATAACCCTGAATGCAGTGTGTAACTCTGCAATGCTTCAGTGGCGCGGCTGCCTGCTGGGAGGTCTTCTCTGCAACACCTTCCGACAATTCCGAACTTGATTTGATTCAGCGGGCCCTTCCAAGAGAATTGATTGGGTTCTAATAGATCCACAAAAGCTTTTGGAAGCTCAGAGGCGGCGCCGGGCCCTCCACGGAGGTGCAGTGGTGGAAGGAGGCCTGAGAGAGCCTTCGCTGCTGTGTCCCTTGTAGCAATAAACACAGCCGAGTGCTGATTTCTTTCCTACAAGCTCCAATCTAGCTGACAAGCCGCAAGGCGACAAGGAGGCGTGTTGGCTCCCTATTCCCAGCCTCCATGGTTTCCAACCCTTTTATCTTACTCTCTTTCATTGCATCTTTGCCTTGTTTCTATCTTTTGCTTTATTTTCCTCAAAATGTTTCATTTTCTCAGTCCCCTGATTTGATTTGATTCTGTCTGGTATAACTTGTGGTCAGGTTTGGGGACATCTTGAGGCTGTACCTTTGATGAGGTCGTCTTTGAATCTCTAAAACATCCGTTCCGTTTTTTAAAGTCTCAGTTACTTAAGTCATTGTTTCTGTGAAGTTGCCTTGTTTTTTTTATTTTTTATTTGGAGCACAGGTAATTGCTGGCACCTGGTTATCTTTTGTACCATCACCTCAATTTACATGGCAGTACATCGGCACATGTACCTAATTCTCATTGTCTTTCCCCATCAGTTAGGGGGTGGGAGGTGTGAAAGGAGTGGGGGGCCGGGGGGCTAGGTACGGGGAGGGGGGCCCTATTTATTTTATTTTTGTGCTTGTTTATTTTAATCGTCATGCTTGTTTTAATATTGTGTTGTGTTTTAATGTAAAGCACTTTGTGTTATACTTTTATATGAAAAGTGCTTTATAAATAAAGCTTTGATTTGATTTGATTGCTTGAAGGTGTTTCTAGTTAGATTTGTGTAACTCAGTTGTTTGCTGTCATGGAGGGGCGGGGGCGGTTGCTCTAATCAGCCAATCACAATGGGGATGGTACTGTGATTTGTAACGTCCTATGCACTTGGACATGGATCTGGGATCTCCATGGGTTGTGTCAAGGAAGGGCATCCGGCATAAAAACTCTCTGCCAAAACCAGCCTGTGTCAATCAGTAAAAGCTGATTGGCTGTGGCGACCTGACGGGATGCGCTACAAGGTGAACAACACCTCAGTGTCATTAGATGTGACGGAAACACCAATGAAGAACGCTGCTGCAGGAGCTGTCCACTGATGGGTACAGTCGGACTTGGATCATCCAGCTTGGATGGTGGGTATAAACTTTACTGGAGGCCTAGAGCCCAACGGAGCAAAGGGACTTGAAGTATACTTCATTGATGACTGTATTTCAAACTGTCGGATTAAACCAGGATTCTATATGTTGAGCTGTCGGTTGGTTGGTTTAGATTGTGAACCTGTTCATTGATATACAATTGTTTCTTGTCTATCAATCAATGGCCACTTTTACAATTATATCCCTCTATGTACTGTTCTGTACGCAGTATGTCTTCTTTGACTCGCCTCCTGTTTGAAGAGACTTGGTAAAAAACCTACTGTTATCCCGTATGCTAATCCTTGATACCGTATACTGCTGTAATAATGTCGTACTGCTGTACTGCTAACTTTGTGTGATTGTGAAATCTTGTTCGCGGTTTCTTTGCCTGTATATTTTGTAGCCGTAAATACAGAACCACACCTCACATTACTAATCTGTAATTGCATAAACATAAAAAATGTATTTACCTTCGCCTGGAACAAACAAAAGATGACGGTGTTCTATGAACAATGGCTGACCCAATTGTAATATTTCAGTTCATGACAATACGAGGTTAGAACAGAAAAGTTCTCCTTTTACAAACATCTTTGTTTTGACTTTCTATCCTCTTGAATTCCTAATGATCCACATTTTACCCACAATCCCCTGATGAAGTCATCTCGACTCACTAGACAATGGAGCGGAATTGAACCCTGTGATGTGCTTTCCTGTGCAGATTTTTCATTGCTATCTTGTTTCTTTGTTCAACTCTTCCCAGATTTAGCTGCAACAATGTGACCTGCAAAGGGCATTGAATACTGTAGCATTCTATAAAAGCCACCTAGAGAAGATTTAGGAGGAATATGGAGCAAATAAAAGATAACAAGCTCCCATCGCTACGTTCCTGTCTTTACTCCACGCTGAAGCTCTGTAGAAGAAAAGAGAACCCTCCATATCATCCAAAAAGTGGTCTGATTAGAACAAATGAGTCCCAGACAGACGAGCAGACTTCATTGATCACCAAACTACAGACCAACGTTTGAAATGTGCCATACGCAGATCTCCCAACGCGTTCTCAGCCATTACTGCATGCGGCACGTTGGGAGGAAAGACATCAATTCCGAGCCGTTTCTGTAAAGTGTGCTCACCGGAGCGGAGCCCGTTTCTAACAGAGCCGCTGCTACAGGCCGTTAAACAACGGAGCGATGCGGAGCTGTTGTCGTGCTCCGAGCGTTCAGCGGGTCTGAGGGGAAAATGCATTTCACACCCCCCCCGTCTTTACAAGCGTTTGTGCGGCATTAAATTTGAATATAGCGTGCTCTGGATTTAATATTTTGTTTAGCAGCTGAGGCAAAAAACAAAAAAGGCACGGAGCGCATTATCCTGGCTTGTTTTCTTGTGATCTGTTACTGTTTATCTAGGCTAATTGGAGGCATCATGTGCCGTGGTTGTAGGAGCCACAGAGGGAGCAAAGGCAGCCACTTTAATGTTCTCCTGTTTTGTGCACAATATTGAAGAGTTAATGACAAAGTAGACCCCTTTAGGGGATATCTTGAATACTTTGCACCTCTTTGGTTTAGAAGCATCTTCAAAATGAATCCATAAAAAAACATTTCAACTTCATTTGAAACTGGTCAAAAAATATAAACAAAAATGTTAACCTTCTTAAAACCAAATTTGACATTTTTATACATGTACTTAAATACACAGACCTTTTTTTTTTTTTTTACTAAAAAGCAAATTTGAATCAAACTGAATTCAAAAATTAAAATTGATCAATTTAGATGAAAAATTACAACTAGAGGTGTCAATTTACACCTCTAGTTATAAGATGAGATGAGATAAGATATTTAATTTATGTATTATATAAGGGTTGAAGTCCATGAGATGTTTGTTGTCGTAAATCAATGGTGAACATGGGGGGCTGATCTCAAGGGGTGTTATACTGTGGAAAAAGGTATATGAACATTTTTGTTATGGTATTATTGAGAAGTTTGTGCTCAATATTTTTTGCATTGCTAAGAGAAGTGTTCCACCTCTCCAGACCGGATGTTTTTTTTCTTTCTTGTGTTTTGTTTAGTTTTTCTTAATTATTTAAGAAAAAAAAAAAAAAAGAAAAAGAAATGTTTAAAACAGAAATTTCTACCTTAATAGTGAAGGTTGGAAGTCTGTTTTACTAGGAAATCTTTTTAAAACCACTTGTTTAATAGTAATTTGGCTTTTTTTTTTTTTTACTGCGACGCCATGTGAGAAATGTAAATGAAAATGCCTCAAAATCAGGCTTTTAACAGCAAATATTAGGTTAAAAATAATTGCTGTTAAAATAGATTAATTAGATAAATTAATTACAGATTATGATTAATTCATCATAAAATAAATAAATAAATAATCTGGATGACAGCGCTAATAACAAAACTCTGACTTACAGGCGGGAATTTAGAAAAAAAGAATATTTGTATTTAGCTTTGCTAGGCTGCAATCCACGCATTGTGATTTATTGAGCAGCCCTGTTAAAGATAGAAAACAAATATAAAACAGCATTTATATACAGTATACATATACATATATATATATATATATATATATATATATATATACTAGCTGATTATGTTACAATAAGGGGTGGATTTTCACCGTTTACTAGTATTATTGTCAGATGATCATAGAAATGTAAAAAAAAAGTGTCTAAAAGGCTAAGTTAATAAAAACTAAATGAAAATTTCCTGCTAGGTAAGTATCAGCCAGTACTAAAGGCAGCTTCCATTAATGCAGTATTGCACTTTGCTTATGACCATTTACATATAAATTCTGGTCTCTGAGGAATCATCAGCTCTGGTGATCTGATCGTATCAAAGCAGAATGTTATTAACGACACTAACAGAATTTACAAAAGTTCAAATTAAGGCTCAGAAAACAGAAAATGGATTTGTAACCTGCTGAAAATTCAACCTGAGGTCCAAAATTGAATAAATAACCGCAGTCAAATGCAATGTATGCAGATTAATGAGCTCTGTCTAATGAAGGAGAAACGCCTTTTGCATGAGAACACGTGGACTGCATCCATAAAAAGGGCTGAATAATCCTGTAAAGTGGAAAAACAGCAGAATCTCTCACAACAAAACAGACCGGTTAACCGAATCGTTGGAGCAAATCTGATCCTCAGTTTTATTTCAGTTACTTTGTGTCGTAGTAAACCACTACCTTAAAGGAGGACGCACAGAAACGCCAGAAAAAGTCCACCTTAAAATGTGTCAAAAGTTTTGGAAGATTTTTATCTCTCTAGAGGTAATTGGACCGCATCTACTTAGATATTTTTAATAAAGGTTGAAAAAATAACTCCTTCACCCCTTTTCTTGGTCTGATCTTTCATCTATAGCTGAGTAAATATTTAGAATTGCATGAATTAGAAGGACGCTGTGTTTTTGGACGGTTCCTATTTTGCGATGTTGTGTCTCAAAGCTGCGGTTGCAGCTGTGTTGTGTACTTGTACAGGCATAACCTGCTTGAGCGTGCACGCCATTGTTGCTAGTGGAAACGTGTTCTCTACGCTCAAACAGCTCCGACAATCAACCTGAGGAGCAACCTGGAGCTGCTGCAACCGTCCAACAGCTTTCGTTTTCTCTGAAAAGTCCCTAAACAAATAAAAAACAGCCATTTCCCATTTTGACAAGGACTCCTCTTTTTGCATAAATTTTATGCATTTGTGCATTTATTTTCCTGGACTAAAATGGTCTTTGGTTCAGAATTTTCTCCAAAAAATATAGCCCCATGATTGAAAGAGTAGCGTTTTTGTGAATTCACTAAAGAAAGTCATGACTTTACAAGGCCGCAGCACTCGTGCCTATTGTTAGCAGTTTTTGTGATTAGAAAATAAAAAAAGTGGAAAATATTTACAAAAGTTTCTGCTTCTCTTAATAAACCCATTGAATTTTTTTCTCTGACTGCACGAAACTTTAACTTCTCAACAACTAAACTGACCAACATGCAGAGTTTTACTCTTCATGTTTAACTGACAGCAAAGAGCGCACCACCTTTGAACTATCGCAACTCTTTAGTCCGTTTACGCAATTCTAATGGGGTCAGAATCAGCTGATTTATGTTGATCGCGTAAACACTTCACTACTGTAAAGTGTTGTGTATCAGAGCAATACTGCTCTGATACATTTTTAGGAAAGCTTTGGAATTACGTTGTGTATACGGTTGAAGAGTTACGGTCATTCAATCAGTCAATTCAGTCTGCTTTTTTTTTTTTTTTTTTGCGATATAGCCGCCGCCACTTAGGAGACCAAACGCCGTCAGTAAGCATTGATTCTGCCGAGTCGATCTAAGTCAACACTCCTATGGAAGTCACTCCCACCAATCAGGGGTGAGCTTGTTGGACGTCCACACCCATAACACTTGAATGCGAGCTCTACGAAATCCGTCAATTAAACATTTAGAAAGTTGGGGCCAGTAGGCACCGCCTACTTTCATTGAGGAATATGATTGGTCAACACAGATCTGTTTCTCTGTCTCTGCCAAGACCCATACCTGCTGAAGATGCAGAGTCTTCTGGAATCACCTGTAGGGCTTGTTTAGTCAGTTGCGCTTCATACAAACTGTTTCTGCCGTACACCTACCCCTCGCTGCATTGCGGTTTATCGATCTTTTTTTTTTGTGTACAATTAGGTTTCTTTTGTTCTGCATCCTGATTGGCTCTAGACCATCTCCTCCATGTCGTGTTTCCTGCACTGAAGTTGCCAAAACGAATCAAGCCTTCGATCGCGATCATGTCTTTATTTTAAAATACTGGACATATTTTTCTGCTAAGGGTTGAACTTTGAGAGTTTAAACCAAATGTTCATATCTGTCTGAGAAAAGTGTGTTGTGGCTTATTTTTTAGAACGTAACTATTGTTATAAGATAGTGGAAAAAAAAACATTTATGTTTTTCTCTGTTTAAATAAATAACCTTTTGAGGTTTGATCACCAAAGCAACAGTTTTAAATGAAATTCTTAAACAATACTTACCTTTTCATTAACAGCTACATGATTTATACTGTTACAATCCCAGAAATATGAAATGGAAAACAGGTTTGTGTTATTGGTTTTTGTTGCAACAAAGACTCTTCTGTCTCTTTCGTCTGTTTTTCGTTTTTTGCCGTGTTTGGAAGAAACATCAATCTCTTGAATGAGCAGCAAAGATACCAGCAGAATATTTTTAGGACATTTTCTCTGCCAAAAGAAGATTTTTTGTGGATTTCATCAAAAAGTTTAAAAAATAAAAAAACTTCTAATTTCCCAAAAACTATGTCTATTGTTAATTCTGTGATGAAGTGGGCTTTATAAGGGTTAATGGCCGACGAAGTGAGCATTATCACTTTTTAACGTGCGCCGTGAAAGCCTGTGGAGGACGGTTGCCTCTGCGAAGTGCGTTAAAAAGTGATAATGCACACCTCGAAGGCCATTAACCCGCTTAAACCATGGTCACTTACAAAAGAAAGAACCAGTTTTTAGTGCTTAATTGTTTTTTTTTTTTTTCCGATTTGGATTGCTTTTCTCACAAGAAGCGGACGATTTGTTACGTTGCGCCGCACCACGTAACAAATAGTCCGATGGGTTGAATAAAGCATCAGTTCAGACAGAAAGTTCTCCTCTTACCGGTTGTTTTTGTCCAAATGATGAAGCAAAAGGTTGTTTTAAAGAAGCCGGCGCAGTGATACAAAACATTTAGGCTAGGTGACCAGAACTTCTTTTTTCACCGTGCGGTTATCCTGTGGTATATCACTTTTTAAAGCACACCCAGCAGCCAATCAGAATCGAGTATTCACCAGGACCACGGTATACACTGAGTTAACCCGAACAATTCATATCACACACATTTCTAAAAGCTCTATATCATTAGCATAAACCAAACTTTTCTAAAAACCCACTGGACAAAGCTTGGCCCATGTTGTCTGGCCTGTCATTGTTCATAATTCCATGAGATCAACCTGCGCTCCAGAGCCTCACGTGGCTCCTTTACCCGTCTCTGGTTAAAGACCCACTCGGGTCAGCTTTGGAGTGATATTAAAAGCATTCCCACTGGTATTTTTTATTATGATTATGCCGTTTTTAACAGAAAAATTAAAAGAACTGTCTGTTTCTATCAGATTAGAGCCATTAGAAATTCCCCTCTGAGTTGTGGGCGGGGACTGTAGGCACAGAGTTGTGGAGCAGGAAGCTTGCGGCCCGCCCAGCGTATTTCCTGCATCAACAAACATGATGTTTTTATAAACAGCATTTTTTCACCTGCGATTTGAGTAAAGAAATACTCAGAAATGCTATTTCGAGCTTTATTTCATTTTATATATCCTCCACTTTTTTTTTTAAATCACTGCTGACATCACGGTTCCTGCCACTTTGCTGCAGTGACATGATCCCATGTCGCATTTGGCGTGTTTTATTTTAAAAACAAAAGTCACGTGAACCTCTGTCAAAAGGTATGAACAATGTCATATTTTAAATAATAGGCAAATTCCTCTTCATGTTTGTTTTATTTATGCCAAAAAACAGCAGCTATTTAGATTTATCCCAATAGTATCAATAACATAAATAAAACTACTTTTTTTTTAAATAAAAGTTTGTGAAGTGAGACGTTGTGGATCCTACTGGGTCATGGCCGGTGAGTCATCGACCCGAATGGCCCTGTAAAGCGCTGAAGGTCGCAGAACACTGCACTAGGAGCAGTTGAAAGGCTTTTCCTGCTCAGTTCAAAATGGCTGCCTCCACGAAATCTCATAAGCGCTTTTGGCAGGGAAAAATTTGGATCGTTTTGCAGTAAGAATAACCCATCCATAGTTAGTCTTTTTTTTTAATGACTACTTGGTGTATTGAAAGAACACAACATTTATTATAATTCTTTATAATACAGTAAAAGCTGTATGGATCAAATTTGAGACAACGGGTGAATAAGATGCTTTTTTCCCCCTCAACACTGATTAAAGTCAATATTTTAATAAACTAACATTGTTGTAGCAATAGCTTACCAAAACATTCAATGTATCCTAATCGATACTATCTATATCTCATAAAATAAATGATATGGCGAAAATATTCAAAAGGTTAAAAAAAACATCTTAATTACAAGAATTTTGAATTTTTTGCCTATTCTGTAATGTAGTGCCTCATAAAATATTACTATTTAGATGAGGCGATTAAGTCTAAAGGTGATAAACTATCATCAGGACTCCTTTTAAAGGGATAAATGTGTGTAAAAAGGTCAAAAAGTCATCTATATGGTGACGATATTCTATATAATCCATGGATTTGCATTTAAAGGGGTTTCGGCTACCGGCGGTTTGAGCCTGGTAAAGAGGCGCTGGATGCCACTAATGACCCAGTCAACAACTTATGCTGTGCGTTGTAATTAAGGATGAAGGAGGCGGGGGCTGTCTAGCGAGAGCTGGAGTGTTTCTAACGCTCTGCTGGCTGTGGCAGCTCCAAAAGTTGTGTCTGCGCCAGAACGTTTGATCACCAAGAAAATCCTCGTGTCAAACTTTCTCCGGCTGCCAACTTGAAGAAAAAAAAATAAAAAAAAAAGAGAGGAGAATCAAAGAGCATGAAGGAGCAAGAAAAAGATTCACCCCCTTAAAATAGCACAAGAGAGAAACGTGGATCAAAATATCATCAGTCACTTTAAGAAAGGATCCAAAAGAGGAAAGGGGGGGGGTGTTTGCTGCAGGTAGGAGGTGAATAAAATGCAGTGTTGATTGCTAAAGTGGGGCACAAGTGTCCTTGGACGTTCCTGCTTCTCTCCTTCTTACCTGATTGGATATGATCGTCACTGACTCGGAATAAGCGCAGCTTCATGTTTTCTGTGGTTCCTCGTTCGACTGCAATTTTTACGGAGGAGCCGTCATAACGCCTCATAGTGTGTGCCGATTTCAATAGGCGCTCGGAATCCTGACGAACAGGTAGAATTCGGGGAACAATGCCGCCGTTTTCAAAGCTGCGGACGCTACGATGCCGTGCTTCTATTAGCTAGGCCTGTCGGTCCAAGGTTACACCCATTGACTGTATATAGGAACTGGACTGAGTGACCAGGAAGTAACCAGCTGGTACTGAGTCATATTAGTCAGGATAACCACTGATACTTTTTCTCGCTAATCCTAACTTTTTTCTCTCCAAATATTTTTCTGTAGTCCAAGTTGTGCGAGATACAAACTGACCAATCAGATGCCACATCCAACATTCGAATTGTTTGATTGACATCTTCCTGTGGCCCACCTTTAAGTGGTCGGGGTGTGGCCTTCCAACAAGCTCCCTCCTGATTGGCGGGGCTGGTTGCCATAGAAATGTTGACTCAGACTGACGTGGACCAATCACAGCTTATTGACTCCAATATGGCAGCGTCCACGTCGTGAAAAAAATGGCAACTGGATTGACATTGGAAGTTTCTACGGGTGACGTCACCCTCACTGGGTCCAGTTCTCATATACAGTCAATGGTCACACCGGGCTAATACTTAGCATTCAAAAAGAAACCTTTATTTAAAAATGTTCAGGAACACACATGTATGTGGTCATGAAGTCCCACCAAAGACTTGTGTGTGTGTGTGTGTGTGCGTGCGTGCGTGTGTGCTTTGTTTTTGACGTGACCCCCCCCACCCCCACCCCCAAAAAAGACTTCAAAACAAGAAAAAAGGAAAAACATGCAACAAAAATACCTTCGTCTCGCGGCTTGTTCATTGAAGATTCATCAGTTTTTTTTGTGAGCGGACCTAGGGTTAAGAAAAAAAGGGGGGAAAAAGAGAAAAGAGAAAATTCAAAAAAGATTACTGGCAAAAACGGAAAAAGAAAAAAAAAGAATATCAAAAAAAGAAAAGAAGCAAGAGCAAAAAAGAC
Organism: Oryzias curvinotus; assembly: GCA_023969325.1. Lineage (NCBI taxonomy): Eukaryota > Metazoa > Chordata > Actinopteri > Beloniformes > Adrianichthyidae > Oryzias > Oryzias curvinotus. The sequence continues at coordinate 5,465,734 of CM043723.1, read as the reverse complement.
AAATCAGCAAGAGTTCATGTTGGGCTTTTGGTTTTTTTTTTTATAAAAAGAGTACAAAAACAAAAAGCATTACAGACACAGATTTATTACAAGAAAAGACACAAGATCAAAGAAAACATCTTTTATTCCTCCGTTCTCCCCCTGTAGAAGAAAATGGCTGCCATTGTTTGTGAGTCTCCCCTTTAAACTGCCCTCTCTGGTGGAGTGGGGGAGGGGTGAAGAGGGGCAAATTGAAAAAGGGGGTTTGAAGAACAGGACCCAGCCCTTGCCTCCAAACTTAGAGGAGAAAAATAGAAACCATTTCAAAATGGAAAAAGAGGACACCTATAGAGGAAGAGCGGCGGGTTTGGGTCCTGATGCTCAAACGCTGACGGATCTCAGCCATGAAAGCCAACGGGACACGATCAGGCTCACAGCGTTAGGAATGAAACCCCCTCACTTTGATAGCACAGCCACGTCGGAGTGACATGACCCTGGAACGGTGGGGGGGGAAAAAGCATGTTAAACAGGTGAAATCAGGAACAGCTGCTCCCGTGTGAGTGTTGTCATCATTTGGCGGTTACGCTCCACCGCCGCTCCACCGGCTGGTTGATAATTACACAGCACAACAACAGGACGTCGATGTGAAACCACAAGAACGTGTGACGCTAATTGGACGGAGGCGTGCAGGTAAAAGGTGAGGGTCATCCAATCGCCCCTCTGACTGCTTTTGGAAAACTGAAAGTGTTCATGCCTTAGAATCACACTTGGATCATCTTCTGATCTATTTTCAAAGCGTTCCCAGTGGTCTCTTTAATTACGATTATTCCGTTTTTAGCCCAAACCAAAAAGCCTGCGTCGTTTTCAAGGACATAGTTTCTGCAGAGCGGCAGCAGTTTATATAAGAAATTCATGGGCGGGACTGTGGGCGCTCTGTTTACATGCTCTCCCGCTAGCTTACAGACCCTCGGAACCCTAACGGAACATGATTTTACCGCCGTACGGTTCTGAGCCAGACATCAGAAAACAAAGACGTACATAGATCCAGTCGTCTACAAGTGGAGGCAATTGAACGGGCTTCTACGTCACAACTACGACCTTTTTTAAAACAGCATTTTATTTCATCTGCACTTGATTAACCCTTGTTCTATCCTAGGCACTTTACCATTGGGAGTGGGGTCATCTAGATCAGTGTTTTTCAACCAGTGTGCCGCGGCACACTAGTGTGCCGTGGGAGATGGTCAAGTGTGCCGTGGGAAATTGCCCTCAACTGAAACATTTATGATCTCCAGGATTTCACCTCTTTGTTCATCCAAACAAGCCCTAAAAAACACTAAGAAATAAGGAATATGACCGATCATAAAATACTTTTTTCTTCGTGTTTATTTGATTCTATTAAAGACATTTTGATAAAAATGACGGTACCGATTTAGCTGCAGCTTAATCTCCGTTTTAGCAAAAGTCACGCCCCTTTAATTGTCTCCACCAATCATTCTTGGATTCTTAATCACGTGTCATCAGTCTGACCAATCAGAAGTGGTTAAAGTCTTCACTTCCTTGTTGTGCATTCTGCTGATAAACTCGCTCAGTTTCAAATAAAATAGCAGCTAAAGCTCGTCTTTAGCGGGGTAGCTTTCCACAGAATCCGGTGTCAGACAGTGGAACAAGTGATCAAAACAATAAAGCTCAGAGACGCTGGTCGTTCTGCATTCGGTGGATTATTGAACTACATCTCCCATGATGCATTGGGTTAAAAGTAACCCAACTCGTCTCTCCTCTTAACGTCTTGAAACCACAACGAACACAAATCAAACAGTTTTTAAATCTTTTAACTTAACTTTCATTACATCTTTTAGAGAAAAAAACAGCTGCAGCTTCCAGCGTTTTCTGCCACAATTATAAAAAAAAAAAAGTGAGATTGTGGACGAACTGTTCAAAACAGACTGAGTTTCTCCCGTTTTTTTATTTTTTTTTATTTTTTTGAATGCTGGTGTGCCGCGAAATTTTTGTCAAGGTTTAAGTGTGCCGCGGCTCAAAAAAGGTTGAAAAACACTGATCTAGACCCACTAGACAGTGCGCTGAACCTTTATTCTTCAATTATTTGTAATCTTCACTGGTTCAATGGATTACATGAAATCCTCTCAGAAACACAGTAGTCAGAAAAATGCAAAAAGAACATGTTAAAAACACCAAAAAAATCTCTGTGTATCCCAATCTGTTTTATTTTTTAAAAGAGCAACTTCCATATTTTGACAGTTTTTTTCCCATCTGGAGAAGAAATGAAAACTGGTCCTCTTCAGTGTTTTTCTACGTTTTCAGCTGGCAAGGCAACAGGAGGAGGCAGCAGCTGTTCCTAAAATTTTAAAACCACAAAAGACTAATTCATGTAAGAAATACACAGACAGACAGAAAATGGATGTTGTTCAGAACTTTTCACAAAGCAGAAGAAATTATATTTTGGGGCGGACTAAAGCTACGGACTTGGCAAAAGGGGAAAAACAGGAATCAAGCCACCCTGAGTGGCCCAGCGGGCTGCTGGGTAAAAAGGGATGAACGCCAAGCGTGATTGACGTCTTTCACAATGAGAATCAAGGCGGGTTGAATCCTGCTGTGGTGGAAAATGCAGCTGGTTTTCCCGCCGCTCCAATTTCCAATCAAAAGAACCGCAGTGATGACCGACCTGATTCTGAACCCATGAAAGCCCAACATCCACACATACCGGCACACAACAATAATACAACCAAAAAAAAGATGTTCAGACGATTTTACGTCCTCCAAACTCTACATTTTGCATTTACTATGCATAAAACAACATCTGACATTCCTGTTAGACCGTGTTTCTGTGTTTCCTGTGCCCTCACTGAAGGCTGACTGCAGCTCACTTATATAAGGTTTCAGCGTAGATCCGCTTCTTCCAGAAAAGGCCAGAAAACTCCTATAAACGGCACTCTTGCTCAGATCTTCGCATGACACGTAACGAGGCGAGGAGATGACTGATTGTCTCTGAAGGTGCAAGGTGTGTGGATTCAATGCAGAAAAAGCACATATGGCGGTCGTGGTTGCCTTTCTAACCCCATGAATACACATGAGTGGAGACATGCAGTGTCTGCATGCCAAACATAGAATCTAACTGTCAGTGTACCTTTATGTGCCGTTTTATAACAGTTTCGCCTGTTCAATGTTTGAAAAGAAGAAACGTCTTCTAAATGAAAGCATGAAACATCGTTTTTTTTTTTTTTCCCAGATATGAATAGAAACGGAAGAAAAATAAATAAAAATATAAAAGGTTTAACTCAAAAATGAAAAAAAGATTTCAGAAAAATCTTTTGAGGACTGAATCAGATCGAATGGGATCATTCAAAACGAGCTATCACTATGAATCGTATCGGCCACCACAAGTTTCGATGTGAATGGAGTCATGGTTAGAATGAATGGTTACGCCTCTAGTTTGGACCCGTTCATGGTTAACCTTTGCCATCAAGTCAAAACTGGACCGCTCCATCCATCAAAAGCAGAGGTTGGTTTTAAATCTATCAAATCTAGTGCTATAGAGTGTATACAAAGTATTTTCAACCTCTTTGTCACTGTTTATATGGTGGTATCAAACCCCTACCTTTGAGCAAAAAGGGACCCCAGAAAAGGTCCACTCAGATGAAAATGGTGTTTTTGGTGTTTTTAACATGTTCTTGTAGCTTTTTTGGTTTTTTTTTCTGAGAATGTATTTGTTTAAATTGTTTGGAATCAGGAACAAACAAAAAATGTCGTCTGAAGAAGCTTGTACTTTTGACGTAGAAGCAACTATGTTGGGCTACAAGCTCTCTGCTCTGCTCCATTTTGATGCATCCATGACTAGACAAGACTAGATCCATGGACGTGTTTGTTTTCCTCGTCTGAGCTGGCAAATCGGGCTCAAAACTGTACGGCTCTACCCAATATTGCTCGCCATTTTTGTTGCAGCAATGATGTTATGGGGGTAATGGTATGAGGGGCTGTAAGCCAGCTGGACAGTGGGTAAACAAAGGGACCATGGGAAGTGTTGGCATGCTTACTCTGCGCCAATGGTCCCGCCCACACTTCTCAGAGGAGAATTTCTAATGAACTCTGCAGAAACTATGACCTAGATTTTGACCAAAAACAGCACAATCATAATTAAAAGACCACTGGGAACACTTGAAAAAGATAACCAAAAATCTTCCAACAGATTAAGAAAAATTGTCCTACCGAGAATTCTTGTTTGTTTTCTTATAAGAAAAATAAATCTAGTTACCAAGACATATTTGCTACATTTTGCTATTGACAAACTTTCTTGATACAAATATTTTTCTTGCAAGACAGAAAATAGAAAACTTTTTTTTTTTAACAAAGTTCTTTTGACTTGCTTAAGGTTTAGTTTTTGCTGGCAAACTTTAAGGTTAAACAGTACGTTTTCCTTTTCAGCTGGTGTTCTGGATCTAAATGGGTTAGAAAAACACGTTGGGTGCATTGGGGGCGTACTGATCTCAGTATGCTCTCAGAATGTATCTGCTAATTAAGTCTCTGTGTTTTTGATGGTAACATTTCTGTCAGCCCTGTTTCTGTGGGTTTATTGACCAGAGGAGGGTCTTTTACACTGTCTATGTGCTGGAAAAAAAAAAAGAAAAATCGGACTGAAAGAGTTCATTCAGGGGGGATGAGTTGATCCCAGATGATCTACAAGGAAATGGAACCGTGTCTGACATCTTGTGAGACTGAAAATCAACCATGAAAGATTGTCGCGGGTTTGAAGCTCGTAGGAGAGAGCCAAATGGAGATAAAAGCAGAAAATAGTCTTTATCCTCCAGCTAAAATATCGCAGCAGAGGGTACAATCAATAACTCAAAGAGATTTGAGTGTGTGAGCAGGTTGTAGATGAGGAATGAGTGAGATGTGACTGCGTCTTTGAGGTTTGCTCAACCACAAAGGCCTCCCTTATTTCATGCAGTCTTGGTGCACGTTGGGCTTTGTGCGTGTGATAATGCAGGACGTGAAACGCTCAGACGATCAAGCAGGCGGGGGGAAGCACCGCTGTCAATCTTCCTGTAAGCTCCACATATATGTGTGTGTGTGTGTGTGTGTGTGTGTGTCCCAGGAGCTCAGAGACGCTCTGCCGTCACGACAAACAGCTGTGAGGTCCATTTTCAGGTGAATGGCAGCAGAAAAAAAAGGATTCAGCGTTGAGCTGCTGAAGCTTGACGTTGCGTTTCTGAGCGTCCAACTGTCACCAGGTGTTTTCTGCTGCTAGCCGTCCTTGAGTCGCAATCCAATTATTCCCTGATATTTCTAAGAAATTACACAAACAAAAACCATAAAGACTTCCTTACTTCAACGGACCAACAGAAACGTTATTAAGCCTTTAACAGTGGAGCTTTGGCGCCAACATTGGCATTCTTTGAACTCCCGAAACTTCTCTACCGTTGACGCCATTAACGCAATTCCAGAGAAAAGCAGCTTCGGGTTGAAATGCAACACTACAGCAGGAAAGTGTTCATGCAATCAACGTAAACCAACTGATTCTGAGGAGAGAAAAGCAGTTTTGCGCCGCATCACCAAAACTTTTAATCAGACCATTTTGGACTTTTCTTAAAAGTACATCTGTTACATCTTGGTTGAAGCCCTGATCAACCATAATAGCTTGATCTAGAGCTATATGAACTAGCTATTTGTGCAGATATTTGCACAAACAATAATTTCTAGTCACAACTTTTACACCACCTAATGTTTGTTTTTTAATTTACTGTGTTTATGACTTCTTATTGTTTTTCCCTGTGTTTATGTTGTTTATGTTAAGCAACTTGTGTTCTATATAAGTGATAAAGGCTGCTCTACAGGTGAAATGGTCGGCTGGTTGGTCAACTGATTGCATTGGTCGGTCGGTCAACTTGTTGTATTGGTTAGTTGGTGGTCGGTCAGTTGGCTGGTTAAACAGTGGGGTAGTTGTCTAAAAGAATCATCTAGAAGCATCTAGTTGATGCTTTGAGTACGCTGTCCTAAAGCATTAAACCCGAAGTTTTCCATCCTCCTGTCAGCGATGCTTGCAGAGCAGTGATGGGGCAGCAGTGTGGCTAGGGGGGGAGAGGAACAAGATTCACCTGATACTCTATAAAAAATGAAATGGTTGATGTTACATCTTCAAAGACAAAGAAAAGTTAAAACGGCCAACATTACTGAAAAAAAATGACGTAATTGAAAACTTTGAAGAAAGAGGGAAAAAAATAGTTTATATGAACTAAAACAATAAAAAAAAAGTTATCGCAATAAGTTTTATCCACAGAAACAAGAATAAAAATTGTACTTTCTCTGATCTGGTCCACCTTGTTCGGCTCACTCCTTTTCTATTGAGCCATCAAATCAGATTGCCCCTCTCCTCTTATGAATCAGACACTTATTTAATTACAATAACCCAGTGTGGGTCCTGGCATTTTCCACATCTTTTCAAATGTCCTTTTTCTCCTGGCGTCTGTACATGATAACAGGGACAGAACCTTCCTGTCAAGCCAGGGAGCGCTAACTTTCAGTTTTTGTTTTTTCATATCTAAATCACAGACGTTGGACATGACTGGTGGTTCATCAGCAGGAAAGTTTATTCAATGTGGAAAATGATTTTGAGGGGCTTAAGTGTTGCTGCATTTTGAAATTAGAGAGAAACTGAAAGCCTAGAAGGATCTCAGACTCTACAAGCTCCAGTTAACATGCCCAAACTGGAAGTTCATTCCTGTATATCCTCAGTAAAACACAGTAAATACAGGTTTCTTTGCAGAAGGAAGTTATCTCTCTTTGCTTAGAGTTGCAAGGTTGATGCCAAACAAACGTCTTTACAAAAGCCGAATAAAATGCAACAGGAAGTAAAAAACAAAATCTGAGGTGACCTGTGACCCTGCAGGGAGTAGTTGCTGTAGTCTAGAAAACACATGTATGAATGTCTCAATACTGAGATATCCACCCAGAAAAAAATAATCTGATAAACAGGTATATTTTTTCTCCTAGTTAATAAACTCCTCTTTATGATTTCAGTCATGCAGCTTGGAGACAAACAAGCTGCAGGTTAACAACCCCCCCCCTCCCCCTCGATTACTCCCTTTTATTAAGAACAATTGCTCTTAATGTGGGAGGCTAACTCTCCACATGGTTTGCAATAGAAACACAAAGAAACCACGGTTACGCCGGTAAATTAGGATGCCGTTTATTACATGCAAGAGAAGGGCAGGACATCAAGAGCGCATCGTTTTGTAACTCTGTACCAGTGTCACATTTGCAGAAAAAACAAACCCATGGGTAAGTAGTTGCGAAAAACGCCTGATCAAAATTGAACGCGGTTTCATTTCAGTCAGAATTTTGCAGCTTAGCCAGTTACCGGACCTGACCAGCAGGAGGGATTTAGTAGTCGGGGCTGCACAGTGGTGTAGTGGTGTGCGTGTTCTCCACGTTCATGTGTGCGTTTTTCCAGGATTTCCAGCTTCCTCCCACAGTCCAAAAACATGCTTACAGGTGAATCGAGGCCTGGATTTGGACCCTCCTGCTCTAAATGATCTCTAGATGTGATTGTGAGTGTGTGGACCTGTCCACCTTTGCCCAACAAAAGTGGGATAGGCTCCAGCCACGCCTTGACCCCGAAAGGGATTCAGCGTTTTTGGAAAGTAGATGAATGGAAGGGTTTAGTCAAATAAAGACAATCTGACATTAATGTTGGATATACAAAAACATGTCTTCCTCATATCTAAACCAGAGCTAAAGAGTAAACCCCGCATGGTGGATCAGTTGGGTATAAACTGTGCTACTGCTAGCTTACTTGCATCCATGCAGAAATATATCACGTTTTAGAAAACAAACAAACCAGGAAATATACGCATTGCAGTTCCTCAAATGACCACCAGGAGACTCCAGATGTCGGCAATTTTCTTTCGAAAATTAAATATTAAATAAATTAAATTAAATTAAATAGCAAACATAGTTTTTCACAATCTAGTTTAAAAGATGATTTTTTTGTCTTTGTTTTTAAATCACGACAGCGTTCCAAATAAGTGTGTGTGTGTGCGCATGTGTGTGTGTCTGCGGTAGGAAGGTACTATTGTCAGAATTTGTAATTCTTACTTTAAATTTCTGCATAACTAAGAACATGTTTTTTTTTTTTTTAATAACATACTGCGGACCTGTGGGTGAACCCAACAAAACTCAACTTTGTCACACCCCCAAAGTGGGCGGAGTAATCTATAGTCACCACCTCACTTTAGGCTTTTTTGTCCCTGTTCTGAATCCTATGGGACAAAGTCAGAGATTATCACTGAAATAATGTGAAATTGAGCTAATTTCATAACTGATTCTTTGCACAATTCTCCAATAAGAGTAACAGAAATAAGTTGTTTCTTCCTTCCTTAGTTTAGATATAAGAGGACAGTGACTTCTATGTCTCAAACATGTATATGACGTGTACTTTTACTACCATTTTCCACCCTTACTTTAGTCTTTTGCTATTTGTTTTCCCAACTGTTCTATTTCTTGTTTGGCTGCTGAAACAAATACATTTCCCTCCGGGGATCAATAAAGTCCTATCTTATCTTATCTTATCTTATCTTATCTTATCTTATCTTATCTTATCTTATCTTATCTTATCTTATCTTATCTTATCTTATCTTATCTTATCTTATCTTATCTTATCTTATCTAAAGAAAGGGCAAGTATTGGTTAGATGCATGTTAGGACTTTTATGGACAAACATTCATGGCCAGTGATTGATTTCTGTTTGTTACCGTATAAAATAACACGAAAACAGTTTTGACCGATCAAAAACTTGGATATTTACCAACACTCATAATCAGCAGCAGCTCCAACAGTTTGAAAACTGCACAGTTTTTAGAACTGCACTAAAACTATTGATTGCCCTATAAAAATGTCCATAAATAAATGACAATGATAAAAAAGCAGCTTCACGAAGCCTTTGACTGCGGCTCCACGTTCAGAGCAGCAGACTGTGAGCCGTCATCAAGCCGAAGCCCAGCTTTTAAAAATAAAAATACCTGATCGGGAAGAAAGAGCTGCCATTCTTCAGCAGAACAAAATGGTTCTACAAAGTGAGGTATGATGTTTGCTGCTGCTTTCCGCGGTGATTCGGTGGAACATTTTTTATTTATAAGACTCTTTTGGCCTCCTTCTCCTTCTGAAATGCATCATATCCCTCCCTCGCCTCTCTTTCCCTCTATTAATTTCCCTCCTCTTCTCCATACCCTTCCTCCTCTCCGTCCGTTTTGTACACTATTTTTCTTTTCGCCGTCGACTCTGGCTCACTTTTCAGTCCCTGGGTGCCTCATTCTGGAGCCTCAGAGTGAAAACTTGAGAAATATTGATCAACGCCCGCAGAATGGGGGGGGGGGGGCAGCCAAGAAAAAGAAAGGGGGGGAATAGAAGACGGATAGAGATGCTGACTGTGCTTCTGAAACAAGCACCAAAGGGAAAAAAAAGGATGCAACAGAGAGTGGGAACAAGGGCCGATGTGGAAGAAAAAAAGTCAAAACCCAATCTGGCTGAGCGGCCGCAACAGGTACATCACTCCTCCTTCAAAATGCAGCCATTTCTTAAGATGGCGGCATTTTTGTTGGTTTATCTCCATAGCAACCATTTGATAAATTACTTGTCTGGGGCTGAGGAACAGGTCCATGTTATTTCTAGATGAATCGGCATAACTAAATTTTTCGATTTCCTTGGCAACTGAGGTTTTCGGTTAACTACGCCCACATTCCTAATACGTCCACCTTGTGTGTTATACTGTTTCATTCAGCTTGAGTCAAGGATTCACATTTTCACAATATTCCGGTAAGAAATGTGCGAACGGCAGGGGGATACCACTTTTGCGAGCTCGCTACGCTAACGGCGTTCATATTCCACAACTTTTTATTCCAGTTGGGAGGCGATGGATCAAAATCTCTAAGGAGTTTAAATAGGAGATTTTTGGACGTCTTCGTCTGCTGTGATGTCATCAGTTTTGTTGGGGGGGGGAGGTGGGCTTTCATAATGCCAAAAATTCATTTTCACGGATACTAGGTGTGCTAAGGAGTTGTATTAAAGAAAAAAGGGGGGATGACAGCAGTGGATGAAAAAGACAGACAGGGTTAACGGTGGGGCACAGCGGGGGAACGCGATAGGAAGGAAGGCGTCAGATGAACGGGTGACGGTGCCGAATTACGGAATCCCAGGGTGTAAACAGTGATGTAGTGAGCAGCGGGGAGGCAGATGGAGTGACATTTACAGAGTGGTGATGATTGAATAAGCATGGAGGTTACAGCCATTGTCTCCCCTTGTAGTCAGACGCACAGGAGCATAACCAACCACTCGTCTGCTAAAGCCTTCGTGCACACAGTACCGGGACGAACGGGAGCTCCTGAACTCCACACGAGAGGCTGTGATTCATCTCCGATCATAAAACACAAGCTTTTAACCTTGCTTGTACATTTATTAACTCTATTTTATGGTTGTTTTAGAACACATCGACCGTTCAAAACGATCTTTCACTTCTTATCTATGGAGAATTACATTTAGAAAGAAGTATGGAGTCTAAATTCAGCACGATCAGCAAGGTCGTTCATGTTTAGGGAGGTATTTCTTTGCTATGACAGTCCTCTTTGGGAGTAAACAGTATATTAATAGAAAAACAGTTCATTTCCCTTTGAAATGGTGTCACAGAGCAACCATCGCAAAAGACAGACAAACAAACAAAAGAAAAGGAATTTCAATGACCCAGACCAAAAAAATGCTGACCTCACAGAAGCAAAAGAACGAATGTGGCCAAAATCTCTTATGGAGCTAAAAAAATAAATACAAAAATACTACTATTACTACTAACAAAACCAGAACGAATGGCGGAATCTGTTTTTGTGATTAACGATAGTTAATTCCACCATTTTCCATCAGAAACCTTGAGCTTTAATGGAATCCAGACTGAAGAAAAATAGTTTTGGTGCCCAACCCGACGAGTAGTTTTCAGATCCCTGAGGATTTTTGGCTTAAATAACAAAACCAATGAACCGGTTCTCCTCTTTGTCCTTTTTGTTCCTCCTCCTCTCCTCTTTTTGTTCCTTTGGGTCTGTTGCAGTTGAGAATCCACGAGTTGGAGCAAGAAGAGCTTCAAGTAGTTTCCATAGTGAAACAGGTCAGAACCATTGGTGCCGCCGTGTTGGAGTCAGACGTCATCAGTGAGCAGTGACTGGTCCGACTCGGTCTGAGTCAACGTTTCTATGGAAACCACTCCCCTCAATCAGGAGTGAGCCCGCTGGCAGTCGACAATCAAACGTTTGGAACATTGGAAACGAACGTTGGACCACCTACTTCAATGGAGACATCACGTTTATAACTTAAACTACAGAAAAAAAAACGTGAAAAAAATAATCAAGAACGTTAAAAAATGGTGATTCTGACAACTAGAATGAGTATTTGCTGTTTATTTTCTCCAAAAGATAATTTTTTTGGAACCAGCGGGTACTTCCTGTTTGAAACATCAGGGGGAGGGGTCACTCAGCGCAGTTCTTATACAGTCAAAGTGATATTAGGTTAATAAGTCACTGCCACGGCTTCAACACTGGAGAAGTATTTTCCTAGAGGCCGTTCAGGCAGAAATCTCATCTCTTATTGCGCAGTAATTAAAAAAAAAACTATGAAATAGATGTGTGGGAGGAGCCAGTCAGTCCTCCCGGTGCTCTGGATGTGGTGAAGTCAGGATTTCCCTCTTTCATTTTCCTCCTCCTCATCTGATACTTGAGAGCATGCCGTGAAATGCAGAGGATTTCCCGCGCTTTGACGTTTGACGTCGACGATGGCAAACATTGGTGTAAAACAAAGCCTGCGTATCGGCTGGGTGAGGGGGTGGAGAGGAACACGAAACTGGCGGTCAGCTTGGTCTGTTGTTCAAAGTATTTGCAGTGCAGTGTGAGGTCGTCTCTGCGCCGCTTTGTCCTTTTTCTCCTTTTGTCCACAGAAAAAAAAAAACATAAAAAAACCCAGGAAAGGATCAATCTGTGTTTGAGCAGCGCTTCAACCCCATCGGCCGTCTCGGCTGCAAATAAAGACTTACTGTTGATCTGCGCAATAACCTTCATCGTCTGGGACACCAGAGCTCCCTCAAACTGCTGCAACACAAAGTTTTCTTTTGTGTAGCTCGTGCTTTAGGTGTGGTAAAGTTGACTAAAAATGAAAGGAAAAATAAACTCTAAAAGCTGATGATTTAGGTTTTTTCTTTTAGAAAGACCAATGACATCTACTCCTTTAAACAAGTTTGGGAATGAATCCGTTTCTTATTTTTATCATTAGATGGTCTCATTTTTATTTTTAAATACATGGATTTATATCATTTTTGTTGTTTATACAATGATGTAATTATTTGAATCATTTTTATAATACAACATTATGCATTCTTTGTTGAATAATGTCAATTTTTTTATTTTTGTAAGCATTTTATTTATTTTTTACTTTAGATTTATGGTCTCCTGCTGACTGCAGCTTCCCATAGTGAACAAACAAAAACAAACATTTGTTTCATGAACTTTAAAAGCCCTGAAGAAAAGTGTCATCGGGTTCTCCAGAGTTCTATAAGCTATTTTGCGTTTAATGTTTTCCAAATTTGTCCTATAAATTTAAAGAGGAGCGTTAGTTTGGCTTGTTTTTCCATTAATGATCTTTGGGTTTTAGTAGCTGCAAACCAGTAAATGTTTCCAAATCAAAGTTTGCATTTTTTTTTCAACGGGATAAGTTCTATGTGTAAACGTTTGCATAAAAGACAAAAATCGTTTCTATTAATGTTGTTAATGTCTTCATAGTTCAGAAGCTTCCAGTAACATTTTTCTGCTATGTAGTGAAGCTGCTTTCATATTTGTTACTAATTACACTTTCTGGAGAATTTGTATCATTTGATTGATTGATTTGTTTATTTGAAGCATTAATTGTGGACAATACAATAAAAAAAAACTACACAGATTGATCAAAGTCCTAACAAAAATGAGTAAAAATAAACAAACAAGTCTCAGTGAATTTGTTAAATCTAAAATCAAGTAGAGCTTGATTTATCATCATAACTTTGACATTTTGCATTTGACACTGAAAAAAGAAAACTTCCTGTTGGATTTACAGGAAAACAAGAAATCCAGAATGTCAGGAGTAAAACAGCTACAGTAGTGATCAGAAGATCCACTCTGATCATCTTCTGATCCATTTTCAAAGCGTTCTCAGTGGTCTTTGAATTATGATGATGCCGTTTTTGAGACCTGTGTCGTTTCCTAGGACATAGTTTCTGCAGAGCAAACCTTTTTTTTTTCATCTGCTCCCGATTCACAACAAACTGAATAAAGAAATACTCAGAAATGTAATTTCAAGCTTAATTTTCTTAATGTGTCGTCCATCGAGAGAGAAAAAAAACACAATAAGATGTTAAAAACACTAAAAACATGATAGTCTTTGACGGTTTTATTACCGCGTCTCTCCTGTTTCATGTTTTATTGCCCTCAAAAGACGGTCAAATCTGTAGTGCTGACTGAACATAAAAACAAGCTTTTTTACCTTATAGAGACACCGACTTATTTCTCAATTAAAAAGACATAAAACAGTAAAATATAATTACATGGAGTGAGCGCCCAGCACCTTCACTCTTCATCTTCCTTCAAATGAGACAACGTCGGATGACCCCACACGTGAAGAACTTTGAAAAAAATTGTAGATAGAAACTGACTTCATCTCTGTTTTTTCTAACTGAAGAAGCCTTTTTTAGCCTGAAAACAGTGTTTTAGTTTGATGAAAGATAATATATGACAAATCATCAAGGACACACGTGAATGGGCAGACTTTATATATATAATAAATATAACTATAATATATACTATATATATAACTATATATATAAAATATAAATATTAACAATTTAATGCAATTGATGAAAAAAAAATCTATTTTAAAGTTGATAAAGAAAGAAAATGAGGATAGGGGCAGGCCATAGGTGCCAGAAAGGCTTTACGAAAGTGACGCTGTCCATGGTGCTGAAACCCAGGCTGCCATTAGGAGCCGTGTTGACAAGAACCTTGTAGATTATCTGGGGGAATTTCAAAGTCAAGATCATAAGAAATTTACAGTTTAGCAGTTGCTGTGCGAACGGTTCAGGGCAGCATAAAACAACAATCTTTGGTCACGAAGTACGAACACTCCAACAAAAAAAGAACAATTGTTGAAGTGGACTGTAAAAAATTGGAATAAAATTAAAGATGTTTCTTCTGTGGGTTTTTTGTTTGTTTGTTTTGTTTTTATGGGTGGAAGGGGGTATGATGGGAACATTTCCAGAGCATTATTTCTGTATTCTATGGTGTCTCTGTGCGTTTGTCATTCCAGGATTCATGTTGTTTGTCAGGCACACCTGCACAGGTCAGTCCATGTATGACCGCGTGTGGATAATGATGCGTTCATACACGTGTGAATGTCAAATCTGCACAGGAGGACCGCACTTCCCTCAACCAAAGTCCCACCAGCCCCTCACTAACCTGTGATGAATTAACATGCAGTCAGGCACCGAGTTTTTTTTTTCTTCCCACCTCACCATCTTAACAGTTGCTCCTCCAGAGAAGGAAGCCTTAACTCTGGATAACCTCCTGCCTCCTCTATCTGTCCCTTCAACACTTCCTTCTTTTAATCCCTCTTTTTGTCTCTCTTTTGCTCCGCCGTTCACGGTTGCAGGCGGCGCACAGAACAGCGAGACCTGGCAGAGGGAGATGGGTGTGTGTGTGTGTGTGTGTTTGTCCATGAGTGTGTGCGTGCACGGGGGGCCTGATTTGCATTCTCCGCCACTGGCCACCTAAGCCTCAGAAGCCCTAAAGAGATGGCCCTTTGAGCCGCATTGAAAGAGATGGGGCGTGTGTTATGTGTGAGCGAGTTGGATGGGAGAGTGGTTAAAAAAAAACATTAAAAAAAAAAGAGAAAAAAGACTCATACCTCCATGTGCATAATGAGTGTTGCATATCTGCTGTGTGTGCATGCGTATGGAAACAAGTGCATCTTTAGAACGCAGCCTAAAGGCCACACAAAGACGTTTTAGTCCCCGGGCTGCCGAACATGAAAACACGCTTTTTCCCCTTATAGGGAAACCGACTTTAAAACGTATTTCTCAATTAAAAAGACATAAAACAGTAAAATATAATTACATGGTAAATCAGATGTAATTATCTTTAAGGAAATCACATTTGGTCAACCGTGTTACTTAGTGCAACAATCTACAGCACCGTGGTACATTTATATTTATACCATGGTCCGGGTGAATACTCGATTCTGATTGGCTGCTGGGTGTGCGTTAAAAAGTGATATATCACGGGATAACCGCACGGAGAAAAAAGAAGTTCCGGTCACATTGCTTAAATGTTTTGTATCACTGCGCCGGCATCTTTAAAACAACCTTTAGCTTCATCATTTGGACAAAAACAAGCGGTAAGAGGAGAACTTTCTCTCTGAACTGATGCTTTATTCAACCCATCAGAAAGATCGGCATAGATATATCGCTGAATCTTTACGCCGCACCACGTAACAAATAGTCCTCTTTTTGTGAGACAAGCGATCCAAATCGGAAAAAAAAACAAGAATTAAGGACTAAGACCGATTTCTTTATTTCTTTTGTAAGTGACCATGGTATACGCGGGTTAATGGCCTTCAACGTGTGCATTATTGCGTTAAAAAGTGATAATGCACACTTCGTCGGCCATTAACCGTTATGTATTTGTTGGATCTCTACGGATTATCAAACTATTTTTAAATTAAAATTGCATTGAAATGTAGTTAAAGCTACCTACATCCAAGATTGAGTTGAAACTTGTGTTTGGCCTTATTGAGGAATGTTTTAATGGCAAAGAGTGACAAGAATTTACATATTGATTGAAAAATAGCAGCATCCAGGCAGGTGATATTTCATAGCAACCATAAATAGTTTTTCTTGTTTAAGGAGGATGCATAAGTTTAAAGACCTTTGGTGTCTCTAGCTAACTGTTAACAAAATATGCATCATGCTATTTTTGTTGTTGCTATTTTCACATCTAATTTTTGGAACTTCATGGACTATCTTGCATTAAAGCAAAGCAAACTAACTTTTTTTCCAGTTCAAATTGCATTGGAATGTATTTAAAGCTACATAGTTCCAAGGTTGTGTTGAAGCTTGTGTTTTGGACAATATATTCAGGATTGTTTTTAATGGCAAAATATGACAGGAAGTTACATCTTGATTCCAGAATAGCAGCATCCAGGAAGGTGATAGTTCATAGCAACCATAAATAGTTTCTCTTTTTGGAGGAAGATTAAAATGTTAAAAGAGTTTTGGTGTCTCTAGCTCTGAGTAAATGTTCAAGTTTCCATAGCAACCACCATTTACAAGTGCCACAATCTTGTTGAGTTCAAGAGCAGCAGTAACAACTGCCCTTACAGGTGGACATGGGTGTCTGTAGCATTTCAGTTTTGTTATGCCTTTGTTTTGAACCAATTGTAGTATTAGCTGCAGATCCATAATGATAACAGTCGTAATGTTTACGATTTTATTAAATCTTAAAATACCACAACCCTGAATGTTTGCATTGACGAGGTTGGCGTCGGCGATCACATTAAAATACCTTCCCTTATCCTAATAGATAGATAACGGAAATGTCTGTCAGTTCTTGAATGCCCGCTAAGATAGAAGTTTCATTTAATTTGGATGCAGAAAGCTCAACAAAAGTTCGGCCTTTTCCGAAAATTTGGGTTATGAACATCAGTATCATGGAGACTGGTGGAGCCATTAAATGAAAAACCTCTTTCCTCGCGGTTATCTCCGTTTCACAGCGTTGCTGGTGGTTTTATTTATGGCGTGGCACAAGGACAGCTGACCATGCAGATTTGGAAAGCCTGACTCAGCATTTCCAAATGTGAACAGTATCAATAACCGGGATGATTAACCATAAAGGACAAATATGCTGAGAACCGAGGATATTTATGGATGCCTACAGTAAAACGCTGAAGGAATTCTAGCTTAGTCTTTGTGCTGAAAAGAACTAAATCCAAAAGAAAAGTCACATTTCTGCCATTATCTGTCAGATTTATGTTCTAGTTCTTGTTCATCTAAAATCCTAAATGCTTATTGGTAACGTATGCAAGACAAATACTCAGAAAGGGCACATCTTTCTATTTTTGTTGGAAAACAGAACTTTAAATTTGACATATAGCTCCACATCTATGGATTATTTGGATTAAAACAAATATTTAACAAAAAAAACAACAAACTAATAGGTAAAAAGCTCTTGGGTAAAGCTCACGGGCTAAAGTAAAGACAAAGTGAAGGCTTTGCATGCACTAGAAAAAAGGATCTAACCGAAAACAATTTCAGGGGAAAAAACTAGGAGCAGAAATGCAAACAGTTTCTAAAAAAACCATGGAATTGAAGGTGACACAAAGGTAAATATTTCTAGTTGTGCACTGAAAATGTTGACGATCGGATCTGACCTACAGGCTTTGGTGAGCTATTCTTCCACATTGGGAGCATAAAAAAAGATGTTGCTTCATCTCGATTTTGGCAAAAAACAAATGTTCGTCGCTAGGCGAATCATAAACTATAAGGGTGAATTCTGCCATCTCTAATTATGTCTAATTGTAAGCGATTTGTTGTGGAATGTTTCAGATATTAGGTCTTGTGTTTTGTTTTAAATTTGTTATCATTTTAATCTTGTTGTGCTAAAATGAACGTTTTCACACTTTTCTCTCGTGTGAAAGCTCAAACCTTAGGAAGAAAATAAATAAGCTTGAATTGAAAGACTTATGCTAATTTGTAAAGCTGAATGCGTTTTGTACAGGAGAAACAACATGGAAAGAGTATGACGATGGTCTACAGCCAAGAAGGTTGCAGAACACAAACCGCTGTAAAAATTAAAAAAAAGAAAATTGTGCAAGAGTGTGAAATGATGAGGTCGTGAAAGGTGAACCATATCATACCAAATGATCAATGGTGTTTATTCAAAACAGTCATATTTCTTGGGAAATTGATCTCCAAAATATAATGCTTAAGTTGTTCATTTGAGTTGTGATGCCACACCCCCTTGGGCAATGAATTTTTGGGATTGGTGGATATTTTTACAGCTGAATAGTTTCAACAATACTCCCCATTTCTGATTAAATGATAAAGTTAGATTGGGGGTGTGAAGGGCGGTAATCCGGCAAGATTGTTACCAAAGATGTCAGCAATGGGGTGGGAAAGAGGGGCGGGGTTGCTCAGCACCCACAACTCAGAGGCGAATTTCTAATGAAGTTCATCAGCTGTGCAGAAACTATGTTCTAGAAAATGATACAGATTTTTGGTATTTAGTTAAAAAAAAAAAAAAAAAAGAATGCATCATTATAATTAAGAAACTACTGGGAATACTTTCACAATGGGTAAAAGTATGATCAGAGTGGGTCCTTTGCAGGCACCAGCTTTGGGCACACTCCAACAAAGACATCTGATCTGAAGCTGCGTTCACACCAACCTCTGCAACACACATTCAAGCATCCAATTCCAATAAAAGTCCATGTAAACGCGTGTTTCAGGCTTCCACGTTCAAAGCTCTAGTGTTAAAGACTCCCCAAACAAGTTCCTACAAGCGTTTTCAGGCTCTACGCACAAAACGCACCGAAACTGAAGGAGCATTGAAAGTTGAACCAGGTGAAACTTGGACCAATCAGGGACTCGGATTTGGCAGTGTCCTTCATAATTCACGGAAGAGCCGTTCGGTTGAAGAGTGACCATGGAGGAGAAATGAAGATTTGAAAACATATGAAACCAAGTCTTTCATGTTTTGGAATAGAGCTGTGAAAGAAAATGGCTGGAGCAAAATTCATGAGATTTGCACCGTTTTTGACGTTTCGTACCAAGCCTCTTCCAGCTGTGGGTGGGGCCTTCCCTGCTTGTCCAGCATGAACACCGTGGAGGGACGTACGTCACATGCCCCGGTGTGTCCGTAGCATTGTGGTATTTAGAACCAGAAGCCAAAGTGAGCAGGTGCCGGTTGACCAAACTAAACTACTGCAGAAGCCTGCTGGTGGGAGGCTGATTATAAAAAGAAAGATGTTTAATTGATAGGACAGCATGTTTCAGACTTCATCAAATCCTATCAGACACACTTCATCAATCCCAGAGTTAAAGCAGTTGATGTCACAGATTGTGCTGGAGCCCTTTTACAGAAGCCCAGCCAGAAGAACAAGGATAGTAATAAGCTCCTGGGCTTATTATCTAAGCACTGTTGTAAAGTAAGTTCACTCTCTGGGGGCTAAAACGATCATTTAAATGGACTATCTGATGCTCGCTCCTATTTCTGGCCTCGCTGCTCCTCCGAAGCGCCTAACTGGGAGGAGGCTCGGAAATCTGAGAGAATGTGGCAAACAGGCATCGGAGAAAGGGAGACCCAGCAGCAAAATGGCAGGAACGAGAATGAAAAGGCCACTAATGCACGAAGAGGAGAGACAAAGCAAGGAAATGGAATGAAAGCTGGAGGATGGACGTGACAGTCCGCCAAACGATGACCCACGCCAATGAGACAAGTCACGGCAAAGCACACGCCGGAGGTTATTTGGATCCATGTGGGTACACACCCACTGGAAACAAATCCACCCATGCATGCATCCTCATTTCATTCTCCCCACCTCTCTGATTTTCAGGCTATAAATACCTGTGACTGAACTTGAGCCAATTCCTTGATACAGTCTCGTGGAAAGACAAAATGCCAGCAGCCTTTGATGCAAACCTTGACAGGAAGTGATGGAGGGTTGCCAAGATAATCCCCATCCCCCTTCTTATTCAAGGTTTGTTCCGTCTTCCATCCTGATTCACACAGTCCTCCCTCTTTTCCTATTCTTCATCCTCTCTGCCTCAAAAGTTTCTCCTTACATCTTGTTTTAAGGAGCCTCAAAATATGACCAGTATCCTAATCTGGCACTGCTTGGTAATTGTAGAGGTAAAATTGAAGGAGGTCAAATTAAATGTATGTCAATCGATCCTGAAATGACGGTCATCACCATTTGGTGTGTGTGTGTGGGGGGAGGGGGGGGGGTTACAAATACCCGGGTAAAACCAGGTATTTCTATTTTCAAAATGTTTGGACGGCTTGAACTACATTCTGTTGTCCAATTTTGTAATACTGGACTTGACAGCTCAGTTCAAGTTAGTTCTTCGTATTTAGGAGTGATAAGTTACGGCAAGCAGCTAAGTTAAATTGAAATCAGGAAGTGGGAATGAGGCAAAATCTGACCGATTGTTTGCATTAAAAAAAACAAAAATGACCAAAGCTTGCACATACAGGCTAATTAAGATCATGTTTTTGGTGTTTTTAACATATTCTTGTGGCATTTTCTCTCACGATAGAGGAAAATGAAGCTTAAAATGACCTTTCTGAGGAGCAGCTGCATCTTAACCCTTTTACAATGGAACTTTGGCTACATTGTCAAAGTTCTCGAAGCTCTTCTACCGTTCACGCAATTAGTGTAATTCCAGTGGATTCTGAAGGGGAGAAAAGCAACTTTGTGCTGACGTGCAACACTTTATCTTTGTTACGTGTTGCTTATCGGTGCAAAGCCGACATTGAAAGCCGCTCCTCATGCATTCAAGCTGATCACTTAAAGGTAGAAAAGTTGGGGTACGTCAAAGGGTGTGAGTTATCTAGGTGTTGTTCACGGCATCTTGGTGTTAAAGGCTTAAGGGGAGCGCAGACGTTTCATGTAGATCCCTTGAGACTTGAATTGTCAGCTCAAGGAACGGTATAAAAATAGAACTTACAATTGTTGCCAGTGTGGTAAATGTATCGCGAAGTATACGTAAATCTGTAAAGATTTCTGTTGTACAGTGCCCTTACACCATACTCTAGTCGTTAGTAAGGTGTGTGCACTGGCCCTTGACTGATCGCGAACAAATACTGCACTCTTGGGGCTTTGCATGCAAATGCACGTGGGACACCAACTCAACCTAGACTCCGTCTTATTTCCCACTTTCTGACACTTTCTGAGAAAAAATGTGCATGAACATGTTAGCTCTATGGGCTCACCGAGTGGTCTCCGACCTTGATTTTTCCGGCGGGCCACATCCGTGCCCATTTTTCGCTCGCGGACATCCTGTATTCACTTGTAAGGGTAGAAATGACTAAGGCTTTAGAAAGTATGGAGTCATAGGTTGTGGTAAAAACAAAGAGATACCCCCATCACATTTGGTTCGGTTTTAGATTAAGAGATCCAGCAGAATAATCTTGAGCTCTTCCAGCACTAGAAGCAATGTTATAATCCTTTCTATTATCCGTTTGTTTCCTAACTCTTTATTTATCCCTTCATCTCCAGTGGATGGAGGTTCCCAGTGCTGTGGCTTGGACCACAGATGCTGTGTGCATTATTGTATTAGTATTGAACTCCTTTTGATGGATCTCCTCAGGAAAAAAAAAATGAAATATTGCAGAATGGGGTGATGTGGGAGTTTGAGCTTGATGCATGAAGATAGATGGAGTATTGGACGGAATAATTTATGAGGGACTCTGCCCGCACCCGGTAGCTCAGGCACAGCAGAGCACCACTGACAGCGCTGAGGTTAGCAATTCAAATCCCAAGGGATTATCTGGCAAAACCAATATCTACCTTTCTTGAACTGGCTAATTGAACAAAACCAGCATCTTTAAACGGCACTTTTGTACCATCTTAACGGGGTGAAACCTTTGCCTGCCACCAATGAAGCCATGCTGGAAGAAAGGCATCAAAGTGCGGTGAGTTCAAAGCTCTCTTCTTTAGAAACCAATGGCAACATTGGCCCAACCCAATGAATATGACGCCCAAGGAAATATATTTCATGGCGCCCTTGTCCATTAGTAGTTTATATAAGCTTAAACAGAATAGGATTTGGTTAACTTTTGCTTGTATGTACTAGTCACTGACCACCACTGACCTCAGATGATTTACCAATCAGAAAAAAGAAAATCCCGAAATAAAACTTCTGTATGAGTTTAGAAATAATACGGATGGAAATACCATTAAAATCTTAATCAGCCTTATGTAAATTAAATGATAAAAATGTGGATTTGACTTGATTTTTAATCTCTATGGTTATATAGAACAGTTAGTACACCTCCGTGGAACCCAAGAACAGACTTATTAAAGCGGTTATCTAAATTAAACGAGTTATTAATTTAACTATAAATACCTGATGTTTCTTTATTTTTTCCCTCTTAACCTCATTTTCCTTGCGCTTCCCTTCTTTTTTTTTCCTGTTCCTTAGACACATAGCATTTTTATACGTGTTTAATCGTTCTCACATTAAATGAAAGTTGCTCCGTCCTCCATAGAGAGTTCGCAGGTACAGACCAGCTGGGAGAAAAAGAGGGGGACAGGGCTTATTTAATGATATATATATTATTTAATAATAATCGGTCATGGATTTATTTTATTTAATTTTTTTATTTTTAATTTAGGAATAATTTAGGATTGTGCTTGTTCCCAGTGTTTGGACATTGATTGTTGTGTCCCACAGGGGAAAATACTGGGACCTAAATGATTCATTCTCTTTGTCAATGATCTATTTAAAGCATGCATGTACAAAGTACGGCCCCTGGTTTGAATGCAGCCTCCAAAATTTCCTGCAGGCTCCTTTCATAAAGATATGCAGCCCCCGGGGTTTTCTAAAAACTGTGTTGAAGTGCGTTTTAAGCCGTTGTAAATCTGTGCCAGCACTGTCGCGCGATCCTTCTGCGACACCGTCTCGCTTGTTTCTAAAATGTTGACTGTAATCAAAATAAAAAAAGTTGAAGTTGAAGTATTTTTTCTGTGAAATATGAAACAACTGTGGCTCTGAATATGTCAAAGAGACTGTGGCTGTTCTCAAGGAGTTATATATCGAGTGGGACGACTTGACAAGACATGCTATCTGAGATAGACTAACTGAGAATGAACAGTGCAAAAAAGTGACAGTCATTTAGGTAATAATGCATTTCGATATATTTGCTTTTGCAATAAAATGTTCATTAAATAGTTCATTTGCATTTAACGTTAATAAAATAGTTCACCTAACCAAATCTGGCCCTCTTTACAAAAAGCCTGGAATTAAGGAATCCAACATAGTAAATTTAACATGTTTGCTGATGACACAATAATTTTTTGTTGTTGTTGTTATGGAGACAAACTACAGCAACTTATAAAACATGTCACTAGGGAAATTGATCACTTGGTCTGATGCAAAAAAAGCTTTGACTAAACTTAAGTAAAACAAAAGCAATGCTGTTTGGTAACCATTATAAACAATACATAAATATTAATATGCACATAAACGGGGTGGAATTTAAAGTAGAAGAAGAAAATTAAAATTTTCATGGGGTTATTACTGTTGACAAACTGAACTGTAATATATATTAGATATCTGCAAATGGAATCTACATTTTGACCCTCATAATGTGTTCTGGTCAAAATTGACTTGTTTTTAAAAGTACAAACTTTGACCCAAAGGCATTATATGGGTTAAAATAATCATCATCTGACTATTGCTGTTGATCTGATAATCACCCACATCTGTTTGTTTGAAAAATTCTTACAACAACCTGTTAAGTCTTTGGCAATTATTCATTTTTAAGCATTACTCAAATTGCAACCGTTATCGGCCGCTAACTGCTAATAGAAGCATGTGGGGGAGGGAGCCCAAAGTGGCGATAGCATTTCCTTCTCTCACTTCTTCCATCGATCCAGCATGAATCTGCAGTAAGCCACGTGAAGACCTCTTTCTATGATTTATAGACCCATGTCTCCACGGAAACCATCAAAGCCCCTCCCTCCCTGCTACCTGCCAGTTCCTCTGCAGCATTATGTATGATACTCCAACTACCACAGGCAGGAGGAAATAAGCCGACTCACAACTGTGAGACCTCAAGAGCCCTTCAGTGTTCAGAAAGACACAAGAGCAGAGAACATCCAGATCCATCCATCATTAGGCTGAAGTGGCAACACAGAAAACTACAATATTTGGTTGGGGAAGAGGTGAGAGACGGCGTTGTTGTCGGGAACATCGACTTGTGAAAAAAGGAGCTCAAAACGTCTCCAAAGAACCAATTCTATTATTTCATGAAATCTCAGAATCGATGATGCTATAAGATCTGATGGATCTATTGGGAAAACTACTTGTTGAAGATGAATGCGTGGTTTTGGCCATTAATCTGTGGAGCTAGTGGAAGGAGATACTGATATGAATTTTAGAAAACGATAGCATTTTGCTTCAACAAGGAAACAATATATTAAAAATGTACATTGAAACTAATTTTTTTAAAGATTTTTAATAATCATCAAGTCCTCAATATATAATGCATTGATTAGCAACTATATATGCCTAATCAGTTCGTTTTTTGTTATCTAACCACAATTGTAAGACATTTTAGCTCATGGAATAGCTTCATTCTTTTGGGTATACAATGAGATTTTATGTTTGGTTTTACATCAAAAGGTAACTTGACCATAAGAACTCATTTTCCTATAAAGAAAACAATGTGGGATTTACTACAGTCCCAGTGACCCACAGAATACATTTGTGTCTTTCTGATGTCACCATGGGTTCAAATCAAGATTTTCTTTTCATTTGTTTGTTATAAAAGGCACCCAAATAATCTATAGTAAGTAATTTTTTCTATTCTAGAACAAAGACCGAAGCAGTTTAAAACTTTTACTGTCAGATAAAAGTGGTTGTTACTGGACTCAAAGGCAGAACAGCTGTAGCGATGACATCCACTTTAAATGTTTGGATGCGTTTTATGAAGTGATTGAAATCAAACGTACAAATCAGGTTGAACTGAATAAATTGATCTGTCAACTTTGAACTGATCAGTAGCTGTAAAACCAAAACAATTCCGATAGTCTGTTGTGTTGGACACGCGTCACTGCAACCATTGACTGTATAAAAGAACTGGAGTGAGTGAGTGTGACTTCACCCATAGAAAATGGCTTCTTTCAGGCTCCAATGAAGTGAAAACGATTTAGCTGCCATTTTTTATTCCATGCAGATGCCGCTATGTTAGAGCCAGATGTCACCGGTATGCCGTGATTGGTCTGAGTCAGTGTTTTGTATCGACACTTGTTGGAAGTCCAACCTGAACGTAAAATGTCAAATGAACATGAACATGATTGGACATGTGGGCCAGCAGGCACCAACTTCTTTTATTGAGGCATCTGATTGGCTAACTTGCTCTACAGAAAAAAATGAAGATTAGCAAGATTTTTTTTTTCTCTTTTATAATTATGAAGCTTTGAGCAAGAATCCTGCAACTTAATGTCTTAAAAAGCCATATTCCATGAGACAGCTACTGTTGGGCGAAGGCGGGTGCACCCCTCTAGAGCGATTGCAATCCCTATGCCGGCTCCCCGGAGGCGAGCTGGCGGCCAGAGACCCGATGAGGAGCCAGCTTACTTAGGCCTCCAGAACTTTGTTATATTTTTCTTATTTTCATCGGGGCAATAATAAAAAAGGCCCCCTGACTTTATTCAAGTTTTTATTTTTATTCTAATGCGGGCAGCAAACTTTTAAACTAGGTCAGAGTGAGAGCACAAATGCAGAGAACACATTTGGAATTTACACTTTAACTTTAGATATGTGCGGCCAACAACTAAATTTAGCCCTGGACGCATTTAAATTACAAGCGGGAAATCAAGCAATGTGCCATCTTCTCTGATGAGCGCGCTGGACGGGGCAAATCAGGGAGCTTGTGCAATGCGGATGTGCTTGTGGGCTGTTGTGACATCATAACGGCTCATTAATTCAAACCGAGCATCTTTAAAACAGTTTGATTGACAGGGATTTAAAAGGAGAAATCCTCAGACATGCAAAAATGTAATGTTTTTTTTATTACATTTATTCCTTTTCATAAGAAAAATGCCACTCGTACAAGTCAAAAGCTTAAAAAAATAGAAGGACTTCATAAAAAAGATAGGACAGAAAGAAAGCTTCTTTTGATAAACAAAACGACTGAGTAATAGCTGTTTATTTCGCAATATGGGATTTTGGCCTTCTTAGAGCCCAAGGGTACTTCCTGTTTGGAACGCCAGGGGGGAGGAGTCATTCAGTCCAGTTCTCATATATAGTCAGTGATTGCAGCAGGAGTTAAGCAAACTTCTCCTTGAACACCCAAGGTAAAAGCTCTCTTGTGTTCGAAGCTAAACTCTGATGCTGCTACTATATTTGAGCCCTGATATTTTTTTATTTTTTTTACCATCACATGAGTTTATATGACTGCACTCAACTGAATTTCCCGTCTCGTCACTATCACCTCCATGTGGGCCAAGCACGTCAAACCCCAAACCAAGAACGTTCACAGGAAAAGCAGTAATCGCACTACTAACTGCCTTACTCCTTCACTTTTAAAAATGGTTCTTTTTTCCTTTCAAAAGGAGGCAAAAAGGGTGTTTTTCTTGGTATATGATGTGATGTTTTTTCCCGTAGAGACCTCTTGTATTAGGATAGCTAAAACGAAAAGAGATGTCAGAGTTAAGTTTCTCCGTTGCAACTCAAAAACCCTAAAGAGGATTAATTGGAAATATTTGACAATAAAGTTCCATAAGTGTCTGAGTCATGACAGCAAATCCGATGTGATGAAAAGCGATCCTGACTCTAATAACAGAGAACAAATCCAAATTTGCAATATGGAACCAAAAGGATTTTTATTTAATCCAAAACTATTAAAAATTCAGAAAAGTAATTATGTCTGAGTGGCGTCAATTAAATACAATTAATGAGAGAAACAACATTTGCTTGTTTTTCCTCCTTAAGCACCCGAGCAGAATAGAAAAAAACGTCACGAGCGACCAGAAAAGTAGGCGAATTCATTGATCTGTCAGCAAAGCCACAGATCCGTGTCCCGTTTTATTCCATTTGCACCAATGGCAGCATTAAGCAGTAATTCTGCAGGATTATTCCACTTGAAATTAGAGGAAGGTTTTTAAGGATTCAGTCGGAGGGTTGCCCTAAAAAGAAAGATACAAGGATGAGTCCTCCGGGGCCTAACGGAGACAAGTGGAGCTGGAAGCTGGCGGTGTGTCGTAATGACAGAAAATGTGCTCATTTTTGGTGGCGGGTAATTTCCAACTCTGTTCGCTTTGCCTCTTCTCTGCGGCACATGCAGTAATTATATTTAAAAGCAGTGTAGGAGGACAAGCCAGGGAAAAACAGGTTACAGGTAATGAAACAAGCGGGGAATATTTGCAGTGTTGACAATAAGCAGGCGCGAACAAAGACGTTTTGATCCTGCTGAGGAGGCGGGCGGATACGCTGACGCCCAGCCGTGATGAATGGTCACTGTCTGAAAGCGCTTCACACCTGCAGGACGTTTCCTGCAGAAAGGAAGGACAGGCTACATTTCTCGGTGTGACATTTACAGTTTTTGACATGCCTCTGCTCAAAAACAGGAGACAAAAAACATCTGTGCTGCCCGATACACAGATGTACGGAGAGCTGTGAGGGCAGGGTGTGGAGCTGGCTAAATATAAAAGGCCAGTGAGTGATGGCGGTGCAGAAAAAGAGAGAGAAATCCTAACTGAACAAACACCACACATGCATTACATTAGCCTATAATTAGCTTTTCCTGTGAGAAAATGAAGTGATTGCTTAAAACGCACAAAAATGCTGATTGCACTACTGCTGTTACAGCATTGTGATTATGAAACGTAACCATTTAACAGAGTTATGCACCAACAAGACACAATGGAACGGTAGGTTTGCAGTGGAGTGGCAGCATCAGGATTTTCTTTATTATTAAACTTTTCTTTCTTTTCTTTACCGTTTCAAACCCTTTAAGCATTTCAGCAGATGAAGCCAATAGGGTGGCAGCAAACTGCAGCTGTAAACTGGTAAGGTCACCCCCCCCGGAAAAAAAGGTTTAGGCCCTCAAGAGCCTGTGACGCGACAACGTGACGCGACAACGTGACGCGACAACGTGACTCGACAACGTGAGCGTGGCGCGACAGCGTGGCGCGACAGCGTGGCGCGACAGCGTGGCGCGACGTGACGCGACAACGTGACTCGACAACGTGAGCGTGGCGCGACAGCGTGGCGCGACAACGTGGCGCGACAACGTGGCGCGACAACGTGACTCGACAACGTGAGCGTGGCGCGACAGCGTGGCGCGACAGCGTGACGCGACAGCTTGGCGCGACAACGTGACTCGACAACGTGACTCGACAACGTGACTCGACAACGTGACTCGACAACGTGAGCGTGGCGCGACAGCGTGGCGCGACAGCGTGGCGCGGCAACGTGGCGCGGCAACGTGGCGCGACAACGTGGCGCGACAACGTGGCGCGACAACGTGGCGCGACAACGTGGCGCGACAACGTGACGCGACAACGTGGCGCGACAACGTGACTCGACAACGTGACGCGACAACGTGACTCGACAACGTGACGCGACAACGTGACGCGACAACGTGACGCGACAACGTGACGCGACAACGTGACTCGACAACGTGAGCGTGGCGCGACAGCGTGGCGCGACAGCGTGGCACGACAGCGTGGCGCGACAGCGTGGCGCGACAACGTGGCGCGACAACGTGGCGCGACAACGTGGCGCGACAACGTGGCGCGACAACGTGGCGCGACAACGTGACTCGACAACGTGAGCGTGGCGCGACAGCGTGGCGCGACAGCTTGGCGCGACAACGTGACTCGACAACGTGACTCGACAACGTGACTCGACAACGTGAGCGTGGCGCGACAGCGTGGCGCGACAGCGTGGCGCGACAACGTGACGCGACAACGTGGACAATGTAAAGCGTCAACGTGACAACGTGACGTGACAAGGTGACGCGACAAGGTGACGCGACAAGGTGACGCGACAAGGTGACGCGACAAGGTGACGCGACAAGGTGACGCGACAGCGTGGCGCGACAGCGTGGCGCGACAGCGTGGCGCGACAGCGTGGCGCCACACGCGACAACGTGACGCGACAACGTGACGCGACAACGTGACGCGACAACGTGACGCGACAACGTGACGCGACAACGTGACGCGACAACGTGACGCGACAACGTGACGCGACAACGTGACGCGACAACGTGACGCGACAACGTGACGCGACAACGTGACGCGACAACGTGGACAACGTGACGCGACAACGTGACGCGACAACGTGACGCGACAACGTGACGCGACAACGTGACGCGACAACGTGACGCGACAACGTGACGCGACAACGTGACGCGACAACGTGACGCGACAACGTGACGCGACAACGTGACGCGACAACGTGACGCGACAACGTGACGCGACAACGTGACGCGACAACGTGACGCGACAACGTGACGCGACAACGTGACGCGACAACGTGACGCGACAACGTGACGCGACAACGTGACGCGACAACGTGACGCGACAACGTGACGCGACAACGTGGACAATGTGACTCGACAATGTGACTCGACAACGTGACGCGACCTTCAACCATACCTGGTTGATTGTTTAAAGCTGCTGCATTTTTAAGATTGCACACAATAACGATTACCAACAACAAACCATAATGTCTGTTAGAGACAATAGATGAAAATTTGAACAAGTTATAATCTCAAATAACAGGATATCCTTCAGTATATTTTCTGTTTTAATCAAGCTCTGTGATGCTGCACAGAAACATTTAAGTGCTTCCCCCTGAAAATGTCAAATCAAGGTGAAAATATACTTTATTTCTTCCAGGGAAATTAGCCAGAAAGGTTCTTACAGCCTCTTGTCTCTGAAAGGTGTCGGCTTTGTGTGGCGGGAATTACAGAGAAATGAGACGACAAATGTCTAACACGTCTTACAATACCCGAGATGGAGGTGGAGAGGGGCGCCGTGAGTCTTTACTCTTCATCCTGCACCTGCCGACGGGGCGGAACAATGTCTCCTCTATTGCTTTCGCAGCTAATTGAGCCTGGGCAGACCGAAGAGCCTGCATTATGATCTGATATCAAAGGAAAGGCTTCATGACAGTCGAACAAGAAAAAGTTCTGAATCCTTTTTCTCATAGATCACCTGCAAACGCTTCCAGTCTTTTGCCTTCTCTACAAAAATGTAACCCTTGAACACCTGTGATGTTGCCAGGAACATAAAACATACAATTTTTTTTGCACTACAGGGCGTACCGTCAATGGATGGTCTATTTTTTTCATACTTGAGTCATCTATGAGGCTCAACGCGCATTAAGTGAGACAAAAGAGTCAGAGATAAATCCGTCAGTCAGCAGGAATTTACTACATTCACAGTAATTCTAGAACTTGTTTATAACAAGCTACACATTTTTAGTAAGTCCGACACCGCTACACATTAGCCATGTTAGAAGCATTACAGGTGTTTACTCCCAAACTTGTTTGCAATATGGATAAAAAGACTGACACTACTAAAACAAACATTATTGTGACTACGCTAACTCCTAACCCTTTTAGTAATGAATGAAAAAGTAAGTCAGACACCGCTACAGGTTAGCCATGTTAGAAGCATTAGAAGTGTAAGCTACATTAGCGTATTTACAATACCTGTAACTCCCAACCTTGTTTTTAACACGTAAAAACAGATTGATACTATTAAAACAAACGTTACTGTGACTACCCTAAGTCCCGACCTTGTTAGTATTTTGGTGTTAGTGTTAGCATGTTAGTAAAGTATTAGAAAAGAAAAACACAGTCAGACACCGCTACATGTTAGCAATGCTACAAGCGTTAGCAGCATAAGGATGTTCACAATTTCTGTCACTCCCAAACTTATTTACAACATGTACAAAAACAGACTGATAGCCCATCGCAAAAACACATGTTACTGTGACTAGGCTAACTCTCAAGATTGTAACATAAAAAAAAAAAAAAAGTTCCACATGCTACACGTTAGCCACAGTAGCATATTCACAATAACACCAAACTGACCGTTTTGACAGGAACCTGTGTCGAAATTGCTTTAACAGCAGTAAGTACAACCAAAATGAATTCATATAGTAGGTGCTCTGGATAACGAAGTGTATTGCTTTTTGAAAAAATATTTATATTTTTTTAAATGTGCCTTATAGTGCGAAAAAAATACTCTAAACTACTGCAACTTTTTGACCATTTATGCAATTTCCGTATTTTTAACTGATTCTGAAGCGGAGAAAAGCTGCTTTTGTCTACATCAGGATCAGCTGATCTATATTGATTGCATCCTGACTTCACAACTGTAAAGTGTTGCGTTACAGCGCAAAGCTCTTTTCTCAGCTTTAGAATCCATTGGGATTAATTGCATGAACGCTTCAAAAGCTCTGGCGTTAAAGAGTTTAAGGGGCATCATATGTTATTATCCCCAAAAAATGTCTAAACAAAAGATTTAAACACAGAACCTTTTTTCTACAAAAGTATTTTAAATAGCTACTTGCACAAACTGATGACACAAAAAGTCCAAAATGGCAGTTCACTAAGCCCCTCCCTCCTGAACAGTGTGCCGTAAGCGGTTGATTTTTTAAAACACAAACTTGTAAAACTCTTTGGTTGCTTTAAAAAATACATATTCAAATAAAATCACATCTTTTGTCAGAAAAATGCCACATGTGTGTCATCCAAACAGAAATCCTTCAGTGCTTTAAAAGATTCAGGGTTATGTTCAGGGAGAAAAAAACTCACTTTTATCCATGCAAACCGTAAATTTCAGATCAGTTAAAGTAATCCCTATGAGATTAGGTTTAAGGACACCAAAGACATATTTACCTTCAAACTCATTTCATGGGTAAAAAACAATTGATAAAATGTCCTGCTGGTCCACAATTGTTGCTGATTTGCAGCTATTTCTTATCATGAATGTAGGTTTGTCTTGCCAAAAACTTAAGGCAAACATTTTCCACGTGCACTTAGGATGAGGTCATGAGTTATGTGAAGAAACGTTATCCCAAAAGAAAACAGGAAAAAACTTGGGAGTTGATTTAAAACTTGAGCCCTTTTATCTATCATTCAAAAATTACTCTTATAAATTAATCATATATGTTATTAACCCTTTAACACCTGAGCTGTCACCGGTGACAGCAAAATAGGACAGTTTTCAAAACTACCGTAACTCTTCGACCGTTCACGCAATTGACATAATTCCAACAGGTTGTGACACCGAGAAAAGTGGCTTTGCATTCTAACCAACTGGTTTTACGTCAATTACTTAAACACTTCACTAATGTAAAATTTTGAAATTTTCTCAGCTTCAGAATCCTTCGGGATTGTGGAAGTGCGTAAACATTTGAAGAGTTACAGTAGTCAAAAGAATGTCAACACTGCAGCGTTGAAGGGTTAATATAAAAACTTGACAAATGTAGACATTTGAACTGAAGGGATAGGACTTGAAAGTCAAATACAGAACTTGTATATTTTGTGTCATACACGCGACCAGACCCCAGTGCTCACTTACCATCCTCTGTTGGCACGTAGATATTGAGGTAGAGGCAGTCTTCACTCTGGTTCTGGATGTATCCCGCTGCCACATCCAGGTTATCCGTGAACCACACTGGCAGCATGATTTCTGGAAGCACCCCGTGTATGTTCTGAGGGCACACAGGGGCAAACTGGGTGGCATTGCGGATCTCCTGCCAGGATCCCGGCGCTTCAGGAGGTTGGAAGCGGCGGTCGCCGATGGGGGCTGTGGCATAGGGAACTCCCAGGTATTGTTCAACTGGGCCGAGAATCTCATTGTTCAAGTCCTTCTTGATGCCTCTGATCTTGCCGTAGTTGGTGTTGACGATTGGGTGCTTGGAAGGATCCATCCTCTGACACGAGGTCAGACTAAAGATCAAGCTGAGGCCTAGGATACTTATAAAGCACCAGTCTGTCATGAGTCTAAAGTGGTGTATCCTTGATAACAAACCCTGCCGAGTTAAAGGTAAGGGGTTCATGGCTGGAGTCAAACTGTGAATCACTGTTCTGATTTTCCAAGACGAACGAGGATTATAGACAAAAGCAAGGTGCGAAAACCATGCTATTCTGATACAACAAAACCAGGTGGGATTGACCAAAGCCTAGAGATGAGTGGTAATCCAGGATTGTTGGGGCCTTGATTATTCAGTGACATATCTGAGAAGGTGCTCTTTGAAACGCTTGGTCAGCCATGGTTCTGTTGCGTTCCATACCGCTTCGTCTTCCGTAACCAAGAGTGTTGCATCAGCAGTAAACTCTAAGAAAGGAGGAAGCAAAATAGGGAAGAAGAGGATTAATGAAACTCTAATGACCTCCAATGCATAATTTTTATCTTAGACGTCAAGCAACTGTAGAAAGAAAAGTTCAAACACTGAAATAATTAAACGTTAAATATCTTGGAATGGCTCGAACAAACTGGGTTAATTTTGGAAACAACTGATTTGTTTCACACCATTACATCACCATGAAAAGGTTTGAGGCACATTTTGTTTTCATGCATTGTGGCAGCATTATCTGAGGATACAAATCCTCAAATAGTTGATATTGATGGTACATATCTACTGCATTATGCCTGGAAAAGCTAGATTGAACATGTTCCACCTGTCCTGACGTGAACTGTATGAAAACAGACATCCAATCCTTCCTAGTCATCTGTGTTTAACATGCCAGCTTATTCCTATGTGGTTCAAATCTCTGCCTAAAGCTAATGCAGTCCAGCGGACGCAGTCAAGCCACTTCCCCTGGCCTGATCTAATAATGCCATCACTGATTCCTCGACATTTACGGTTGTTCATGTCCTTTAGGCTTTGGGAGATGATGTACAGTAGCCAGAGGGCCAGAAGAGGAAAGGACAGAGATTAGGGTGAGCCTTTCACTACCCATCAAGGTCAGAGGTCAATAATGTGCGCCTATAAGCAGCTTACAACGGGCCGGGACGTTTTCTAGCTGAAAGCAGAAGACAAGGACGCACACATGTGCTCTGTAAGCCAGGGCTGACCCACAGATGAAAGAGAGCCAACGCGTGGTGCACTCATTCGTGTAATCTAATGCGGAAATGTGCAAAGCCTCGTGTAACGGGATCAATACATGAATGAATCATGGGAGTGATAATACAGCTGTGATATTGTTGGCTCTTGTTATGTACTGTACACAGAACAACACAATCTGCTTGTGTTAATTGCCCGTTTCCATCCAAAACTGAAGAGCGTCACTGCTTCAAGCTCCTCTGTACTTTCTGGTACAATAGTTGCGACACCATGAGAGTCTTCAGGCATACTCCACTGCTGTTTTAAGAGTATGGGTGGTGCCATACTTTTTACATTCCCATTTTAACACAACCCACCACAAAAACACCTGAGGGTGGGACAAAAGAGATAAAATTCGAAGAAATACAAGGTATAACCAAGAAAATAATCTTGAAATAATCACCGAGGTTTAAAGGAACCCTGCAAACATGCCGTAAAATTAGTATTATCAGAGTTCTAAATGAGTCTGAGTCATTGCTGTGGGTTTATCAATTCGTCACAATTAATAGGTGGAATCCGACTGAGTGGTATTGCATAAATGTCCCAAAAAGCTTTGTTAAAATACTAAAATGGAAGTTTATGCACATCATAGTAAATGGTTAAAATGCAACGATTCACTTTCCAATCAGTTCTGTTCAAACTTTAATTTGTGTGCCATGATTGTGTTTCAGCTTGATATATGATTTGTGCATTACAAAACAACAATAAAAAAAACAAAATCCAGAATAACAATAAGCAAATAATGAAAAAAACCTTTCAGTTGGCTTATACCAAGCCTGGTGAAATGCAATAAAAACCAAAATAATATCTCCTTAAATTCAGCTGAATACATGTTTTACTCTTTCAATGGTCACATACCAGTATGCAGTAGGGATGCAACGATTCAGTTTCCCCATTATTTGGTTGAATGGTGTAATATACAGTTTAGCTTTAAAGCAAGAATTTTGGCATCCCTGGGAAATGGTACATGGTGTACACTAATACAGCAGTTCCTTTTCTACATTCCTTGAAGGCCCAAAGCACTTTACAGTCAAAGTCCCATTCACCCATGCAGACACATTCGCACCAGATCTGCTGCCTAACACTGGTGTTCAGTGTTTTGCCCAAAGGACACTTCAATACAAGGGCGGGCAAGTTGGGGACCGAACCTGCGATATCCCAAACAAAGGTTGA
The DNA here is from genome assembly GCA_023969325.1 of Oryzias curvinotus. Classification (NCBI taxonomy): domain Eukaryota; kingdom Metazoa; phylum Chordata; class Actinopteri; order Beloniformes; family Adrianichthyidae; genus Oryzias; species Oryzias curvinotus. The sequence continues at coordinate 5,430,666 of CM043723.1, read as the reverse complement.
CCTCTCTACCTCTGCAAGGTCATTAGAAAGAATACTTTTAAAAATGCCTCATAAGCAGGACAGCAGACACACTTAGGAAGTCCTTCTGGAGAGTGAAGTGGCCTGTCTGAGGAAAAGCATGGTCATGCGTTATCACTCACATTTGTCTGATACCATAATTGTCTGTGACTTTTCTGCCAACTATTGGACACATTTAGCCGCTTAAAAACATTCATAAAAACAATGTACCTTATAGAGGAAAAACAAGGGGGAAAGTAAGCGACCTGAGATTGAACCTTGAGGGACACCAAAGTTAATTTTATAACTTTTGGTAGAAATAAAAAAGTGACAAATTTTATGCTATATCACAAAAAGCACTTTAGGAAAGGACATTTCTGAAGATAAGTGTCATAAAAAGCAGAGAGGTATCTTTTACATCTGTGGTCTAGTGTGTGTGTTTTGCAGTAGGGCACTCAGAGGACAGGTTGGTGCTCGCTTCTCATTTTCTTTATCTGTCATGATGTCCACATACGTCTGAAAGTATATATGCTCTCAGGGCAGGGATGTGAGCAGCACAATGCATGCTGTAATTAAACCGCTGAGATTCTCGGGGCCGGCGAGCTTAGGAGAGCGCGCCGAGCCGAGCCCTTCACTCACATTCACACATGAAAGAGACTGTGAGATTGAGAGGCACAGATGAAAATGTTGAGGAAGAAAAGAAGCGCGGATGGTAAGAGACCAACAGGAGATGAAAGGTGAGACTGTTGATGTCGAGGAAACAAGTTCTGTTAATGAAAAATGTTCCCCCACGTCAGCAGAGACCTTTCAGCATCCTTGAATAAAAGTAATGTCGAGCCTGAAGGGTCTTGAAGATGACATTAATAGTCCTCCTTTCAAAGGCTTATGGCGGATGTCAACCGGACTGCTGGTGCTCTAAAGCCCACCTCCATTCTGAGGGGGCATGAAAGGCACTAGAGACTCACAGAAGACAGAATCTCTGGTAAAAAGCCAAGACACTGGCAGATATGAGGCTTCCTGGAAGGACCTCCTGAATTTCAGGGTGCATCTGAGTGTTTAATTGCTAACTGGCTCAATTAGAGGGTCTAATTGGTCCAGCTTTGCTGTGAGCAGTGGGAGAGCTTAAGTGATTGATGAAGCAGAGAGAGAAGAAAGGGGCGCCAGCCCAGCACAGAAACAGAGCTATGCAGAAATTAAAAAAAGAGTTCAGAATATTTTTCCTCCACCTCCTGTTTTTTGGAGCGTGCTAAAATGGGGGTACTGAAATAGAAAAAAGAAAAAAAAAATAGAAATCGTACCACATCCCTTCATCCTGCACCTTCTCTTTCTAATCTAATAAATTGAATAAAAAGATGCTTTAATCCCAGGAGGACAATGCAATACAAAAATGAGAGAATCTATTTTCGATGGTTGGCCTCTTTACTGCCGTAGTACAGTTACTATTACTGCAACTGTGTCAATAAATCTGAGCACAAAGAGATCCATAAAAAGACCTTTCAAATTTACCCATGGCACTGCAGTCTGCCACAACCAAGGGTGTTCACACTCCTAAAGGAGGAAAATGTTGGGATTTCAAAAAAACGGTAGCTCACTGCAACTTTATCTGGGACCACCAGAGTCCATAGAACATACACTATATTGCAAAAACAGATTAGCTCATCCATCCAAATAATTGAATTTAAGTGTACAAAGATGGTCAAATGTTCCCCTAAAAATAGTCTTATACCTATGGAAAGCCTTTCCATGGAAGTAGAAGTGGTTATGGCGCCAAAGGCTGGGCAGATGTCAAACTGAACCCTCCATATTATGGAAGAGATGTGTGTGAAGATGAACAAATTCTATAAGTAATAGAAGTCTTCATTTGTTCTGCGTAGCTTAAAGTTGACCCCTAATTTAGCTTTTTACTGATACCAGCAGAGAATTCAGGAAACTCAGAAGAGGAAATCCAAGTTCAAAACAAATCCACTGCTCTATGTATAAAAATCCTCACAATGAGATCATTTGTATTTTTTGTTTTTGTTTTGTTTTTTGAAAAAGGTGCATCATAAACAGCCATAAATCACAGTATGCAGGGAACTGGTTACCATGATTCTTCTAGTGGTGGCCTTCCTATCATCCACGATCAAACGATGAAGATGTCAAGTCAAAAAGACGCATTTCTCCAATAGCAGTTGGTCTCCTTTCAATGCCGGCCTAATTCAAATAATCTTTTAGAACCAAAGCCTGGGCTATTACTGGAAAATACATGGTAATGTACTTTATTGTATTGTATTCCATCTCACGTTAGAACTTTTCAGCCTAATGAGCACTTTTATGAGAAATTCAGACTGTTGTAGGCTAGTGTTGATACCATCATTGGCAAGACGTCAACTATACCATGTTGTGCATGCTATAATACTGTAACCACTTTAGTTACTACTGTACTGCACTGATCGTTTCATTTTTCATTAAATATTCTTCTGGCCTTGTTGTCTACAATTTGTGGTGGTCAATGTGGTTTCGGACTGCATTTTACTTCTAAATGGACACCGTTTACCCATCACTATCCTGTCTGGTAAAATGCTGCTGATGTTACTGTCTTCATACGGCTGTTAAAGTTCAGGTCAGAGTCATGCTCATGATTACCCCTAGGTTTCTGACTTGATTTGAAGGTTTTAGAGAAAGAGAGTGAAGGTAACTGCTGACACTTTCTCTTTGCTTTTGTGGACCAAAGACAATGACTTCTGTCTTGTCTGAGTTTAGCTGGAAAAAGTTGCAGTCAGTGACACATAGATCTGAGTATCGTCTGCATAGTTGTGATAAGATGTTATTACTGCAAATTAACCTACCTAGTGGCAGCATGTAGAGGTTGAACAAAAGGGGTCCCAGGATTGATCCCTGGGGCACACCACAGTGGTCATGCAGTCTGAGACACAACTCCCAAATTCAACAAAGCATTTCCTGTCTTCTAGATAGGACTTGAACCACCTAAGGGCAGAACCAGAAATTCCAACCCAGTCTGGGAGTCTATGTAAAAGGATCCTATGATCAACAGGATTAAGACGGTGACTTTGCCAGCGTCAATGTTTAGGCGGATGTTGTTAGTTACCTTGATAAGAGCAGTTTCTGTGCTACGATGGGGTCTAAAACCTGATGTGCACTGCTTTCATCATAATATAATGCTGTGCTGATTTAAGTAACCCCTAACCATAAACAGTACAGTACCATACCACATTTTACAGCCAAATTTATTCAGTTTACACATCACCATTGCATCGGAGAACCAAAATAACAGACCATCTCCAACAATCGCTGATTTTTTTAAGCGCCAGTCATCCTAATAGTTATTTTCGTAAATGACAGGGCTACTATTGAGTTATATGCTTTAGACGTTTACATGGTGGAATCTAAATCTCTAAAGGCTCTAAAGAGATAGAAAATAAGAAAATCTGTCTGTGTCATTAATGAAAAAAAAAAGAATAAAATCTACTCAAAATAAAATCCGAACTGCTTTCAAATTCACACATCTTTCTGTTATGATGTTTCTCTCGTCTATGGGTGAACAATTTTCTGCCTCATTAATGACAACAAGTCTCACCAGAGATGCCGGTTCACAAATTATTACTCATGCTTTATTATATAGCTCTGAAGTTCAGAATAATCCACGCTTTGATGATGTAGCCATTAGAGATGGGGAGAGGCATGAGTGCTGCATAAAGAGCTTGGGTTTTGTGGGAGGTTTTTTTTTGCAATAAGAGCAATGGCATCTACTTCAGTCAAACCACCAAGTCTGTTTTTCTAATCAGTGTAAGCTAAGAAAAAATAAGTATTTCATTTATACAAATTGACTGTCAGTTTTACTATTCTGATTCAGATTACTTTATTGAAAGACTGTTTTCAAAATAAATCTATAATTTATGTGATTAAAGCAAGATTTTCAAAAATGTTTTAGTGTTTCATTAAAAATTGAAGCCTGGAACAATGAAAAAAGGGAATATTTTTGTCCAAAACCACTTTTAAAAAAAGATTTAGATACAGTCTACCCATTCGTGTTTTGCTAAGCTTTTTCTCTAAGCTTATTTTGTTGAACACATGTTTTGACATAAGTGATCGATGGGACAGATGTGCCCTTGGCTATAGAACATTAAATATGAAGGAGTGAGTGGAATCAGATTTCATTAATGTTGTTTGAAGAATCACTTTTTTATGTGTCTTGTATAGTTTCCCTTAACGGATTGTCATTAGAATAGAATGTACGATTGTTATTCGTGTGGCAAGTGCTCATCAGGCTATTGGAGGTTGCATGCATTAATGACGTATGGGTGACACTGTGGTATGGTGCCCTCATGCCACAATCTAGTCGATAGTAATACTGGCCCCTTACCGGGACACTCTATTCCAATATGTTTTCAGCCAGGACACAGACCGCAGTTTTTAGTTTCTCCTTTGATATGGGACTTCCATGAATCAAGAAGGACCCTATCAGTACACCACTACTAAATCCGAGTCCTGGATTGGTCAAAGTTTGACCTGGTTTAACTTTAAGTGGCCCGTTCAATAGCAGTGTGTTTTTTTTACGTACAAACCTGAAAACGGTCTTAAATGTGTGTAGCGACGTCTGAACGCAGAGACTTTTGAACACGCATCTACATAGACTTTTCATTAGACAGTGGTTGCTTGGACGTTTGTTACCCAGGCCGGAGATTTTGCCGCAGCTATCACCTGAAGAGCTCTGATGGGTTTCTGGAGCAGGGATTTGTAGAATATGAGGGGCACAAAAAAAAAAAAAAATCAGTACAGTTCGTCTATATCTCACCTACGTTACCCTTACTTACAGTTGCGTGTTGTATAAGTGTCCACAATAACGTTTTGTCTGCAGAAATAAAATATGCATGAACATTTTCACTTAACGACTTTGATATTAAGGTTTTTTGAAATTTAGGTTTGTCCATAGGATGCTAGTATCTACCCGTAAGAGTAGTTCTAACTACATTTTTAAGTAAAATATCTTTGTCAAAGCAGGAACATAAATTAAAATAAATGTGTTTCCTGTCACATGAGGCTAAGAATAATGTCATTTATATCTTCAGCTTTTCAATTGACCTCTGAACAAACATTTAGGCCTGATGTAAAACGGAGACAGAAAACAGTCATTCAATGTCAGTCAAAGTGTGTAATAGACTCATCTCCAGCAAATGTCAAGATTTCCTTTGGCCGAAGTCTTTCCTCCACTATTTCAGGCCTTCACTAAATCAGCTCCAGGATCACTGTCCCACTATTGTATCCATCACTGCTCTGCCCAAGAGCTTACCAAGCACAATCTCACAACCACAACTACCAATTCCAGCCAACCCTACTCCAACACAGCTGCAGAATCCCCTGAGTAGTTACTTACCACCTCTTCCTTGCCGTTCCCCCGGCTGGCCCGTCAGGACAACTGAAGGTTCAGCATCACGTCAGATCCTAAGGTTCCAAAAAAGCGTTGTGCTCATAAACACTGGAAGTCTGGACGGTTCGCTTGCTCTCACCTTTGCAGATGACGCTATGATACAGCTGATCATTTCACTGATTCTACAACCATTGGAGTGTCTTTGCTGTGTTTCAGAGGCCAGAGCATAGTGTAGCAGGTGAATGGAAGGAAAAGGCTCTTTCACCTCAGCAGATGCCACATTAGTGCCAGAATGGAGGTGAGTACAAGCATGTATGTGTGTGTTTGCTATCCAGCTGACAGACTCTGTGTGGGATCTGAAAAGGAAAAAGCCGGCAGGCAGGTCAGTGGTTGCTTTGGTTGCGGTTAATCCTTCATTTTTGTTATTTTTCTCCCTCTGTCTCTCTGTATTTGTGTGTAAAAGAAGGCTGAGCAGAGATCACACACTAAGCTGAAGGGAGGAAGAAACCGGATAGGGTGGCTAATTTAGACAGACCCAAACAGTTTGACACGACCACATCTCATCGAGATACGCAAACGCCTCTAACAGGAAGGACGGTGATGAAGTACGGAAATAAAAAGATGGTAAAGGATATGCAAGATCGTCTTGAACTAGAAGTTTATGAAATTAGGTGTGTCGTAATTCGCTACTAGCTATGTTGTGCATTGTATCGCGCGTTTGAAGGTTTGTAGTGCCATTTGAATCTACAATTCTAACGCCCTAGAAATTTCCCAGAATTATCTGCCAAAAGAGAAGTTTGCAATGATACTCAATAGATTGGTGAATATAAACCACAATGCATTGCATTTGAACAAACGTTTTCCATAAACCATCTAAGTTATCATCAACAGAATACAGAAGTAGTCTTCGTAAAATATATCTTTTAGGTTTTTACTTCTTTTTTACTTTTCCGTTTTAAAAAAAGTAGTGAGCATGCTGTCCGAATTGATTTGGAAATGTAGATAGTCCCATATAATATATACCGTAGATTTTTTTTTAGTAGTTAGGGAGCAGGGAGGAAATTCAGATTTCAGTGTTTTTTTTAATACATTAAGAAAAATAACCAAAAAGTTTATAGTTTGTTGATTTTGAGGTTTCTTTATTCAGATATATTCGTACATGTGTTGGGTGATATTAATGCTTTTATGCGCATTGTGGGTGTAGAGTCAAAGAAAAACTACATCTGCAAAACCATCATTTCAGCTCATTGTCCTGCATGCATCACTATGTACTTAATGATCTGTTATAGATTCAAATGAAGGCGGTATGGGAGTTTGGATTTTTACGAAACAGAAAGCCCGCAGGAATAATACGATTCTTTATCCATATAATCTCCTGTTAGTTACAAACAGCTGCCATAGTTTCACTCTACAGGACCTCCAGGGTTCATCCTGAAAAGGAAAAGATCTGCTTTCTGCTGAAGGTACGGAAGACAGAACGTGCCAAATTACAAAACAAAAAGAGCATTATTTATAGGTTTTAACACAATAACACTGTGTGAAACATCAACACAAAATGAAACGACCAATTATGCATTAAAATCTTTTAGAGACATATGTATACAATTACATTTATAATAAATAACAGTTGTTTATTGTAACTCGATATCAAAACTTTGAATTCCATTTTATTTAAACTTTGTTTTTTTTCTTTTAAAGTATATGTCAATTTTGTCAAACTTATGAAAATGTGTTTTAAAATTTAAGTAATTAAAAATACATAAGTATATAATTGATAATGGCTTTAGTCAAAGGGCATATTTTACTTTTCTCATAAAGTTAGACATAAACTGAAATGTGAAAGTAAACTTTTTTTGTGTGTAAAATGTACACCGTTAGGTCTGAAGTAGAATCTATATAAATATACACACACACACATATATATAAACACACATACATATATATAAACACACATACATATATATAAACACACACACATATATATATATATATGAGACGCATTTTTTTTATGTACCACTTTTAGTTTTTTTTTATTGTTGCCAATCATGAATTTAAATTAACAAATGTTTTACTATATTTACTATATACTATATTTAAAAGTATATCAGAATTATTTATTTATGGAAAAAAATATATCAGTATAATCTTTCTTCTACTTTTTATATACATAACTCACAGTAATCATAACATTTTTGTAGTTGAATGCATTAGCAACTAACAGTGATGTTCAACACATTATCATGTTTAATTTTTAATGTTTAATTACTTTTAAGATTATTATGATTTTCTATGAATGAAACATTTGTTCTGATGTGCTTTATTGATAGACTGATTTTCAAAAATTGCAACAAGAAGGTGTTGACTACATTTTAGACGCAAATATGACTTAAGTTTGATCTTAATTATGGCAAAAGCCTTATTTTTTTGTTTGACTCAAAACAGAAATAAATACTTTAATGTTGTTCAATGTGCATTGATGGATAAGGGCAAGAGTTCCGCCAACGTTGGATTGGGTTGGACTTTTGTTGAGCCGTGTCTCTACAAAATAAAGCGTTTAGACTTTTCATGAAATTCAACAAGTGTGGCCCATTTTTTTCTGTTTGGATGAATTGCTCGTTGTTTGGCAGACACCCTTCATTCCGGGTGGAAACTGGAACAGCGGAAAACAATGGACTGTAAGCTCCACCACTGTGGAGAGGAGGCCGTCGTGGAGAGGGGAGTGGGAGCTGTCACCGCTTTTGTTGGCCGTACAGTAACGGAAATCTGTGTTAAGGAGGGGATGTTCAGGCTGCGAGTCACCGAAGCGCAAAATTGGAAACAATGTGTCTGAGAGAGTTAAAAGCAAACATTTACAGGCTTTAATTTGCATTGGGAGCGCGGTTTCCGGCGTGGGTCGTCTTCAGTGGGAAACAGAGGGCCGCTGGTCGTAATTAGACTCGCAGTGGTAGATTAATCACAGGCTGACGGTGCAGCTTTGACGTCGCACACAAACAGCTAGACGCAGCCCCGTCACTTCGTCTGGCTTGCATGATAGAAACACTCTGGATGGTTTTCCTCTCCCCCAGAGAGGATGAGCATCTCTCGCTGCCTCTTCATTTCACCGGGCGTGAACTGGCACAGACTCGCCATCTCGCTCTGATGACTCCCTGCTCCTTATTCCTGCCTGATAAATCTCCGCCCCTCCCACTCCTGACTTGCCCCGCCCCCAACCTCCGGTGCTGGAAGTTGCAGAGGACAACGTTGGCCGACGTTTCTACGGAAAAAGTCCCCGCGGGCTGGAGGACGCCGCCCCGGTGCAGTAAAACGCCAGAGCCACAGTTGGCTTGAAAGCAGAGCCATTAAAAGTGTTCAATATATCATAAATATTTTACCGTCTTCTAAGTGGTTTTGACCTTGCCTCGCAGAACGGTAGGTGATGTCATAGCCAAGAGGAGACATGAGCTGAGCTTTAAACCTTTTAGAGATTTTTACTGCCAACTAAATTACAGGAAAATGTTTTTCTTTTTCCAGAAGAGGGTACAGCATTTCACAGTGGGACGTAGACAGCAGGATTTCCATCTCGGACATGTTGGATGTGATCAAATCTATCAGATTACAGTACAGACCAAAACGTTTGGAAACACCTTCTCGTTCAAATGAATGGGAATGGGAAGGGGTGTCCAAACTTTTGGTCTGTACTGTATGTGGATGTATTTAGGCAAAAGTGAGGAACATTGCTTTAAGCGATCAAAATTCCATGAATACGGTTTTATTTTTTTGACCTCCTTAACACCAAAGCTGTAGCTCAAGGAGTAGAGGTACCCAATGTACGCAATTAGGGATGGGTAGAAAAACTCGGTGTAAATCGCTGGGGTTCTATTCGCTTTTGCTGTACAATTCAAGCCGATCAATTTGAAGTATGGGTCAAAACTTATAAACTTGTTCTGTCCAACAATGGAGCAAACAGATGAGAGCTTAGAGGTGATTTTTTAGACGGCCTCCAGCTATTCCCTCTTCTTTCTTTTTAAGACCAACATAAAGTACACGCTATCTTTAATATTCCTCTTAAGCGGGTGCTGTAGGTCGTCTCCATGCTCTGGATCTCGATCGGTCTTTTCCGCTCTTCATGTTTCACTCAGGGCGGATTCGAGTCAGCGTTCCTCCGCAACAGGCCTCTGCTGAGCTGGATCAGGTGTGTGGAAGCAGGGAAACATGTCAAACATTCATGTTTAATGAACACCAGCACGGTGCGCAAAAAGATCCACGGATTTCCCAGCAGCCCCTCCCATAACTGCTCTGTAACTAATTTATTTCTCTAGAAAACATTAAATATTTCATTCTTATTCAAAAATCACTTAAAAAAAAAAAAAAAAAGAATTAACCCAATTTCTTTGAGCATATCGGCTATTACTCAGCGCTGTTTAACCTTTACTTCCTAATTAGCACTTTTATGCCTTAATTAACCAAAAGTTTTGGGAAGAAAAACAGCTTCTATTGACCTGGGTCAATTTTGACCCTAACACAATGTAAGGGTTAAAAAAATGAAAACTATAACAAATATCTACATGGCTAGAAATGACCACTGAACTAGACTGTAAAGCTTTGGATCGGAAAGTTCATAAAAATCTGGAAAAGCTCTCACTGGTCTCACAAGATTTAGTCCTAAAATGTCATTTTTGCTAAATATATGGTGCAAACAGGCTAAAGTGTGTAGAAGTACTGCAGAATTGTTTCCTCACAAGCTTTTCTTGTTGGTGGAATATCTCTAAAGAAGAAAAGACAGAAAAATCTGCATCCATCTGCAAACTCCAGATGCAAACAGCTGCTCCATCTCCATGGTGAGAGTGGAGCTGGGCAAAAATGAGCCCCCACCCCCAGAAATGCATCAAAGACCTACTGCCAAGATTAAAAGGAGGGTGGCATTTGAAAGTGGGTGAGTAGGACACCCGGTGCACCAATGGGGATGGACGGCGAGGCCGACGGCAACCCGAGGCACGGATTCCCGCCCTCGCTGCAGCTCGTTCACAGAACAGAGCGGAGGACGCGAGCTGCAGGAACAAGCTGCACTCTTCCAGAAACCTCCAGGTTCTGATCCAACACGGAGAGGAGCCACGTTTCCAGCCAGAAATGAAAGGGAACGTGTTTGCCGTTCAAATATTGACGGGGAAGATTACAACGTTGTGCAAACTGAAACAAATCTGCAATTTTCCAAATGAAGTGTCACCTTATCTCTACAGAAGGTAGAAATGAAGACGTAAACAAGCTAATTAGAAAGCTTGATCAGGATTAGGAATGTAAATGCTTGTTTTTTACTTATGCTTATTGTTTCAACTAATGAAATGTTTGGCGGGTTGGGTTTTCTGTGGGTGCTCTGGTTTCCTGCCACAAACCCAAAAAAAAAAAAACCCTCATTGGGCGACTTGTGACGCATATGCTACCTTAACACAAGACGTGGTTTAACCCTTGTGCTATCCTAGGCTCTTTAACATTGGGAGTGGGGTCATCTAGACCCACTAGACAGTGCTCTGAACCTTTTTTCTGCAATGATTTGTGGTCTTCACTGGTGTCCATGGATTACATGAAATCCTCTCCACCTTTATCCATCTTTGTCATGGTAGGGAGAACACGTCAATGGAAGGGTGGGATCATAGGATAGCACAAGGGTTAAAATATACTGTTCACAGTGGACGAGCAGGGAGGGGCTTCTTCTTCTGCTGTTTACTATCGAATGTTCACACCTATAGTCCAGAGAGGCTTTTTTCGCAGCGCTATTCCAATATATGAATGACTTAAGGTCAAAAGCTGCAACTGATCATTTCTCCTCTGTGATCAATTTTCAAGTGGTCGGCTCTTCAGTAAGTTGAAAAGGGCGCTACCCGTACATCCCTACGAAATCCGAGTCTTTCATTGGTTTAACCTTCAACGCGCGTTCAGTGGGTGAAGGTTTTGTCTGTAGGGCCTGAAAACTGTTCTAGAAACTTGCGTAGCGATGTGTGAACTCAAGATTTCTCAACATTTTGCACATAGAGCCTGAAAACCGTCGTGAACGTGCGTGAAAGCGAAAGCCAGGAATACGTAGACTTACATGGACTTTTCACGGGCAGAGGTTGCTTGAACGAACGTCGCCTAAAGCGATTTGAACTTAGCTTAGAAATGTCCCCTAGGCGTGAACATGAGTGTGTGCTTGTGTGGCCCTGGGATGGACCAAACCATCCATCAAACCATCCAAGGTGTACTCAGCCGTCACTCATCAGCTACTGGGATAAGCTCCAGGAACCCTGTGACCCCAAAATGGATTAAACCGGTTTATAAAATGGATAGGTGTGTAATTCAACATGCTGCACGGTGGTGCAGCAGTTTGCACTCTTGCCTTGCAATGAGAAGGTCCTGGTTCTAATGCAGGTTCTGATTCCTAGGGCAAGTTAAAACTGACCAATCAGATGTCTTGTAGAATAAATAATAAAAGAAAACAATGTCCAATGTATGAATAGAAAATGATACTTTAGATTCAGATTTTTGAAAATAATCCTGATGTCCTCCGGTTTCCTCCAACCAAAAAAACGTCTAAAAACACGCCCAATAGGTCGATTGGGGTCTCTAAATTGCCATCTAGGTGTGAATGTGAGTGTGTGGCTCTGCAACATAATATGGACATGTAAGGGGACTACCCTGCCTTTGCCCAACAGTAGCTAGGATAGGCTCCAACAACCTGTGACCGCAAAAGAGAATGAATGGTTTTAGAAAATGGATGGATGTTGACTGGGCAGATCATTTTAAAAAGTGAAGAAAAAAAGCATCTCTTCCGTTTATCTGTACGTGTTCACAAATGAATAATTTACAGAAAAGTTCATTTTTGGTAGTATTTCTAGAGCTCGTGGACCAAACTCGGCTTAATAGTAGAATTCTGGATTTATCTGTGAAACGTGTCGACCTTTGACAAACGGTTGTGCCAGCGCTCGCTGCAGGGGATCAACGAAGCTGTTCCGACTGTAACGCAGTGGAGTTCTGTCCATTTCTAAAAATATCCTCTTCATATCAGCAGTTTCGATGTAGCTGTGAATACAAGCAAAGGCTTTCCACTCGCTAAATAACAAATGAAGTGATACACTAACCTGAAACATGCATGATGCTGAAATAATTAAGTCAGAAGCTGAACTAAACGGGAATACATTGGTGGAAACGACAAACCTGAGGGAGCAGAGGCAGCACACTCATTGGGCTGCTTGCTAAAGACCAGCTATGAAGCAGCGGCGAGCTCGCCGCGCATGAAGATGAATGAGAGCGAGGGGGAGGGCTTGGAGAGCCGCCACTCTGATGTAGTTGCTGCTGACAGATGGCCAGCGAGACGCCCGAGCAGCTGATTTGTGCGATTGTCTGCCTCCCAAACTCTCGCCGAGTTCATTTCATTGCAGTGTGGACGTTCTGTGATGCATCTCCCCAAAGCCAAGGAAGGGGGTGTGAGGGTTGGAGAACGGGGCAGATAAATCTCTCAACCTGCAGCTGGCATTAAACATTTGCCGCCAACGGAACGTCAACGCGACCTGTCGGCGCGTCGTTTTAGCCTGTCGGCGGGCTAACTCAAGCATGGGCTCATATATCACACTCTGCAATTCCTAATATATGTGTAAAAATAGAGCTGCAGCATTTCAATCAATATTTTTGCCCAGCAAAGAATACTAATGGGTGTTGAGAAACATTTGAAACAAAGTGCATCATCAAAGCCGATAGAGGACGGCAATAGACCAAACAAGGGGTTGACAAATTATGAGAAACAAGTCACATTGATATATATATATATATCTCTATCTAACCCAAATACCGTAATTCCAACTCATTCTAATGCGGAGAAAAAAAGCTTTGGACTCATGTGCAACAAGTTCCCAGTTGTGAAATATTTACACAGTTAGCGTAATTCCAACCGATTCTGACGCCTCGGGTCCCCCCCAGAGGAGCTGGAGGAAGTGGCCGGGGCGAGGAAAGTCTGGGCATCTCTGCTTAGACTCGGTGCCGGATGAACGGAAGAAGACGGATGGATGGAAGTGATTCAAATAACTGATGCGCAGAAAAGCCACTTAACGCTGACATGCTAGACTTTACAATAGTAACATTTTGAACGCAATTCCAATAGATTCTGATGTATAGAAAAGCAGCGTTGTGTCAATAAGCAACATGATGCATATTTGCGGCTGCACGATATGAGGTAAACTTGCGATATGCGATATTAGAGATTGATATTGCGTTGACGACGTAACTTGCGGTACATGAACAAACACATCATTTCCATTTCACTGCAACAGTTTAAAAACTACATTCCAAATGACCCTCGTCTGCATAGGACCTGAACATCTAACATTAAAGGGCTCCATCTGATTGGTCTATGATGTAAAGGAGCCCATCCGATTGGTCAAATGCATGCAGGGATTTGTTTGATTCCTTAAATACTTCAAGCTGCCATGAGATTGTTTTAGCACATTTAAGGAAATCATTTCTTGCGATTTTCTCCGTCTTTTGCGATATGCGTATTGCACAGCTTGATGCTGCGATAACGATAAATTTGCGACTTATTGTGCGGGCCTAGCGTGAAGCATCTTTTTCTCTGCGTCGGAATCTGGAGAAACTACATGAAATCCGCAGCAGGTCGAACCGTTACAGTAGTTGGAATAGCTCGTGTTATTCGATGTCATCTGCGACGGCTCCGGTACTCAGAGGTGTAACTTGGCGCGTGGCAAACAGCTGCGGTGAGATCTTAAATACCTGGAGTATGAATGAGGTTTGCTGGAAGCAGAAAGCGTCTCTTCTGGCACACTCTCCTCCATCTCCTGTGACATTCTCCCCTCTCTAAATCTATCAGTTGGCCTGGTGCAGAGGTGCCATCCTATAATCTGTTCCTTGCATCTCCCTTCTCCCCGTTCCTTCATCCGTCCTCCCTGCTGCTCCTGCACCGCCGCGTTTGAAGCGTCTCGGCCGTGTGCCGCGGCACAGCGGGGCACCAAAAGCTGTTGCCACATCCCTTTCTTTTTCTGGTTCCTCTTTTCTCTCCATCTCTGCATCAAAAGATGCAGAGTCTTTGCCCGTCAGCGGCCAAAAAGATAATGAGGTGCCCTCAAAGAAAGGCAGCTCCCGGCAGCCGAAAGGCGAGGAGGTGCAGGCCCCGCCAGCCTCCCTCTGCCCGGCGTCAGAGGGCTGCACGGAGCGGATTGCAACCAAAGATGCTCCATTTGCATGGGAAGATGTGGTGAAAAAAAAAAATGTGTTTGCTCTACTCCCTTTGTTCCCTCCAGACTCTCAGCTTTTTTTGGGGGGGGTGGGGTGGAGGGGTATCACTCTGCTTATTTCATCAGGACGGCCTCATGAAACATGCAGAAGGTGGTGCGGTTGTTTTGAAAGCCTCTCGCAAGCCCCCACCATCATTTCAATTAGGTGGGTTAGGAATGAAAAACAAGTAAGAGCGTTAATCCGTTTAAGACAGATGACGCAAATCCCCCCCCCCCCTCTTTTTTTTTCTTTCTGTCGTCCTTTTAGCAAACTTCTCTTCACTCCCCCCTCCCCCCCCCCCCCGGGTGCAATTTTGCCTCAGATATATTCCACGGCCGGATCTGAGCCCTGGCTCCGGTTTGTGTTGTTTCCAGCGTGCGAGCGGGCGGCGCTCTGACCACGAGCGCAGGACAAATCTCCTGCTCGTAAACCCATAATCTTTACAGCCCCTGATAAGAATAATTGCCCCTTCAGGCCAACGGAAGGCACTACGACTGACTATAAACGTTGAGTCCTACCCGGTTTCAATTGCCAATTTAATTTATTAGCTCAAAGATTTTATGTATATAATGCAAAGTTAGTCAGAGTCTGGGCTTCCACTGCAGTTGGACTGCACTCTTCATCTCCAGCCTCCTCCTGTGAGCTTCGTGGACGAGTCGTCCAGTCTGGAGGACGGAAAGCCGCCTCGGTGGCGTTTGAAAACACCAAATGACACAGCAGGAGTCAGGGAGCCAGCCTGGATTATGGCTCCCGGCCACTCCGAGGCACTGCAATTAATTACAGCAGCCAATAATAATTAAGGCTGGGCAGCGGCGAGCAGAAAACAGAAAAGTGGCGCTTGATCTGGCACGTGACTCCAGCACCTGCTCACTGCTCACTGTGGCCAGCTAACAACCGAATGGAAGCTAAAATGGAGACGAACAAAAACCCCGAAAGGTCAAGAAAATAAGTGTTCGATGAGTCAAAAGTGGAATTCTGCCAGCTATGTACAGTTGGAACATATAGCCAATTCTTGCACAATACACGTGTAATAACAATGTATTGTCACTGCTGTTAAAATGTATTAATAGTCTAATTACTGTATATTAAAAGTGCAATACCAATCTTTTGGTCATACCCTTCAAACTTAACGAAAGTGTAATTAATGCAAAACAAAAGTGTAATAAACGCTATTGCATTCATATTCAATGTAATATCAGTGTAATTAATTATACAAAGAAGTGTTTGTTTCATTAGTATTCAAACGCAATAATAGTGCAACTACTGCCTAATATGTATTGCTATTAATATTCAAGTGTAATAATAGTTTAATTACTAAACTTTTTTTCAGCTGCAGGTTGACATCAACAATTAAACTATTGCAGATTATTCAAATCTTGTCACATCATTTATTAGATGTTTTTTCATGTAAAAACGTAAACCTTAAAAGATAAAAGGGTAGAAAACGTGAAGTATTTATGGTCTCTAATGATTACTCTGGATTTGCTATACCTGTTTAAATTACAGTTGCATAGTAAAGACATGTTTGCTTGTTACTTTAGCATAAATCCTTTTAAATTTGAGTCTGTCAGGTTAGGTTATACCAGGGGTCGGGAACCTATGGCTCGCGAGCCATATATGGCTCTTTTGATGGTCACATGTGGCTCGCAGACAAATCTTTACTTATACTTTTTTTTTCATTAGACCAGTCCCTCTCGTGCGCGAAGCACTTTCAATTTACTATTATCTATTATTTCACAGAGTTTATACCTGCAACTGCGCGTTCCCGTCTCTGAGGAAGAGCGCGCAGTTGTGGGGACGGGACGTGTGAGGAAGAAAGCAGAGGGGGGGGCAGGCAGCAGGTGAATCGTGCAGGGATTGTAAAAACGTAAAACCTGCTGCCCGTCACTCACTGCAGTGTGTGAGTGTGTGTCTGGCTCCAGGTCTGCATGTGAGCAGTCTTTGTCACATCTACAGAACATTCAGACCTACGATCACGTTTAAAGTCTCAACGCCTGCATGAAGCTGAAACTCACCACGTATATCAACCAGACTAGACCATCAGCAGAACCACCATGAGAAATACTCATCATTTATTAGCAACAGCATAACCATGTTATTAAAAGAATCCACAGACTTATTGTACTTTAAAAGTGTTGAAATTACATCAAATGCTCACATTCACGTGTATATTTAGTTTTAAACATATTGTCGCGGACTGAGTTGGACTGGGTGGCAGTTGTCTAAATTCTGGAGTCATCAAACGCATCAAGCAGAGATCTGATTGGCCCTCAGTTCTGTCACTCAGCCTGTTGTTAGGTAGTTTGGACCAATGGGGTTCAGCTATGGGCCCAATAAGGGAAATGGGAGGACTGGAGCGGGAGGGGGGAATATAAAGTGGGAGAAGCGCTCATCTCGGCGGGAGAGATTCAGGAGTTGCTAAATTGTACGCCGTTTGTTGCGGTCTACAGTAACCAGAATGAAGAACCTTAAAAGAGGTTAAGTCTCCGTGCCTCAGTGTGGGAAAGGGACGCTACATTATTGTATGGCTCTTTCTAAATTACATTTAAAAATATGTGGCGTTTATGGCTCTCTCTGCCAAAAAGGTTCCCGACCCCTGGGTTATATGGACAGTGTTTGAGTCCTAATGTTTAGTTGCCCAATCCGATACTTCAAGTCTGATTGCCCCTAGATATTAATAAATACACACCAATTTTTATTTTTATTTTAAGAAATTAAAAACTTTGATGCTCTTGCAGGCCACATAAAATGACATGGGGGGCCACATGGACCTTAAATTTGACTTATGTGCCTTAAGGAATATAAAAAAAAAGATCATATGCATGGCCAATGTTGACGAGGGTCTAAAAATATCCCTGTAACACCTCACCTAGAACCCCCCTAACGCTCTAGAACCCTCCCTCACAGGTCAGGCAGGGATCTCAAGCATCATTTGTTTTTCCAATCAGGGTTTTTTCTGAGCTGCCCCCCCCCATCTTACATTATTTCCATGTGCTCCTTTTTTCAATTGCTGTGCAGTGATGTAAATTTCACTACATGCACAACCTTCCTGACACACATTCATGCGTTTGCTGATCTGACCCCGCCCACTCACATATGGCTCACTTCTGCTCCACATATTCCAGCCAAGGCTCCACGTTGCTTTCACGTCCAAAATAACCCACCGGTGTAAATAACGTTGCTTCGCTTGTTGTGCGTTTAAACGGGACGCAGCTGAGACCCAAGACACGATGAGATGTGATGCTTCTTCAGAAACAAACTACAGGTGATCGCAACGACAGCTTCAGCCTCTGAAAGCCAAACGTCTGGGAAGATGAGACACATATGCACTCCAAAAACAGGTTCCGTAACCCTTGTTCTATCCTAGGCACTTTAACGTTGGGAGTTGGGTCATCTAGACCCACTAGACAGAGCTCTGAACCGTTTTTCTTCAATGATTTGTGATCTTCACTGGTGTCCATAGGATTACATGAAATCCTCTCCACCTTTATCCACCTCTGTCATGGTAGGGAGAACAAGTCAATGGAAGGGTGGGGTCATAGGTCATAGGATAGCACAATGAAATTATTAAAATTAGAAAGATAAATCTGGCAAAGGAAGCAATGAGAAATGGTCTTACCAAGAATTCTAATTTTGGGGAAAAAAATTCTAGTCTGTGTTTTGTTAAACTAATATTTTGCTTTTGAGAAAATTTCTTGATCTGATTATTTTTCTTTAAAACGAAGGTCATTTTACTTTATTTTGATTCAGCAAACACAAAACAGTTTTTCTCCTAGTGTACCTTAATCATTGATCCTGATCAGGTCTCGTTTTCATTCTACAATACTGGACTTATTTTTCTACAAAAGGTAGGAACTTTGAAAGTTTAAACTTGTCCAAGACAATTTCCTGCTAAACTGGTGCTAAAAATGTTGTAAAATGAAGTGAAAATGGTCAAATGGACATGACCAGCTAGTTTAGATCCGGGAGATTTTTTTTTTTCACTTTTACTGCCTCAAGGTTTTTTTTTTTGTAGATGTATTTTGTGAGTATAGTTTCCTTGCTCTATTGCGGTTTTGCTCATTTACTTTGGTGCAATTTTGCTTCCTTTGTCTTTTTTTGTGTTTTGTGTCCTGATTGGCTGAATTGACCACGGTCAATCTCTGTGTTGTAAAAAGTGTAGAAAGTGTGCAGTGAAGGTTTAGTTTTAGATTTCATCTATCGTGGATTATTTTTAACTCTAACATTAAATAGAAGGAGCACTGTATACTTCCATACTTCCAGTCAGGGGTGGAGCTAGGGGGGGCAGCTACCATCCCAGCTAAAAGCTTTGCCCCACACTTGCACCCCCATTTGAGTCAATATTAGCGTCATTACTGACAAAGATTGAGGACTGCAAAAATAACAAGATTAGTATTTTTAGAGGAAATAAAAAAACAACGTTAAAACTGTTAGAAATACGCATTTTTTTGTTCCTGTCATTTGTAATGGCCTTCCACCCTTCCATATTTTTCTGGAAGGGTGCCTCCTCCCACCCACCCCCTCTTATAAAATGTTCTAGCTCCGCCTCTGCTCTTTATTTTATACGGTTTCAGACTCACAAATGGGACTAAGACTTAAGAGATACATTGGGCCTGGACTTGTATGGACATGTATGAGAGGTGCTTTTTTTAAAAAAGTTTGATTTGATTTGATTGATTAAACACGGCTGCACAGTCGTTAGTCCTCTTGCCTTACAGGAAGAAGGCCCCCAATTAAAGTCCCCGTTGGGGGACCTGAAACATTACATCAATGGGGGACTTTTCTGTCTGGGGTTTGCATGTCCTCCCTGTTCACGTTTTCTCTGCATGGGGACTCCGGCTGGTTACTCCAAGTCGTCCCTAGGTGTGAATGCAAGTGTGAATGGGTGTGTGATTGCTGGCCCTGCGACAGACTGGCGACCTGTCTAGGGTGTCCCCTGCCTTCACCCTTCGAGTGGTCAGGATAGGCTCCAGCAGCCCAGAGACCTCGAAAGGGACAAAGGGGTTTAGGCGATGAATGACTGATTTAAAATCTCAGGGTTAAAGGTCTAACATGCATTGCTGCTTTAAGGACACTTCTAGGGAAAGGCCTGTGATTGCTGAAACTGAAAGTGAAAGTTTGGTTTTAGAAATAAAAACCTCATTGGGGGAGGGGGACTGAACCGGTTAATTTGTGAAGCCGTTTTATCTCCCGGCAGAGATAAACCACTTCCACCCTCGTCTGAAACGAGATAGAAGCCCATTCCGTCTTCTGCTTTTGGGGAACAGTGTCTTTGGCGCTAAGCTAACCAGCGTAGCATTAAGCGAGATAACGGGGATTAGCGTGATACTCGCAGAAATTATTGCAGAGGCCCCGCTTTGGAGTGCGGCTGGACTACGACGATAACGACAAGGTGGAAAGCGATGCCGTTCTTAGCGAGACGTTTAATTTACCCAGAAACCCTTTGGATGGGGACTCTCCGGTGTAATCGTCAGAGTCAAATGTGATGGGACGGTGCGTCATTTCCCCATTCGTTTGAGTCAACCCTTTCTTAATTATAAAGAAATTGGAGAAAGTGACGGGTTAAAGGCAAATCACATGGTACTTAATTAAAACCTTAAATACTGTGGCTCACGGTAATTAATGTAGGACTACACCTTAATTAGCAACAACCTCTTCCCACATTAGTCACTGTCATTCTTATTGAAGTACAGAGATCTATACATCCTGTGAGCAGATGTGAGTAACAATAAAAAGTGTATTTCTGAAGTCTTTTTGTGTGGCATGGAGGGTTGTGTGTGCCATCTTTGCCGGTGTGTGACGGCCGAGCGCTGGGAATAATTAACTCCAGCGACCCAGCCGCTGCCGCGGCGACACAACCGCTGCGACTGGAACGCCTGTCAAATAGACTGGTCATCACACTCCTCAGGCGGCTCAGGATGAAGAGGAGCTCCAAAACACACACAAACACACAAACACAGGGCCTCAATTAACACATTTACCACCTCTATGGGGCTGAACAAACACACCGTAGAAAGGGTTACACACAGCAGCACTGATGGAGTCGTACACACACACACACACACAGGCATATGGCAACAAGCTGGCTGTTCGTTAGCACCCCTGACATCTCTGACAAATTGACTCCTTTATGTGAGTGGAAGTGTGCGGCGAGGTGGTGGTGGTGGGGGGGCGGCGGCTGCAGGAAAGGTGGATCATCTCATTGGCACGGTGTGAAGGAGAGAGATATCATTCTGACACACACACAAGCTCCACCTGTGACATCAGCCGCACGCAGCAAGACCCGCCTCGGTAATGACGGGAGGAAGAGAGAGGCGCTGGGAGAGGGGGCGGGGGTGTTCAAAGAGGGAGGGGCAGGGGCAAATGAAGGAGAAGTGGGGGAATTTGTCAGGGAGACAGTTTTTGGGAGGATCAGGGAGAAAGTGTGGTGGAAAAAAAAGGGCTGATAACGAAGCTTCTAAGAGGTGGTGGTAAGGGGGAGGGGGGGGGGGCACC
This sequence comes from Oryzias curvinotus, assembly GCA_023969325.1. Taxonomy (NCBI): domain Eukaryota; kingdom Metazoa; phylum Chordata; class Actinopteri; order Beloniformes; family Adrianichthyidae; genus Oryzias; species Oryzias curvinotus. The sequence goes on along the minus strand of CM043723.1, from coordinate 5,409,572 downwards.
GCAGGATGACTGCCTGTTTATCAGAGCTTTCAATAAGTATGGCCCAAATATAAGTCTAATGGGAAAGTCACTTTGGAATGAGTAAAAATGAACTGAAGTCAACATCACCTCCTGCCTAGAATGACTGTTTTCATACGACCGTCACGTCCTTTTATTGAGGTATCTGATTGGGCGCTTTATATTTGAATAACTCAAACTAGAAAAACAGTAGGATTAGCAAGAACATGTTAAAAAAGAGGTTTCACAGCAGGAATGGTTAGTCTGACCAATAGGACGACTGAGTGACAGATGATTATTTCACTACAGAGGTTTATGGGATTTTGGCTTCTGGGAGCCAGCGTACTTCCTGTTTGCAACGTCAAGCGGGAGGGGTCAGTCAGTGCAGTTATCATATACAATCAATGTACGTTACACACTTTGGACAACAAAGAAGCCACAATATTAAGAGAGACCTGACTGCAGACAAGATCATTGCCTGGAAGCGTAAATGATATAATTTACCCTAATCCTAACCCAAAAGTGCTCTGAATCCTAGAACTTTTTGAGCTTTTATGTGTATTATAGTGTTAATTTCTCACAAAACAGAACCCCAGAGTGGTATTTTGATCACAGACCTTTCCTCTAAATATCTGCACTCTGAGGACCAGCCCCTCCCAATCCACAAAAACAAGTGAGTTCTCACATTGTGACATCACAAAGTGGGGAACAGCCCCTTTCAGGAAGAGCCTGCACTGCTAGCTCCGCCCCCTGGCTAACACACACACACCCACTTTCTCCGTGGAGCTAGTGGTGATCGGCAAAACACTTTCATGTAGATATTGGGGTTTTTTTCGTGGATGAAATGCAGACACGCTTCAGAGGTCGGCACCCACTAGGAGAGAAAGGCAGAGCCACAGAGATCTTCTTACTTCTGGCTTGGAAAATGAACTGCAAAAATAAGTTCATATTTCATTTAAAATTTATTTTCTTTGTGCCAACTGGAAATATACTATCATATATATGGAGATAGTTTACTCTGAAAGGCTTAAGAAAAGCATGATACCCTTAAAACCTAGAACGGGAAAACCATAACCGTTAAGGTCACCAGTAAATCAAAGGTTCTTTTTAGCGATATGGGGGGTTTTTTTTTTTTTTTTTTACTTCCGGTCCTAAGCACTGGTGTCAGCAGCCAGGCCCTTTTGAGAATCTAAGGGGGGAAACAGGGAGAAGCATAACACGCATAAATTAGCGTGAAACGTGTTTTTAAACCCACTGATAAGATGCGCCCAAGATGTGTTTTACTGTAAGACAGTTCAATAAAAGAGTCCCGTTGGTTGCCACGCATCTAGGTTTGTGAACTTTGCTCTCTGTATTTGACTCCTCCCCTGGAGGAGCGGTGAACTGCAGACACAGTCGGGCTCAGGGACCATTTGGTGGTTTATTCCCTCAATTCCTCCATTAATGCTGAGCGTCAAAGCAGGGAGGCACCGTGTCCCATTTCTGCCGCGGATTTGAACTCACCGCCTTCCAGTGTCTGGGCGGACACTCTACCACAGCATACTTCTGACTTCAAAAATCTTTTTATTTGCTTTTCACTTCCGCTTGATAGAGATCCCAACAACAGGTGGCCGTTCTGCTAAAATGGTTTAACTTCTCCAGGAACATGTTGTGATTCTGATGTGTTTTTGGTTGCTATGCAACAGGATCTTCACCAAAGAATAACAAGTCGGGGTAAAATCTATCTTTGCCTGGGAGTACAACATAGCCCTGATGCGACGTTTGACTCGATTTAAGGCGAGATCTGTAACGCCCGGAGCACGTTGAGCAAAACCGCCTCCTGGAAAAAGTAAAATACAGGATTCGCGAATATCTCATCTTTAGCTAATTATCTCATTTTCATCTTACAAAGAGCCCAGCTGTCTGCTCCTCTGTGAACCTTAATCTTAGTCTTGTTGGTGAAGTAAAGACATTCTTTGCAGCTATGTGCTGATGACAAAATTTGAGGATTAGACAAAAAACAGCCGCAGGTAGACGGAGATAAATGGGCGAGAGGAAATGGATGAGGAACGTGACGGCCTCACAACTCCTAACTAATTCCTTAGTTGGGGGGGACAGCACAGATAGCGTGATTCATATCCGGCATTATGAGGGGGATGATAAATTTCCCGCCGGCAGCTATGTGCTGTGTTGTCCTTCTTCAAGAGTAAAAGTATTTCTGCCAACCAGAACAAGCTGCACATTGCTGTGGCATGTCTGAGGCGACGGCGCAGAATGGAAACTCCGACGTGATGTGTGAAGGTGACAGAAGGGACAAAAGCCCAAGATCGATATTCTCTCAAGGAACAGCTGAGAGAAGCAGACTTTGGGTAAAAGCAGGACCTCAACTTCTGCTTACAGACAAAAGGTCTTTAAAAAAAACAAGCTTTAAATGATGTAAAATGAATTAATACAAACCCGTAAAAACTGACAGAGGATAGTTCTGTCCTAAACCTAGACAGGAATAACACTCTCAAAGTTTTGAGAAGTAGTACCTTCAGTTCACCACTAGAGGTCCATGTTTTTGAAGCTTCGAAGCTTCAAATGTTGAATTACAACATTTATTTAAAACTTTTGTCTTTAATTTTTCTATATATGTATACATATGTGGTCTAGTTTCTTCTCTATGCAAAGCTTTCTGTATTATAATAGACTTCCCTTTGTGTCTATGCTAGCATTAGCACCACGGTGCTTCCTCGTTTACGTTCTCACATAATGGAAATCTGTGAAGAAGTAGGTTTACAGATGTTTTATGGCGGTAAAACTCCTCATTACAGACTTTCCACACTTTACTCAGACAAATACAGGACGCAGAACATAATGTGCTGGATGGATGGATGGATGGATGGATGGATGGATGGATGGATGGATGGATGGATGGATGGATGGATGGATGGATGGATGGATGGATGGATGGATGGATGGATGGATGGATAGATAGATAGATAGATAGATAGATAGATAGATAGATAGATAGATAGATAGATAGATAGATAGATAGATAGATAGATAGATAGATAGATAGATAGATAGATAGATGTAGCGGCTGATCTGGCCACTTTCAATTCTGACTGTACTAAAATTCACTGAAGCGAAAACATTTTAAAAACCTGATTTCTTTTAACATGGATTCAAAGAATACTCACGATATTATGGTTATTGACATTAATCATTGACTGTATGATATTTAACTGGAGAAATTGCCACACCCCTTCCGCTGAAAGAGGGCTCGGGAGAATCTGTCAATCAAAGCATTTGAACGTTTGAACGCGAGGCCACCTACTTTCATTGAGGCACCTGATTGGTCAGTTTTTAACCTGAATGACTTGCACTACGGCAAAAATATCATGAAAAAAATTAGGATTAGCAAGATCATGTTCTAAAAATGTATCGAAGCGTTCAAAACTCTCTAGCTACGCAAGTTTCCATGATGGTTTTCGGTCTCTACGTATCTTCCCACTGAACACGCATTGAAAGTAGGACCAGTTGAACTTTGACCAATCAGGGTAGTCAGATTTGGTAGTGATGTATGGATGGGGTCCTTTTCAATTCACGAAAGTGCCAACCGAATGAAAAAAATGATCATGGAGGAGAAATCAATAATAGCGGTTTGTGCCAGACTTGAATTCTATGACAGCAAGTCCTACATTTATTGGAATAAAGCTGTGAAAGTAGAAACCTGGAACAGGTTTTGATAGATTTTTTTGATAGATTTGCACCACAAAATTTCGCACCCAGCTTCTTCCAATCAGCGCATGCGCTAGTATCAGGTAGCCGCAGACCATTGCAAACACCTGCTAAAAGTGCCCGGTGCGAACGTAGCACCAGAAAAGGTCAAAGGTGATGCAAGCGTCATTTTACTCCTCTAGCGATAGAACACGTCATCATCCACAGAGATTTGTTCTTCACCGATGGAAAAGCAGGGCACAGTCAACTGGTGCACAACTTGACATCTGCAATTTATTTGCCCCTCGACACGCACACACACGTCGTGAGCTGGCCCGGAGCCGTGTCCCCCCCTTCCCCCCCCAACGCTTGTTGAGGAGCACAGGCTGGCTGAAAACGTGTTTGCTTGTGGCAGCTGCTTATTGCTGATGCTGTTTGATATCGCAGCATGAGTCTTATCTGTTTGGTTGCTATGGCGCTGCAGTCGCTCTGATAACTTTAAAGGCAGCTCGGTTTGGGGGGGGGGCTGTCGATGCTGGCTCCTTCCTGTTTCTCGATCTGTCTCTGCCGGGCTGCTCCAATCTGTCATGCCCCTTTTTTTTAATCACTCAGATCGTGCTAAATAATTAGAAATGTATAGATCCACCACCTCCCTCCTCCTCCCATACGGAGCTGAATCAATTAAGAATGATGTATTAATATTAGAAGAGACTCACAGCGTCGTGCAGAGCTGTGGATGTCACCTGTCTCCTTCCAGTCTATCACTAGAGGCGTAAATCAAATAAATAAATGCTGGCGGTTCTGGTGTCCCAAAGCTGTCTGCTTATCGAGTTATCTCGTCTTCCATAACAGGAACAGCTGCCGAGATACAACCTTATTAAGATTTATCTACTTAAGCCTTATGTTTGGGCTAGGACCGGAGTTTGATGCAAGTGAGCGAGGAAACGAAGTCTTATGGATTCTCATAAAAAGGACATTTCTAAAGCCACTGAGTGTTTTTTTTTTTACTTTTTGGTCTAAAGAATAAGGAACTACGTTAGCTCTATGGCCGCATCGACCTCGGGGAGCACTGTTCAGTTATTGCATGCTGACACGGCGCAGAGATGCTAAACAGCAGGCAGCTAATTCAGCATATGGTGAGCATGCGGTGGAAATCGACATGGCATGTGGCTCCCGTGACAGAAATGGGAAAAGAAATGCAGAAGTACTGCAGCCTGGATTATTGCGTCTTCGCTGATGTCTTTTGCTTGATGGCTGTTGGCGCTGTTGGACGCTGTGGCCCATGAAGAAACCTTAACTGTAGTTCTGCTTAACTGACTTTAAACAACAAGAAGAGTCAACAGTGATGGTTCATGTCTTAATGTGTACGAAGTTGTGAAAAACTAGCTGTGCACTTTATTAGCATCTAAGAATTGGGAGTTGTTCTTTTTTTTCAAATTCAATAAATGTTGGCAATGCTGACATTCATTACTAATATTTTGGGGAAAAAATTACATTTCTAGATTTTATAAGGATTTATTAAGATGGGCCAACTTGCACTAAGAATGTATTCTCATTTCATTCTCATTTTGTTCTAAAATGAATCCTTTTCACTAATTAGAGTAGGGTTTTTTTTGTCACTGTAATCAAAATGAACCACAATTAAGTATATAAAAACTCAAAATATACAAACTATTTCATAAAACTACCAAAAAAAACCCAAAAAACACCATGTACTTGAGCTGTATATTATTTAATTTTTGGTAGATGTATCCAACAGTTAGCTTTTTCAGCCTATTTTTCCCCTCTGATGCGTGTGTGGAACTGGTTTCTAGATTTTGATAGAACATTTCCTGTTAAGTAACAATGCCTTGCTGCATGGACGGATCATTTGACCACTTTTGAGTGATTTTCTTCTAAAAATTGGTCTTCTAGTTTTAGTCTACGTCTTTATGCAGTTGCTGTGCTGTCTATGGAATTGGTCAGATTTACAGTTTTAATCAGATTGTTCTTTAAATATGCTTACTGTTGGTGTTTAATATCAGAAACATCTATTAGTCGGACGATTAGTGTGTTAGGAGTTCAATTTGTGGATTTTCCAAAGCCGCCTCATTGGATTTAAGGTCTTTGGACCCCGAAGAGGTCAAAAGTTCATCCCAGGACTCCCGTGATGAAAATAACTCAAGATCCCTTTTTAGCTGATGACAGCTCGCACGGAGACGATTAAAATTCAGCAGAAACCATCGCAGCTGTAGGCAGGACCGAGGCCCCGCTTCGACATTTCCAAGCTGCAGTGGCCGACAGAGCTCTAAACAAAGCAATCAGCCAGTGGAACACTATCACAGCACCTCCACAGAATGAGTGCTAATGCCCCTAACATTCCTGCCCTCGCCGCTTTTTCCGGCTAATCAAAAAGCCGTCATGCCACATTGCTTCCTATAATGATTTTTTTTTTTTCCGTGTCTGGACTTCGAGGTATTTAAATGGACAAAAGGGGGAAGCGTCACGCCAGGCCCTGCGGTTCTTCCACACATGTGAATGGTGGGAGTTTGTAGCTTTACACAGAAGAGCTTTTATCTAAAGAACTATCCTCTAGATTTATCCTATTGTTGCTTGAATGGGATAAATCCAGGGATCTATAAACACTGCATGTATTTTAAGCTCACATTCACAAGCCGGCTGATGTTTTTGTGTCTCTGTGCCGCTGCGTTTGTTCCATCAAAGCGCTTCTAAAAATAGCAGCTATGGCGTACGCCGGCTACGCAGCAGCATAATGTGTTATATAACCTTGTGGAAATGCATGGCGAGCCCACGTCGGCTGCTAAGCTGCTACCTGTGACAATGCAGCGCGGCTCCTTCCCCACATTTCACGCTCGTCTTCATTTTTCCTGCAGGATTTCTGAGTTTACTGGAAAGTAAACACTGTGAGGGAAAATAAAATCAGCAACTGCTGCGTTTGATGGGATTGAATTCAGTCTTTCCATCTTTGTGAATGAGCCTTGTGTCATGGATTCCTATTTTTGTTTTTTATTCTTAGTGTCGCAAATACATTTTGATGTTTTAGGATTTTCTTGCAAACCTTTTTTTTTTTAAATTATTCTTGTGTAACTTAAAAAAAATAAAAGTATTGCTCTTTGACCTTAAAGACCCACTCTGATGAAAATTGTGTTTTTGGTGTTATTAACTTGTTATTTTCTCATGATGGAATTATATATAAAGAAACTTAAAGCTTAAAATTGCATTTGTGATTATTTCTTTATTCAAATTCTCGTGAATCAGAAGGAGATGAAGAACGCAGTTTGAAAAAGAGTGTATTTGTTCTGTAGAAAAAACACTGGGCGGGCCACAAGCCCCCCCGGATCCACTCCATTCTGATGCATCCACTTGCAGACAACTAGTTCCATGTCCGTCTCGTTAGGGGATCGGCCTTGGTTTAGATCTTTAGTTGAAAACCACACTTTGAGTTTCATGAGTTTCACCGTGACACTCCCAAATCCAAGTCCCTGATTGGTCAAACCTCGACCAGGTTTAGATGGCAACGCATGTTTGGAGCGGCCATGGTGGAGAGGCGGAGCGGTCGACCCATGATCTGAAGATCAGAGGTCTGGTTCCCGGCCTGTGCCTCCCTGTGTTGAAGTGTCTTTGAGCACAACACTGAACCCCGCATTGCCCCTAGGTTGGCGCCAGTATTCGGAAGCAAAGCTGCCATCAGTGTGTAATTGGGAGTGTGACTGCAAGGCGATTTGGGCCTTGAAGGCTAGAAGTACCGGTGTACACAATTTACTGTTTAATGGCCATGCATTTTGTACTCCGAGCACAAAAGCAGTCGTAAAAACCTCCGTAGCCACACGTGAAAGGGAAGGTTTTGAACGCAGAAGACCAAAAAAAAGCGTGCTGGAGCCATCTTCCTGAAATTAGGTTATTATATTACATGCATGCATGTATGTATGCATGCGCCTCGTCATGTCGCCTTGTCTTGGTTCATGAGACCATTCAAAGATTCTCCCGGTACCGGGAGCTGTGTCTGTGACCCAGTTTAGAGGCTCGCTGTCCCGCATTAACCCGAGAGAGAAAACAAAGTGACAATCAACTGTTTTTGTTTACGTCACACACAACCATCTGATGACGACTCCGACGAAGACGGAAGACGGAAGACGTCCGTCGAAACATGCCAGGTATGTTAAAACACAACCTGTGTCTGATAACAAAAGAACCAAGAAGTCAGAGGAAAATAAAAACAAAAATAAAATTGGGGGAATTTTTTTTATTATTGTCTCTATGAAAATAAGAAAAATATCACTAAGTTCAGGAGGCCCAAACAGGCAGCCTTCTTATCCTGCAGCGGCTCTTAGAGATCCGCCGCAGATGCGACAGACTGGCGACCTGGCCAGGACGTATCCCACCTTCGCCCGACAGTAGCGGGGATCTGGCGGGCCCAGCGGGTTAACAAAGTAGATGGAAGTCTAGGACAAAAACGCTCACATTGGATGTGTATTCTACCCGCTGATGGATTCACTGAAAGAGTCATGTGCCCAGAGCTAAGTCCCTGATTGGTAGATGCGATGCGCCAACCAAGCCAAGATTCAGATATTTGAACTCTGGCTGCACTGTCAAATCCCGCTGCTGCCAGACATTTGTGCCGTGCACGCCGCTCAAATCGTGCCGCAGGAGCTCGGATCGCGTTCATATCATTGACTTAACATTAAAACTGGATGCCTCTGCTTCAGACTGATGCCTCTATCTAAATTTGTTTATCAATTTTTTTCGAATTAATCTTTCTTTTTCCTTAAAAAGCTCTGCAAAAATCAAGAGTCATTGTTTACCTCTACAGAGGTTCTGTAAATGAGAAATCAGAGCTTTACCACACTCGACTATTTTATCTCAAACAAAAACATTTAGGAAAGCATTTCAGGAGCGCATGACTTTCATTTAGAGACTCAGGCAGGCAGCAGACAGCGTGTGGATTAACCGTCTAGAAAACATTTGGATGCACATCCCACTGCTCAGACTCTGAGAGACGCACTGTTCTCCCTGCGAGGCAATTCCCATCAATTCTCTCCATCTTTAACACCCCATTGGTTGCTGCATGACTCTCGCTTTTACAGCACTAAGGTGTGTAAACATTCCCCGCTACAATGATGGACAGACAGGGTTAAGGAAGGGGACATCATCTAAAACGACTCCATCCAGGGGCGGGGCTACAGCCAAATGCTTTGTTTTTTAGTTCAATTTTAGTGTAAAAATAACAAAATGCGATGAATGTTGAGTCCCTCAAACTATTTGCTTCTATTATAAAAGAGTAGAAAATACATATTTTTGATCCTTGACCTTTGATATCTTTCATTTATGATATCCACTCAGTTGTTTAGATTTGCAATCTAATCTTATTCGCTTGTGGACTGAAGCGTATCATTTAATGGAAACATGTCATTATCGTAATGAATTTACGCAAACTCAAGGATCAAAGATAAATTGTCAATTTAATGGTCAAACTTTGTTTAGTAATAATTTTATTGAATTTGCTGGGATTGAAACTTCGGCATCCTGCCTGTCGGGTCAATTGTAATTCCACTAGGAGCTAATTAATCAGACCTTGTTGCTAAAATGTCAAGTGTGGCACAGCAGTGGTCAAGTATCTGTAAAGCCTCAGTGCTAGCGCTTTTCAGTGTTGGCCGCCATTTCCCATGCAGCGTTTACAGAGAGGGCGAGTTTAAAACAAAACAAATTGTGCCAGAGCGAGGACAAGATCTATATGGACATGTGTTCATTAGATTGAAGCGTTGGATGCAGCAGTACAGCCCGTGAGCAGACAATGAGCATGCCATCTAGTAGTTCTTTGTTTTCTCTGCCCGATCGGTGGGAAAAAGCCATCACTAATGTTCATGGCTGGAAAGAGCCATGCAATAAACAACCATCCATTCAGTCTGGAGCCGGCGTGCGGAGGTAGTGACTAACGATGCTCTCTTACCGTCTTCACATTGGCTGTGGTAATGTAATGATCCTGTTATTAGAACCTTTAAATTCAGTTTGGTGGGGCTGTGGTAGAAAGTAGAGGGTGTACTCCACTGTTAATAGGTCTACTATAACCTAGGAGTCCACTATCACTTTTCAAAGAAGGCATTCCTTTTGGGAGTAGAGGACAAGTTTCAATAGTATGGCGGCCCAATTAGTTCACTGCTACATTTGTTTATGTGTTTGTGTCCGCTGGCCAACACTCTCCACACCAATACTGATGCTGGTGATTATTTCTCAGCTGAACGAGCCGCCGGTCTCAAACTCAGCCAAAGAGCCATTTGTGAAAACAGGCGTTTGGCACATGCAGGTCTCACATTTTATTTGTGTAATGAATACGCGGTGTGTTACTCATTTGTTGTGCCTGGTGACATTCCCAAAAGTAACTGAGCTGGAATGATAACAGAAGTATCTGGTGATTGAGACAAATGGAGCTCTGCCGCAGAATGCACAGTAACAATACATCAGGCACAAGCAGCCGGCATGTTGTTCCAAAGAGGATTGATGGAGAAAATAGTGTGGAATTCGTCTTCTCTTTCATTACTATGCAAGCTCTGCGAAGCTTTGTGCCAACATGTCTGAGTCAATGCAGCCTGTACTCAAGGCTGAAACACTTTTATGAGTTTAGAGGCACTACTGGGTTTTGTGACATGATAACTTTTCTTCTGAGGTCTTTTGCAAAAAGGCAGTGAATTTTTTTTTTTTTTTTTAGATTGGTTTGAATCCAAAACTGAGTGAAACTGAAATAACAGTTTGTATCAGGCTTGAATTCCTAAATTGATTTCATTTAGATTAAAAGGGTCACCATTTGTTTTGGTCTACAATTCAATCCCAATACTTCAAAAGCAACCAGCTTTTCCTTCTAAAGCTGATTTGGTTTGGCTGTGAAAAAACATTTCCAACTGGTGAATATTAATAAGGTTACATATCGCCAAAAGGCTAACCACGATGCCTAAAAGCAAGTTTTTCAGAGGCAGCATTTGTGATCAGGAGGTGGCAGTTACATTTTTAGCGTTAGCGATAACTGACTAATAGGAGAAGTTAGAGATGTTAGAAATCATACCATTTTTACCATAAAAAGCCATTTTTGCTGGCATGGGATTTATTAAAGTTTTCTGTGTCATATTTGATTTTTAAAATCCTCTTTTTAAACGTTTTGTCTCATTTATGTTTTGCTTATAAACATGTTTTAATATCCATTTTTTGTACTTGTTTACTGCTGGTGATCCTTCCCATGGTGCCACACTAGTTTAGTGTTGTGTTGATTATCCCACACCTGCTTGTGATCAGTCATCGTTACCCTCAGCGGTGTACAACACCCCCACTTTAATTCACTTCTGTCCAGATTGTCTGTGTTCTCTGCAACTACCTGTCTGTCCTGGTTTATGACTGCAGCGCGATTCCAGGTTCAGCCGTCTGGCTCGCCTGCATGGGGCCGGCTTGCGGATTATTTTTGTCGGCTCCCTCTCTGGAAATTAACCTCTTGGACTGATTACCTGTGCTGGACCTCTGCTGTTTCATCAGCCTCACCTTGTTGGGATTTAGCCGGCCGCATTTGGAGTCCCTTACCACTTTCAATCTTCTGCACAGATAAGCTTCGGTTGCTGGCGTCGATTCATCTTGTCGGTAGTTTCTCGGGGACGAGCTCAACAAAAATGAAAGTCTGCAGGTTGAGTGCAGACTCTGTGTAGATTAGAGATGTGGCGTCGTTGAGGAAACAACCGTAGCCATGTTGTTGCATAAGCTTGTGAGAAGTTACTTCTAAATTTGGGAGCGGCACAGGTGACGGAGCAACTCCATCTGGCCCCTGCAGCTGTGGCACTGAAGGCGTGGGTTCTGTGTTTGCATCACTCAAAACAAGTCATGCTGGTGGAAACCGCGGCCTGGTGTAGCTGCTCCTACACACAAATGCCTCGGAGAGAACGTGAAGAAAAAAAGCCACTCTGACTCCCAAACACGGACAATAAGTGTTTCTCTTAACTTTTAAAAGCTAGAGCTTTAGCTCTGGTGTTGCCGTTCTTTGATTTATTGCAATTCTTCAACCGTTTATGCAATTACCAGCTGCGCTAACCAGCTTTTCTTTGTGTCAGAATCCGTTGGAATTGTGTTCACTGAGTAAACAGTGGTCCAAAGAGCGTATGTTATTTTGCTGTTGCTTGACGGCTCCGGGGGGGTTAATCATGGTCTGTTTATAAGAACTGGATTGAGTGACCACTCCCCACTGGTGTTCCAAACAGGAAGTACCTACTGGTTGCAAGCTCCCATAGAAGTAACACGTTCTTGCTAATACTCTGTTTTTCTCAGGTATTTTTTTCTGACGTGCAAGTTATTTGAGTTATAAACTGACCAACCAGATGCCTTTATCAAATGTACTGTATTTTTCGAAGCACAAGTCGGGGTTTTTTTTTTGTGTGTGCATATTTTGGCAGAGGGTGTGACTTCTACTCACATGCGACTTATGTCGTTTTTAAGAGTTAAAAACTGCTAGAGGGCACTGTAGGCATGTGCATCAGTATGTGCTACCTGGAGCAATGCAGAAGAAGAACATCGCTCAGTCTTGTGCTGCGCTTGGCAGAATTTTTTCTAAAGCTAATTGTTAGCATGTTCCTTACGCCATAGTTTTTTGAGCAACTGTTCATATGTTAATATACGAGATTGTTCCTGTGTTTCATGAAGTTAAATGACCATCAAGGCGTTACAGTGGTGAAACGTGCAAACATTCAGTCTATTATTGGTTGAATGCTATAAAGCTATGAACCCATTGTTTTCCTGTTTCTCTTTATTTCTTTATTATAGTGCCTTCCGCTATTTTTTGCCGCTTAAATCCTTCTACAAAGTTTTAGCATTTTCACCATTCAACTATTAAAATGTTAAGCTGTTTCTAGTGATCCAGTGGTCCTTCAAATCCTGGAACGTTTCAAGATATTCTAGGATTTCCGGAATTTCCGGCGCTGGCATTTTTCACAAAAACATCTTTTTTGTTATTGTGCTGTTTTCACTTTATTTATGGTCAACTTTGATAATTTCTTCCATAATTTCTAAAAAATTGTGGAAGGGGGTGCTTGCCAGCCACCACGCCCAACATTTAAACCTCCGACAGATTTTATGTAGTCCGCTTTCATGTGGTGGGGGTGTGAACTTCCAACAGGCTCACTCCTGATTGGCGAGAGTGGTTGTCATAGAAACATGGACTCATACCAACTTGGGCCAATCACTGCTTACTGACGATTTCTTGCTCCAATATCCGTATCACAAAAAAATGGCTACTGAATTGAATTCATTTGGTCGGAGCTGGAAGTAAGTCCAGTTCAGTGGTGATGTCACACTCACTCGCTCCAGCTCCCACATACAGTCAACACACTTAACCTCTGCAAGAAGTTAAAGCTTTTCTGACAAAGGTAGATCACATGTTTAACTCCCTACAAGCTGGGGTGGGCTTAAATCCCTTTGCTGACCACCAGGGTCAAACTCAACCCCCTTAGGCCCCGGCAGACCCAGTCATACGTGTCCGTGTTAAAATGAACATGCTTAGCTTGAGCTCAGCCCTGGGAGCCCATACATGAACGCATGTTTGCATATCTCTGTTGGCACATGGCACTTCCTCCGGCAAAGTTGACCTTTCGCCTCCAGTGGACATGGCTGACCAAAATGTCTCGCTGCATATTTAATATAAGCACCAATGTAATGATGACAGAGACCCAGAGCGTGCCCCCAATTATTCAGGCTTCCACCGCTGACTCAGCGAGCCTCCCATGGGGGGCTGTGGCTCCTTCCACTCAGCCTCCTCATCTCCCTATTACCACAAACACACGCCGTCACTGCCGACTGTGTGCCTGATTCTGGCAGAAAAACGTCCTCTAATACCATTGAAGGCTGTCTGCATACCTATAAATAGAAAATTGTCTGTATAAAGCTCTGTCCACATCTATGTGTCATAAACTTGAGCAGTCAGAAAGTCGGCAGAGAATTAAAATACCTGCTAAAAAAAAGCAGCCTTTCTGATGGCTCTCTGCACACATACAGATCTGTATGCGTGTCGGCGAAACCGCCAACTAAAGGGGAGCTTTTTGCTCAAACGCTACCATTCTCTTTTCAAGAAAGCGGCTCGTCCTCGTCTACTGCTGCAGAGCTGAAAATAGACAAAACTGAGCTGGACTGAATAAAATATAAGCGGACAGCACAGTTGTGCCCCCGTCAAGGCCATCCAGGAGAAATTCTCATATACTATATGTTTCTCTGTGTGTCTAACAATAAATACCGGTTTATGGCCCCTTAGGTAAGATAGGAACATTTAGTGAAGTCCCCATTTGTTTAAATGAGCATAGGTTACTAGATTTTGCTGGGTTTTTTTAAGTTTTTTTTAAAAATAAAAATCAGTACTATTTTATTTTTAGGTTATTTTAAATGTCATTTTTTTCTGTCTATATTCCTTTATGTATTTTTTGCTGGTATTTTACCATTGCAATAAAAAAACAAAGAAAAAAAGAATTTAAGTTTCTTTGGTGGAGCTATAATGAGAATTCAAATACTATATATATTTGCAATCTGTTTCCAAAATATTGACCAGAAATGTTCACAATTGTTATAATGTAGGGCTTTTGACCAACTAAGGGTTAATGGCCAACAAAGAGTGCATTATCAGAAATTAACGCACGCCATGGAAGACTGAACTTGTGAATACGTGAAAGTGTGTTAATTCTGACAATGCACACTTTGAAAGCCATTAACCCGCTTATACCATGGTCACTTGCAAAATAAATAAATATTCGATCAGTTTTTAGTAGTTCTTCATTCTAGGTATTTTTTTGGATTAGATAGCTTTTTCCAGAAAAAGCAGACTATTTGTTACTTAGTCCATAACAAATATTTGTTTATGTTAGGTTTCCTGCTGAAGTTAACCTGGAAGTTGAGAGTGTGACATTTTTTAAAGTCACGGATACCATTTCCATATATCAACATTTTTGCCATGTTTTGTTGATTCCAATCTCCTGTGTAAACGGTATAAATGATCGTGATTAAATACATATTTTCATTTTTATTCATCAAGTAAAAAGAACTACATTAAGCAACGACTAAAACATAATCAATAGTAAGAATCTATGAATCATTGGTGTTGATTTGGGGATTGAGTCGGATCGCCACAAAACCTTCACAACTTTAGACTTTATTTCATTTTAACTTATCAAAAAAAATAAAGTAAATAAAAGCAGAACATACAACAATGCTGGATGTGATGGATGGTTACAAAAAACCCACAAGGGGCATAACACGTGGCAACCCCCATAATATGTCTATAAAGCTCCTATTAACCCTTGTGCTATCCTAGGCACATTAACATTGGGAGTGGGGTCATCTAGACCCACTAGACAGTGCGCTGAACCTTTTTTCTTCAATAATTTGTGATCTTCACTGGTGTCCGTGGATTACATGAAATCCTCTCCACCTTTATCCACCTTTGTCATGGTAGGGAGAACACGTCAATGGAAGGGTGGGGTTATCTAAGATAGCACAAGGGTTAAACAAAACCATCAAGTAAAATTAGTACATATTCAATTCATGCTTATATACTTATATCAACTAAAAACTGTTCTTGTGGGTGGATGCGGGTTTTCTCTGGGTGAAAAATAGACAAACCTGTAAGGGGCGCACAGGTGACCCGCAAAAAATGACAAGGTCGTAGAGCCCCGCAACTGAAATGTTCTCACATATTGTTCACCGTTGCTGAGCGATAGGTCTAGGGAACTTGCCACACAAATGTGAAAGAGGGCCGTGCACATATCGTAGTTTTTTGGCACCATATTCCTGCTACTGGCATGGCTGTCTGCAGTTATAGCTCCCTCTGAAGGGCACTGTACACACGCTTACAATTTAGCCAAACGATATTCAACGCATACAATGTACGTATTCATGACTTTGCTTGGGGAGGTCGTACAAAGCTCAAGAAAACTGCAAGACACACTTGAGAAGCAGCCCCCTCCTCTCTACAACCCAAAACGTCACATCAACCTGTACAGGTGCATGTGACCAAGACTGTAGTAATGATCCACAGCCCTACTTCAGTCAGCGACTTCTTCATCTGAGATCAGAAAGCCCTCCCAATGCCAGCCAAAGAGCTTCACATAACCCCCTCTGGTGTCCTTTTTCTAATATCGTCCCCTTTAATTTTTTCACACACTGCACTTAATTCCCCACAGTAAAAGCATTTTTCATCTGAAGTACTACTTTTTGTAAAACCTCTCTCTCCCAACAGCATCCTCATTTGTTTGGTTCGTGGCCACAAACCGGCACCACGAGTTTCTGCGAACTTAAAAAGCAGCACGAGGTGACGGCGGCTGCTTCTCTAATCTGTATGCTTTCCGATAGGGAGCCTTTAAATCCCGGCGTCTGCCTGTGTGCCAGGGAAAACAAAGGCCTCACATAATAACAAATCTCAGCCATATTTCACACAGCACTTTGATTTTTGCTTTGTTACCCAAGCACGAACCTTCTGGCTGCGCTGGGGATTGTGGGGAAGGAGGAGGAGGGCGGGGGAGTCGAGGGACAGACAGAGAGCCTGTTTGTTTACTGAGCATAAGTAAAGTGAGTAATTACTCCAATGTTTGCACGCAGGTAATGGTGAGAAATGTGTTTATGTTCTCTGTCATAACTGCTTCATTTCCGACTTGCAGACCCTGATCTGACTCCTTCTGAGGATTGACCGGTTTGATGTCATTTCATTGCAGTTTCCGTTACGCTGGAGGTTAAATGTACAACAGCCAGGAAAGTACCACTTAAAGCCTTAGTCACATGCACCCGTACGGAAAGTTGACCCTATGGTCACCCTAAAGGGACATGACGACAATGAAACATAGGATTGTCGTACGCGAGTTGGGTGTATCGTAATGTATTCGTAAGGCTAATGTAAGTGGTACGCACATATTACTTCGAAGAGATGCTTTCCTACGGTTCCCTTACGCCTCACTTTAGTCATTAGTAAGATGGATGGACTGCTCCGTTACTGACTGCGCAAATGCTGCTCGTACGGGTGATACATAGAACGCCATTAGGATGTCCACACAAACGACACTCAAATTTCCTAATGTCTAATAATCAGGTTGCATGAAAAAAGCAAGAACTTATCATGTAAACGGCGCCAAAAGGCCCCTTGCGCCGTCTGCAGGATTAGGTGGCGGTTGAAAAGATTAAAAAATGCTTCTCACCGTCTTTACCCCCTTACTAAACCCCTTGTGTGTTGTATGACTTGTCGCTCGCAGCCTACCTGTAGCAATATTTGAATATACATTTTTGCTATACGGCCTTACCGAGCGGTCTGGAACCTTGATATTTCATGAATTCATACCACCCTCTGCAACACGCGAACAGGCAAACCGTTTCAATGAAAAGCCTAGAAAAACGTGCATGTATGTATGTATTGGATTGAAGCAGTCCAGTGTGAACACTATATGCTAAACGTACATTCAAGAACATACTATACGTGTATTCTTGAATGCGTAGCTCGAGTCTGCATCCTTTTGTTTCTGGCTTGCACAGCAGCTTAAATGCGTTAGTATGCGTCACACAATCATGACAGCAGCGGCGCTGGTGGTGGCCTCTGGCCGGGATGGAAACCTCCTCCAACAAATTGCCCAATCAGTATCATTGGCCATGAGAAACATCCAGAAGCAGTAAAAATGACTCCGATTCTCCTCCTCATTCATCTCTAAAACAGATGGATATGTTCCCGGGACACAGAACAGTCTCTGAGCTGCACTAAACGCTCTAATCTGTCATTTTGTCCATATTTTCCTGGTTAAGAAGCTCATGAATTTATTGCTAGTGAGACTTAAAAGGAGACATGGCTGACTGGAAGAGCCATGACTCAGTTTCTTCCCCTTCTCTTTAAATGCGCGTCTCTGTTGTGACGAAGGAGCCGCACTCGGAGAGAAAAGAGTGCATGGTGAATCTATTATCCAAGGATCCTTCAAACCATTTTTGCTGGAGGCAAACAGGACTTTGGAAAAGCCTGTTTTTTTAGAGAGGCAGCTGATTCAGAGCTATTTTTGGACCCAACTTTACTGCCTCTTCATCTCAATCTATCTCCTTAGTAAGGCAAGAAGGGAGCATCCCACAACTATTACCCAAGTTTCCCTTTCAAACCCTTCTGTGAGTGAGTGTTACCTGTGACTCAGATTCTCTCGGAAAAACAAAACTAAATGGTCTGGTTTAGCTTGACTAACAATTTTTAGAATGCAGGCATACAAATAACATCCTGCCACTCCTAACCTGCCAGAGCTGTTTACTCATGAGCTCTCCAGCTCTAATCCCGGCTTTATCACTAATGCATGTTAGTTGTCATACACAAATTGCAAAAAATTAGCTTGAGTAAAAAGTGACAAAAAACACATTTTTAGAATTATATGAGCAAAGAAACAATAAGACAAAAACAGCTGGTGTTCTCCGACACTCTACCTCCAAACTCGTGCTCTAATCAAAACAAATAACAGCTTCTGTTAGCATGCAAAATATTGGTTTAGATAATATATAGAAAACCTTTAAACAGAAGTGAATCCAGGTGGTTCTCTAAAAAACTAGATTACCTCCAAAACTGTATGCAAACGTGTGTTAGTCAACATGCCCTAATAAAAAAAAAAGCTATTAGCTTGTATTTCAATGCTAACTATTGGTTTAGAGAATTTTAAAATGGAAGAAACATTACAACAAAAAAAGAAGTTAGTTGGCCACACTTTTTTTTTAAAGTTCGTAATGTCATCTAGCAATGCTTATTAGCCTAATAGGAGCAAAAAAAAAAATAGGTAGTTTGTCGTGCTAAACTTGTATTTCCATTAACAAAAGATAAAATGAACCAGGAAAAAAAAAAACCAAAAGGCTAAATATTTACTGGTGCTGCTTTGTAAAATACAAAACAATGGCCATTTTGTATCAGAAAAATTGGTCATGAAACAATAAAAGAAAATCTAATAGTAAAAAATCAAATATTATATACACTGACCAAAAATATAAACGCAGTACTTCTGTTATTGCTCCCATTTTTTATGGTATGAACTCCACATACACAAAATAACCAGTTCTCTGAAATATTGTTCACAAATCTGTCTAAATCTGTGATAGTGAGCACTTCTCCTTTGCCAAGACAATCCATCCCACCTCACAGGGTGCCATATCAAGATTATCATGGTTTGGGTTTCTTTGTATTGGTTTTTGCTTTCTGTCTTTTTCTGTCATGGTTGAGTTCTTTTTCCTGTTTTATTTTGAAAGGTTTCCTGATTTGTCATGTTTTTGAGTTTTACTTCCTTTCTCTCAATCTGTTCTGATCATATTCACCTGTGTCTTGTCTGCCCTGTCTGTATTTAAGTCTCGTCTCTGCCTTCCTCTTGTGCTGGTCCATTAACGTCACTAATGTCTCTATTGTCTCTTCCCTTCTCCGTGTTCATGTCTTGTACCACAGTAAGTATATATATAATATATATAATATATATATATATATATATATATATATATATATAATTAGTACCCTAATAACCTGTCTTACCTTCTCAATGAAAGCAATGTCTAGAGAGAATCTAAATTCCTCAATAAAAACATTTGATGAAAAACTGTTTAACAACGGTTACTCTTAACTTTACTTTAACTAAAATTCAGCGTTTTTGCTTTTTCTTCCAGCTGCTCCCAGCCTGTTTTGCTGTGGTCTAATTGTAGCCACTTCATAGGTAAATCTGTATCACTTTTGATTGATCACTATTTGGGGTTTTTTCGTTCGAGGCGTCTAGATTTGTTTGCCAAGTAAGAAGATTGCCTTTCATAGAGGAAATCCCATTGATACCTTCAAGGTCAAACTAGATTTGGTTTATTAAATATCAGAAAACTGTTAAACTCCACCAACAGACCCATGATACAATGATGTGTTAGGTGTTTTTTGTTTTGTAAGAAATAGCTTTGGAGGTTGTGTGCCATGGAGGAAAGAGAACTTGACGGAGTGAGTGAAGGTGAGGGGTTACAAGAAACCTGATGGTCTGCAAGCGAATACAAGAGCAGTGGGGGCTGCTATGAGCTGTTACTGTTATTAGGGGGCTGTGTGAGGGAGTGAGATTACTGGTCTGGGAGTTGTTTGGTGGAGCGATGAGGGAGATTTAAGGAAGCATGGTGCCGGTGTTCCAGTGCCCTGGTCAAGACCTGCTGTCTCCCAACACAAGTTTTGCCATCTATACCACTTGAGCCAGCAGCTCTGTAACTAAGTGGGACCAGTCCTTCCCCAGCTGTTTACGCTGCTTCCTGGCAAACACGGCAGAAACATTATTTTACTTTTTTTTTTTTAATGGTCAAACGCTAAATAACTGAAACTTATAGTGGCAAAATTACAAATTCAGAATCACTGTGCACCTGAAATGTGATATAATGAAATGATACAAATAAAAGTCTGACATTAGATTTTGCTTTACCACAAAATGCTTGATCCCAATAAGAATTATCCGAACACCCCAGTGGAATTGTCCAGAATAATTTTGTGAGAGAAACACTTCAGTTCCTTTCATTGGAGCAAAAGGGCCAAGTCCAACTTCTAAAGTTTACCATTCACCAACAACCAGTAAGGTAAGGTAAGTAAGGTACTACCACATGCAAATGTATGGGGCTGACCATTTGGGTGATGCAGATTTTTGGGTTGTCCGGATCCGTGGAGGGTTGTAGAGAGGATCAGCCTGTGTTTTGCAGTTCCTTTGAGTCTTGCTGAACATGGAACGTTTCATTGTCGTGCTGGTAAGAGTATTGCGAGGTATTCGTAAGGCTAATAGTTGCACATTCCTGTGACATAGGGGAGACGTTTCGTGCAGTGCCCTTTCACTAAACACTAGTTGTTGGTTAAGCATTAGTCACAACTGCCCTTACAGCTAGATACAGGCAGACGGCGGACAGCAAATGTGAAAAGTTGTATGGGGCACGCAAGGAGCTCGATTAATTTAAACATCACTAAGACTTCTCGCACGGTCTACAGGTTGGAAAAACTAAAAAAGTCATACAACATGGCTGGGTCTCACATACTTTACCCTTAGCTTATTTACGCCGGTCCGTCTGCAGTGGGTCTGCGCTGTGTTGACAATTGAACACTCAATCAATCTGAATGTTTACGTGGCCTCTGTTGTGTCGGCATCTCACGCACAGCAACGCAAGCTTTACGCAGAAGTTCTATAGCCAGTCCGTTGGCGCGTCAATGTCATGGCAAAGATCCATAAAAACTGGGAAACAGGTCCCGGTTTCATAATGAAAATTTCCATTATACCTTCAAAATAAAACTTTCTAAAATTTGATTTTATATTTAAGGTGACATGCCAATGCGATAACGCACGTTAAAATGCAGACAACACCAACGGCCATTTTTGCCACAATTTTAATTTTGGAAGTGTGAAAACATAATTAATGACAAATCATAAATTTTACAAGGTCTTAGTGATGAAGGGGAGGGCACGGGCCTGATTGCTCAAAGTTTTGGATGAGCCAAGAGAGAAGGAGGAACTACTTGCCACAGGGGTGGCAGGACAAACCACTCCTTCAGATGTCAGGGGGGAAAGGGGCGGCCCAGAGACGCAACAAAGACAATGCAAAGTGACGGTCGTGAGACGGACTCCCTAAATACGCAGTTATGCATTGTATAAGCATTTGCTTTGACCTGTCACTCATAGCATGGCAATCAAAAATGGACATATTTTCACTCTACGGTCTCACTGAGAAGTCTACGACCTGGATACTTTGTACAGGCCACTTGTAGTCGTATCTGACCTTAACATATGCAACAAAAACATAGATTTAAGACTCCGGACAAGTCACCACTGTCGGTCACGTATTTGAATTTTACAGCTAACACAAGTCACCAGTAAAAACTGAAAACTCTTGTTCTTATTTCATTTTCTACCAACATATTATGCACTTTGTCCCATATAAACAACGCACAGGCACAGGACTGCATCTGCTTAACCAGTCTTGGCCAATCAACATATCATTTTCAGATAAATCAAATTCAGTTCAGGTAAAATTTCCAAACAGCCCCCAGCATGAAGCGGCTCCCAACATCCTTGATCAATAACTCATAAACAAAACATTGTCAAAACACAGACAGTGCCGCTGTTCAACTGTAGGTACACAAGGAGCAGCAAACTCATTTCTATGAAAATGAGCTGTGCTGGGAGTCAGTCAGATAGTGTTTGAGTGCATCAGACAGAGCGATGTGTGCAGGGGAGCATCTGCAAAGTGTGAAGCTGAAAAGAGCAACAGCCTTTCTTTTTATCTCTCCAGTGAGATAAAAACACGGCAGACCACAGCCAGTTTTCACATAAAAGAAGAAAATACGAATGTTTGTGGTTTTAAAAAAAGAAAATCAAATTCAGACTTTAACGGAAGCAAATGAAATGTTGCTTTTAAATATTTACTTCTAAATGTCTACCACTCTTAATCAGATGGTTCTCTTAACTATCTGGGGTAGTAGAAAAAGCGTGTCATTCACGTGATTATCAAAATCTTGAGAATGATTCGCTGATCCACGTCAGTCACGGCAGATATTTGAAAATCAGATCTGTTTCCAGTCAATATCTTTTTGGTGAAATGAGTCGTGCAGCATCTGTCCTTGTTCAATCCAACCCATCCACATATCCCCAAAGCTCATTTACAGCCTCTGAGGCGATCAGTCTCCTTCTGTTGGTTGGCCTTGGTGTCTTTCTCACAATGGCTTTGTGCTCATCTCTATCCTTTTCTTTCTTTTTTTTTGGTTCAATCCGTCTCCTCTGCAACAGAAATTAAAAAAAAAGTGGGAAAAAAGATATACGGCAATGTCATAGTGGAGAGAATTACGAAGAGACACGTTACGAATGAGAAAGAAAATTCAATATAGGGTAAAAGAAGAATAAAAAAAATCCTATCAGATCAATGGTAAAGATGCTGATGATTAGGGTGACAATATGTCATAAGAGGAAGGTTTCACCATCCTAATGGTGGTTTTAGGAGTAGGCCTGTACAATAAATCGAAAATGTATTGACATCAGGATATCAGCTTGTATCGCAAAAGACGGCATAAACAGCGATGAATTGTAACATTAGAGGTTTACACACATGCATAAACCGAGATACCATTATGACTTCTAAAAAGCCCAAGCACACACTATCTACATGGTTCGTAATTGTTGTCCATGGGCCAATACTCCCAGAAGGGTCAATGATTGTGCTTTGGTTTGTTTCCTCAACATGCAATTTCTTACTCCTATTGAAATAACTTGCAGTATAAAGTTGACTTTTATTTACATAAAATTACTGCACTAAATTGATGCATTGGGTGTTTTTTGCTTTGCTATTTGTTCAAGATATACCACCATCGCAATATTGATCACTAATATCTAGGTTGCAATGATTAATCGACTTCATCAATGAATCGATTCATGTTACAACGATACAACCATGTCAACCTGTTTGGAGCAAGTTGTTCATTTAATCAACCTATACACTTATAAAATCATTTCAAAGTGAAATAAATCAATTATATTAATATTGGAAAATACCATTTGGACTCAGGCATGGTAGATCTATTTTTCTATAACATAAAAATGACAAAATGCTATCACAGCGGACAACACACACATGATGACAGCAAAAAAAAAAAAAGATCAACCATCATTCCAGTCCAATGTGTGAATTTAGCAAAGACGTGACCAGACAATGTGGTTTAACGTTCTAATAATGTTCCTTTTGGATTATTTTAAGGTGGAAAAACAACAGTGGGCTAAAATTTAAGAAACTAAAATGCGAATGGGTTTGCCAGCAAGAAATCCAAGGAATCTGGAAAACGCCACTGTTCACTATCCAGGTATTTGTCTCTGAGTCACACTGGGTGAAGTTTTGGCTAAAAATGTTTAAAAAAATGTTTTTTTTAATGACTGGATTCACTGACCAATAAATGGGACATTTATAGGTCAAAAAAATTGTTGAAATGAATTGTTACACCCCTAGTAATATCGTAAATCGTAAGTTTTCCTCATGTCATGCAGCCCTACTACAGAGGTACGTGTCTGTCAAAGGTCGACCAACGCAATGCAATGAAAGGCACAGTGAAAGGCAGTGAAACACAAACCTGTGCGTAGACAGTTACAAAAAGCCAATGTAGCTTTTAACGCCACAAAAAAAAAAGCATCAGGCACATTACACAGTTCCACCCAAGCATGTAAAGAGCTTTTGTTTTACGTTCTCAAAATACTGACAAAGGCTGTTTTTTTTACAGCACTTTAGTCCAGTTCATTAAAAAAACATGTTTTTCTATGCTGCAAAACCTATTACAGAATGCCGCTTTAACAGTGTACTGGTGAGATGCATCAAATGGCCCATTTTACATGGTCTGGAGGCTGAAAAACCAGCGTTTTTACAGCTTGTTTCTCTGGGGTAATGAAGCCTTCCCTCTGTTTTGAATAGCCAATAAGTTCAAACTTCTTGCAGCCAATTAGTGGGGACTTTCTGTGAATTAGACGTGAATTGTAGTTCTTGCACAAGATTAAATATTTATTTCCCCTTGGACTCTGATCACCTTGTCTTATATTTTAAATTGGTTTACTCGTAAAAAGAGCCTCGCCAGATAAAAGTGATTTTAATGGGAATCCTGTGAAAATTGAGGCAAATTAAGGCACTTCTGGCGCTCGGTAATGCCGGTTGTTGTGCGTCTTTTAGTGTTCAGTGTTGCTGTGGTGTGTTTATATTCGATGTGTACATTTGTGTTTGTGCAACGTGAGTTTGGCTGTTTGAAGTGTGCTTATCTGAGTCAGTCTGTCCATTTATTTTGGCTTTGTGCGTGAGTGTGCGGTGATGACTCATTAGAGTTGGGAGCCTCTCCATTTCAAACTTGAATCATAACATGTAACCCCAAACCACAGAGGAGGCGGTGCGTCCAGAGAGGAGTGGATGAAGGTAATGGGAGCTGAAAAAGTGTCCTTTCCGAGCGATTGATCCAAATCGACTGATTAACAATTCAAGATGAATCTATAATCAGTTTCGGTTTTGTAAATTTCTATTTAATGAGCACTTCTGCTTGGTTATAACGAGCGGATTTGATGTAACCACTGTTTTAAACTGAACAAGGGCAATGTTTTATTAGAAGAAATTGTGTTCTTACATTAAAAAAAAGAACAGAAAAGCAGTTTCTACCTGAAAAATGACAAAAATAATAATAAAAGAAAAAATTAAAACAATGGATTAAGGACATCTTGCATTTAAAGATGGATTCAAATAATGCAGTACATTTTGAAACCACAGTCCTAGTTTATATTTGCTTAAACCTTTTGCACCGAAGCTTTACCTCCAGCGTTGGCATTCTTTAAACAATCATACCTCTTCAACTTGTCAAACAATTGACATCATTCCAGTGTTTGTTAAGTATTTGTAAGCTCGTAAAGTGTTTGCATTAAAACGCTTTGCATATTGGTGCAGTATATTTATGGTATGTCAAAGAGCATGTGTAATTTAGATGTCACTGACGACATCTCCAGGGTTAAGGGATTGAAAAATCTTGTTGGTTTCACGTTTCTATAGCAATCTGGCTGCTTTTAACAAAAGTCACAGAAATGTGGTTTTGTAGAATTCTACCATAAAGAAATCTACTTTGTAGTAGAACATTTTTCTATTAACAACGTAACAATGTTCCCATGAGATGGTGGAAATTTTGGAGACGCTGTCAGTCAACTGTGACCTGATTTTTTTTTGGTATCAGTTCACCCTAAGAAAACAGAGTTATTTAGGTGCATATAGACGCACCAATCTGTCAACATTTCATGGCAATCTATGTTTATGAAGGTTCCAATTCATCCAGGTTGAGATCTATGGATCTATGACAAACTATGAAATCTATACAGACGAAAACTTTGAGACAAGAATCGTCGTACTTTAGGTTGCCATGACTGAATTTTTGGCCATTTGAGGAAAGGCCTCATCAGATTCCTAACCTGTGGGATGTGTTTGTTTTGAGTAAATTCCCATCTGTGTGTTTGCAGCGTTTTTCCAAGTCAAATAGCTTTGTTATGACGTGATCAATTCCTTTCTTGGCAGAGGACCTCAGCTGTCCTTGCGGCTCCCTTCACTTCATTACCGTTCAGCATCCAGCCAATGCTTGCACAGTGTCCACTCCGCTGATGACAATGCTGGCTAATGTCTGCTCATCCTGTCCCCACATTACGCTCTGACACAAGGACCGTGGGTAATATGTAGCCAGAAAAATGCAAAGTCAGGACTAATGGCAGCCTTAGGGACCAGCCGCTGTTTATGGCCACCAAAGCCCCATATTTTGATCTGAGCTTTTTACCTAAATGGAAATACACCATCTCATTTTCAAATTATAGCAGAGTCAGCTCTTTCTCAACATTATATGGTTGGTTAACTATATCTTTATAATAGACTTCACATCAGCAACTCTAGAAATGAAACTAAATTGCAGAGGAATTTTTTGCTTAAGGCAAATGTTGACATCTCCAGTCCAAACTAGTAAAGGAGACATTGACAAATCAAATCAGCACAGCAGAGACATCGGCCATCATCGTCATTGAAGACATTATGAACTCTTTTCACGGACCAGGAGGTACTCTTCATAATCAGCACTCTGAGCTTGCCAATAAATCAAGAGAGGCGCCGGATTAATCGTTACCAGCCCTTTAGGTTAGGGTCAAGTATTTACGATCCAACATTAATCCAGACTTCACATTTATCCAAAATGCCATCTTGTCTCTCCTGCCTCCTTGTTCCTGCAGTACAGCCACAGACTGAATTTGTACCGCCAAGGGATCCTTAACCTGTGAAGCAAAACTGTCTTCCACTTGCCACTCCGGCTCCTCTTCACAGGTTCTTGAGATGTGCCCGCTGTGGCCAAGAGGAGCCTGCCGTTGTCATTATCATCTTTACACAAGTAGGAAGTGACTCATGTTGTCTAATCAGTGGAGGCCATCTTGATTCCACGCCTCTCTGACTTGATCTCCCACCACTTTGCTACGGTGAAGTGCATCATAAGAGGGAAGAGTATGACTGTGAATGAGCCAAAATTCGTCTTGCTTTCTTTCCAGGTGTGTCATTCTGTATGTGTCTTTGCTGCCAGATACGGTTTTATCAGGGTGTGCTTTTTCTTTTTTTTTTTGTCGCTTTCAAAGCCTCTTGGGGGGGGGGGGGGGGGGGGGGGGCACTCCTTTTGTTATTTAAGAGACCAGAACAAACAAGCTTCGTTTGGGCCACCAGAAGAGCACTCCAGTTTTAAAACTGACGTTTTGAAACATTTCCCTTTCTGACCTGCTTCAATCTTCAGCGCAAATAAATTCTGTGAAGACAACGATAACACTTGACCATGTGAACATAGCCTTAGGATAGTCGAGAGAAGGTCCACATTGGAGGTGAAGCTCTAGTGTTTAAGGATGAAAGTTTATATGAGCTTTCAATATCGATCAAATAAAGCAGACTATCAGAGCAAAAAAAAAAAGTACCAATTTACCGACCCAAGCATGAATGCACTTTAAGGCAGAACCTGAATTTATTCCCCTACCCCTCTAGGGACTGAATTCGGATTCAGCCTAAGGTTCATTACCCAAGAGTGTTTTGATCCAGGATCTTAGAACAGCATTTACGATAAAAGTTTACGAGAAAAACAAAACCTGACAATAAAATCAGTATTGAATGAATCGTCTGAAAACCAAAGAACTCCTAAAGAACTTATTTTTTCCCACCTATTCTTTCAGCTCCAAGCGTAAAGATGCTCATTAGTGGCATGTACCTCCAGACTTGACATCCAGCACTGTCAGCACTTGCAGCCTTTGGCTTCACAACCCTCTTTTCCTGAATTCCAGTGTCATCAGGAATGAACTCCATGTTCAACATTTTCCCAAACAAACAAAAAAGAAGCATTTTCTTACTGCATGTCATGTGGCCTTTGCAGTACAGACCTGCACTCCCCTGATATCTCCTTTTATTGGTTGATAACTGTTGCTTTCCAAATCCACTTAACATCATTTGCTTTCCGTTAAATTTGTACTGTACCTCCAAGAAACGCTGTAATTCGGTTAAGCTTCAAAAACCACTTCAAGTTCCAGATATTATAAATGTTTGGCTACGAAAACTCTTCTGGGAAATTAGCAGATCAGATTAAATCAGATTGATTGTCACAAGTGAAATTATGGATCGACTGTACTAACTCACTTTAGTGTGGATTTCATACATGAACGTGGTTTTCCTGATATTCTGCACACAACATAATTTGCAAGGCCTTAACCCCCACACCCCCACCCCCTTCCTATCAGTCTGCAGTCAATTCCAGGCTGCAAAAAAAACTAATCATCTTGTGTGGATGCAGAACCGTGGAGATGACTCGCTGTGTGGTCTCTAAAACAACCAAATCGAACAGCTAACTGAAGGAATTGAACCCCATCGGCTGATGGCTCACCGGTAATACTAGTTTCTAGGGGTACGCTACGATACGCTAAGATCTCAGTTCGGTTCAGTTCAGAATTTCATAGGACTTGGTACATTTCGGTTCGGTAATGCTGTTTATCAAATCTGCCTGATATGGACTGCTATTTTATGAACTATTATTTTATTGTTATTTATTGGGTGTGTTTTGCTGCCGGACGAATGAATTTCTCGTTAAACTACGTGTTTCGTTACTCCCCTACTAGTTTCCTATTGGCTGCTTTTGTGTTCTATGAATGACAAATAACTGTCTGACACGTTGAGGCTTGGCCACATTTCAGTTCAAATGTCATGTTGGATCTCAATAGTATTTAAAGTCTAACTTGCTGCACTTCTGTCTTGCTCATCATTCTTTTTCTGTCGCTCAGCTCTATATAGTTAAGTTTCTAAATATTAAACATACATTTGGCCTCAGTTCTGAGTAAGGAATACATAGTAACCAGTGTATTCCCGTCTCAGTGTCTATACTACTTTTTTAGAGGGAGGGCACCAACCTTGCTGTCAAACAAACCGGTTGCTATTTCTAGGATTCTGACATTGAGTGGTTGTCTTGAGCAAGTATCAAATGTTACTTCTTAAGACCTTTAGTTGGGCTGGACAGGGGGGTAAAATGGTAAATGGCGTATACTTGTCTAGCACTTTCTACCTTCCTTGAAAGCCCAAAGCGCTTTATAGTCCCAAACCCATTCACCCATTCACTCACACATTCACACACTGGTGGCGGAAGGGGGCGCTTGAATGCGCGATACCGAGGGCAGTGTGAACATAGCTTTACAAAAACAACACCCCACTGACTAGAGTCAAAAAAATATATAAAACACAACCAATACTGAAAAAGGACTGACATTTAATCAACAAACATTTGTAGTAGCAGTTCTTAAAAGAATAAAAAAAAAACCAACAAAGATCCAGAAAAAAACTATTAAGGTTGTCCTTGGGAAATATAACACAAAATAGAAATAAGCGTCATTACTGCCAGGCTCTGGTAAAATGAAAAGAAAATTCCCAAAACATGTGAAGTCTGAGTGCAACTGCTTCAAACAGACAACAATCAGCTCCAAATTATCTTTAGCTTGAAAAAGTTGGCCAATCAGCAGTCTGTGTCTCTTCCATTTATATTCCAGTGCAAGAAATGTAAGTGGTTTTCTCTTTAAAGGCAGTAGGGAAGACATTTTCTCTGTTTAAAATTGATATCATTTTCTCTTTCAGAAATGCATAAAACACATTTTTTATGTATACCTCTATCGCTACATAAAGTCCCATTATCACATAAGTACTACATTGCACGGTCTGCTGATGTTTGTGCAAATGAACGTAAGTGTCAGAAGACTGATCGAATACTTCTGACTTTTAAATAGGACTTTTGCTTGTAAAAAAAAAAAAAAGGAGCACGACAGGTGTTATCAAAGATTCTGCTATCTTTGACAGCTTAAATCGCCTAATCCTACTTCTTGCTGAGACAGTGGCTTTCCCTCCTTTCATCCCTTTATATACCACCAGAGAAATGAGAAACGGTTGTAATTTCATCCCTCCTGACCTTGTTACTGTTATTTTTTTTTCTACGTTAGCAAATTTGATACAAAAACCAGGGCAAGGTTTACCCTCTACTGGTTACGTGGTATTTTCCAGCAAAATAGTACGTTATTACAGTAAAATAATGTGTACTTAAAATTGTCAAGGCGTTTTTCATCACAAACCTTTAGAAATTCAAAGAAAGTAGCAAAATAGGATGCTCCCTATCATTTGATGTTCAATATTCTTTGCCTTCTAGAGAATTATTACTGCTCTACCATCACAGACAGTGATGCTAGCTGCCCATTAACTGTGGTTAAATGGTATCATCATGAGTCTCATTGGAGTTAAATTGAGTTTGAATGTGGTTCATAAAAAGTTATAATGCAGAGCTTTAAAGCCTGATTGTTGGACACAACATTTGAAAACTGGTTTATCTTCATTTGTGGTGCTTTTAGAAAATAAACCCTTACATTATGTATTTATTACATCTCTCAAATGAAAGTTTTTTTTTTGCAGTGTTCATGTAAGCATGTGCAGATGTGGTATGTGTGTTCATGTGTGAATGTGCAAACTTGGTCTGTGTATTCATGTGTGTATTTGTTGTGTGTGTTTTCGAGTGTATGGCCAGATATGGTGGGTGCTCATATGTGTATGTGGTGTGTGTTCATGTGCAGATTGGCTGTGTCTGTTCATGAGTGTAAGTGGTGTGTGCGTTCATGCGTGTATGGGGTGTGTGTGTTCACGTGAGCATGTTGTGTGTGTTCATTTGCAGATTTGTTGTGTGTGTTCATGAGTGTATGTGTGTATGTGGTGTGTGTTTTCACGCGTGTATGGGGTGTGTGTGTTCACGTGAGCATGTTGTGTGTGTTCATTTGCAGATTTGTTGTGTGTGTTCATGAGTGTATGTGTGTATGTGGTGTGTGTTTTCACGCGTGTATGGGGTGTGTGTGTTCACGTGTGCATGTTGTTTGTGTTCATTTGCAGATTTGATGTGTGTGTGTTTATGAGTGTATGTGTGTATGTGGTGTGTGTGTGTTCCTGTGTGCATCTGTGTATGTGGTGTGTGTTCAGGTGGTGTGTGTGGTCATGAGTGTATGTGGTGTCTGTGTTCATGTGTATATGTGGTTGTGGTTTGTGTTCATGTGTGTATGTACAGATGTGGTGTCTGTTCATGTGTCTATGTGGTGTGTGTATGTGGGGATATAGTATTTTTGTGTTCCTGTGTGCATCTGTGTATGTGGTGTGTGTTCATGTGGTGTGTGTGTGTTCATGTGTGTATATGCGTATGTGGCGTGTTTATGTGGGTATGTGGATGTGGTTTGTGTCCATGTATGTACAGATGTGGTGTCTATTCATGTGTCTATGTGTGTACGTAGGGATATAGTGTGTATGGGTTCATGTGTGTATGTGCGGATAGAGTGTGTCTTCGTGTGTGTATGTGCCAATGCGGTGTACACACGACTCGTAAACAACAAGGCAACTCGGGACCAGACAGGAGCCCAATCAAATCAATGAAAGGGTCAACGTCCATTACTCCTGTGTGTGCATGTGCATGAGTCCATGTGTGTGTGTGTGCACGTGCGTGTGCATGTGTGCAATCAATCTCTGAATCAATCCACAGGGAGCAGAAGTTGACAGAATAATGACCTGTCCTCTGTTTCATCAGCCTCTCTCTCTATCTGGTCATATATCCTCCTTCGCCAGTCACTGCACTTTACTGTCTTCATTTGGCCCCCTATTAGTCCTCCACCAAGGCTACAGCTGAGGTTCACACCCTTTCAGTGTCTTCAGTCTTCACGTAATATTTTGTAACACAAAACACAACTTACAGTGGTTTACATCTAGTCCGTGGAGCAGCAGCAATGTGACGAAACCAAGAAAGATTCTGTGTAAACACAGAAGTTGCATGAAGATTGATGGATGAAAAACAGATGGATGAATAAATGGATGAAAGAGTAGGTGGGTGGTTGATTAGATGGTAGGACAAATGAAAAACAGGTAGATAATGTAAATTGTTTGACATATGAATGCACGACAAACGGACCAATGAATGACTGACAAGAAGATGTGTCAATGAACTAGCTGGTATGCCAACGGTTGTTGGATGGATACATTATAAATGGATGGATAAGTGGTTAGTGGGTTCGATGAATAGATGACAAACAAATGGATGGATGACTGGATGGATGCTTGGGTGAATGTAAAAATAGATAAACAGATAAATGGAAGACTATTTGGATGGGTGGATGGATTAGATGGACAAATGGTAAACAGTTCATTGAATGGGTGGATAGATGAAGTCAAACAAATAGATGGATTGTTGGATGACAAACGTATAGATGGATGGATGGATGGATGGCATGCTCCATCAATGAATAGATGGATAGATAGATTGATCAATGGATGACAGGATGGATGGGTGACAAATGAATGAATGGTTGAATGGACAGATGTTAAGCAGTTTATTGAATAGATAAATCTACTGTATGATAGAAGACAATAAAATAGATGGACTGTTGGATGGATGACAAACAGAATCTGTTTTTCTTAGGAGTTTTTAGGAGGGTCAAAGGGCAGGGATGCCTAGTTTAGTTTAGTCTGTTTACTTTAGCAATCAGCTGTTGAATTTTATGACTGACTTCATGTTCTTATACAATTACCGGTAAGAAGCCCATTGAGACGACTATTGTTGTAATATTGGACTATATAAAAAAATTGAATTGAATGTATGTATGAAAGCATGGATGAGAAGATGATTGATGCTTTTAAAAGCAAAAATGGAAACACACCTCTATTAACATGCAGATTAACTAACTAAAATAGCATAGAGTTTGAAAGACTGACATAATATAACTCCTCTGAAAATGGAAGCAGTCTTTTAAAAAGCTCCACTAATACCATTAGTTAAAAACATTTCTTTAAAAAGAAGCAGTTTTCTTCTTCATTTTTCCACACATCTCTGCATTTCTTGTTTTGTTCCCAGTCCATTATCCTTTTGTAAACCCCCACATCTCTCATGCAGTCCTCTCTTTGATGCATCATGCATGCTTTTGCTCCTTAATGCACTCTTCCTTATTCACTATCAAATCTTCATCATTGGCTTTTATCTGCTCCCCGGCTCTTCTCATGTTGAAACGCCTCTGTGTCTGCAGCTCTCCCACTTCATCCCTGCTCTCCCATCCCATCGCTTTCATTCTCCCTTCACCTGAATGCATCATTTCATCTGCTCTGTGTGGCACTTATTTAGCTAGCCCTGCACCTCTTTTGACCCGTCCCTCTCCTTTTCTATCCATCTGTCGTTGTCGGAGGTGAGTGTCGGAATGCGGATGCTCATGTCGAGGTAATGGGATAATCCTTTACATCATCTGCTGCATCGGTCCGGTTACGACTCACTTCCTGAAGGCTGATACGTGAATATTGAGCGCTAATGTCTACGCCACAATCTATGAATTTCCAAAAAAGTACTCAACTATTGTTCCGTCTTTGCAGCAACCGCAGACAACATTCCTGTGCCGATTTTAAGCCAAATGCTGTAGATGCAATGCAGCAAGAGGCATGCATCCCGTGTGAAAAAAGGCACAGCAAATGCAGGAAAAACGACGTGCAGCACAGAACCTAGAATCGTTAACACGTGCACTCAGGTCTGTTTGTGTGCATCTGGACGCCGGAATAACGGGAGCGCGCTGACGTGAGGGTTTGACCGTCCGTGTTCACCTGCGCCAAGAAATAGCTTGAAAAAAGTGCAATCTCTCTGCAGCACCTGCCGTGGATCTCAGTGCTGCTGCAGAAGCCAGCAGCCAGAGGAGAGAATAAAGAGGCGAAATGGATGCGGGGCTTAGGAAAAGCCTGAGCTTGTGTGTGTGTGCGTTTGTGTGCATGGGCTGGATGCAGAAAGAGGAATAGATCACACTCCTAAAACGGTCTGCTAAGCTGTTTAAACATGACCCGAAGATACTGACTCATAGCTTGATGCTTAAAGGCATTTTTCAATCACAACTTCAATAAATCGCCTAATATATTCCCCACGAAAACATGTTTTCTGGCATCTGAGCCTGCTAGAGCAAATATTTGATCAGTCTGATGAAAATCACTTCAATAAGAGGAATCCTCTTAACTAGTTTACATAAAAAAACAATTGAAGGGATTTAATAAGTTGTGTTGTTTCAAAGGATTTAAATCAAAATTAAACCAGGTGTGCCTGTGTGCTTTTACTGGCAAAAAAATAAAACTTTATTGTTCGGGTTGGAACGATCCAATAAATAAAACCAATGGACTAAAGAGGAAATGTTGTTGCCTTTTTGTATAAAACAGCTAAGTTAGCAACACATAGGTCTCATTTTTAATAGCACTTTGAAATTCGACGCCAACATTTATGCAGCCAACCAACAAAAACATCCTTTGAAGCGAATTGCTAATGGTTTAGTCACAAATGCCTTTGTGGCTAGACACGGGGTTGTTTTGAGGAAAAATGGTCAAGGTGGCCAGCACGACCAATTAAGGTCGTGGACAACTCATTGAGGCCGTAGAACCAACATTTTCATGCACGTTGTTTCTATGGGCATGCTGCAGGCGGCAAGTTGTAGCGAACACTTATGCGTGTGACACAATGCTTTACTAACAACTAGGGCACAACGCGACACACGTATTAAATGTGTGTAACCTACGTTGGCCAAACACGTGACAATGGTACGTTCCATTTTCAACAACCCTTAAGAGGACTGCACGACGCACCTTCGCTCGCCCCAACCCTTTAACACCGGAGATGTCGTTAACAACAACGAAATGGCACACACTCTTTGAATGATCACTATTCAACCATTTAAGCAGGCATTCTCAAGCAGATAAGTGTTGCACAACGTATTAAATCCATTTTTCTTTGCGTCAGAATCAAATTGGTTACCTTGATTGCTCAAAATGAGAATCTGTTGTAATTCCATTAATTGCGTAAATGGTTACGGTAAGTCACAGGCCGACAATGCTCGGGTTGAAGCTCCGGTGTTAAAGGGTGAAGATGCGGCTGCTCCTCTCTACGACCCTCCACTGCAGGTCGTTTTCGGGTCGTCCCAAAAACCTGCAGTGGAGGGTTGTAGCACCTGTGCGTGACTATACCTTAAGAAGCATGAACAGATTGCAGGAAAGTTAGTGACTTTTTAGACAGAAAATGAAAGTATTTTTGCTATAGTAATATTTGCTAATCAAGGGCTGCATCAAAATGTTTTGTCCAAAATGTTTTTGTGAGACAGTTTGTGTGATCCTGCCTTTAGCAGTTCAGGAATTGCTAATAAAGCAGACATCATCTGACATGTGAGAGGCCTAAGCTGATTAAAACGCTGTCACATCGTCATTGTTGCTGTGGAAACAAAGTAGAAAAATGGAACAAGGCCTCTTTCTGTCTGTTAAAAAAAGCTATGCACGTTTGATAGGAAACTTTAGAATTAAAAAAAAAAAAAGTCAGTTAACAGAAAAAAGAAAAATCACGTTTCTAAAATACAAAATGCTTTACGAAATGGAAAACGGAGACAAATGCATAAGTAGAGCGATCTACAGAACCATAAAAGAAACATCTGATGCGTCATCTCCTGGAAAATGGATAATGTTGGCTTTTTAAAGGCAAAGGAAGAGATGGGGTGGTGAAACTAAATGAAAAAAGGCTCAGTTGTGGTCTGCTGGGTGCTTACAGCTGGGTCTGTCTGCTGAAAACAGCTTTATGATGATGGCTGACTGCAAGTCATAATTTACCACCACTTTACTGCTTCCAGGTTGAAGATAATGATGAGGATTAAAGAAGACACATTATGTTCTTTTATCCAACTGGTTGGCAGAATCTCCGGAGATTTTAATGAAATCGGTAAAAACTTTTGGTCAAAATGCCAAAGAGTTCATTTCTACCTCGCATCACTTCACACCTCTGTCCAGGACAAAATGAAAAACTTAACATCACTTCCTCCTTTCCTGCCTTATTCTGGAGCTGTGGTGTTTTGAGTGGTCATCTAAATGAAAACTAAAGATAGAATCCTTTGCTTATAATGTACCATGACGCACCACTATGTACCACTATTTACCATGAATTACGTACCATTACATACAATTACGTATCAAGATGTAGTATAATATACCACAATGTACGATGACATACAATGACAAACATGACGTACTACGACAACCACAATATACTATGACAACCATAACACACCATGACGACCACGATATACACTATGAAAACCACGACGTACTAAGATGACCACAATATACTATGATAACCATTACGTACAATGACAACCACGATATACACTATAGAAACCACAACGTCCAATGAAAACCACAATATACTTGATAACCATTACATACTATGACAACCACAATATACTTGATAAACATTACATACTTTGACGACCTTACATACTATGACAACAACGATATATCATGGAACCCACAACGTACTATGATGACCATGACGTACCATGACAACCACATTTTACAACCTTTATGCGTGGGATGGTTCAGGCTTCCACGTCGTGCACACCTGGAAAGCCATTGTCAATTTCTTATGTTATGTTTTTAGTTAGAATCAATTTTATTCAATTTGTATATTGTCTAAACTGTAGTCCAATGCTGAACACAAAACTGAGCGTTGTAGCTAAAGCGACATTGAAACCAATGACTGGAAAAGAGATTTTGTCCAACATGGCCGTTTGACACAGTTTTTTGGCGAACAGCTGACAGCTGTTGAATATATAAAATCAATGCATTGCAGAGCATAGGGGTCAATTCCAAAGTCCACTCTTTTGGACAACTCTTCCACATTTGTTGCTTACTGGTTTGCGTCAAACTTAAGAGCATAAAGTAGGAGCTCGAGCAATTTGGTGAACTGCACCTGCCCCCAGTTATACAGTTTAAAAGATGCTTCAAAGCTGCTTGCCTAGTCAAAGGTCCTGTTGACAAGCTCTGTGAACAGCTGGAAACAATAGTATGTTAAAATATACTATATTTTCCTGCCTATTAGCTGGACACCTCAGACAAAAATGTATCCTTTGGATTTATGAAGGATAATCACAGGTAATATACAACGATGATGCAAACCAAGCAGCAGCCAGATATAGATTCAAGGTTATGATCAGCGTCCTGCTGAATAGAGATTGCGAATACGATTGTGGAGCTGCTTCCTATAGAATTTGTTAATCCAGGGACACGACTGAGGGGGTGGTACGTATTGCACCTTGCCCGCTCTTTCATCCCGACGTGTCAGGGCGTAATTTCTAACCTTGATATCCAGAAGTCTTGGGAAGCACATTTTTCTGCGTAAATACCACACATCTCTACCTATGAGCCCGGACTCCAAATCCCCTTCTGTCGTGACTGACCTTGAAGTCCGACGACAGTAAATGTAATAGCATTTTAACAGTTGCGCACAAAGGACTTGCGGGCTGGAGGGAGAGCACTTGGCAGATGAGATCATTACTTGAAACATATTTACTCCTATGCTGTAGTGACAGCTAGAGCAGAATCTGCCCGAGGCAAGTGAACCCAGCATGTGTGCTCTGGACTGTGTGGGCGACACGCCGAGCCGTGAGAACTGAGGGAGTCCGCGGCCCCACAGCACAAAAAAAACCACAGACGCCAACCCTCCACTGTGGATCTTCAGGCTCTCAAACCCCCTCCAGAAAATCACAGCGTGAGGGGAATGCCTTGTCCTCGTGATTTTCTGCAGCGCATACACACACGCTGACAGTTTTCTCCTGTCTCTATAGCACTAAATCTTGTTTCCATTACATACACATAAGAGAATGTATAATCGAATACAGAAAGGGCCCCATAAGCTGGATCTCCTGGGGCAGGAATGGCGAGAAAGAAGTCTTCTGCAGAATCCTTTCCCTCAAGCCTTAGCAACAGTGGGCCACCACACCAGTAGAAAGAAATCCTTTCATCACACCCCTGGGCATGCTCAGCTCATCTTCGCCCTGCAGGCATTCGCTACCTTTGAATCCTCACCGTCTTTGACTCTTTTATTTTTGCAGGGGGGGGGTCACCAGGGAGGGTGGCACTTCCTATATCTTTTTATTACTTTTGTAAGAGCTACCTTTATTCGAAGGCAGAACAGTCTTGCACCTGTCAAGGTTACAAGGAATGTCAAGAACAGAAAACAAACAAAATGGTTGTGTAATGGCTCCAAGAGAAACAGTCGTACAGCGGGCCGAGTCAATAATTCTTTTAGAAAGGCCAGATTGAAAACTAAAAAGAACAAAAAGGGCCAAATATCCACTTTTGGAATGTCAAGAAGCTAAAGCTGAGAGTTACAGTCGTGGCGAAACAAAACTGATAGTTTAGGCTGTTAAAGTCAGAAAACACCCTTTATAAAAAGTCAATTATTTAACATTTTAAACATGAACTTCATCAATGCTAAACGTTTATTACATCAATCACTATTGTTTGAATTTTATCCAGTACTGCCTAAACGAAGCTTGAACCGGTTTATTCCAGAAGCACTTAAAGAACCACTCCAATAAAAATGGGATTTTTTTTTTCCTAGTGTGTTTTTGTGGCATTGTTTTGATTATATAAAGAAAATGATGATTTAAGTTGCATTTCTGAATAATTCTTTATTCAAATTGTTGTGAATCAGAAGCAGACAAGAAAAATGTCTGAAAAAGAACTTTTGATGTAGAAAGTACGCTGGGCGAGCCACAAGTTCTCTTCATTCTGATGCGTCCACTTGTTCGACTAGATCTATGAACGTCATTGTTTAACTGAGCTGGTATCTGGATCAAACTGCATGGCTGGATAGCTCCAATATTGCTTGACAATTTCGTTGTATCGGTAATCTCAAATTGGGGGTGTGAGAGGCTAGCGGGAAAGCAGGAAAACAAAGTGCTCCCAGTTTTGGGTGCCAGGAAGGGGAGGTGGGGTTATTCTGTGCCAACAGTTCACCCACCACTCAAGAGGTGAATTTCTAATGCATGACTGCTGCTCTGCAGAACCTATATGTCCGAGAAAACAACAAAAGGTTTTTTAATTTTGACTTTGTTTTCACAAAGGCTGAAATAAAACACGCCTTTCACCGCTCATTGCCACGGCGACAGCGTTGTGCATATTCATTAGATCGCAGAACTAAAATCTTTAGCTGTGAAGTACAACCAAACTCTCTCCTCTCCACCTTCGGCATTGTGACTCGAGCTCCGCCCACCCTCACTGCCTCACCCATTCTTATATGAGCCTGCCCACAAATGCTGAATTAGTAAAATGAATGTGATTGAGCGACACAAAGTGTCAAAACGAAGCACTGAACAAAGCAATCAGTGTTCTTTGACGGTACAAGTAGCATCATATTTGTCTGTACCTGTACTAACATGGCACTGAGTTTGGTTACCCATCTCTATCAATCGCCAGTTTCTTAGTGATTTTAAAAACTATAATTCAATAGTTAATCTTTTGTTGTAATTTGGGAAAACTTACAGCGTACCACAAGTTTAACAGCAAAATAAATTGCTCTTTAATAGCAAACCTCAGAAGGTCTAACTAAATAAGATACTGAACACACAGAAACCTAAGATGGTCTTTTTATTTAAAACAATTTTACAGAAAAGACATTAATTTATTCATTTTTAGATCTAAAACCTGTCGTGATTTCAGGAAAAACAGCATCTCTCATTTTCTGCCACTCTGCATGTCTGACTCCTTTTCTTGGCTTCTAAGTTGTGATGTTTCTGATCGTTTGTCCCAGGCGGCTTTCCCATCACTCATAAGTGTAAATACCTAATTAAATAGGTCAAAAATGTTGCAGATGTCAATCATGCAGCACTTGAAAAGGATCTCTCCTTAATGAGATTCTTGATCAGCTCTCTTTTCATGGCAGCTCGAGTTTGGATTTTCCCAACTGTAATTATTATTTACATTCTTTTCGATCACGCATAACATTTTCAGCGGAGTCTGACATGAATGCATATCAGCTTGTCAATGCAAAGCTGCATTTTTCGTTTCAGAATCCATTGGAAATATGTTAACGGTTGAAGAGTTCATGGACCTTGGTCTGGTTTACTTCAGTGTGAACGTTCCATAGACTATCCAGCGCACAAGTAAGCCAAAGACATAAACAGACTAAGCAAAATAAATAACACTCCCAGTACATCCGAATACGCCGGACTCATAGAAAAGTTGAAAATGTTTCGTGGGTCAGTATAGCAATGAGGTATAGACTACTAGTCATACATAGTCATCATGGAGGACCGGGTATTCTTTTATGTACTTTGTCCATCCTGGTAAATTTGTTTCAGACATCAGCATCCACACATGAGCAGCTGCTAGAACGGCCAGATGTTGGACCAGCATGAAGCTGCTTCAATGCAGTGGAGAAGTACTAGTTTCAAAATAAGTGCCCAGAATTGGAGTTTTTCTTACACACCGAATGTTAACGATGGGTCTTACACCTAAACTAAGATGGAAATGAGGCAGTTCAATGTAGGAAGAAGTTGTTTTTTTAGGATTTTTCAACGAGACGTCTCGAGGTAAAGAGGATTACATTTCAGAGACAATGTGTCGAGCTTTACTAAAAGGACAGCAGTCAGGAGATTTATGCAGATCCCAACAAAAGACTTGGTTAGAATAAAACGGAAAGAGTCAAACAAAAGGAGCTCCTGCTAAAGAACGATGAAAAGCAGGAACTTGGACTTGGTGAGGAGTTCAAGAGATGTACACAAAAAAAGGAGTTAAGACTTGTGGAGGAAGGAGAAATAAAGACGGCTTCCTCCGTAATGATCTCCTAATTGAGCAATTCTGTGAGTCGGTGCCTGGCAGCCGGCTCTGAACAACAGGTCAAATGAAGGACCAGCAGAAAGGAGAGGCGGAGATCTACCAACACAAAGGGAGCAGGAGTTCCAGGAAAAGGCTGTATGTGAAGAAATGAAAGGTGGTACATAAGCATCTCTGACCCCATTTCCCCTTCTGAATCCACCTTCATTGTGACCATGACAATACAAATTAAAAGGTTAGGCGCTGATGGAAAACAAACACGCTGCTCAGGCACAGATTCAAGGGGGCCCTGATTGTTATTTCATGGGTTATTTAAGTAGCAGAAGGAGAACATGGAGATGGCAAGGCCCTTAGTAGCTTGAGACGTTAAGGGACAGAAGAGTGAAAGAGCACCAGAAGGTCAGTTAGCAGCAGAAGAAACTAAAACTTTACTTAATGAAAAACGTCTTACGGGGCCCAAATCCTTTTATTCACCCAATTAAACTAACAAGGACTATTCAGAATAGTCCCTAAATGTCTATATTCTCATGTTCTTCAGTTAGCTACCTCATTAACATGATGTGGTTTTTTTATTTGATTGTTAAAAACACCTGATATTATAATTCTAACAGTCTAGAAAATGGAAATTTATGGCAAGATCAAGTGTCATCATACTGCTGTGATGGGACTGAAGAGGGCTGAAACGCAGTGAGTTTGTTGCATGTTGTTGGCCTCTGAGACATTTTGTATAATCAGACATATGGCCCTCTACAGGAGCAAGTGTGTCAGAATGTTGAAGAATACTGAACCTTAGTAAAGGCCAAGCACCACTACATACATTTCGTAAGGCTATGTCACACAGCCATTACAGATGAAAATTGGTCATACGTGAATATACGTGAAGTTAACGAAGAACATGAAGTGTGCGTGATTATTGCACTGTTTAGATGCCAGCTATTAGTGATTTGTGCGTCATTGACTTGCGCGATATAAAGGTTGGTGGTACATGTCTGTTTGACATTTGTAGAACGGTCGTGGAAAGCCACAAATTTGCATATGCATCTTGCAAATATCACGCACGATTGCATAAGATTCATGTAATAATTGTGGATAAACTACGTCGAATACGCATAAACTGCGTAACTCTCAATCCAAAAATTTTGAACATCTTAAAAAACAAACTGACGTAAAGACCCGTCAGCCAAAACACTAAACAGACACCCACAAAGTAGTTTTTATGTACTATTCTTTAAAATGGTTTAACACTTTAAAGCTCCTCACCACACAGACAGACATGAACCTTTTCTCTTTTGTTTAAAACTCTCAAAGTTTAAATCTTTATAGAAAAATAAGTTGAGTATAATAGAATAAAAACAAAGATCGTATTGCGATCGAAGATTTATGTGAATTTGGCAAACTGAACGCATTCTGTACAGGAGACACGGCACAGAGGAGATTGATTGACTCAGAAGATGGTTTGACCACCTCTACAGCCAATCAGGAGGTAGAACACGATGCACTGTAACAAAAAAAAAGTATATAAAGATGCACAACTAAAATCTACAAAACAGCCAGACTGCAAAAGGTGAACCGCGTTATACCCAGAGACCACTGTCCCAACAAAAGGACATTCAAAGACAACCATTTAGTCAGCATCAGGGAAAAAGTCAAGTATTGTGTTTGTAGTTTTGTTGGAAAATCTTCATTTTTATCAGTGTTAGACTCAGGTTATTGGTGTCAGGCATCTGTATTGATCACTCAGCCATATGAATGCCACATCACACCTCAGCACCTCGGATAAAGTAAATCATAAATCTAGTATTATGGGAAAATAAAAGGACAATTGTTTTCAAAATAATCAAAGTCCTCATTTAAAGCCCTTTAAAATGTACTAGCAGCTGATAGAAGAGTACTTTATAGATGAATGTATGCATAAAAACTACAATTCAATCATTTCTTCAACTCTTCAACAGTCTATTGCAATAAACAGAGGGTGTCATGAAAAAAGGATTTAGGCTGCCAAGCTCAATTTAAAAAAACTGTGTACAAAAAACATTATTGGACTTTTTTTCTGCTAATTTTCAAGCTCTATACCGCAAAATATACTCAGATGTCCTCATGTGTAGTAAAAAGTCATTTGAAACAAAGCTAAATGTTACTGGTATTCAAAAGCCATCTTTGCTGTACACTAAGGCTTCCTTACAAAATGCAGGAAACAAATTTTGCTCGTTTAATCAATATTTCTTTTAGATAAATAAAAAAGCATTTTTTAAAATAAAAGCCCCACCTTTGCTCACAACTTTGTTAGTTACTGTTTTTTTATATAAATAAAGATGCTTTTAGAATAAAAATGAGAAAATTAACTAAAAATGTAGATAAATCCTGTTGAATAGCAAAACAAAACCACAAAATTGAGAGGAGTTTAATTAAACGAATAAATTATCCAGCCAGGATATACGGCTGACTTGCAGTTTCCTGTACCGACAGCCTCTCCTTTCATTTCTCAAGCCCCTGTAGTTAGGAACTGAATGCAAAGAGATTGTTTCATGCTGGCACCCTGGGAGCTCCGCTTGCTTTCTTCCCAAGTCTTGGCATTAACAAGCGCACACCACTCCATTCTTCCTTTTATGAGCATAAATGCTAACATATATCCCTGCAAAGCAATCCCCACACTCATTAATCATTAGCAGGACTGTGTGATCAAGGTTACAATCCGATTCCCTGGCTAATTAAAGAGGCAAGATGTGCAATGTACATGCTGCACTAGCGGCACTTTCTGCACTGCTGATTGTTTCAAAACCTGCAAGAACATTTCTTCAATGTTTAACTGGAGCCGCTGCCAGCAACATGATGCTCCACCCTCTGCAAACTACCAAAACTCTTCAATCTGTAACGTAATTATCGAAATTTCTGATTCAGAGAAAAGCAACTTTGCGTCAATATGCAACAAGTTACGTAAAGTGTTGCATGTTGCATGCAAAGTTGCAAAAGCAACTTTGCGTCAATATGCAACAAGTTACGTAAAGTGTTGCATGTTGCATGCAAAGTTGCTTTTCTACTATAGGTTTGGACCAAAGTTGCGCTGACACACAAAGCTTTACTATTACAAAGAAGATGGTTGTGGACTTGTCTTGGAACCACAACACTGCGTCACTGGCCAAGAAAACCCAACAACGCCTGTACTTCCTCCGCAACCTGAAGAGGGCCAGAGCTCCTCCCCCCATCAAGCAGACCTTCTACAGTGATGCCATCGAGAGCGAGTTTTTCAGTTTAAGCGACTTAAACTGAAAAACCTTTTCCACCAGCATCAGAACATCATCTTGGCCAAAGACTGCCATCACCCACTCCTCTACTTCCTGTTTCTTAGCACTGTTGTCACTTTAAACCATCTCATTGTCACTTCTGCACTGACCTCTTTAGATTCCTGTCATTATTATTATTATTATAATTATGAATATTGTTGTTTTTACAGGCTGCTTGCTACTGAGCCCTCCAGGGGCCAGTGTTTAAAAGGGCAAAAAAGCTGTATTAACCACTGGCCCCTGTTGGGCTCCATAGCTTGCACTGTGGTTTGAAAGGAAAGAAATTTCAACTGTGCTGTATATTATGTGTATGCAGTATATTTCACAAACAAAGCAACTTGAATTGCTCTGATATTTGGCCCACTTGTTGCACCGATACATTACTCGTTCTGTTCGTAAAGCACAACGCTGCTTTTCTGAGATACATTCGACCCCGTTTCACTGATAGGCGCCGATATGCAACCCTTTACTGCGATAAACCACAAAGCTGCTGTTTTGCAATAAGTTAGGCCAATACGCAACTCTCCACAATAAGCTTTAAGGTTTCTTGAGCCCATCCCCTTTTCAAGATGAGACTGAAAGAAAGTAATGTTTTCAAATGGAAAATCTAAATTCACTTTCTATTCTGTAAAATATCCTAACTTTTGTCAGTCAATATGATTTTATGTTTGTTATGTCTGCATATCTTTAGTCTTTTTTCTGTTAGGGAATGCTTTTCTTTGTCTACTTTTCTTTGAGTGTAGGTTAACATAAATCTAATCTAAAACTTGACTGTGATAAAGCACCAAGCTGCTTTTCCGCGTTACGTTTGGCCCACTGTTGCAACGCTATGCTACACTTTACAGTAGTAAAACGCCACGCCTCTTTTCTCTGCATCAGAGTTAGTGGGTTTATGTGAATTGCGTAAACAATTTACTACTTTAAAGTGATCCTTATTAGCACAAAGATGCTTTTCTCAGCCTTAGAATCCGTTGGAATTATAATAATTGCGTAAATGGTCAAAAAGTTACGGTAATTCAAAGAATGTCAATGAAGCTACAGCTTGTTTTGTTTTTATGTTTTTCTACTTGAAAGAGATTTTACTTTACATAGAAAAAGTTCAAGAAGACTATGTGAGTCACTCTATCAGGCTGTAGCTTGAGGGTCATAGATAAGTGAACTCAATAATATCTGAGTCAGAACTCCGATATTTACAGTTTGTTGCTGGTACTGTGAAAGTGTGGTGCAACTGAGGGCTCCTCAGGCCAGAAAAGATCCACCCTTTTCTTGTTCCTCTCAGGAGCAACAGCGTCAGTCTGGAAAGACGGCGGGAAGAGCCGCA
Source organism: Oryzias curvinotus (assembly GCA_023969325.1). Taxonomy (NCBI): domain Eukaryota; kingdom Metazoa; phylum Chordata; class Actinopteri; order Beloniformes; family Adrianichthyidae; genus Oryzias; species Oryzias curvinotus. The sequence goes on along the minus strand of CM043723.1, from coordinate 5,364,584 downwards.
GATGAATGATTCGGCTAACACCTACTGTTTCTGATGGGGGTGGGGACAGATGCAGCACCATTCAATATTAGCACGGCGCCAGAAACAGAATGAGTAAATCAGGCAGAGAGGGCTGGTGGAAGTGTTTAGGCGTGCACGAGCGCAAGCGTGCACGTGCCGAAGACGACACCCTCTGCTGATCCTGACAATAACGGTGACGATCATCACCTGCTCTGCATCCGCGGGTCCGAAAGTGTAACGCTGCCGGTTCCTTCGCTCATTCATCACTGTCGAGCCCGAGCTCTCCTTCATAAGTACCACAAACACACATAAGTACCACAAACACACACACAAACACACACAAACGCCAAGAGGAAGCGAGAGCCTGTCAACGAAGAGACATCCTAATTCACTACGTAGGATGGGTTTATTTTTTCATTAGCATGTGCCATCAGAAAAGCTGAAGCCCAGCCGCCTAACAACACGTCAACCAGAGCCAGACAGCAGCAAGAAGCGCTCCGACTGACGGCTCTTTTTATCCCCCAAAAAGCTTCTGAATTCAATTGAAAGCACACATCTTAACCAAACGTTTTCCTGTTTGGCTAAAACTCAGCCCATAATCATTAAATGGGGCTAATGTCCAGTACAGACCAAAAGTTTGGACACATCTTCTCATTCAAATGAATGAGAAGATGTGTCCAAACTTTTGGTCTGTACTGTATAACCCAATATAGATGAAATCATCTAGCAAAATTTAGCCAGTAAATATCATGTATTTGATCTTCGTTGTACATCTGCCGCTATATCAATAAATTCAGAGGGATGATGGAAACTGTCATTTTATCTTCTGTCACGCATTTCTTTAGCCATAAAAAATGTTAACTAAACTAAGCAAAGTTGACGGCATAAAAGCCCAATGGTAAAAAAAAACACTGATGTCTGCCTCCCTATGAGATGCAGTTCAAAGAGTCTTCAAGAGGAAGCTGAGTGCGTTTCTGAGGGTAGTTCCTAGAAACCTTGAGTTGGGGGAAATTTGATCAAAGCAAATACTCCAATTAAATAGTCAAGTCGCATTCGGATGTAGCTTTCCTGCGCTATTCCCACCAACCATTTAAGCACACGGAGAGTCAGTCTTTTGTTTGGGGTGATTAGAAAAGAGTCTCAAAATGTTTGCGGTACTAGATGTGGCTCAAAAAACAAAATCTGTAATTATCAATGCCCTTTTTATTGAATTTCCCATTTTGGACTAATGACTTAAGTTTTCTAACTGAAATGTTGAGCTTGATATTATTAATTCCTCCTCTATAATCCATTTTTAAATGGTTGGCACTATCCATACGTCACTGCCAAATCAGAGTCCCTGATTGGTCAAAGGTCAACCTGGTTTAAGTTTCACTGTGGGTTCAATAGCTACATGTTTAGTACAAAGAGGCTGTAAACAGTCAGAAACTTGTGTGGCTAGGCGTGAATGTGCAAATGTTGAACACTGTACGCCAAAATATGGATTTATAGGTGTTTCATAGACCTTTCATTGGAAGTGGCTGCTTGAACGTGCGTTGCCGAGGGAAGTGTGAGTGTAGCTCCAAGTGTGCAACAACATATAAAATAGGTAGAATAATCTAAATCTGGGTCTTGGGGTTGCTGGAGCCTATCCTTGCCACTGATGGGCGAAGTCGTACACCATGGAGAAATCGACCAAGCTGAACCAGCACCCATTTCAATAATCCGGGTCTTGGGTGCGAGCTCCTTGCCAGATGGGCGAGTCACTAACAGGACAGTCATGAATCCATACAGAGACACATAATGCACTTAATTTAGAGTAACCAATTTCCCTACAATGCATGTTTTTGAACTGTGAGAGGAAAGCGAGAAATAACCAACTTATGCATGAAGAACTGCAAACTCCAACAGAAGGAAGCACATGGGATACAAACCAAGGCCTTCTAGCTGTCAAACAAGAATGCTAATGCCAAAGAGTTCTAAACCCTTTCCAAAACTAGAGCATTCTGGTAAACTCCATAACCACAACTTCTGGTGTTTTTCCCTCCCTATTTTTTTAAAATGTGTCAAACTGTACAACTTTTAAGAACAATTTGTTTAGAAAACTCTTCCATCGTAAAAGTGTTTTTACCAGCCCAGGGCTACGCGGCACAGCAGCAGAGCAGGTGATCACGGCTGAGCTAAAAGCCGTTGGCGCCGAGCTCCTCCAGGCGGCACTCCAAGCCACAGCCGTACCCTCAGGTGACGGTCCGCACACGCCGAAGAGCTGCCATTCGCTGGCCAAACCTCAAACCCAGCCACCAACAGTGTCAGCAGACGGACATCAAATGGGTAACGGCCAAGTCAGCACCACGACACAGCCACCAGCGTTGTCACCACGGCGCCTCATTATGTTTGAGTGACTGAGACCTTCTCTCAGCGTGTGTGTCAGCTCAACAGGGAAATCTGTGTTTAATAACCAGCAGCATCAATATGCAGTTCAGTCGCAGCGTGTTGGCCGTTATAACGGCCGCCGCTACTGCTGCTGCTGCTGCTACCGTCACCCACATTACCATTCAACTGGTCCTTCTCCAGCTGGTTGTTGGAGCTCGGGCTGACAGCTCACACTAATATATGTGGTGATGTGTCAGCTCATGCTAAGATGTGTGCGACAATGGGAGCGTGGGAGCACAAAACAGATAGCAAAGTAACAATGGTTGTGTGGGAATGTCACGGCACAACTCTACTCATGTCTCCACTTGAACAGGACTCTCCAGGACCATTTGTTGGTCGCTTTTGCAATCGCTAGACTTTCTCGGGGTAAAGTAGGTTGTCCGTCTGTCCCTCCGTCCATCCAGGAGCTGCACCGCAATGCTGCAGCTTTTCCGTCACACGCTGCTGCAACCCCTGACCTTGGAGAGAAGCCCAGGGCCATAACTCAATTTCTCCATGAACCCATCGGGGGCTAAATATAGCATGTGGTGTGATGAATTACAGTAGCGGAGGCTGTATTGAATGCTCATTACAGGGAAACAAAAAAAAAAGGTTTGATAAGGTCATTCATCTCTGCAGTTGTGCTCCTACAATTAAAAAACAAAGAAGGGTTTTAAGAACAAGCACGACTTCCATGAGGGGAATTCCTAATGACAAAAGAAGTAGTCCCCCCGCCCCCCCTGCAGGGATGAACTGCACAGCTCACAGCGGCATAGATTCTGCCCGTTACGTCAATCTGACAAGCCAGAAATCCGGATGTATTTAATCTGTCGGTGTCCAACCGGAGCTGATTCCATACAATCTGTGTCACGCTCTCTATGCAGGACTGTTTCAAATCCCATTGTGACAGAGCACTTTTATAACTCCTCGTGCACCAGAAAAACCCCTATTGCTATTGATGATTTGAGTCTGTGGTTTTTTTTTTTTGTTTTTTTTTTGTGAAGTGGAGCTGGAACCACCTGTTCAATCAAACCTGAGAGGGCGGCCTGGAGGTGGCCCATGAGCGATGCTTCACATTTTCCTTCAGCTTTTATCTTACTAAAGACAAAAAAAAAAAAAAGTGTAATTGTTCATTGATCGTGGCTGGTAGTCTGTCCGCTTCAAGGTAGGGGTGGGGGGTGGGGGGGGGGTAACGTCTCGGTTCCGGCTGCTGTTGACTGGACGCTCTGAAAGCGAAATGTGTCAGAGAGTGTTCAACCTTGATCTAACCTTAATGAGCCCACTGGGGACAAGTCGGTAGCGCTCGCCTCAGGGCAGGCGGGCGTCACGGGTTTGAAGACAAACAGAAAGAATAGGGAAAGTGGTTGGAAAGAACCTGGAAGGGACAGACGAGATTATTGAAGAGACTAAGTGGAAAAAAAAAGAAAATATAGGTTTTTTTAGTAGCACTTTTAGTTCGATATGTCTAGCTAGTCTTTAAAAATCCACATTCTCCACTTGAAAATGTTGTGGATCACAAGTGACAGCACAGGAAACCACAAAACTCCTACTCCAATCACCTTTTGATCAATTTTTTAAAGCATTCCCAGTGGCTTTTTAATTAATATTATGCCGTTTATAGAGAGAAGGAAAAAAAACAGTGCCATTTTCTTGGACATAGTTTCTGCAGAGTAGCAGGAGTTTATCAGAAAATCACCTCTGAGTTGTGGAGAACCATCCCGTTCCCACTTCCCATCACCCTTTTGTTTACACTCTCTCCCACTAGCTTACAGCCCCTTACACCCCCAACCTAACATTAGCGGTGCAACAAAAATGGGGAGGAATATGCAGCCAGACGCCAGCTGAGACGAGGAAAACAAAGATGCATGTGGATCTAGTCGTCTACAAGCTTGCGTGTTTTCTACGTACTAAATACAATCTTTTTTCAACTGCATTTTTTTCGTTTGCGCCTGATTTACAACGACTTGAATAAAGAAATACTCAGACAGGGAATTTTAAACTTAATTGTCCATCCCAAAAAGAGCATGTTACAAAGACCAGAAACACCATTTTCATCTGAGAGGGTCTTCACACATCCGCCACATGGTAGATATACAAACATTTTTTGAAAGAACTCTTCAAAGTCTACATCCTGCAAATCAGAAGGTCTAACATAAAAAAAAGATCTACTAGGAGGGCTTTAAGCTTTTAGCAGAACCAAAGAAGAAGTTTTTGTCGTTGAAAACTGCAATTCAGGCATTAATTTATATTTTATATTTATTTTACCTTTATTTTATCAGGAAGTTCCATTGAAATGAGATCTCTTTTTCAAGGGAGACCTGAAAAAGGTTTGGGAAAGCTTGACTACTTTCTACAGCTGTAGGGGATCTATATTTCAAACCTATTGTTTCTTAAGAGGGTCCTGGTTCAAATCCCAGCTGGGTTCTTTTCATGTGGAGTTTAGATGTTCTCTTTTGGGTTTTCTCTAGGCTCTCCGGTTGCCTCGCACAATCCCCCAAAATTGCTCCATAGGTTAAAATGGTAACTCCAAATTGTCCATTGTGCATGTGAGTGGTTGCGTGGTTGTGGCCCTGCGATGGACCGGGGACCCCAACTTCGTCCAACAGTAGCTGGGACAGGCTCCAGAAGTCCCGTGTCCCCAAAAGGGGTCCAGCAATTTTGAAAAATGGATGAAAGGATATTTTTTCTTTTTTTCATTATGTGTCTTTATGTTTATAGTGTAAATGAATGTAAAAACATCTCAAATAGTGACTGTATTCCACCATTATATGTGATGGGGTAAACGGCATATACTTATGTAGCGCTTTACTTCCTTCTTGGAAGGCCCAAAGCGTACACACATTCACTTCATCTTACCTCAAAGAATCTACTGGAAATCTAAACAGAAAACAAGTCCCATTTTTATCTAATAAACACCGAACATTTAATTCATATTCAAGCTAAAACCAGTGGATGAGTAAATATCAGTCTTTCCAATTGGTGAACAAACAGGAGGTAACCAAGCCTACAGGATCTCCCCAAAGGAGCCCACTTGACTTCATAGGTTCCAACAGGCGTTCCTGTTTGCCAACGTTCATCAGATGAGGCCATTCCGTGAATGTGTTTTTCACCTTTCAGCATATAGGCATATCCTCTCAGGGGTCGCCACACCACCTGTGCAAACAGTAAAAGCCGATTTGCACAGGTGGTTTGGCAGACATTTTTACACGGCACAGGGGACCCAGACTTGGGCCCCCTTGTAAGTTACGTAGTTTGGCAGTAGCACGAAGGGTCTTGCTTACGTACCCAATCTGGATGAAGCTCATCGCGGCCCCTGAACGCCGGTTTCCCATGCGCCAGGCCTACATCCAGCCATCTGAGAATGCATCAGCTGCCATAATCATAAAGGCTTTCTCCACATCTTTCATCTATAATTAGCTCCAACTCGGGTTCTCTGCAGACCTGCTGGGACACCTGGGGTTGTCTAGAGCCAAAAGGTAACTAGGAGGGGTCGAACTGGCTTTGCTACACAGATGTTTGGGGTTTTCTTTTTTTAAAGATGTTTTTTGTCACTTTGCCCACCAGCAAGTCCTCTATAGCAGTTCAGTTTAACCCATTATCACCAAAGATTAAGCTCTAGTATGGACATAATCTGAACTACCGTAACTATTGTAAACCATGTATGCAACTTAAAAAACTAACTTTAGTTTACACAATTAACGTAAACCAACTGATTCTGAAATAGAAAAGGACAGCTTGGTGCTATTATGGAACACTTTACATTGCATACGTACAACATACTGTGTATGCTAATATACATTAATAGCGTAAACTCGGCCTGCGCGATATCAAGATGGGGAATACGCATTGCAGAAATTGGCGAAAATTGCAATTAATGGTTACCTTAAATGTGCTAAAACAATCTTATGGCAGCTTTAAGTATTTAACAAATCAAATAACTCTCCCTATGCATTTGACCAATCATGAACCCCTTCACATTGTTGACCAATCGGATGGAGCGTTTTATGTCAGATGTTCGCTTCCTATGTAGACGAGGGTCATTCTGATTGTAATTAAGCTGTGTTGACTATTACTTAAACTGTTGCATCAAAATGGAAATGATTCATTTAGTTGTTTTGCTATTTGTTCATGTATCGCAAGTTATATCGTCATCGCAATGTCGATCACTAATATCGTAGTCCTAGCGTTTTCCTCATATCGTGCACCCTTCATAGTAATAAAGGGTTTAAGCAATTAACGTAAACCAACAGATTCTAATTTGTAGAAAAGCAGTTTTGCACTAATATGCAACATTTTACTTTGCATATGTACAACGTATATACCAATATAAATTAATTTCGGAAACACTTTACACAATTAACTTTAACCAACTGATTCTGACCTGAAAACGAGCAGCTTTTCGCTGATATAAAACGATTTACTTTAACAGTCAAAGAGTAACGATAATTTGAAGAGCACGTTTTATTTTGTGTCACCTGCGACATGTCCGGTCAACCCTTTAACACTGGAGCTGTCTCCGCTGACAACAAAATAAACACGTGGTATTTACACAACTAACGCAGACCAACTGGTTCTGAAATGGAGAAATTTCAGCTATTCAACCTTTTACTTTGCATAAACAGTCAAAGAGTTACGGTAGTTCGAAGAGCATCTTTTTATTTCTAGCACCGGCGACATCTCTGGTAAAAAATGACCAACACGGAAGCTGTCGTCGGCGATGGCAAAATAACACGCTATCTGAACTACCATATTTCTTCGACCATTTACTCAATTTAAGTAATTCCAACAAACGTTGACTATCCAACACTTAGTATTAATAATCGAAGAGTTATGGTAATTCGAAGGACGTGCTTTATTTTGTGTTGCCGGCGATAGCAAAATAACACACACTGTTTGAATTGTCATAACTCTTCCACCATTTACGCGATTATCGTAATTCGGACGGATTCTAACCCACTGAAAAGCGGCTTTGTGCTGATTGAATACACTTTATGTTGGCGCAAAGCCACTTTACTCCACATCAGAATCGGCTGATTTACGTTGATTGCGTAAGCACACCCCTACTGTAAAGTGTTGGATATCAGCTCACGGTTTTTGCCGCTTTAGAATCCATCGGAATTACGTCAATAGCGTTAGCAGTTGAAGAGTTACGGTAGTTCAAAGAACGTCCAGTGCTAAAGACTTAAACCGGGTCAGAAATTTGCCATCTTGGCAGAGAACGTGAGGATCGGCCCCCTCTACCCCACAGGATAACTGCCCTTCCACCTGGGCTCCCTGTCCACTCAGTGACATGCTTCAAAAGGCCTCAGTCCATCTGCTCACACCTCACCCCGGGGGGGGGACAGGCGTAGCTGGGATTTCATTGGCTCTGCACGCCTCTAATTAGGACACAGACCGCGACACCGAATGAACCGTTTTTGGCCTCTGCGCAAACACTTTGGCTGACTGGAGATCATTCCTGAACAGCAGACTGTCTCCTTCCCCCTCTTCATCTTCCTCCACCGCGTGCAAAAACATCCGCAATCGATCATCAGCCTGCACCCCCACTTTTCCCCCCACCAAAGCGCCTCTGCAGTCCCTCCAGACAGTCGCCACCGGGACAAATGGAGACTCTTCTGTGACGGCGTCCATTCCCAACAAGGGCAATGGAGCATTTCTCCCCTAAACACCTCCTCGGCCCAGAGGTGTCCCTATCCGCTGTGTAGTGGGGGGATACCTGCCCAAGCTGAGGCGGGAAAGTGAGGCAAATGGAGATGCCTTAACAACCCCCCCCCCCCCGGTTCTTGTCGGCACAGATAAGAACAGAGGTCTTCTTGTCCCCCGCTGAATCAATCCCAATCCCCAATCCCCCCACAACGCCAGCATATGAATGCGCCCCATTCTTCTTCCTGTGTGTGAATTTATTGATGTGGGGGGCATTTAGGAGAATATGCTCTCATGGCCGTGGCGTTTCCTGCCCCCCCTCCCTCCCCAAATGAAGTAACGAATGGACCAATCATATTAGGCTGATGGACGGCTGAACTGCTGAAGGACACTTTTGTTCGTTCCGGGGTCGTGTCAGTCTGTCTGGGTGATGCCTGATCGCAGGTTAAGAACCCCGCGGATTGGCGACTGATTGATGAAGAGACGCAAACCGTTGGCGTAGGAGGTCAACCAGGCTGAAAAGGGAGCCTGTGTCTCCCTCACGTAAGAGTGCACGTCCTCCTGAACGGCGCGACACGCACATCTCTGCTGAAGGGGAGCGCGAAGCAGCAGCTCCGGTCTCACCGAACGCCGATCAGGAGCCAGCTGATGTTTCCCTCGACCACGTTTAGGAAGGTGAGATTTGTTGTGACAAACCTTCCTCAGATCTGGAAGGATTGTGCAAAACAAACCCTAAAAGAGGAGCATGTTGGGGGTAGAAACACACCTGGAATGAGGATAAAGGAAAAAAGAAAAAAAAAAAGGGGGCATCTTGGTGGGGGAAGCTTCCAGGGAGCATACCTGCTGGAGAGTGGGATCCACCACTTTGGGTACCAAAACCGCCACAGGGCTTCCTGGGAATTTGCCCTCCTCCTTGTCCTCTCTGCCTGCTTTCCACCGGCCTCAGGAGGGGGGGGGGGGGTAGTTTGGGGGTGTCAAGAAAAAAAAAATTCGAAAAATCCTTTCCAGCTGGTTCAATCCTGGGACTTCATGACGGTTTACAAAATAAAAGCATCTCTAGTTGGGATGACCCATCCGAGCAGGGGGGGGCGGGTCGGTTCGGGGTTTAAAACAGCCATTAAATAATTCAGCTCAGAAGAAAAATACATTGAAAAAAAAGGACAACATAAAGCGGCCGGACGTCTAGGTTTCAGAAGAAGTATCACCTGAATGAAAACCTTAACTGCTCTTTATTCCTCCCGGGTTATTTTTTTCTTGTTCTTTTCTTTCTGACGCCATAAATCCACAGTAAATTCCCCGAAGGCGAAGCGCGGGAAGCGGCGTGGGTGGCGGCCTGGGAGTCCCGGTGGCTGGTCTCGGTACCGGCGGCTGCTGTTGGGAGAGAGGATGCAGCCTCCGCCGCTGACGCTCTCTCTGGATGCCGCGACTGCTGCTAACCGACGCGGGGGCGCGCACGTCCACAGGCTCGCTCGCGGCACGGCAAGCGCGCGCGCCTCACTGCCCCACCAGCAAGCCGGTCGCCCTAGCAACGCTTTTGCTCTGACCTCAATATGGTCGCTGCTTCTCCTTTAATTTTTTTTTTTAAATTACTATTATTATTATTTTAAAACCTGATTCTCTGGCGGTTATGTTCAAGAAAATAAAAGTGTTTCCGGTTTCCGCTTTAAAAAATAAAAGTACAGAGGAATTTCATGACTCCTTTTTCTTTCTGCCTGCATCATAGTGACGTCAGAGCAAATTAAAGAGATACAAGTCCACTGTCTTTTCTTATCCTCCTTTCAATCAGGCCTTTTTTTCCCTGGAAGCAAACCCTTCAGTCATCAGTTCACTGCAGCTTCCACTCCCTAAAGCCGAAGCAGCATTTCACTACAGTAACATCACACAGAGAAAGAAGAGGGGATTAAACACAGTTTAGAATCATGCCTTACGTGATCACAATGACATATAACACAATAACAATCACAGAATGATAATATTCAGAGTTCCAATCTGAGATATTAAGAGGTAAAAATTATGTTTTTGATGTTTTTAGCATTTTTCTGAAGATGGAGGACATTTATAAAAGATAGTTGGGCTTAAAACTGCATTCGTAGGTAGTTCTTTATTCAAAATGTTGTGAATCAGGAACAGACATAAAGAATGGTGTTGGAAAAATGCTACGATTGGCAGGCCAAATGCTCCCTGCTCTGCTCCATTCTGATGCATGTACTCCATGTATGTCTTTGTTTTCCTCGTCTGAGCTGGCATCTGCCTCAAAACTGTACGGTTGAATAGTTCCAATACTGCTTGTCTTTTTTTTTGCACCGCTAATGTTAGCATGGGGTTGTTAGGAGCTGTAAACTACTGGGAGAGCGTGTAGATGGATTATGGGAAATGGAGGCAGGCTTACTCTGTAGCAATGGTCCCGCCCACAACTCAGAGGGGAATTTCTAATGAACTTCTGCCGCTTTTCTAGAGACAATTTCTCAGAAATTGACATACGGTTTTTTTTTCTTTTTTTTGCTAAAAACATAAGTAAGACCATTGGGAACGCTTTTCAAATAGACCAAAAGATGGTCAAAGTTAGTCTTTCACTTTAACAAACAACTAACTGACTATCTAATCAGAGCAGATGGTGACAGCAGAGTGCTCCTCTGAATGCAGCTTACCGGTAACTTGACTTTCTATGAGATCTGAACCCTCTCCTATACCAAACAGGAAGTACATGCTGCCTCCAAGAAGCCAAAATCCAGAGAATTCTATAGAGAAATAAACAGTCGTTCTATTTGTCAGTATAACCATTCTTGCACTGATACTTTTTTTTCAACATGTTATTTCTAATCCTCATCTTTTCCATTTATTTTTTCATAATAAAGGTTATTCAAGTTATAACCGACCATCATGTTGGAAATGTTTGACAGAATTCTTGTAGCCTGCCTTTAAGTGGTAGGGGTGTGGACTTCCAACAAGGTCACCCCTGATTGGCGAAAGCGGTTGCCATAGAAATGATGACTCACACTGAACTGACTCGGACCGATAGCTGCTTACTGACCATCTGTGTCACGACAAAAAAATGGCGACCAAATTGACTCCACTAGTTGGACCCTGAACCAAGTCCTATGGGCGACGTCACACTCACTTGGTCCAGTTCCAGTAGACAATGGCGTCGCTTGAAAAGTATAAAACACAACACAGAAATTCATCGCACCTATCATGGACAGTCGCAGCAAACCAACAGATACAAGCATGAACTAGACAGTGCGATTGTGAATGCTATTGATGCAATGGCTGATAGGTGTTACGTATAAACTGGGCGTAATATGACCTCAGAAAAGTAACTAATTTTATGTCTGGCTTTTAAATCTCTGATATGCATTAGGGACATTTGTGAGGCGCAGTGAAAAACACAGCTTGCAACACCCCACTAAAGGCAAATAGTCTATGATGGCTGGTGTGCATTCTCCCAGTGATATCCCATCAGGCCAAGGTGAAGAGATAGAGGCTGTGCGAGAGTGTGTCTTCATGTTCGGGGTAATGTTGATGTCCTGCGCTCGATAGACCTCAGCCGAGCATCAGAGGTAATGGCCCGCCAGGGAGCCCTGACAGCTGAGCCCACATTGAGATATACACATTCACACACACATACATTTACTTCACACAACTCTTTGCGGTTTGTCACTGATGGACTCCACTGATATGTTCCAGGAAGCATGTATCACGGAGAAAAAAAAAGGCTTATTATGTCTCTCAGGAAAACACATGCTATCCTTCTTTTTACACCCACACAGACTTAAGCAGTGACGAATGGCGTGTCAGCCAGTTCAGGCTTTAGTGATATTTTTACACCTTTGAATTCAATGAATCAGTGATTAGTAAAGGCTTTTGTACACCGTAAATGCTATCTTTTAATTACTTCAAAATTCAAACTGTCTAGTCTGAAATAGTTGACAACCACAATGTAAAATAAAAACTTCATAAAGACCATTACACCTGGACGACACCTGTAAATCAACTGTTGTATGTAAGCACTAGACCCCAGGAAGAATGAGACGGACCACGAGACCAACATGAAGAATGTTTTGGGTGAAGGTCCAGAGGCCTAATTGGTGGAAATGAAGACTTCCTGCAATGAGTTGAGTTTATAGAACTAAAGCTGTAATCATACTGGACGCAATTCACGCATTATGGTACCTACACACCAATAAAAGTGATGTATTTTTTCTGTTTTAGTGTTTCGGCTTCTGTTTGTTAAGAAGCCTCCGGTTTCAGCGGGCTATATCAAACGGCTACGGTGGAACCCAGAAGGGTCCAACACAGGACACATAACTTAACACACACACTAACTTACCACAAAATTAGACGCAATCAAAAAGGAACTAACATACACAAGAAACACAACCACAAGAAGCACAAGCCAACACAGTAAACAACATACATTCAAAAAACCACAAAACAACATCAATAACGCACATGGCGCAACACCAAAAGCGAACACACACAAAATACACTCAGAACGCACACACAGACACAGAACACAAAACAAACACACAACCAACACAACACAAGAACGCACAACACAACACAATAACTCACAAACACACACAGTAACACAACAAAACAATAACTCACAACACAACACAATAACTCACAACACAACACAATAACTCACAACACAACACATTAACTCACAACACAACACATTAACTCACAACACAACACATTAACTCACAACACAACACTTTAACTCACAACGGAAGTAAATCAGCAATGGAAGTGCTTTTATTCTGAAATTTCCACTGGGCTGAGCGGCTAACTACCTAACAGAACGTAACGTCACAGTGAGCTGTGGAGGGAGCATGTTATTGCTACAAGAGAAGCTAGCAGCAGTGTTGCCAGAAACTTTCTCTTTACTGTGGTTCTCCTTCCTCTAAACACACACAATATGAACACACTCCTCCCTCAGCTCTGACACCCCCTCTGTCGCTGCACGCGCTCCTCCTCTCCTTTTTCCCACCCCCCCCCCCACAGGCACGTGCAGTCGCCAATACAGCTGCGTGCTCCTCTCCTCTCCATTTCTCCACATTCTTGGTGTCTAGTGTTGCGGAGTGGGTGTGTTCATGTGTGTTGGGGGCCGCACGTGCATGTGAGAGGAGGAAGTGGAAGAAAGGAGAGGAGAGGAGCAGGCGTGAGGAAAGAGAACCATAATAAAGAGAAAGTTTCTGGCAACACTGCTGCTAGCTTCTCTTGTAGCAATAACATGCTCCCTCCACAGCTCACTGTGACGTTACTTTCTGTTAGCTAGTTAGCCGCTCAGCCCAGTGGAAATTTCAGAATAAAAGCACTTCCATTGCTGATTTACTTCCGTTGTGAGTTAATGTGTTGTGTTGTGAGTTAATGTGTTGTGTTGTGAGTTAATGTGTTGTGTTGTGAGTTAATGTGTTGTGTTGTGAGTTATTGTGTTGTGTTGTGAGTTAATGTGTTGTGTTGTGAGTTATTGTGTTGTGTTGTGAGTTAATGTGTTGTGTTGTGAGTTATTGTGTTGTGTTGTGAGTTATTGTGTTTGTGTGTGATTTAATGTAGTTGAGTGTTGGTGTGAAAGTGTTGTGTTAAAGTAGTGTGTGTGTATAAGTTAATGTTGTGTTAAAGTTATGTGTTTGTTAAAGTTAATGTGTTGTGTTGTGACCCTTCTGGGCCACCGTAAACTTTTTATGCATTATGGCTCTATGTACAAGTTGAGCGTTCATTGATCGTGCGCTGAAAGTTCAACTGGCTGAACTTGTTGGCTGCTAAATCGCGACAAATATGAACTGTAACCAATCGAGAATTCAGATTTGGTACATGTAGGTACAGTTTATGCATATATTTCACAGTTTATACACAATAATTACGTTTATCTTACGCTATTGTCTGTGATTTTTGCGAGATGCATACACAAATTTGTGGTTTTTGACGACTTTTCCACGCATGTCTAAAAGACTTTTCTTGCATGTCCCACTAACGTATAACTTTTATATCACGTATACGGCAGACATACCGTATAATGTTCAAATAAAGCAATTGAGGCATGAATCACTAATAAATCGCATTTAAATATGCGCATGGTTCATGTTGATTTACGAGTTCGCATGGATTGCTCATTCATTTGTGAAAATTTCCTGTACAGACCACAACTTTTCTCACTTTCTCACATTAATTCAAGACATGACTAATTTTCATCCGTGCAATATGCGCAAAATGTATGTAGTTGCTGTGTGACACGACCTTTAGTAGTTGGTGAGTCGCTGAACGATTTCATGAACCCAGACATGGAGACATGATTACCGACACTTTTGTAGGGCTCTTTAAAATAAATAAACCTGAACTTTCAACACCATCCGTGTCTTCCATGCATTGTAAACGCGATACACAGTCAATACCTCAAAGGCAACAATATTCCATAAAACAACACTTGTTTTTATTTAATTTGAAACTTAAAAATCATTGGTTTTGCTCTTTTTACTCGAAAAAAAAAGTCATTTCATTCAAGTTTTGACTGTTACATTCTGCTCCAGGTTAATCTTTCAGGTAAAAACATTTTCTGTAAGTGCCGTACTTGGAAAATTCCAACAGATTTGCAGACAGTAGCAGTCCACAGATGTACAAGAAATTGCACAACACTGAACAATGAGTCCTTTTAGTCTGCTCCAACAGTCAAATATCAACTCATATTGTATCCATTTAATGACAAAATAATGAGTATGTCATCTGACCAATACTTCTGAAGGCGTCGCCATCTGTGCAAAAGTTGAAGCCGAGTCTAACTTTTTTCTCCAGAGTTTACCATCAAATCCACCCTGCGATGGCCGACGGCGGAAAGGAGTTGGAAAATTATTAGGCAACAAATATGAGCGACAATTATGCAAATATGACTGCAAGATGTTTAAGAAGGCAGAGCTTGGCATGTTATTGTGCACCAAGCAAATACAATAATTGACATTTTCCCCGAGTTAAACATGAGCGTTTACAGGCACAGACTTTGAGCATGTACATGTCCGTTGCACTGTAAACCATAATCACTCATGCGCCCGCCTGGGGATTTATTATTTCATTTGGGGCGGGCCGAAACAACCGCTACGTTCTGCAATATTGCAATCAAATTATTTGTTTGCTTGAAGGTGTTTGCAATAAGAGGTCTATGCATTCTCATAACGCCAACGACTTTTCTGCCTGAGGTGACTGGAAAATAAATAAATAAATAAATAAATAAATAATAGAAACCTATTTTCATCTTTTCCAGATTTAGTTGCCTGCGACTGAAACCACTAAGCATGCCTGGTTTCTGCTTTGTGTCTGTAGGTGAAAAAGCCGGTTGTGACTACATTTAAAGACCAAGTCTGATAGAAAAATAAAAAGTTGTAAATGTGTTGCAGCATTTTTCTGATCATGGAGGACATATAGGAAGAAAATGAAGCGTCAAATGGCATTTCTGTCCATTCATTTATTCTTGCGAATCAGGAGCAGACGAGAAAATGGTGTTTGAAGAAGATCATATTTGTGACGTAGAAATATGCTGGGACCCCTCTGTGCTCCATTCTGATGCATCTACCTGTAGGCGATAGGTCCATGTACGTTTTTGTTTACCTGGTGTCGGATTGGATTTGGGAGTTGGCGTAGTCATAAAATCGTTTTGTTTCAGTGACATCAGTCTGTTTTCTTTACGCGTTGCAAACAAGGTTGGGAGTTGGACGCAAACACAGCTAACACTTCTAACTAGGCCAATTGCCATGATCTGTGGTGGGTTTTGCTTTACATCCTATCCAGTCTACCACCTGGTTTTCCCAATCGCTGTCATTCATCCGACCTGTGAGCCTCAGTATTTAGGACTGACAGTTCCTCACACTCTTTAGTTGGGCCTTACCTCGCATTTCAGCATTTCACAGTTCTCACAGTTTTTGCTCATCTGGTTTTTGACCCATATTCTGTCCATGGTTAAGATTTAGTCCATCCTGTTGGTGTATTGATCTGCCTTTTCTGCCTCTGACTTTTGCCCTTAGGATTACAGATGTTGGATTGGTTTGCCTCCACTGATTGGAGTCCTCTCCAGTGGGATTTTCATTCTTGTCACTGGGAAGTTTCCGCTCCCCTGTAATCAGTATTCCTGCTCCCTGTGGTGCAGTTACCTCTTGGAGAGTTTCTAATAAACTAATATATACACTGTATTATCAAAAGTATTGGCTCACCCATCCAAATGATCAGAATCAGGTGTCCTAATCACTTGGTCTGGCCACAGGTGTATAAAATCAAAACACTGTTTTTATTAACATTTGTGAAGGAACGGATCGCTCTCATGAGTTCAGTGAATTCCAGCGTGGATCTGTCAAAGGACGCCGCCTATGCAACAAATCCAGTGGTAAAATATCCCAGCTCCTAAATATTCCACAGCCAACTCTATCAGAACAAAGTGAAAGAGTTTGGGAACAACAGAAACTCAGCCACAGAGTGGTGGACCATGTAAACTGATGGAGAGGGGTCAGCGGATGCTGAAGTGCAAAGAGGTCACCAATTTTCTGCACAGTCAGTTGCTACAGAGCTCCAAACTTCATGTGACCTTCAGATTAGCCCACCAAGTGCAGTTCACAGAGAGCTTCATGGAATGGGTTTCCATGGTTGAGCAGTGGTGTAAACTGGACTCACTGGACCCACTGGACTCTAGAGCAGTGGAGACGCCTTCTCTGGAGTGATGAATCACGCCTTTTCATCTGAAAATCTGATGGTGGAGTCTGGGTTTGGAGGTTGCCAGATCAACGAGAAATGTCGGACTGCATAGAGTGTGAAATTTGGTGGTGGAGGAATTATGGTGTGGGCTTGTTCTTGAGGACTTGGGCTTGGCCCCTCAGTTCCAGGAAAAGGAACTCTGAATGCTTCAGGATACCAAAACATTTTGGACAATTCCACGGTCCCAACAGTTTGGCGCGGGCCCTTCCTCTCCCAACATGACTGTGCACCAGTGCACAAAGCTAAGGTCCATAAAGACATGGATGACAGAGTCTGGTCTGGATGAACCTGATTGGTCTGCACAGAGTCCTGACTTGAACCCCACAGAACTCCTTTGGGATGAATTAGACAGAGAGTGAGAGCCAGACCTTCTCCACCAACTGGTGTGTGACCTCACCAATGCGCCTTTGGAAGAATGGTCCAAAATTCCTAGAATCACACTCCTCAACCTTGTGGACAGACTTCCCAGAAGAGTTGAAGCTGCAACCGCATTTTTCACTCTATGGGTTAGGACTTCAGCTCATATGGGAGTCAAGATCAAAAGATGATCAAAGCGGGACTTAAAATGGATCCATGCATTCAGATTTTAGCTGTCAAAGTGTTTAATTCACTTCCTGTAGGGTGGTGTTGTGTCCCCCTGAACTGAAATGTTTATTTCTTCGTTTTGTGAGCATTATAGGACAATAAAAGCTCTCGAGGAATCGAAAAGCCCGTCCGTTGCTGAGCACTGTCACATCAAATTGCAACTTCCAGATTATTTTTCCCCTCATTTGGAGCAAAAGCGAGACTGGCTGAGAAAAAAGCGGGATGGCGGTAGCTGCCAATTCACAGAGATCTGTCAGAGGAAAAGGGGGAAAAAAAGAAGAGAGCCGTAGACTGAGCTTGGTTGGAGGACGGCTGCAGCTTGGCAGGAGACGCAGAGGAAGTGCGTGGCACGACCGCTTCAGCTGAAATGTGCTCATTCCCCTCGTGTTCCCACAGCAGTCATTACCCTCCGCTCAGTACACCATGACCCTGCAAGTTCAGACTCTCCCATCCTTCCACAAAAATCACTTTTCTCATCATTTCTCTTCATTTTTGGGAACAAACATCCGTCAATTTTTTCCTCATTTTCATTATGCCTGCTCTTTAAACCAATTTTTAACTTTTCAACGCTCATGTTTAACCAAAAACAAAAAGTAGGATCCACGCCTCTCTCCAACACTATGTCTGCAGAATCTAAAGGTGAAGCCTCCAGAAGTCCATGGATCTGCACACAAAGGAGGATTGTATTTATATATATTTATTTTTTTCCATTTAATCGCTTCAATAAAATAACGTTTTTGCCTCCTCATCTTCAACTCATATGTTCAACTCAAATGCTGTCTAGTCAAAATATTTCCCAAATCCACCAAGTGCCACCGGCCGCCTCCCGGGTAGCCCGTGGGGAATATAAAAACTGGGTCATTCTGTCCGTCAACCTGTCCATGTGTTTAGCTGTCTAGCTGTTTTACTCTGTTTTAACAAGTACTTTAAACTGTTATGTTCATTGCTTTCTGCACCATGAGTTAGAGTGTGGGAGAGGATGATGACCAACCCCCTTTTGCGGAAAAATACCGTAGGTCCCAATATTTAAGAAAGACAGAGTTCACGACACCTGAGTTCCTGCCCTGCAATGTGAGGCATTGATGGGTCATTCTTGTCTTACAAAATAAAATTACAAGACCCAGTGGTTAAAACTTAAGAAAATGTGTCAATTTAAGTTGTATGAACAAAATAAAAAATAACAAAAAATGTAAGTTAGATCAACATATTAAATTCAGTTAGTTAGAAATGTAGGTGAATAAACTTAATTCAATGACGTGTTACCAACTGAAGTGATTCAATTAAGTTGGATCAACTTTTTTCTTTTTAGAGTGTAGAAGGCGTGTGGGTTTTTTAAGTGTCCCCACAGTAATAACGTGGCGGTTTTTACCTCTCCGACTGCTGATTGCTGCTCAGCACGCGCACCTGCTAACCATCCTCTCAACAAGCCACGGCGCCGTTCGTCATCCACCCTCTGCCAGATTGTTGTGTCAGCCAGTGTGGTGGATCACGATCTTCGGGCACTTGTAATTGTGCACTCTAAGCTTTTGACACTCGTGTTGTTTTTGTTAATTAGACTAATCTTTGTCTCCCTGTGCCGCGGGATTATTCCAGGCCCACCTGCTTCCCTGCCTGCGCCTCCATTAATCAGCCACTCAAACTTTATTCACACTCTGAGGAGCTGATGTTGTTTTTCCCGGTTATCCTACTTCGATAAGGTTTTACCCTTAAGAAAAGAAAAATGACACCTTAAACATTTGAGGGTGAAGACGAAAAAACAGCTGTGGTTTGGATTGAGTTTCATGATGCCCCGTACTGGATGGTGTAATCACATCCCTTTTGCCCCCTCATCTTTCATGAATGTTTTTTTATTAAAAGACCCACTCCAGTGAAAAATGTGTTTTTTGGTGTTTTTAACCAGTTTTTCTGGCATTTTTCTTTGATGATAGGGGACACATATACATAAAATAAATTATACTTAAAATGAATTTCTGAGCATTTATTTATATTCAAATTGTCATGAATCAGGAGCAGATGGAAAAAGATGTAGTTGAAAAAAGATCAAACTGATAAAAAAGGAAAATTCAAAAATATGCTGGGAAGACACGGGCTGCACGGTGGTGCAGTGGTTAGCGCTCTTGCTTCACAGTTCAAGAGACCCCGGCTGGGTCAACAGATAATCAATGGGGAGTTTGCATGTTCTCCCTGTGCATGTGTGGGTTTTCTCCAGGGTCTCCAGCTTCCTCCCACTGTCCAGAAACATGCTTCATAGGTCAATTGGCAACTCTAGATTGTCCCTAGGTGTGAATGTGAGTGAATGGGTGTGTGATAGTGGCCCGGAGACCTGTCCAGGGTGTCCCCTGGATGTCCACATGTGGCCGGGATAGGCTCCAGCAACACGGTAGAAAATGAAAGAATGAATGCTGGGAAGGGCACAAGCTCCATTCTGATTCATGATCCACGTACGTCTTCCTTTTCCTGGAATCTGGATCTAAACTGTACGGCTGGCTTCGAATTTCTTAACAACTACTGAAACTATGTCCTAGAAAACCACACTTTATTTTTCAATATTATTATTTTTCTATATTAGCTAAAATGGTATCATCATAATTCAAAAAACTACTGGGATTGCTTTGAAAATAGATCAAATGATGATCAGAGTGGGACTTTAAAAGATTAGAATAGCTGGAATGATAGAAAAGGGTAAATACTTTGATAAGTCGTCCCTGAAAGGGAAATCAAGGGTTCCATTTAAGCCACTGGGTTTGTAGAAAAGAAAAGATCAAAGAAAGTCGAAATTGTCGAAACTTTCGACAATTCTAATATAAACTTAATTATTTTGGGGTTCAAATGTACTGATTTTAAGTTTCAAAACTCTAAATTTTGGTTTCAAAGCTTTTTCTGACTTTAAACTCATTTTCTTTTCTTTTCAGTTTTGAATCTGAAAGTTTCAGGTTTTAAACTTTTAGCCCATTTGTGTGTGTGTGTGTGTGTGTGTGTGTGTGTGTGTGTGGGCGGGGCTTAGATAAAGGCCCAATCAGTATGATGAGCTTCCAGCTTGGTGCATTCACAGACAGTGGAAATTCGGAGAATTACTACCAGACTATAAAAACACCAACTATCCAGGTGGTCGTCATGAACAAAGTGGCCACAATAAACACATATTCCTCCTTTCCAAGTCATTTAAACTGTGTTTTGCAATAGTAACTGCTCCAATCTTTGAAGAAGCCGCCTCAAAAATGTCAGACATCCGAAGGCATCATTTCCTACTGGCTTTTGAATGTGGCATTTCACCTGAACTGCGCACTGTTCGTATGAAATGCCTAAAAAATATTCCTTTAAGAATGATTAATAAAAAAAATATGAGTTCATGTTAAACTGCAGAAAAATGTAAATGCTTAAATGTTTTTTTAAGTTAACACCAATTATTCAGCTTGAATATTTCAAGTTGTTTCATGTGCGTTTTAAATCTGTATGACCCCAATGTGGCTCCATAGAAAAGAGGACCAAACTACTAAAAATGATGAGAATGGATTAGAAAAATCGTTATTAAGACGATAAGCACTCAGCTGTTGGAGAGGACAAGTTAAAAAAAAAAGAAGAAAAATGATAAATTAGACAAGAAGTAAATGCATTTCTGTGGGGTTGATGAATGGATCCATAAGTGTTAATATAAGCAACATTAAAAGATAAAAATTTGAGAATTTGGGAAATGTATAGATAAGAAAATTGAAACCCTAATTGGAAATGATGAACTGGGAAGTTGTTTTGGTACCTAGAACGTTTTTTGTTATAGTTTATGAATGTTGTCTTCTTTAATTCATTTGTATAATGATCTCTGTTAAGGTGTAAAATGGAAAGTTTTCTTCCAGCCACACCGTTTTTTTGAGCACTTTATTGTTTAATGTTTGATTATTAGGTCTAATTATTTAATTTGTGTTTCATAAGTAAAATTATATCCAATAGAAAATCTTAAAAAAAAAAAAAAAGTGTCTGGATTTTAAAAACCATCCCTGCAGGGTTGAAGTAGTGGACTTCCTCCAAAGAAGAACTTTTGGGTAAATCCAGCAAAGCAGCTAAGATATCAGTTAGCAAACAGTTGCCCGAGTTACTTATCTACATTTCATAGAAATTAAAACCAGTCGCCACTCATATTACCCACCAACACCAGAAAAAGCAACAAAAGCCTCTGTATCAAAGTCGGCAAAGCCACAAAACCAGCAGGCCTCAGTCTAATCCAAGCCCAACTCTGAAAGAACATTTCTGTGGCTGTGTACTCACCTAACACCACCCCAAACACCAGCCTTCCTCTTCTCCCATCAGCCTTTTTGATCACCTGCTTAAGGCTCCTCCCCTAAACTCCCTGATACCGTAGCAAAGAGATGACACTCTTTTACTCTCAAGACTTCACTGTCAACCACGACTCAGGTACCACACATTCAAGTCTGCTTCTTTTTCCAAGGATGCACTCAAAATGAATAAATGTTTAAAATTGCTGCAGCCTCCTGCAGTTTGCACCAGACAAAAGTGTTAAAACGTTGGATCCCCGCCTGAACAATACAACCAGAGCTGTTGGGTTTTGTTCATTTTCTCAAATTGTGCTTTTGGTTTGGCTTGATTTGAATAAACTGGTGAAAATGAGATTTTTTTTTTAAACTACACAGAGAAGACAAAAAATTGGAACAAATGAGTCATGTTAGAGAGTTAAAACACATAAAACAAAATACAACAATATCTGCCTTAGACAGACGTGGAGTGTTATGGCTGTGGCCGTATTTGGTTTTATTTGGTTTTGTTTGGTTCTGTTTGCTCTGTTTTGTGTATTATTTTTGTATCAGAGTGGGACTTCTGTGTTTTTTGTGGATCTTTGTTTGTATGTCTGTGATTATTTTCAGGTGTGCTGGCAAGGGTGTGGCCTCAATTTGGACAAGCTGGTGGAGGCAGCCTTTAAAGCCACCACTTGGACCTCCAGCTGGTGAGAAGGGAGCTTTACTGCAACAGTCTCCACTGCAGCTCGGCCCTCTTCTCCATTTTGTTTTGTTCTCCATTTTGTTTTGTTCTCCATTTTGTTTTGTAATTCGCCACCTGTTTAGTTTGCGTTGCACTTTGTTTTGTACTTTGTAGTCCTTCGTAGTCCTTCGTAGTTTTTCTCTGTGCCCACTCTGTTTAGTCCTTTGGTTTATAGTTTTGTTTAAGTGAAGCTGTAGGGGTGAACTGCCATTTTCTTTAGTACTTGTTTTCTCCTGTTTCTGTTAGGTCAGTGGTCCCCAACCACCGGGCCGCGGCCCGGTACCGGTCCGCGGGACACTTGGCACCGGGCCGCGGAGTGGTACCGAGCCGCGGGAAATGTTGGCACCGGGACGCACAGAAAGAAAAAATAATTTCCGTTTTATTGTTTTTTTTTTTTTCGACAAAAACGTTTTATTTTGAAAAGTGACCGGATTCTCTCTGTTACATCCGTCACACTTAACGCATGTCAAAGTCGCGACACCAAACATCAGGTGATACACCCCACTAAAATGAAACCAAAATGAGCAACAAAACAAAGTTCTTTAGAAAGTTGCTTTGACAAGGGGAAAATTATTATTATAATTGTTATTATCATTACTAAAGAGAAAATACCACCCCCGGTTCACGGTAAATGTGTCTTGCGTTGCACCTCAACCCCCCCGACCGGTCCGCGGTGAACGTGTCTTGCGTTGTACCGGTCCACGGTGACAAAAAGGTTGGGGACCACTGTGTTAGGTTAGGGAGGTAAGTGTTTGTCTTTGTTTTCCCTTTTCCTTTGTACAGGTAAGAAAACATGTTTCAGTTAGTTGGGGTTTTGTTTGTTATTTTGGCCTGGGTTCACCCTGAAGCCTTTACTTTCTTCAAAAGCTTCACTTTTAGTTATTGCTGGTTGTTGTTTCTTTGTAAATAAATCTGGTTATTTTATGGAGACATTTGTTTGGTGTTTTTGTTACAGTCAAATTTAGTAGCCAAAATCTTTACTTTTTTTATGTTATGCCGCCTCGGTGCCCCTAGACCCAGAAGGGGGCGTAACATAATTGGGGGCTCGCCCGGGATATTTTGAAACCAATTGTGTTCACATCATTTGTGATTTGATCTTTGGGTTTATGTTCAGTTTTGATTGTGATTGGAAACTTTGGTTAACAGTTTGTCTTTCTCTTTTTGGGCCAAAACATTGGCATTTGAAGTTTGTGACTTGTTCTTTGGAGACCAAGAGCAGTTGTCTGAGCAGGAATGCTCCAACCCTCAGGCAGATCTTGGCTGGAGACAAGTTGGAGGTGGTGTAGGCGACGGTGTAGGAGTGGAGGCTACTGCAGGTGTTGCCAATGCCACTAACCCAATTGGGCGGACGCAGGTTCGTAAGTTCCTGCAGTCGTAACCAGTGCAAGGGCAGACCCAACACTATTGTTCCAGACCAGGGTTGCCACAGATGACGTTTACTGCTCTTCAATGTTTGTAAGTGGAAACATCACTCTTGTTTGTGTCAGAGACTAAGGCATTTGTAACAGCATTTTTGAGTGCATTGTGCCCTCTTTGTCTTGACAGATTTGAAGTTGGTGTTTTAAGCACACCACCAAGTTTTGTGCAACTGGAAGGAGAAAGCTGTTAACCAAACTTGCTTTGAATTTTGTTCGGTGCAACACATTTGTTTTGTTTGTTTAATTTTGAGTTAGTCCTGTGGGCCGGTGTGACTAGTGAGACTAGTCTTGACGGGTGCGTGTTCTGTGGGGCGCACACCCCGAGTTGACGGGTGCGTGTCCTGTGGGGCGCGCACCCTGAGTTTGACGGTCGCGTGCCCAGAGGGGTACGCGTCCCGAGTGGACGGTCGCGTGCCCAGAGGGGTACGCGTCCCGAGTGGACGGTCGCGTGCCCAGAGGGGTGCGCGTCCTGAGTTGACGGTCGCGTGCCCAGAGAGGTACGCGTCCCGAGTGGACGGTCGCGTGCCTAGAGAGGTACGCGTCCCTAGTTGGACGGTCGCGTGCCCAGAGGGGTGCGCGTCCTGAGTTGACGGTCGCGTGCCCAGAGGGGTGCGCATCCTGAGTTGGACGGTCGCGTGCCCAGAGGGGTGCGCATCCTGAGTTTCTGTGATGCGTTCTGTGACGGTCGCGTGCCCAGAGGGGTACGCGTCCTGAGTTTCTGTGATGTGTTCTGTGACGGTCGCGTGCCCAGAGGGGTACGCATCCTGAGTTTCTGTGATGCCTTTTGTGTGGCCGGTGTGGTGTGCTGTGAGAGCCACCACTTTTTTGTATGCTCCACTTGGTGTAAAAACTTTTTTTGAAAGAAGTTTTATCTTAGGTAGGGGGGTGTTATGGCTGTGGCCGTATTTGGTTTTATTTGGTTTTGTTTGGTTCTGTTTGCTCTGTTTTGTGTATTATTTTTGTATCAGAGTGGGACTTCTGTGTTTTTTGTGGATCTTTGTTTGTATGTCTGTGATTATTTTCAGGTGTGCTGGCAAGGGTGTGGCCTCAATTTGGACAAGCTGGTGGAGGCAGCCTTTAAAGCCACCACTTGGACCTCCAGCCGGTGAGAAGGGAGCTTTACTGCAACAGTCTCCACTGCAGCTCGGCCCTCTTCTCCATTTTGTTTTGTTCTCCATTTTGTTTTGTAATTCGCCACCTGTTTAGTTTGCGTTGCACTTTGTTTTGTACTTTGTAGTCCTTCGTAGTCCTTCGTAGTTTTTCTGTGTGCCCACTCTGTTTAGTCCTTTGGTTTATAGTTTTGTTTAAGTGAAGCTGTAGGGGTGAACTGCCATTTTCTTTAGTACTTGTTTTCTCCTGTTTCTGTTAGGTTAGGGAGGTAAGTGTTTGTCTTTGTTTTCCCTTTTCCTTTGTACAGGTAAGAAAACATGTTTCAGTTAGTTGGGGTTTTGTTTGTTATTTTGGCCTGGGTTCACCCTGAAGCCTTTTGCTTCACTTTTAGTTATTGCTGGTTGTTGTTTCTTTGTAAATAAATCTGGTTATTTTATGGAGACATTTGTTTGGTGTTTTTGTTACAGTCAAATTTAGTAGCCAAAATCTTTACTTTTTTTATGTTATGCCGCCTCGGTGCCCCTAGACCCAGAAGGGGGCGTAACATGGAGGATTGCTGAAGAATAAAGGACTAAGGGACTTTGTGCTTTTTTTCCTCCTGTTTGTTTTGCGTAAAGTTCATTTTTTCCTGTGGGATCTCTGGAGAAATGTGAACAAATCAAATCAAAATTGAGAATCTTGCTGATAGTTTTGGTTTGATTGCTAGTGGCAGCCAATCAACTTAATTTTGACTTCCTGGTTCTTCTATTATCAGACACGGGTTGACATCTTCCATCTCTGTCAGAGGCGTCATCAGATGGTAGCGTGTGACGTACAGAAAAACAACAGATTTGTTTTTTTGTTTTTTAAACGTCACACACTACCATCTGATGACGCCTCTCACAGAGACGGAAGTGCGTTCGTCGAAAGATGTCCGATGTGTGAAAACCCAACTATCTGTTAATGTAAGAACCAAGAATTCAGTTAATAATCACAGACACTAGGAACTTTACTGCACAACTTAAATCCACTTAAATATTTTTTGAAGGTGAAACTTCTTAGGTTTGTAAACAATGTGGACAATTGGGTCATCACTTGTACTGTGCCAACCATCTGACAGACTTCACACGCATTTAACACCGATGTATAACTTTTATATGGCGTATATGGCGCACATGTTTAGATTACATGGTTTACACACAAGTGTATGTTGAATTGTGTTTTCCTTACGTGGTTTATTTGTAATTCTTCCATAGTTTTAACATGGATCCTTCGTGATACTGTACATCTGTGAAATTTTCACGTAAAGTACCACAACTTTTCTCACTTTTTCCACGTCAGTTCACGTATGACCAATTTTCATCCATGCAAGATGTGCAAAATGTTCGTAGAGGCTGTGTGACACAGCCCATAGCTTCAGTGTTGACGCTCTTTGAACTATCATACCTCTTCAAGCGGATTCCAAAGCAGAGGAAGGAAACTTTGCATGTCACGGAAGCGCTGATGTTTTACTAACGTAAAGTAGCTTCTGTTTTAATCCATTGGAATTCAGACGCATACCATTAGACATCCTCCACCTAACTTTTACTGTTGCATTTTTTATTCAGTTATGTTTAAATGTTCCTATATCTACCTCATAGTACTTTCTTTTTATTATATATCCTCTCCTGTCTTACTCCTTTAAACTTTTTTTATATCTCTCTAGTTGGCACGAGAGCACAAGACACCGAAGCCAAATCCCTTTTACGAGTGTACTGTACTTGGATTCGGATTCTGTAGACTAGACTTAGTATCACTTGAAGACCAAACTCTTTCCTATCCGGCAGAGCACCTTTCCACTTCCAAACCCCGTGACGGTTGAGATTATGTGAAGCCTGCAAGCTGCTGCTTCTCAACAGAAACCAATCCATTAAACTCCCGCCGCAGTTTTCGTGCTGTGTTTCAGGGTATTGATCCAAACATTTATCCTTCTGATACCTTAGCAGTAGCAGTCCCATAGCAGGAAAAGGGTGTTTAGCCACATGGCTTTTTGAACTTTCCTCCATGCTGGGCCAACAGAGAGGAAAGTTCATGAACCATCTTAGTGTAAAGTTGCAGAAAAATGGTCAAAGTCAATGTGCTTCTGGCAACAAAAAAAAAAAAAAACTTTTTCTTTTTTTTTTCCAGACACTGGTTTGTTTTGTAATGTAAAACGTACCAACATGTTTCGGAGGAATGTCTCACACCTGGAGCAACATCCTCCAGCAAAAAACAGACATCAAGGGGCGGAGTCACTTGTCAAAGTTTGACAGGTGACTCTGCCTCAGTCACAATCAACTGTTTTTAAAGACGTCACACACCACCACCTGATGACGACCCTGACGAAAGTGGAAGACATTCCACCGAAACATGTCGGTACGTTTTACATTACAAAACAAACCAGTGTCTGATAAAAAATAATATACGCAGTATAATTTTATAGACACAATGAACCTCTTTGAATCAAAAAAACATTTTGTTTGACAAAATGTTTGCAAAGACTAATGGTATTTTATGTTATGATAAAATTTCAAATTTTTTAAGAGTGGTTGCTGCATGATATAACTTTGTGGATGACCTTTTTATATTCTAAAAACAGCAGGGATTCCAGCGTTACGCAATGTGTTGCTGCCCAAAGGAAAAAGTTACTGAACCGTTTGCAACCGGAGCTGTTGCAGACAACAGCAGAATGCAGCTACATTCACACCTGACATTTACTAGGATTATAAACGCCAGTATAGCTCACGGTGTTCACACTGCACAAGCTAGGAGGGGCTTGTTCTTTGCTTTCTTTAGCATTTGTTACTAGCGCATGTCCACCACCTACAGTTGGAAGAGCCTTGGTCAAAACCGTCATAGCAGAATTTGCAAATCTTACCCCGTGCTTTTTCTTTCACAGCTATATTGTGATATATGAAAGACTTGGTGTCACAGAACTCCAGCTGGACACAAATCGCAATGGTTGATCTCCCTCCATCATCAACATTCAAACATTTGGTACTTACGTGAATTTAAAGGGGCTCCTTCTATATGTCACTACCAGGTTTGAGTCCTTAAGTCATAGTTCAATGTAACTTTCAATGCACAACCAATGGCTTCGCATTTTAAAAGTTAAAGTACCATTAGCACCTGGGTGTGTGAACTTTGTTCTCAGCCTTTGACCCATCCCCTGGGGGAGCGGTGAGCTGCAGACAGAGCCACGCTCTGGAACCATTTGGTGGTTTAACCCCCCCAATCCAACCCCTTAATGCTGAGTGTCAAGCAGGGAGGCATTGGGTCCATCTTTGGTATGACTCAGCCTGGATTTGAACACCTGACCTTCCAGTCACAGGGCGGACACTCCACCACAAGGCCACTGAGCTGGCATTTTGTCAGTAGAGCCCAAAAACAGTCGTAGAAACTTGTGGAGGTGCGCGTAAATGCAAGAGTTTTGAACTCTGAAGCCCGAAACTCATGTTTACATAGACTTCAATTGGAAGTTGTCGCTTGGACGTGTGTTGCCAAGGGTGGCATGAATGTAGTTGAAAGCACACTCTCTGAACTAACTCTTTGGCAATAAAAGTACTTCCAACAGATTCTAACGTGGAGAAAGGTGGCTACTTGTTAACAAAATCTAAATTCCTCCCGTACCCCTCTAGCTCCTCCCTATTACTCCAGTTGTAGGGGCATTTGAAGCTGTAGTGGTGTCCAAAAGTGGTTTTTTGAGGAGGAGTTGTAGGGCCTTTGGATTGACCATCCCTCTTTTTGTACGTGGATCTGCATCGAGGAGAAACGCGTTTCTTCAAATTGTTGTGCTCTGAAGCACAGAAGTTTACGAGCGCTAGCAGCCATGCGCTAACGTAGACGACCAGCAACTATTCATGACATCATCAATAGTAACGTCTGGATTTGAAGACACTATTTTTCTGCTTGAAGGACTAAATGTACGGGTCGGGAGAAGCCGTAGGGGTAGGGCTTGAATTGGGATTCGGCCACAGTGTTGCCTAGCAGCAAAAGGACTGTTTTTTTTTTTTTTATCCCAAACTCTGCTGAAGAAGTTGATTGTATAAACACACTAGTTTAATATCAGTGCAAAGCTGCTTTTCTGCGCTTCAGAACCTGTTGGAATTACGTTAATTGCGTGATTTAGCTGAAAGCTCCAGTGCTTACAGGAAAAAAATCACCTTTTCATCAAAACTCCTCAATCCCCTTCCATCTTGTATCTTTTGTGGACTGTAAATCTCTCCCCCATGACTTTTTTTATGTCCCCACCTTCCCTCCTCTCTTGCTTAGTTCCTATGAGCAGGCTGATCCCGCAGAGATTTGAGGCTATTTCCTAGCCTAATCTCGGATGGCTTTTCCAGGTTAACATGGGAATCTTGCTCAGTACAGGGTTTCAAAAGTGAAGTGAGTTCCCTAAATCTTCCCCTTCACCCCCCCCCGGTTTTCCTTTATCTCCTCTCCTCAGCGAGCCTTCGGCCCCTCGAGGTTTGGGGATCATGCCCAAGCTCTCGACTCAGAGGCACCTTAAAGCCTCCAAGATTAGGAGGGCCACTCACGTTGGTTCCCATTAGGTGCCACCCCTTCTCTTCCCCCTCCCTGTATAGCCGAGCAGCTCGGCCCCACTCACGCCCCATTATCTGGAGCGGCATCTGCTTTTAATTGTCCCCATCTGAGTGCTAGTGAAGCTCCGTGATCGGACGCTGCTAATTGCATCGCCCACCCGTCCCTTTAGTGCGGGTGTCCTGCTGTCTGAACCGTCATTTTTAATGCGGCCCTCTGCCCCAGACATGGTGGCTTTATGGCCTTGTGATCATATATGTGCATACTATCATTACCCACATGTTAACTACATCATTTATGGCATCTGCACTCGTGAAAGGACTGTTTTCAAAAAAGACGAAACGTTTCCATTATACCACCTGATGCAGTTTTTTTTCTGTTGAAATATTATTTATAAAAAAAAAAAAAGTTGTGTAAAACAAATTAAGTCAATCAGTATGTGTCGTCCTGTTGTAAAGTTGGACTGTTTTCAATGACTTACTTGTGTAATAAAGCCTCTTAGTGGTTATGTAGTGAACTGTCATGATTCCACCCTTAAACGTGACACCTCCGGTGTTAATGGGGTCAAATAAAGGTTGGCAGTAGCTCCTCCCACATGTCAATTCTTGTCTGATTGATGAACACAAGTTGTTGCACAAGTAGAATGTGAAGTGTGCATAAGAACGTTACATTTTCATGAAAAAATATTTGATGAAAGTGTCTTTTTTTTGTTGTTTTAGCTGTAAAGGCCGTGTCACGCAGCCACTACGTACATTTTGCGCATTTTTGCCACATATTAAATTGCGTTCTTTTGTGATACGTGATGTACGTAATTCGTAAGTGCGCAGAAGTCCAGCGAGGGCTTCGGCCGACGCGTCTTTGCGTGAATTTTAGTTTTTCTTTTTGAGAATTACACAGTTTATGTGCATTTTAGGTAGTTTATACACGATTACTGCATGAATCTTACCAAGTTGTGTGTGATTTTCGTGCAAATTTATGGCTTTCCACGACCGTTCCACATTTGTCTAACTGAATTTTCATGATTGCACCACCGATGTATGACTTTTATATCGTGAATATGGCGCACACATCACATTAATATTTATTTATTTATTTATTTATTTATTTATTTATTCAGAGCCCCATTAGCTTCCACAAAGTGGTCGCTAGTCTTCCTGGGGTCCATACGCAAAAATACATACATTTTACCAATTTCACAAAAACCAAAATTGATTTCACAAAATACAGTGACCAATTCATCATATTTACCTTAAAAGCTTAACATGATAAAATAAGTTAAAACAATTTCATTTTTGTACCAGCATATCAAAACACACAGCAACATAACATTAACAATAATACATTTCATAACAGCAAATCATACAAATTTTTAGTTATTGTAAGTAGTCCATGTATCTTAGTTTTAAAATCTTTTTGAAATGATATTTGTTACTAATAAGCCTTGTCCTTACAGACACTTGATTCCATGCATCAGAAGATCTAAACAGCACTGTTCTTCTCATATAGTTAGATCTTGAAAAAGGAACAATCAAATCACCAGAGCTGACCTGACGAGTTTGATATTGGTGACAATACCCACTGTATAAGACTTTGTTTACCAAATATTGTGGACATTTTTTAAAAATGACGTTGTGCATTAAGCATTGAAGACTGAGTTGTACTTTGTCTTTTACTATCAACCAACCTAAAATGGTGTGCATGTCATTCACATTGGTCCAATAAGAGCAACCAAGAGCCACCCTGGCAGCTCGATTTTGGGCAAGTTGTAATTTTTTTAGATGCCCCTGTGTCGCACTAGACCAAATGACAGGGCAATACTCCAGATGTGACAAAACTAAAGACTGTACAACTGTCTTCATGACTGAAGGTGGGCAATATTGCACACACCTCCGAGCCAGGGCGATTCCTCTGCCCATCTTGGATACTATATGATTAATCTGATCTGTCCAAGAGAGCTGATCATCTAATTTGATACCCAGAAGCTTGGTTTTAGTCACTTGCTCAACTAAACTATTGTCAATCCTCAAATTCAGGTAACATGGTGCATTCAATAAATATTTTGTACCGAAAACGATGCATTTTGTTTTAGATGTATTAAGAACCAATTTATTCAACTTAACCCAATTGGTAACCAAATTAAGTTGATTCTGTAGCGCTGTATTCAGCTCTGGGACAGTAGCAGATGCACAAAATACAGTTGCATCATCTGCATATAACACCACTTCTGCATTTCTCATCTCCTGGGACATATCATTTACAAACACTGAAAATAAAAGTGGACCCAAACAACTACCTTGTGGAACACCACATGATATAAACTTTGTTTCAGACAAGCTACCATTGAAGAGGACTTTCTGTGTTCTACCATTAAGATAATTTCTTATCAGTGAAAGAGACAACTGTGAAAATCCATAACATTTGAGCTTTGCCAACAGAATATCATGGTCGATTACGTCAAAAGCAGCTGTGAAATCTAAAAGCACCGCACCAACATATTTTTTATCATCCAAATGTGTTAACCACTGGTCTACCATATGTACTAATGCCGTATTGGTTGAATGACCTGGTCTGTAGGCATGCTGTGCACTAGTAAACAGATCATTTGAGCTAAAGTAGTGTAGCATTTGATTAAATATTAACCTTTCAAAAATTTTACTCAAAACAGGGAGAACATGAACTGGTCTGCAGTTTGAAGCAGTAAACTCTGACTTTTCATCCTTAATTAGAGGTATAATTTTTGATTGTTTCCATTGGTCAGGAAACACTCCACTGATCAGTGCTCTATTGAAAATATGACATATTGGTTTGTCCAAAACATTTGCAACTATTTTAAGGATTTTACCATCAATGTAATCAATTCCTGG
Organism: Oryzias curvinotus; assembly: GCA_023969325.1. Classification (NCBI taxonomy): domain Eukaryota; kingdom Metazoa; phylum Chordata; class Actinopteri; order Beloniformes; family Adrianichthyidae; genus Oryzias; species Oryzias curvinotus. Next base: position 5,332,312 of record CM043723.1, on the reverse strand, counting down.
TGTTTTATCATCAGGTAATGAGAGAAGCAAATCTTGAACATTATTCTCACTAACAGTGTCGAACACCAAGGAACAAGCTTTATTTTCCATTGTCAATTGAATATTTTGACAAGGAGAGCTTATATCCTGCGCTATCATAGAAGATCTCAGCTTTTCAACTTTGTTAATGAAAAAGTCATTCAAATGATTGGCAATATCAAATGGTTTACTGACAATAATCCCACCAATTTCCATATTCAAATTAAAAGTCTTTGTTTTTTTGCACATCAGTTCTTGTAACACTTTCCACAATCTTTTACTGTCATTCATGGAACCACAAATTTTTTGTCCAAAATATTCTTTCTTTTTCAAAAAGTTTAATTTTGTAACTTTATTCCTTAATATGCGATAGTTATTAGTTAGACATTAATATGACGTCATTGACGCATGAATCGCTAATGAATTGCATATAAACAGCGCAATGATCACACATGGTTCATGTTCTATGTGTTCTTTGTGTGTTTTTTTTTCATACTTCTTCCATGTCACAACTTTTCTCACTTTTTCACATTTATTCACGTAGGATGGATGAGCAACATGTACGTAATGAATGTGTGACACAACAGTAATGGAATTGGACTCTAATGACGCGAAACAAGTCATTTATTTTTAATTTCTGGACACTTATCTTTTGCTAGATGTTCAAGCTTCGACTCAGTCGATCCGATGAACTCAAAACACAATATTTGTTGTCGCAGTTTCACATTTAACTGATTTACTTAACAATTAACGACAAGTCGTGAGGTATTTTTATTTAATGATTATTTTGCAAGAGATGCTGGTAAAGACAAACTGAATTGGAATGATGACCTAAATTGCAAAACAATCCATTTTAATCAAGCAGAGCTGTGCCGAAAAATCAACACTTTGCATCTAATGAAGCCCAGAGCACCACTGTGGGCGCCGTCGCACCGCCAGTGTCTGCGTGGCTCTCAGCGCCGGTGTACACACTCCTCTCTGAAAATAAACACAACGAGAGACAATTTTACAGGTTATTAAGCAGGCTTATCCGTGCCTGACATTTTGCTGAGTGCAATAATCGGTTTTGATCAATTTAATTCAGCCGCGCTCGCATTTGTGCTCGTGCTGCAAAGGCCGCGGAAACGGGGAGAAAGCATCATAAGCGGGTCGGAATCAGAAAGAAGGCGAGAAGAGAGGAGATCTGACGAGGAGAGCGTCCATGTGTACCACTTTCTAATGAATCCATCACGAGGAAGATCAATGGATGACATTCATCTTAATTCTTTGCGTGTGATGTGTAGAACACAGTAGTGGAACATTGTGGACTTGAAACACTAATGTTCTGAAAGGAAATACAACAAAAGTCCATTCAGTTTGGGAGACCGGATCCATCCGTCTATTTTCCAAATCCGTCGAATCCCTTTTTGGGGTCCTGGGGTTGCTGGAGCCTATCCCAGTCACTGTTAAGCAAATGTGAGTTACATCTGGAGCAGGTCCCCAGGGCTGGGAGAGAGCATTAAGTCTGAACCTGACTCTATTTAAGGGTTTCTGTAAAAACCACTTAAATAAATGGTCCTATACCCTTTAAAACACCAGAGTTTTGGTTCATATATTGACGTTCTTTGAATTATCGTAACTTTTCAACTATTCAGACAAACAACATCTTTGCAAGGGTTTCACTTTGAGCCAAAATAAATAAATAAAAGAGAAACAGAATGACAAAGATCGTATCAATGTCTCCTATTTGAAGCCTGTTTGAAACCCACCCATCTGTCCATCATCCGCCCGTCTGTCTGACTGTTTGTCCATCCATCCATCCATCCATCCATCCATCCATCCATCCATCCATCCATCAATCTGTTCATCCATCCATCCATCCATCCATCCATCCATCCATCCATCCATCCATCCATCCTTCCATCCATCCATCCATCCATCCATCCATCCATCCATCCTTCCATCCATCCATCCATCCATCCATCCATCCATCCATCCTTCCATCCATCCATCCATCCATCCATCCATCAATCTGTTCATCCATCCATCCATCCATCCATCCATCCATCCATCCATCCATCCATCCATCCTTCCATCCATCCATCCATCCATCCATCCATCAATCTGTTCATCCATCCATCCATCCATCCATCCATCCATCCATCCATCAATCTGTTTATCCATCCATCCATCCATCCATCCATCCATCCATCCATCCATCAATCTGTTTATCCATCCATCCATCCATCCATCCATCCATCCATCAATCTGTTCATCCATCCATCCATCCATCCATCAATCTGTTCATCCATCCATCCATCCATCCATCCATCCATCTTCAGACCCAGCTGAATTCATTCAGGTTCACCGGGTTCCTGGAGCCTATCCTAGGTACATTCTAAGCAGGCCTCCCATCTGTTTTAAACCCAGAATTTTCATTTTCCTTTCTTTAACTTTTTCTGGGCTCAATGAAAAAATCAAATGAGTTTCATCAACAAATGAAAATGTTCATCCAAAAATAAAAACTAGCATTTATCTGGTGGTCACTCAGACCAATTAATCTCAGCATTTTGTTTGTTAGCTGCTTGTAACTTCTTTTTTGTTTTTATATATTTATTGTTTAATTGTGTGGATGAGAGAAGAGGCTGTAATGATAAATACCCAAAAAGCTTAAATGTTTTTTTTGTTTTGTTAAGACAGGCTTTTTTAAAAGGAGAAAAGTTTTCATTAAAAGAAATTGAAGAAACTTTTATCATTTTTGATCACTTTTATCTATTATCATTTTGACTATTGCAAAAAAAAAAACATCAAAGTTTTTATTTGTTTGTTTTTTTGCAAATTTGCCACATTTGTTTGCTGTATTTAGTAGTTAAAACATTATCCACCAGTTATCAAAAAAACATAAGACTTGAATATTTATCATATTTCTTCATATTTCTAAAATGAGAATACGCTCAATCTGTTGGAGGGTCTACATAAATGTGTTTTGAAATGACTGCGGCGTGAGTTTTTGAAGGTCCACACTGTTGTCTGCAGTTTCTCTTTGAGGAGAGAGCTGATAAATGTGATCAGAGCTGCTTTTGGCAGCATGATTACAGAGAGAACGCCAAGAGAGACGGAGGGAGGCGGAGCCGAGAATCTTCCTTTTGTCAAGACTCACAACAGCTTTTTACATGAAACTAAGTTAGAAGAAAAAAAACAATTCTGCCGTTTTAACCTCTTGAAATCCATGAATGTGACGTAGAATCTTACTTTCATGCTAGTTCCTCTCTTGTTTCTGCTCAAAATGGACTAATTGTCATTAGAAATCAACTTATTCATGTCTGGTAACGCAGAGGCCTGTCGAAATGTTCCGGGGACCCCCCACCGAGTGTCTATTTGAAAGGCTTTACATTTTTTTAAAATGCTTTTACTGGAATGACAACAAAATTCAGTCAATTATTGAAGTGAAACAAAAATTTCACGGTAGTTGGTGTTACTGTGTTTTTCTTTAAAGTCCCACTCCGATCATCTATTTTCAAAGTGTTCCCACTGGTCTTTTCATTATAATTGTGCCGTTTTTAGCCTAAATTAAAAAAACTTGTGTTGTTTTCTAAGACATAATTTCAGCAGAGCGGCACGAGTTCATTGGAAATGAAGCTGTTGGAAAAAGCCTGGAAGGGAGAGATTATTAAAGACAAAGTGGGAAAAAAAAACAGAAAAATGTGTTTTTTATGAGCACTTTTGCTTCAATATGTGTGGCTGGTTTTTAAAAATCGACATTTTCCGGTTAAAAATGGTGTGGAAAACAAGTTTTAGCACAGGAAACCATGAGAAACCACGATACTCCCACTCTGACCGTCTTTTGACTGCTCAAGTGTTCCTAGTCGTCTTTAAATTATAATTGTTCCGTTTTGGGCCAAAATCGAAAAACTTGTTGTTTTGTAAGACATCATTTCTGCAGAGCGTAAAGTAGCCTCTGAGTTGTGGGCGGGACCACTGGTGCAGAGCAACCCCACCCCCCTTCCCTGTTGTCGAGCCCACCCAGCATATTTTCTACACTATTTTCCAAGGGGCACTTTTTTCATCTGCTCCTGATTCACAAACGTAAATTTGAGCTTAACTTTTTTTTTTCTAATATGTCCACCATTATGAGAAAGATGCCATGTTAAAAACAGCAAATTTTCATGGGAGTGGGTCTGTAATCCATCAGTTGCAGATCTTCCCCTGAGCATTGGAAGCATGTTTTTGTTGCCTGCGGTGGCTCATATACTTAAGACGGATCAAGCAATTTTCATCTATCTTACATTTTGAGGCTGGAGGCAGTTGGCGAAGCAGCAGCAGTAATAACAAAACCAATACAAATCGTGTTTTCTCGGACGCTGACATTCTGCTTCCGAAAACACAAATTGCTGTCAACAAGCCCCCAGAAATCTCACTGAAAGATATTGTTTCGAAGGTCATGCTGAGAGGCTGTTTCCCTCCGCCTCTAAACATGCAGCATAACCTCTTAGGAAACAACCCCGGCCTTCACTCTTCTACTTTATCTGAGTTTGCACCAATTTCTAAGCTCCAGATCCAGTTTAAATTCCTAATAAAGGGGGGATTTTGGGTTAGATAAAAGCCTGTCTTGACAAAACACATTGAAATGAATTTAGGACCATTTTAACAACATTAATCTGTAAATTCATGCAATGTGGTTTTGAGACCTGCTTTTGACTCTGTTGACCACATGAAGTCTCTACAGCAGTAGATCTTAAGTGGTTTACGTCCCTCCGAAAGAAGCCTTGAAAGATGCCCTTCACTGTGTTTGTTCACAAGGGCGTCCCACAAGGTTCTATGTTAGGGCCGCTTAATTTTCACCTTAAATAAAGAAAAATGAGTAGAAAATTATGGAATGAAAAGAACAAATTGTTAGTTTAGATTAATCTAAAAGTACTATGGATTGATAGATAAGTCAACAAAATGGCTATCAATTGCTGATCTGTCAATATTTCAAGAGACACTGCTGAAGCCTTAGTCCCAACTGCTTTCACGGGTGGATACTGCATGCTGGTGAAAATGGGCAAACAGGTGGCCCACATGAAATGTCCATGTTGTGGATCGCTTGATGAAGAAAATGTTCATGGACATTTTTGTGAAAGATTGCTGCTAGTGACCGGTCATGGCGAACACTAATACAACACGCAAGGACAAAGTATGGGAGAATTAGGTGAGACGCAAGCGTGTTGTATTGGTTTTTCATTCATTTTAACCCTCCAAGGTCTGTCCCTTGTGTCGTCTCGTGTTTCTGCTTTATTTATAAAGCACTATCTCTCCTCTCGTTTCAGGCCTTGTTACTTCCTGCCCTGGTGTGTGATCCCTACAGGTGTGATTGTCTAATCCTCCCTGATTGTTTGCTCCTGTGATTCCCTCCCTCGTGTCTTAAACAGCCTGAGTCTCCCTTTATCCCTGTGCCAGTGTGTTTGGCCTTATCCCTTGTCACAGCAAAAGCCTTTACCTGAGGATAAAAGCTCTAAACTCTGCATCTGAGTCCAGGCCTGAGTTATGTCCTGACAGCATTCCACAGGTTCCTACAAGCACTTACATATCTCCTGAACTCTCTGTGTGAATGGCATTTGCATACCCCTTGTGCTATCTTGTGTGGTCCAGATGACCCCACCCTTACATTGACGTGTTCTCCCTACCAGGACAAAGGTGGATAAAGGTGGAGAGGATTTCATGTAATCCATGGACACCAGTGAAGATCACAAATCACTGAAGAAAAAAGGTTCAGCGCACTGTCTAGTGGGTCTAGATGACCCAACTCCCAATGGAGGCACGTTAACGTTAGGAGTGGGGTTATCTGGACCCCACCAGATAGCACAAGGGATACGGCCAGTATAGGTCAGCACTCACACATTACTAAGGACTAGAATGTGGCCAATGGGCGTCACACGACACCATCAACCGTACGTCATAGGTGCATGCCACTTACGTTAGCCTTATTGTGCTACAAGCACAATAATTGTACATTCCATTTTTATGCAAGACACACCTGCTCCCCTTAAAGGGGCCACTAAGTAGATTCACTTATGAAATTTTGGTCTATCGAGAGACATCCACGATATGCGTAATTCATTAGTGTTTTCTTGCGTTCGTCATTTGTCGATGTGCGCAGATGTCCGTCGAGGGTTTTAGCCGACGGGTTGGTTTTGAATTTTTCAAAAATGTTGGTTTGTTGAGAAGTTTACATGTATTTTACCTAGTTTATATGAAATTATTATGTAAATCTTGTGCAACGGTGTGATATTTTTGCGAGATGCATGGGCAAACTTGGGGCTTTCCAAGACTGTTCCGCGTATGTCTAACAAACCTTTCACGCATGTCACACCGATGCCTAACTTTTAAATTGCGTATGTAAATTCACGCGCACATATCACCTTAAAATTTCATAACTGACACACTAATAACTAATGAATTGCATATAAACAGCATAATGATCACACACGGTTCATGGTCTACGTGGATTTACGTGTTCTTTGCGTGGTTTATTCGTACCTCTTCTGTGGTTTTTACGTGGTTCATTCGTGATCCATCTAGAAAAATGTCACGCAAAGTCCACAACTTTTCTCATTTTTTTCCACGTGTAGTCATGTATGGCCAATTTTCATCCCTGCAACATGCACAAAATGTGTGTAATGGCTGTGGGACATGGCCTTAGGATGTGATCGCTCCTCTCTACGGACCTTGACAATCCAAAAAATCCTCAACACCCATACAGGTCAACCCCGTGTGTAGAGGCGTCCTTGGTCAAGACTCTGAACCCCGTGTGTCTGGTTATAGGTTGGTGCCAGTGTTTGGCAGCGGAGCCGCCATCAATGGGTGAATGGGACTGACTGTAAAGCACTTTGGAACGTTCTAAACAAATAAACGGTACTTACCATTTCATTTTTTGACAAGAATCTAAAAAGGCGTCAAACTCAATAATAGATTTATTGAGCTGCTGTGAGCTTTTGTCAAGTTTCTACAATCAAAATAACAAGATAAATGCAAAATATGATTGGATATTGTTTGAAAACACTTGGACTGTTAAGAAATTGGGCCGCACAATCTACAAGTGGACTGCATCATTTTCAAAATAAAACACCTTTGCGTTCCTTTAGATTTGGGAGCCCCAATGAAAAAGAGGAGTCTTGTGCGCCAGCTGGCGTGATATCGGGAGGAAGACGACAGCCTCTCGGTGAAATCTGCATGCAGATGGTCCCCATTGTTCCCTTAATTTAATGACTGTTTTTGAGAAAATCAAAGGAAAATAGATTTAAAAAAATATGCAAATGCTCTAGCGATTGGAACATTTTTATATCCTACAATGTAGGTCAGATTCATTGAGGCCATAAAGTTTTTTTTGTTGATTTTAAGACTTTTTCCCTTTTTTTTTCTGAAAAAACTTCAAAAATGTTTTACTTTTTTTTCTGTTTTCAATGCTAATTCTGGCTGCTGCAAATCCTACCCTCCAATCACCAGCTATCTACCTTTAAGCCAAACCAAACCCATCCTGTTAATTGACTTCTCTGATGGCTTTCGGGCTGGGGGGGTGGAGGCAGAGGGATGCTGCTCACCTTTCCGGCTGGCATTTGCCTTGTTAGAATATTAAAAGCTTCATCATATTGAACCTGCAGGCACAGACATCCATCTTTCCGCATGTTGCCTCTGCCGTGAATTTGGCTCCTGGCTATCATCCGTCCATCAGAGCGGCGGCAGCGGTGGCGGCGGCGTGGAGATTTGAGCATTGTTGAAAAAACAAGCGTTCGCAGGAAGACTAATTCCAGTGGGAGGACACACTCATGACACCTGAAAGTGGAAGAAATGAACCAGTGACTGTACACGATTCATTCTTTGCTTTAACAAACATCAACAAATCGATTTGAGTCACATTTGTATCTGTTCTCAGTGACCACCTCAAAAGTTGAAGCATTTTTGTGTGTTAACCATTTAAAAATAAATCTAAATATCACAAAGGTGTTCTAAATTACAACCAATACACAAGTTGTTGTCCTCCTTGACCTCTCTACAATTTTGATTCCTAGGTTCCACATTCCTGTGGTCTTTGAATGTCCAACGGTCCTTTTAAACTTCCTCTCAGCACACGAACCTGTGTGTTGTGTCTGCGCATAAAAAAAACGATGCAGCGGAAAAGCAATTTAAATTGCTCCTTAGGCACTCTGTAACTAGAAGCTGGTCACAAAAGGACATCATTTCTTTAGCTGTGTGTGTGAGAAATGTCAAAAATATAAGAGTGTGGGAGACAGATTTTCCAATGAAAAGGTGAGCTGAAAGTCGAGCTTATCTTGCCGTGGCGTTGAGTGTCTCCTTAAAGTTGGAGAAACTTTACAAGTGGCAGTCAAAAATGGAGAAAGACACTCATTAAGATGTCTTTTTTAGCTTGTAAATGGTTATCCATGCTGCTTGTTACGGTCGGTACTGTTATGCTATGGTCGCATACCTCGAAAGGCCACCACACAGTAACTTACATGCAAGTTTTTCAGCACATTTGGCATTTCTAATGATTATTTGCGAGGATTTTCTGGCCACTGCGTGACTTTTTGACATCACATTTGGGGAGAAGCCCAGTGGCTGCAGTCGGCAGACCGAGGCGTGTAACACGTTTAACTCCGCCCACATTGAGGCCCGCCCACTGTGTGTGATGTCACGTCACAGTAAAGGTTGGCATTCAAAAATACTAAGTGTCTCAGCTTTGAGAAGCTGATCCGGTGTCTTCAGCCAGTAATGGTCTGCTGTTTAGGAGAAGGTTCTCTCAGTTCTCAGGTGCTGGTTGGTTGTGGAGCCGCTTCTGGATGGAATTGTTTTCTTGCAGACTCTAAATTCTCTTTTCGCTTTATCAATTAAAGAGGGATGAGTACCCCATGCTGTGCACTGGCCTGTGTGAGTTGCAATCAAAGTTTAGCATTGAGAGCACCAAAGAGTGCTTCTTCCTGGTAATTCATCCAATTTCACTCATCTATTCATTTCCTCTGACTGTTATTTGACAACCTTCTGGGTTCTTCTGGGTGTGACCGTAGCATTAAAAGACCACAGACCAACACAATTTAGTGAGATTGTCGGGCAGACAATCTCTGTCACTCAAATGATTCTGAGCAGCTAAAAGGAAGTCTCAACTGAGGCGCCCATATTGACTGGGATTTATTCTGTCCAACCCAAGAACGCTACGAAAGCAGAGGATTGAGCAACAGAGCAGCCCATTGTTGGAGTCTTGTCTTGGACAGTTTTTACCGTTACATTAGGGGGTTATAGATCTTTGGGCACAGGAAGCCTATATTTGTATAAACCTTTTATGTATTTGAGGCTAAACTTTATTTATATTAACTATGGCTGTATGCATTTCTTGTTGGACCGGATAAAAAAAAAAAGAAGAGGAGAGGAAGGGATATTAGAGATGGGGGATGAGGGTACAAAAGAAAGATGATAATAAAAAAGGCTGACTAAGGTTTTAGGTCATTATTTTCAGGTTCTGTCTCGTATTGGTATCTTTTTTAAATCTGGATATATTTTTTCTAATAATTTTCCATTGTCTAGTTCATGTGTTCATGTGTTCATGTTTGCTGAGTCATGTTTTAGAACCTTCTCAATGTCTGTTGAATTTAGGTGGTTCCGCGTAGACCTCGGAACAGCACGACACGGCGTTTCAGTGAGCAACGTCTGTGTTGATAGCAGATGAAAACTGCATGTCAAAGTGTGAATTAAAATGACTTTTTAATGGCGTTTGGACCGCAGAAGTGCTGCACACCGGGCTCACCGGGCCCACAGCTGCATGGCCACCACTTATTAGAAGATTGAATAGTGACAGACTCGCATTTCCTTAATGAAGCTCGCCCCTCCCTATGAGGGCAGGTAGCAGCTGCCATTAAACACAACCTGCTTTGACAAAAGAGCGAATAAAGCCATTGTGATCAGCACATGGGGGGGGGGGGCGCATTGCAAGAGAAGCGTTTTTGCCTCACTGTAACCAACCACCCCCCAACTTGGATGTATTTTTTGGCCTAATTGCAGCCAGTGGCTAAATCCTTTTCCATTTGCATCGATCTTCTTTGAAGAGGGATGCAGATGAGCTTAACGAGTGAGCTAATTACACTGGAGCGCCATGGGGGGGTCTGCTGTGTCTGCAGCTTTGGGTGTCTGGTTGGTTGTGAGCATGTTGGATGCTTCTTGTTCATGCATGTACCTGATGGGAGGCAAAAATGTAGAACATCATGAGCAGGGATCATTTGAATTTAAATAGAACTCATTCAATAGTTGATTTTTCTTTTTTTTTGTACACTGTATTTATCCCACGAGGGGAAATTCTTTCTCTGCATTTGCTGCAGCCGAAACCACGCTCAGGAGGCAGTAGCGTTAAGGGTCTTGCCTAAGAACCCCCCGCTCGCCATTGATATGGTAATTGCCACCAGTACCATTGCTCCTTCCCCTCCGGGAATCAAACCCTGGTTTCCTGCATGGTAGCTTCCCACCTTACCAACTGAGCTAACCAGCCGCCTTTTCTTTTTTTTTTTTTAATACACTGTATTTATCAATTATTATAGATTATTATTATCTATTATAGTTGATACCACAACAGGGAAATTGATTCGTTCCTAGAGGATCTGAAAGGCTAGAAAATAATGAGGTCATTCTTGCACTTTGAGCTACTAAGACGCCTGGACAGACCTGGCTGACGCGCTAAGCGGGCTGTCTTTCCCCGTGCAACGAAGACAAATGAAAGTATTTCGCTCCGATCAACTTTGCAGTTAATTTGTACTTTTAGTATTTACATGATTGAAAAATGGATTTGACTTCTGTTGCTTCCTTTCCCGCAACAGCGATCCCTTCTGAGGTCGGCTAATCAATCTCAATTTATACTAGACAGCAAAAATGACAACAGCGACACCCACAGGGCTTATTGCTCAAGAAGGCTCCTACAGCTACTGTAGCTAAAAAACAAACAGATAATGATAAACACTAAAATGCAATAAAGTTTCCAATGTCTCAGGCATTGTAGGCCAAATCCGAATTTCACCCCTCCCATTGTAGGGGCGTTAGGAGCTGTAGTGGTGTCCAAACTTTTTTTTTTTTATAAAGGAGCCTTAGCGACTTGGGGCTGGCTATCCTTCCGACGGGCGCAAAGGAAGAATTTTAAATGTCCGTAGTGACATTGTATTTTTGGGTTACTTTTATAGTTATAAAGCTGATGTCTTTTCTGAGGGCTGGAAGCTACGCGTTTACGTAGATGACTGGCGGGTATTGATGGCGTCATATCGCCTGAATTTGAAGACACTATTTTTCCATATCTCTCTGCTTGGATAGATAAATGTTGGGGTAAGGAGAAGCCGTATTAGTAGGGGAATAATTCAGATTCGGCTGGCCAGTTCACACCTATGGCCCCTCTGTCCATCACTGGGACATTCATAGGCATTCATGCACCAGTGGAGCCGCACTGGAGGCAGGGAGGGTGAAGTGTCTAGCCCAAGGACACAACCGTTGGTTGGGGGGAGTGGGGATTGAAGTGCCGACCCCGAGTGGACAAGAAACCTGATTCTCATTTTTCTCTTGAAAATTGCTGCTCACCAAAGATTTTAGCCTCAGCGCCACATGGAAGCGTGGACTGTGCGTCTCATGGATGGTGGCAGTGACTCAGACGGTTGAGCATGAGAATGAAATGAATGAGAATGAAAGATCAGCGGCTCGAACCCCGCTACCCCTGTCAGCCATTGTTGTGTCCGTGGCAAAAATACTTGACTCCGCCTCCAGTGTGGCTTCACTGGTGTGTGAATGTTCATGAATGTTCCGTGATTGTCAGAGGGACCATAGATGTGCATTAACAACAGGCTGCCCCAGGGCACCTTCACTTAGTGTGAATGAAGCGCAGATTCAATTTAATATTATTAATAATATATTATTATGGAGGACGTTGACACATCAAGTATGTTTATTGTGAAGAGCTCTACAGAAGCATCAGTAATCATGTCTCTATGTCTGGGTTCATGAGATCATTTAAAGACTTTCTCAGTACGTTCAGGTCCACCATTAACTGCAGGAGCTGCGTCAGAATGACGGATGCTTTCAGCTGTACTTCCATCTGTCTGTGGCCCAGTTTGCTGTCCCGAACTAGTTCTAGCAGGAAAAATAAAAATATGAATACAATTCAAGAAACGTTTTACTGTTGTCTCGATAGAAATGAGAAAAATATCATACAGTTCCGTTTTTCTGTTTTGGTTTTGGACTCCACCAACTGATTACGTTAACCTTTAAACTGCCTGCTCAACTAAACAATAGAGCATATCTGTAAAACGTATTATTAGAAGCATTGATTGAATATTGAATAAGCCGCAGAAACACAAAATGTTTAATTAATTTCATCCCGGCTGGGTAGTTAAAGGGTTAACAACTTGACATGGGCCAAAGCCGAGTTTGGGACTGGCTGATGCCAAAGATATTTGTAAAACAAAACTCACTGCGACCTCTAAAGCTATGGCGTGTTCATAGACAAGCTTAATGTGGGTACTTGAATGTGCATATAGACCTTGGTACTCACATTGGACAAGCAGAGAGGATCGTCTTCTTGTTTTTCTTCTGCTTCTTAGAAGAGGCTTGGTGAAAAATGTCAAAGCTGTGCAAATCTCATGAATCTTCCTCCAGGTTTTTTCTTTTACAGCAATTTTCCAATATATGAAAGACTTACTGTCATAGAATTCCATAATTATTAATAACTCCTTTTCACAATTTTTTAAACGTTTGATACTTGATATGTTTAGAAAGGGATGCTACCCACATGGCACTACCAAAACAGAGTCCCCGATTGGTAAAAGTCCGATTTCAATGGTTCAATGGCTATGTGTTTTGTTCGTAGAGCCCAAAAACAGTCGTACTAAATTTTAGGTAGCTATGGAAGAATGCCCAAAATACGATTTTGCATAGACCTTTCTTTGGAAGTGGCCACTTGAACATTGCTGGTGGGGAGAATCTGATAGTTTTTCAACTTCCTTTAGAATCAGGAAGGAAAAAATGGAGGTCGCATTTTCTCTGCAGCCTGGTACAACAATTCAAAGGAATTGTTACTGGTCCGTGGCCTGCTGGGTTGAGGACCACTGCTCTAGGGGACATCCTGCTCCTATCAGCGACTCACTCCGTAGAAGAGGGCAGATGCAACAACGCCACCATGAAGAGTCTTTAACAGAGTCTTGCAAACTCTGAAGTCTCCTCAGCAGGTGGAGTCCATTCTGGCCCTTTTCGCAGAGAACATCAGTGTTTGTCTGTTGTTAGTATGTTAAAGTCAAAGTAGATTGTATCATTTGGAGCGCCATACCGCATATGCCTTGTGTGGAGAACATGTTTGTGTGCACCTGAGTCCGGTTCGAGCCGCTGCTGGTGCTTTGAGCTGGTGTCAGTTTGGCAGCCGGTGCTGAGGCAGTGGCTGGGGTTGTCTCACAACGGCCTGAGCACACAGACAAAAATGTCATTCGACAGGCCCATCCCATCTTTCATTCACTCCCCTCGACTGAAAGGAGTGTAATGACGCCGGGGAGTGACGGGACTGTGGTGTGACACCGACCACAACACGCGCGTTCGCAACTAAACATCTCGGAGACGTGAAAAACGCTAACTGGCTGCGATTCTCCAAGCGAGCTGAAGGGCTGCAGCCGTCACAACATGTCAGGGTTAATGGAAAACCTTTAGAAATCTCGTTGCCGTTTGAAATCTTATGGTATAAGGGGGAGTGGGGCAGCAGCCCGATGCTTTCAGCTCTCAAAAGAAGCTCTGATTTCCTTGAAATTTGGAACGCCATGTTGGAGAAACGATTGACACCTCCGACATTCTCAAACATGACGGCTCTGCACGCATCCCGTTTCAGAGTCAAAGCACAGTTTGTGGCGTGTAATAATGACGTCTTTGGGGTCCTGCTGTTCCGTTTCGATCTGTCTAGTTACCTGCAGAAGGGAAAACAAAGCAGGGGATTCATTTTCATGTTGATGAGACAGACGCTTTCCACTTTATTTTGCCCTGCATGGAAATCCAGCGCAGGGCAAAGATGCATTGGCAGCAGACACATCTAACTACACAGCTAACAAGGATAGGAAATTGGATATTCAAAACAACCTGCTGTAATAATAAGCCAGCGCAGTATACTGAAAGGAAATTGTGATTTGGAGAGTGTACACACAGTTTTAAGACACGGAAATGAGTGTTTGTTCAGAACGAAAACAACTCTCAAAATCGTGTTCAGCTTCTGCTGTTTTCCAGTTTCTGAGATTAAATCAATGGTTTCCCAAAATAAAAAGAGGTATAAACGTATAAGTAATGTACTTTTCATAAGGCAAGTAATAGATAGATCTCTTGGATGACTATATTGGAGCTAATGTTAAGGCTTGGTCATATGCATCCGTATTGGTGCTGGACAAGTACAGGGTTTTTTGGGTTGTCCGAGCCTGTGGAGGATTGTAGAAAGGAGCGGCTTGTTGTATAACTCCCTTAAGGCTCATGCGAGCGCCTTAAGGGATGTAACGAAAATGAAATGCAGGAGTGTCATGCATGAAGTAAGTGTATCGCAAAGGATTCGAAAGGATAATGTAATTTACATGCACTAATGACATATGCATGATGATGCATATATCTGTAGAGCTCTTAATACCACACTCTAGTTATTGTACTACAAAGTACAAAATACGCTATATAAATAAAGATTGATATATATATATATATATATATATATATATATATATATATATATATATATATATATATATATATATATATATATATATATATATATCACATCTAGTCTATTCCGTCTTGTTCCAGTAGCCCACTTTCCATCAGGGTGCTATGGTACCTCAGTACCTGACGCAGACCTTGTTTGGCCGGGCAACGTCTGAGCCGGCATGACATGTGGTTCATTGTCTCTCATGTTGTGAGGTAGGCATTAGCGTTAAGGGTCTTGCCCAAGGACCCTCACTGGGTGATGTTAATTGCCCGCCATTGTTATGGCCAACCAGACATTGTAGGGGTGGATAAAGAACAGAGGAAAGCCGTTGTGGTGGATGTGGCAGTGCCAAGCGATGGGAACATCAGGAAGAAGGAACATGAGAAACTGGAGAAATACCAGGGAGAACTGGAGAAAGCCTGGAAAGTGAAGGTGACAGTGGTGCCTGTGGTAATTGGAGCACTCGGGGCAGTAACCCCCAAGCTGGAGGAGTGGCTACAACAGATACCTGGAAAGACCTCAGACCTCTCAGTCCAGAAAAGTGCAGTGCTAGGAACAGCTATGATACTGCACAGAACCCTCAAGCTCCCAGGCCTCTGGTAGAGGACCTGAGCTTGGAGGAGAAACCACCACGGAGGGTGAAAGGGGCGTATATATAGTAGTACTCTGTAGATACCCTCAAGTCTAAGATTGGATATTTTTGTGACAATTGAGTGTATGGTCGCCATCTTTCCAAATGGCCGCCATTTTAGACTTTTCTGGTGACTAACATGCTTTTCTAAAATAGAGGATCCTAAGGTACATCCATGCCAAATTTTGGTGCCCGTACCACAATAGACACAATTTGTCTGAAATATCAACCTCAATGGCTCTGCTATTTGGCCTTATCTGAGATGGAGAGGAGCTCAGCCGTGTTTACTCCTCCTTTCAACCCGGGTCTTTGAGGTTTCTGCTCATGTTTGGGAACAGGATAAAACCCCTAAAAAGAAAGGCCTGCGTGGACTCTCACTGCCACCAGGTGTTAAAGTGAAAGAACAGTTGACAGTGAACGCACACAATTATTTCCTGTTAGAAAATGCTCATCAAACGGAGCTTATTGTGTGTATTGTGCTGATGCTGAGTCAAAGTCAGCAGAGGACGAGGTTTGATGAACTCTGTGGTTTAGTGACTCCGGTAATGCAGTGTGACCCTCTGTAATTTCAATGGGATAATTGGAAGAAGTCCCTGTGTCCCCCTCCACGTCCTCTCACACTCGAGTATGCAAAAAAGCAGTACAGCTCCCCCTGTTGGAAGAAGTTCCAAAAGCAATGTCAGTGTTTTTTTTTCTTCACAAACCTCTTTGTGGCCACAAAATACTTTAGACACCAGAGGATTTACTAACGCTGCGAAATTTACCAGCGTGAACCGCAGATGATGCGTAGCAATATGATCTTAATTATACTATCAAGTGTGCAACATTAAGCTGTTTGATGGCAGCTGGATCACGCTAAGCTGAAACTTAAGTAAGTAAAGTCAAAGAAAGGAAAAAAGCAAAATGACACACAACGCATGTGAGAACAGTTGTCTTGCAAATGCAAAAATGTTTTTAAAAGCAAAAAAACAATTGGATTGTAAAAAAAAAAGAATTAAAAAAAAAGGTTTGGAAGGCAAAAAATAATTTTGAAAGCAAAAAAAAAAAAAAAAGTTGACAATAGAAAACTTTTTTGAAAGCAGATATTTAATATTTTCATTTGCAACTTAGTTTTGTGTGCAGCGTGGTGGCATAAATATCACTCCATACAAATTCAGAGAATCTGGGAGTGTGACTGCTAATGCGACTCTAGTCAAAAGAATGTCAAGACTGGAGTTAAAATGTTGGTGTTTAAAGGTTAAAGTTCCTTTAAAAAATTACCAGTAAAGTTGTTTTAACTTACTATGCTTTGACTTGTCTCTTTTCACAGAACAGTCTTTTTCAACCGGTGTGCCGTGGGAGATGGTCAAGTGTGCCGTGGGAAATTACCCATTCACTGATCTAAAAACATTTTCCATCTCCAGGATTTCAGCTCTGTGTTCATCCAAACAGGCCCTGATAAAACACTGAGTAGTTAGGAATATGAAAGATTGTTAAATACTCTTTTTCTTTGTGTTTATTTGATTCTTTTAAAGACATTTTGATAAGAATGACGGTACCGCGATTTAGCCGCAACTATTAACTGTTTTTGGAAAAGTCCCGCCCCTTTAACGGTCTCCACCAATCATTCTTGAAGGCTTAATCACACGTCATCAGTCTGACCAATCAGAAGTGGTTCAAGTCTTCACTTCCTTGTTCCGATTTAGCTCATAAAGTCTCTCAGTTCTAACAAAAATACCAGCTAAAGCTCGTCCTTAGCGGTGTAGCTTTCCACAGAATCTGGTGTCAGACCGTGGAACAAGTGAACAAAAGCATGAAGCTCAGAGAAGCGAGTCTGTCTGCGTCTGGCGGCTGTTCGCACTACATCTCCCATGATGCATTGGGTTAAAGTGACAGCGTCTCAGCGCACAATGAGATTTCCTTGTCGAACGTCTTTAAACAAACGAACACACATCAAACAGTTTTTAAATCTTCTAACTTAACTTTTATTACATCTTTTAGAAAAAACAGCTGCAACTTCCAGCTTTTTCTGCCACAATTATCACAAAAATGCACGTGAGATTACAGAGGGGCTGTCGATCAATACAGACTTTGAGTTTCTCCTTTTTTTTATTTTTGGATGCTGGTGTGCCGCAGGATTTTAGTCAAGGTTAAAGTGTGCCGTGGCTCAGAAAAGGTTGAAAAACGCTGGCATAGAACAACAACTTTTGACTCACTAAAAGGCCAATTTTGCCCATTGGTCACATATGATCAAAAATATATTTATAAATATGTAAACAGCTTTAATACTTTAAGTGCTGACAGTTCAGGTGTTATAAAAATATCCAGTCTCCTTGGCAAAGTAAAAAATAACCATAAATCTGGATGGAACAACCATTTTTTCCACCCAATAACGCTGATGTTATGATGCCTTCAAGGACTTCGGAAAAAAGCTGTAATTAGGGTCACTTAGTTTTAAAAAGTGTTAAAAAATTAGACTTTTGGCAAAAAAAATTATTTAAAGAAAAACAGAATATAAGATAAAAATGTTCACTTATAAATTATTCTATTTACTTACTTACCCATTTGCGAAGATTTCTGCATGGGAAAAAAAAAACAATTTTAATGAAAATAAAAGACACATCAAAGGGGTTCAAGTTATATTTCCAGCTTTAAGGACTTATATTGAAAGTCATTGTACTTTTAATCAATTCCAATATGTTATTTTTAAATATTCTAACAGTTTTCAGAGTTCAGAGTGTTCAAACGCACAAACAGACCGCGAACGCACCGCGCTCAGCATCAACTTCCGGTTTGTGGAAAAGCGTCCAAACATGTCGGCGTCCGCGGTTGTACGCAGGGTCGCGGCTCTGTCCGGAGCCTCCGCCGTTGGACTTGGAGCATACGGAGCTCACGGTGAGCCACGCACGCACGCGCACTTTGCGTTCATGTTCATCAACGATAACAGAACGAGGCGTTCCAGCCTCCATTCACAAATCTCCCGCTTTAGGGTTAGCTTCCTCGCGCCAACAAACCACCTTCTTATTAAAACTTCTGTTTATCTCGTCAAAGGTCTGTGGACACCGGGGCTAATTCGGCATTAAAACGATCCGCGTAACTGTGCGCGTTAAGAACTTAAACGTAGTTTCATAACAGAGGTGACCCATGCGCGTGTATGGCAACTTCCGGTCAGTGTGGCGTGACGTAATTCACATGCAGTTAAAGAAAAATCGGAACAACAACAAAAACTTTTGTATAAACGGATCAACACTGATAATGTTAGGTTTGGGTTGTAAGGGGCTGTAAACTAGCAGGAGAGTGTAAACAAATGGATGATGGGAAGTAGGGACGGGCTTACTCCACGCAGATGCAAATGTCTACTATTGCCGCTTTGCAGAAAGTATTTTCCTGGAAAACAGAAAACATTTTTGGCTAAAAACATTAAAATCATAATTAAAATACTACTTGGAGTGCTTTGGAAACAGATCAAGAGACGTTTGGACTGGGATTTTCAAATCTGGTCACTTCGTGTCAAAATGAGACAACATGAAGGGTAATTTAATTAAATACATTTTAATATTTACTTAAATATTCATAAAATCGAATAAATTATCACATGGAAATGTAGGTGTTAAGACTTTTTTAAAGAGACAAATGATTGTCTACACAATCACTCACATTGTCGAATATTCACAGAAAATCAGATCCTGATTACATTCTTGTCGTACATGTTAATGCTGTAAACACGCGAAAAGTTGCCGGCGACACTTCAATCGGACACGCTCATTGACATCCTTTTGACCATGATCAATGTAAATCTGCTGATTGTGACGTGGGGAAACAGCCGTTTACATCGCTTTAGCACGTATATTCACCACAGTCTGACTGTAAAGTCTAGGATATCGCCTACTCTTTCCCCTTCAGAATCCATTGGAATTGCGTTAAATGCGTAAACGATTGAGGGGTCAGAGGAAGGTTAAAGCTCCTGTATTATAGGGTCAACAGACAGAGAAGCAATTCCAGTCTTCCAGTCACCGCTATCATCTCATCACAAAATAAGCCAGTTTTCTTATCTGCTATTGTCTGGCTTTAGGTTTCAAGAACAAGGACCCTGATGACTATCAGAGAGTGGTACGTTCCATTTCTATCATTTCTAAGACTATGTCTGAATTCCTTCATTACTCCCTAACTACTAAAAAAATATATAGCATGGGACTAGCTAGTGCTCTGGGTTTTATAAACAATGTAAGGCCGTGTCACACAGCCACTACAGACGTTTTGCGCATTTTCCATGTATGAAATTTCGGTCTTTTGTGATACGTGGTGAGAAAATGAGGACAGATTTAATAGAGGGGGGCAGATTTACAGAAAATGTCCTTTTTTCCTAATTCGGCCTCCAGGTGGTTCATTTTCATTGGTGATCATAACACAACAGCCTGAAAACATAATAATGTTTAGATTTCTGACATTATGTCATTAGCTGTGGTTACATGGACAAAATTAATTGGAATAAACTCCTGATCAGAATAAAAATGCCTCCGATCAGACTGCTCCAAAGAAACAGAACAGGACCGGTCGCCCGCTCCACCCGTGCGAAGCATGTCTCTGAGCAGGGCAGCCGGTCTTGTAGCTTTGTGTTTGTGCAGTCCTTAGAAACCATGAAAACAATCACGTGAGTTCACGTTTTCAATGGTGACAAAATAAAGGCTGACGTTTTTCTCCCATATTAACGTTTAGTAAATATCTATCTATCTATCCATCCATCCATCCATCCATCCATCCATCCATCCATCCATCCACCCACCCACCCACCCACCCACCCACCCACCCATCCATCCATCCATCCATCCATCCATCCATCCATCCATCCATCCATCCATCCATCCACCCACCCATCCATCCATATACATACCCAGGCTGTGTCCCACCATTTCCGATATTTTAGACAGTCCTGCGCATGTCCAAATGATTTATTCCGACCGAAAGTGTATGTAAACGTTTGTTATAATTGGACAAGGTTTTTCTGGGCCCATGGACACAGTTTGATTCGTATCCGATCTTTGTTCCAATCACATATATTTTGCACATGTAAACACCGCTATTGACAGTACACATGGTGGCATCTATAGGGGTTGTCTGACATCTGGGGGGCTGTTTTCAGCTCACTGGCTCTGCTGCAAGAGGCGGCTAATAACGTAGCTTTCACTGTCGATTAGTAGAAAATGTCAATTATTTTATGAATGTCCGATGAAGTAGTTTTGTTGTATTTATCTGCCAAGTCTTAAAGTCCGGTCCGTGAAAATATTGTCTGACGTTAAACCAGTGTATGGACACAAACTGGCGACACATGGAACAGCTCATTAGCATAGCATCATAGTATCATAGCATCAGTGACTAACAACTGTCTCTAAATCAAGACTTTTTATTAAACGTTCTGGAAGTCCAGAAGCTCTTTCCTCCAATTTTGTCCGGATCCTGTCATCAGCCCAAAGCTACACAAAGGTTAAGTATGGGGAGTGACAGGGGATGGGGTCAGGGTAGGCTGTGGCGATAAATCGATCGAATGAATGAATTCGAATTTTTTTGTAACAGGTAATTTCGAAAATAACTAAATCGAGTTTTTATGTGGCGCATTTTTGGTTCCCCAGAGCTTCCGTGCCATACCGCGTGCGGTATGGCACGCGACAAACAACAACATCATAGCGCACACGAAACAGCAAGCGACAGGATGGCTACCGGTGAGAGTGGGACGTTTGTTTCCAAGAAAGGAATCAAATCCTCTGTTGTGTGGAACTGGTGTGGGTTTGCTGCCACAGACGTGGAGGACGAGACCCCCCCCCACACACACACACACTGCAACATTTGCCTAAAGCCCATCGGAGTCAAAGGCTTTATTAATTTAGTTAAGACCTTAGACCCCAGATAAAAGCTGTATTGTTAATCCTTTAGAAATGGTGCTACTCTCAAGGTAAACGTCTCCTTTTAGTCTAGACTACAAATATAGCTGGGACTTTAAGTAAGTGAAAACAAGTGTAGAATAGGGTTGTGCTGATGGACGATACCATCGTCCATCGTGATGGGTGACTGACATCACGACGGAGAGACACCATCGTGATGCCACGCCCCCGCCACGCTGCGAGTCGACACCATAAGCCGCGGTTACATGAACAAAATATCTTGATCAGATCATTGGTCGGATTAGAATCCAACCGTGTACATGGTAAACTTTTTCAGAATATAAAAAACGTTCCCATGGGTCACACTGTCGGTCGGAATAAATCATTCGCACATGCGCAGTAAAAACCGGAAGAGAAGATTAGTTCCGCCGAGCGGCTACATAGATAGATGTGTCCGCTCGGTAATATACTAGATGATCTTCTAAACGTGCTTGTATTAATGTTACGGTTATTATGAAGCGCCTGTTCGCTCATTTTAATTGTAATCCGTGTGGTCAGTGCTTTTTCTGTTGAACAGAGCCGGAAAGAAGCCCGCATACTATTAGCAGCATGCTAACAACACGGGCTAACAACATTAGCATGAACATAAAATGTATCCATGCGGGAAACGCTGCAATCTGCATCTTAATATGTGGGAATAACATCAGCCTTTATTTTGTCGAGACACGACTGGAAACACAAATCCACGTGATTGTTTGAACGTTTTTTTAAGGACTGAGCAACATTTCTGCTTTGAAGCTAACAGCGCTCCTCAGCCGCTGTGTGTGTGCTGGCGCTCCGAGCCCCGACACACACTTTTACCGGGAGACCCAGTTCTCCTGAGATCGGTAGCTCGCTCACGTAGAGCGGCGGGACGGATCACAGTCCTAAGTCTCCCACACGTAACGAAGCACCCTTCCCCTCACAGCTGTAAGTCCGTCTGCTCTGCTAGAGACGCGGTCGCTGCTCCACCGGTCCACCTGACTAATCAAGAGCAGGAGGAGCGGACCACTTCTATTCTATTCTGTTCTGTTTGTTTTACTTTTTTTTAAAGTCACTTCCCTCAGTTTATACTGGATCATCGCGGATGAGTCATTATTTGGGAGATAAAATAATAAAGTAAAATAATGAATAATAATTATATAATAACGAAAAATTACCCCCCGGACGATATCATCGTCCATCCCGATGGTTGACTGCAAACATCGTCAACTGCCAATTTAAGGGACATCGCCCAACCCTAGTGTAGAACAACTAAATAAGACAAAAATTATTTAAAACAAGACAAGACAAAATTATATAAACACCACAAGTCCAAAAGAGAGTGAGAAGAAGAAAAATCTTATACTTAACTTTGATTCCAAGTGTGTTCATTTATTTTTTATTCATCCCAGAAATGGGGGGTTACATTTGTCTTGCGTTTGATTAAATAAAAGCAAAATTTGCTTTAAGTTGTCTGTCGTTTGTACTTATTGCTTTCCTTAAGTAGGGTGGGGGGAGGAAAAAAATCGGGGAAAAATTGGAAATCGAATTAAAAAAACCAAAAATGTTAGATTTTATTTTTAGGCCATAATCGCCCAGCCCTAGGTCAGGGGTTGCATTCTCGCATCTTGTGCGCCTGTGTTTCTCACGAGCATGGCAAATTAACCACAAACGTTAGCCTTCTAACTTTTACTCGCCTAACAGGAAAAAAAATGCTAGCAATTGGCGAGTGTTAATTTCGTACCTGTATACGTGGCTCATTTGCTGCCAGGTACGAAATTAAACTTTTGTTCAAAAAGTAGGCGGCGACTACCTCACTCTCAGGTGGCGAATTTTCTCTGGGTGCTCCTGATTTATAAATCCACTGTGTTCTTATAACAAAAACCTAGAAAAATTCTTCAAATGCAATGCATTGTGGTCTATATTTGCTAATATAGTGAGTATCAGTACATAGAGTTTTTTTGCAGAGACTTCTGGGAAATTTCTAGAGCACTGGGTATTATAGGTTTGGACTACCCTATAAACTGGTGAAAGCCTATATAGAGGCCTTTGTAGTGAGTAGTGAAGGAATGTGGACACAACTGTAGTTTTAAAGTTTGTTACTGCAACAAAAAACGTCCCCCCCAAAAATGATGCTTATGTGCCTTAATAGAAGCTTTCTTTTGATTTTTCTTCTAACCAATGAAGACGGACTTCCTCTAACAGGAGGTCTTATGTGTATCTGACCCCCCAGCTTTATGAAACTGCCAACAAGTACCATTTCTACCACAGCCTGGCCCTGCTGGGAGCTGCCCACTGCGGAAAACCCATTGTGGTGAGTATAGAAGCTGAAGATCAGCATCCTTTAAATGAAAGTAGATCCAGGAATACTTGTATATATGTTTGTATGTGTATGTAAAGTATTTTGGCCAGTTTTAATAATGACTTAATTGTTTCGCCCAGAGCCTATGACCACAGGTGAGTTTTGGAACCACAATCAACCGCTCTCTGACTCGGTTCTCTCTTTACCACAATGGACGAGCACAGCAGCTGCACAACAGCAGACACCACTCCAATCTGCTGGACCATCTCATGCTTTGATTTTTTTTCCTCAATTGTGAAAGAGACCCTTAGATACTTGAACTCCTCCACCCACCTGTCATCCACAAGGATGACAGAGCTGTGAATCTACCTGGCAACACTGCGCGGGATAAGGAAGGAGCAGGTTGCCTGGCAGGGACATGATGATATCAATGGATGAAGCAGAAAAAGAAGAACCACAAACGAGGTTCATGGTGAGACACGCATGGTGTTCAGATCTGCGTGCTGATGCCCCACTGAGGCGCAAAACAGCAAAATCTGGAAAAGGCTGAAGCTATAAAAACAAAAGTATTTTTCCGTCAGGAAAGAATTAATTCATAGATTTTCAGCTCTGTTGAATCATTACAATGTTGTTTTTTCCCTCCATAGATTTAAATGACTTTGACCTGCATCTTTACCAGCTGGGTCAGCGCTTCAGGCCGTCTGTCTGCGCGTGGACACACACACACGTGCACACGCACACACGGGAGGATCATTTTTAAAGACTGTCACATTTTACAGCCAGAAGCAGAATCGCATCCCTCTGAGCTCTTTAATAATTTTAATACAAATATGTGTTTTTTTTGTCCTGCGGGACGGGAGAAGACACAAAATCAATGCATCTCTATGATTGTGCGGGACTAAATTCTCAGAGTTTTGCGGGTGCGGGCGGGAGTGGAACGCATACGTTGCGGGAGCGGGCGGGATTGGTCAGAAATTTGGCGGCCAGGCGGGAGCGGGATGAAGAAAATAGTCCCGCGCAGGGCTCTACACCAGGTGAATACTCGATTCTGATTGGCTGCTGGGTGTGCGTTAAAACCTGATAACCGCACGGTGAAAAATGAAGTTCCGGTCAGCTAGCTTAAATGTTTTGTATCACTGCGCCGGCTTCTTTAAAACAACCTTTTGCCTCATCATCTGGACAAAAACAAGCGGTAAGATGAGAACTTTCTCTGAACTGATGCTTTATTCAACCCATCGGGATGATCAGCATACAAATATATCGCTGAATCTGGACTGCAGCGGTGGTGCAGCGTGACGCAGACTATTTGTTACGTGTGACAAATAGTCCCCTTTTCTCACAAAAAGCGATCCAAATCGGAAAAAAAAACAAGTATTCAGGACTAAAAACTGGTTAATATTTATTGCTTTTGTAAGTGACCATGGTATAAGCGGGTTACTGGCCTTCGAAGTGTGCGTTTATTACTTTTTAACGCACTTCCCCACTTCCCCTGAAGTGGGGACCCTCCGCTTCGCGTCGGACGGTTCAGGCTTCCACGGCTTGCGTTAAAAAGTAATAACGCACACTTCGTCGGCCATTAACCCTTACTTAACTGTTTACAAGCGTTCATCTGCCACCTACATTAGCTAGAGGCTCAGAGCAGTTGTTAAAGCGGTGCAAATCCAGCAAAAACAAATTCACAGCTCTGTTCCTATATATGTCCATCTTGGTCCATATTATTTCGATCAGGCAGAAACTGCAATTATTAATGTCTCTTTGGGGTTCATGTTTAAATCTGTTGGTACTTTCGAAGCGGACGCCACCCCCACATCACTACTAAATCACAGCCCCTGATTGGTCACAGTGCTGCGTTGCTGCAGTTCAGCATATATTCAACTGGTTCAACTGTCAGCATAACTTTGTGAGCGGCATAACCAAATCTTTTTGGTTTCTGCTCCTTAAGGGGGTTCTGAACGACTCTTTGTCGGGCTCCAAGGGCCTGTCTGCCATGGGAGACCCCACCAGAGGCAAAGGCTCCAGACGGCAGAGCTCCTCAGGGGTCATTCGTACTCTCAAACCCCCTCACCACAATTGAGGGGGTGGTTCACAGAGGGGATTTTTTGTGGTTTTTTTTTTCCTGTTTCTTTATGGCATCATTGACGTCACTTTGACACAGTTAATATTTGGGGAGTTTTTATTATAAACATTTTATGTTTTTTTGAAGTAGAGTTTTTGTTTTAATGGGGGGGGGGGTTAACTTTGGCTTTTTAATTTATTTATTTAATTTTAACTTTAAAGAAGATATGGCCTAGGAGTTGTTGGGCAGAGGCCTCAAGTATTTGTGTATTGTTACTTCCTTTGTTTCAACCAGTTGTTGCACTTCAGGATTCTACTGAAATGTAAAGTGTTTCATCATATAATTGTCTTTGTTTTATTAATAATCATTTCTAAAAATCTCGTTATTTAGGCGGGGACCCTGCTAATTGCAGGCATGGGGATGTTCTGCGGCCCTTTGTACCACCAGGCCCTCACAAAGGACCCTGGCCTGAGCAAACTGGCTCCCATGGGTGGGATGGCAATGATCGCCGGCTGGCTCGCCATGATTCTCTAAAGTGTGACAGCTCGCATGGTCTCCACAGGGCCGGCACGTGACACTAAGCTGTCAGACTTCTTATGGATGAATTGGACAGCTATAGCAGCAGCAGCAGCAGTTTTCTGAAGGGTAGAGCTGAGGTATAATGCCAACCATCCAACTGCTGCCCTTCACTGGGAAACGCATGTCAGGAGGGGATAAGGTCACAAAAGGAAAATGACTCCTTTGCCATTGCTGTCTGTTTATGATGGGCACTTTTTGACGTTTTATTGGATGGGAAAATGAACGCAGTGTTATAAATGTTTTTTTCTTTGTAACTGTGAGATTTTAATTGTTGGATAAAAAGGCTGCACTGATCTTTATTCTTTAAGGGATAATTGTTTGATGTATAAATACAAAGTGAAATTAAAATCTAAACTGGTCTGTCTTCTTTTTGCTTGTTTAATAAATAGTATATCCGATTTTAAATTGGCAAGTGTGCTAATGATGCCACCCTGGACTTATGAAAATGTTTACACCTTAATTTGGTGAGGCTTGCTTTTGTATTGCCAGGGTGTTGTACTAAGGGTGTTATCAAGTCTGGTTCTAGTTATCTAGTCTAAAGTGGCTTACTTCTGGCTCCAACCAAATAAGTCAATTCATTTGCCATTTTTTCCACAATTTGAATGGTATAGGTTGACTCGATTCTTTACCAGACAGATCGATCTGGTTGGATCGTAGGAATAGAAATTGATTCAGCGATTAACCGTTACACTACTAAAATGTACTCATTACCTTGATGAATTCTAGAACCAACTAAGACCCATCTGAAAAGCTGGTACTGATAAGTGTCTGAACAGACTCTTCTGTAGTTCTCTTCCGTAAGTGTGAACATGAACCGTCCCAGAACCTAACGTCTGGTATTTTTTGGAACTAACAAACTGCCGCCAGCCATGAAGGGAATAAACAGCTTTGGAGGTCATTCTAACAGCTAAGAGTCATGAACAAACTTGGACCGAAGGGGATAAGCGAAAGCTCTTCCAAGTTTGGATAGACCCAGACAAAACTGCTGTCAGAGAAAACACAAAAAGGTTGTGGTATTTTCCATGTTTTGTAAGATAAAAAAAACAGAGTTTAAAGCTCCTGAACTTCATATTTAGTTTTCTTTCTTGGTGTTTACATTTACTTAGTTAGATGCTTTCATCCAACTTAGTTCTATTTGAGGAAAATGTGTGGTCAAAGTCATGTCTTTACAGCTTCGTGTGTTGAATCCTGATCGTGACAAGTCAAAGGATTTCATTAACGCATCCAAATGAAAAAGGGACAGTGATTCTGCTCTGTGAATGGAGACCGTCCGAAAACAGCTTTGTAAATCAGTCTCTGGGGTTTGAACATGAGGCGAAGATCTGCTCTGAAGAGGAGAAGCAACGATCCAAGCTCTTTCCCGGTGAGTTTTTGATCATGACTGGTGAACTCCTGATTAAAACCAAAAAGCTGGGATGGATTTTTCCTTTTTAGGATGGAGCAATTGCAGAGCACAGAAAGCTCTGACACCCAGTCAGAGAACAGACGTTTACCGACTTTTTATGCAGAGTTGCAGTGTTCTACGCTGAAGCACAGGCATACATTTTTTTTAGCCACTTGTTAAACATTGGAACTAGAAATTGTGTGACCAATATGACAACACAATACCTCTTACCATTGTCATTGGGATTTTTTCCTGATCTTTAGGTGACTCGAAGCTCCACGCTGCTTGAGTTAAATGGATTGTTTGAAAAGCCATAATCAGAGCAATCCAATGACTTGACACCAGTGTAAATGTTCCAACAATTTACTGTCCAAGTTTTCTTGAAGTATTAGGTGTAAAAAAGTGAAAACTTTGTTTTTTCAGAACTTGAGAAATTATTTTGTTTAAAAACTTTGTTCCAAACCACAAAGAAGATTTAAAATAAGCTGCAGTTATTTAGTGTCATTCAGGGATAGGATTTGTTTAAAAGTCTATTAAAGCAAATCTTCATAAAAATAACATTTTGAAATATCTGTACCGAACTGACATGCCTTAGCCTTAGCCATTACCTGCTCACTCTTTGATGTTGTCATATTGTTGACTTTCAATGAAGAAAAAGCTATGACTTTGTCGTAAAACCATTAAAACAATTACGAAAAATATCTATTGAGGTCATTTAACCTTCGACACAGTACAGCATGTTCTAACACGATATGGTAACACAATAATGCATACTCTAAATGCTAACCTGGAAAATACATATTCTAACATCATATGCTAACACGATAATACATACTGTAACACAATAACCAATATGACAACACAATACCCGTGAAGTAGGGTCTAAGGACAGGGATGTCCCGTTTAGTTTAGTCTGTTTAGTTAAAGTTTATTTATCTTATTGACTTCTATG
The DNA here is from genome assembly GCA_023969325.1 of Oryzias curvinotus. NCBI lineage: Eukaryota > Metazoa > Chordata > Actinopteri > Beloniformes > Adrianichthyidae > Oryzias > Oryzias curvinotus. Next base: position 5,303,822 of record CM043723.1, on the reverse strand, counting down.
CTTTTATGATCCTTTTTGATTGTGTGTTTACCTTACAATTACCGGTACGACGCCCATTGAGAAGACTGCTGTTGTGAATTTGGACTATACAACTAAAATTGAATTGCATTGAATTGAATAGAAAAATGCATATTCTATCATGATATGCTAACACAATGGTCCATACTCCGACACAGTATATGAACACAATAATGCATACTTTATGTTAACGCAATATGCTAACGTGATAATACATATTCTAACGTGATTTGCTAACACTATAATACACCATCTAATTAATTTAGTCCCACACAATATGTCTTATGCAGTTAAAGCTTCTCTTCAAGGACTCTTTAAATCAATAGACCATTATGCAAAATGACTGCTTGTCTTTGCTGTTGGCTGATGCTGTTGCGATTCACTACAGTGTGTTCATCATAGCCAGCAGATCTTACCTTTTATTGCCTACAAATGTTCAGGGTCAGAAAGACCATTTACTGTTGGTTTAAAGCGCCATATAAAATATCTTAAGTAAGTACAAAAAATGCTATCTTTTATGTGATAAACTGTTTCAGAGAAAGCTTTCATTGCTTTTTTGTGCACACAACAGAAGTCAGGATGGTGTGAAGAACAAAACAAAAAAAAAAATCTGTCTATTGGGTTTTGCATCTGTTGCTTCTGTTGTTAGCTTCCCCAAAAACAGAATCCATTGTTAATTATACCTCCTGGGACTTTCTTTTGCACTTCACAAGCATTTCTTCTCCTGTTTCTCCATGCTGGAATGTGCATGTTATTTATTCAAAAATATTGGCTTTTTCCTTTTTATTGCCCCTTTCTAAGTGACAATGACTTAAACCGTGGTCATAGCTGCCCTGACAGGTGGATACAGGCTGACGGCAAGTAAAATATGGGTGAACTTGTAGGCAGGTGGCCCTCATAAAATGTTATGGTAGTAACTCAGTGAGCCCATAGGCTGAAAATGTTCATGCGCATTTTTACTACGGGCATGCTGCAGGCGACAGGTCGTAGTGAACACCTCAACAACACGCAAGAGTAAGTAAGGATGAAATAGTTGAGGCACAGTTGTGTTGTGTGGACTTTTCATTTTTTTAACCTCCCCAAATCCTACAGCCTATGCAAAAAGCCCATTAGTGCTGTTCACTTGATACCCGTGAGCTCCTTCCAAGTTCCCTATGTGCAGCCAGACTGGAATGAGGAAATTAGACAGCATACTTTGTGTGGACCTTCTACAGTAATCCAACAGGTTCTTGTGTATCATGGGTACACACCATGCGTTTGGCATTGGCATGGGGTCAGAAAGAAACCAGTACTTGGTCCGTACTTTCGTCTAGAGTGCAGCGTAAAGGCACCACATGATGGAGTAACTCACACATCATGAGAGCGTGAAAGTTCTCACAATACACTTACCACACGCAAAACAATCAGACGTTCCATGTTGACTGTGGGCCAAAAATGGGAACACCTGTATGGGGCGCCCAGCTGTCCCACACAAAATATCCAGGTTGGTGAACTCAGAGTGACAATTTTTACGCCCGTTTTTTTCGTGAACATGCGGAGGGTGTGAACACTTCTACAACCCTCAAGGGTAAGTAAGGGCAGAGAAAGTGAGATGCAGACATGTTGTACAGATTTTGAACTTCCAAATACACATAAGGAGCCCATTAGTGCTGTTCACATAATAAGTGCTTGCTCCTTATGTACAGCTAGATTGTAAGACATGAGAGAGTTAGACCGTGTTGTTTGTGTGAACATTCTGAAGTGTTACCAGCACACACCACGTGCATGCAGCATTCGTGGCAATCAAGGGTTCGGTACTACACTGGTGTGTAGTGTAAGGGCACCGTCTGACAGCATCACCTGTACTTCATTAGGGCGTGCAGCTTACATTAGCCTTATGAATACTTCACGATGCACTTAAGACACGCATAACAATTACACGATCCATTTTCATGATGACCCTTGAGATGGCCGCACAACCTCAAGGGAACTACCAGACACACCTGTCCTCCCACAGGCCTGGACAACCCCAAAAGCACCCAAATGGGCACATGTGACTAAGGCTTTCATTTTATTTCTACTAGGGTTTGGAAGACTTCCAGTGCCATTTATTTCAAAGTCAGAGTCTGTTTTTCTCCAGACATATACAGAAAAAGGGTAACAGAGAGCCTACAGCTCTGATAGACTGAATGGATGGATGTGCTCACTCCAGATCCTCCATCAGAAGAGCTAAATAAAACTCTTTAGCAGAGAAATTGGACTCAATTACCCATAAAACTTCCTCCCTCTCATTCCAGGGACCAGGGGACACACAAACTCCTTCCCACTGACACATACAGGCAATATATTAAAGTGCATGCTCAATAATACACACCGCTGTAGAGCCAAATCCTCTCTCAAAGGCATCAATCAGGCAGCTGGGACTCAAACGGTGATGCGGAATGACTGGAGTGCTCGTCCAGAGTTCTCCCGCACCCCGGCACCCCCTCTGACCTCTTCAGAGCCGCTTAAACGACGGTCAGCTTTATCTCACCGTCAGATAAATTCCCACATCACTTCAGATGACACTGGGGCCCACCACTGCAGACATTTGTCGCAGCGTCGCGCCCAACTTTTCTCTGCAACCGAGGACGACTCCAGTGGGAACTGCCGTTGTTCCCATTTCATCCCCAGGACTATCAGCAGCTGCCGTCTCACTCAGAAATGCAATGTTTGGAGACGGTTATCAGCCCTCTGGGAGATGGTATAGACGGAGGCGGCAGTTTAGATTATACGGAGTAAAAGATGTCACATAAACTGTATTTACCGTCATGGTTTACAGGTGGAAACGCGGGCCAGTAAAAAGGTCCTTACTTGATTACTTTAATGCTCACAATACAACAAGCTGCAATGATATTGCTGAGGGGATAATGTTGCTGACTTTATTACTTGATTATATAGATATAAGTCAAAGTAACCAAACATTTGGGTTGTTTTTAATGGCACTTGCTCTGAATATTGAGTTTTCATCTGTTGCATATCTATACATTTTTATATGTATATAGGCTGAGTCTGTTTTACCATTAAACATTTACTCAATATGAATGAATATACAAAAAAAATGGCCTGTTGTTTTCTATCTATATGTCCCGTTAAACATATGTTGACGCTGATATTTTTTTACCAAACCAAACATAAACATAAACATAGAGATTTTGTTTAGTCACAACAGCCAGTGGGTGGATACGGGCTGGCTGTTTGTGGGTGATAAATGGTCAAACCTATCAGTCATGCGGGTGCCCCTCACTGATAATGATGGTCGTAGATCGTTTGTCGAGCCTGTACAATGTAACTCTTCATGAATATTTGACTCGCCGTGCTGAGGGCACATGGGTTGCTACATGCTGCATTCCAACCGGCCTTGGCAAAGCACGTTCAAGTGACCACTTTCAATGAAAGATCTATGAAAATGCACGTTTTGAGCTTTTGCATTCAAACTCTTTTAAGTCAGTTGTACGGCTCTACGTCCAAAACGTTCGGCCATTGAACGCAGGGTGAGAGTTAAACCAGTTGAGCTTTGACCAGCCAGGAACTCGGATTTGGTAGGAGCATATGGGTAGAATCCTTTTTAATTCACAGAAGTACCAACCATTTGAAAATTGACCAAGGAGGAGAAATCACATTGCAGTTTGTGTCCTCCTGAACTTTACGACACCAAGTCTCTCATGTACCGGAATAGAGCTGTGAAAGAAAATGCCTGGAGCAACGTTCGCCAGATCTGCACCACAAATACTTTGCAGTACACTCACTGCATGCATGACAATCAAACGTTCAAATGCCATGACATCCATTTGAGTTAGGTGTACAACCTCCAGGCAAAACAACACCTGACACGCCATCCCATAAGGTGCGGTCGCTCCTCTCTACAACCCTCCACGGGGCTGGACTGTTATGGTTTGGTGTTTTCTTTTATTTGGTTTTGTGTTGTTGTGTTTTTGTACTTATGTTTTGTCTGCTTTGTGTTTCTGCAGGGTGGCCTGGGGCAGGAGGCGTGGTCTTCTATACTGGTGTCTCTGCACACCTGCACCCAATCTACACTGGTCCTTTAAAAGCCTCTCCCTGGCTCCTCCAACCTGCCAGGTTATTTTCCTTTCCATGTGGCCTCGTCCTAGTTCCTGTGATCGCTGTCTGTGGCCTAGCCTCCTGCCTTCACCGCCAGTCTGCCTCCTTTGGTTTTTGTTCCTGTAGCTGAAGCTAATAAACGTCACTTATCTGACACATCCAGTCTGACTCTGCTCTGGGATCCGTCTACACGCCGTGACATGGACAACCCAAAAACCTGCAGCACCTGCACAGGTCAACCGCTATGGGTTCATGTGACCAACATTTAACCCTTTTGCGACAGAGCTTTAGCTCCTGTATTGACATTCTTTCCACTATTGTAACTCTTCAACCGTTCCATTCCAGCAGATTCTGAAGCTGAGAAAAGCAGCTGCTGTGCAACACTTTGCAGTAATGAAGTGTTTATGCAATTGACACGGATCAGCTGATTCTGTCACGGAGAAAAGCGGCTTTGCACCTTACGTGTCTGTGCATAGCCGAAAAGGAAAGCTACCTTTTTCTGCGACAGAATCAGCTGATTTCCGTTGATGGCGTTGGCGGTTTCAGTTTTACAGTGTGTCAAAGAGCGTGTGTTATTTAGATGTCGCCAGCTCTGACGTTAAAGGGTTAACTTGGTGAATCCCTTTTTGATGTTTGAGTGTTCTACAGTTGTTGACGTTCACAACAGAATTGCTTTCACCGTTTATTAGAAATGACTACTGTGCTTGAACAAATACTTCTGTTCATAGGAATATTTTAATGCAAGTCATTAGCATTAATTTTCTTATTTGTTCATATATTAGAGAGAAAGCTGAACTCTTTGTTTTAAAAATTAGAGAAGTTACGTTACTTCATTCCACAGGGCTGCTATTACCTGACAGAAATGTTTGATTTGTTCGTTTTTTAGCTTAAAAAATGATCCTGTAATGGTTTCCTTTATTATTATGTGGCACTCGTTTATTTCTTTCGCTCACTACTTTCTTTTTTTCCTCTTCTGGCTTTGACTCTTCTTAATCACTTTTCCTTCACTAACGGTGCTGAAGATTGCTGCCAGACTGAAACTTTGGGTTTAGTGCTGAACATACATCTTTTCAACTGAGACAAAACCACCACAAGCTCGCAATTTCAACCTGATTTGACTTGCAAAGTGGAAAGTACTTCAGATTTAGCTCTGAACCTAGACAGGAATGACATATGTGAAGAAAGCTACAATTGTTTCTGCAATTCTCGGTGGGAAAAAAAAAAGACGGAGAGGATGGGGATGAAAGCAGCCAGTTTATGAGACAGTACATTCATTTTTGAAGCATCTGCGGAAGGTCGGGGTTGTTTCTTGACTCTCATTTGGTAGACGGCTCATGACGCCCCCTCAACTTGCTCATTTAGCGGTATGCATGCGGCGTTATCTTGATAAATGATCCACTTATCCCCCAGGGAGGTTTGATGAATCTGGCTCTGTGTGGCTGCATATTGTCAGCTCTTCTTAAAGTCAGTGTGATGGCTGATAGAGGTCTGACAGGTTGCGCCCGGTGCCATCAATCCAGTGAAATTTAGCATGCAGAAAATGAATAACAGAGCATCGTCAAGGACGCCTACGCACATTAAGCTACAAGTGTCTGCCGTGCTGTGAGGAACAGCTTTTAGTGCTTTCACCAGCGTTAAGAGAGACTGGAAGGTGCCACAGACAACACTGCCTCTCTTTTTTTTTATTTGATTCAACCATTGCATAATGAAGAAAATGACAAATAAACAGACAGATAAACCTCATACTACAATGATGTGTTTTGAAAAGTGTAGAATGGAGTCACTTTGGCAATGCACATCAGCAGTTTATGTCAATTTTCCTACTGGATCTAAATATTTTCGCCAGTAATTAATGTTTAATTAATGTTAATTAATATTTGCCTTATTACATTTGATGAAACCATATGTTTTCTACAAATAGCGATACTCATTGTTATTAATAATGTACAGTAGGCCTTAAAAGTAGGTTTTCTTACTTTTAGATCTATTCTAAAATTCTCCCCAGTGTTCTTTTAGTTATGATTATGCAGTTTTTTGCCAAAATTAAAAAAACATGGTTTTCTAGGACATAGTTTCTGCAAAGCGGCCGTAGCTCGTTAGATATTTACTGCTGAGTTGTGGGCGGGACTGTTGGCTTGGGGCAACCCCATCCCCCCGTCCCATCACCCATAACTGAGATCTATTTGTTCTCAGGTTCTATTGCTAGCTTTTTTTTGTTGCTCTTGATTCACAACAATTTGAAGAAAGAAATACTCGAAAATATGCAATTTTGAACTTAATTTTCTTTATATTCTGTATTTTCTACTCAATAGGACAGACCGGATTATAAGGCGCACCGTCAATGACTGATAGGATTACATGCACACTTTATACCCATATATAATGTTTTGTTTGCTAAGACTGTTGATATGAATATTTGACATGATGTGATTTATGGAGGCAATTTTTATTTTTTTATTTTTCATTTTTTGGTTTTAAGCATGCAAAGGATTAAAAAGGGGAATAGGGGCACCCCTCCATCCCTGCCCTCATCCGCCCATTTTCTAAATCCGGCCGTGTCCCGATCAGACACTTGAAACCGCATTAGCTGGATTAGTAAACAAACCCCCCTTTTCCCATAATTAATTCCATTATGCACACTGGTGTAACCCTCCTCTGGTGGCTCCACTAATGCCTCAATTAATTGGGTGTAGCGGCACGTGAGGGCCAGCCTCCACAAACAGTCGGTCAGTTTTTCTCCCCAAATCGGGAGGGGGACACCTGTGTGCACGCGCTTCATTCCAGCGCAGGTACAGAGTCTCGAAACCCTCCGAATCGCACTTTATCCACGTTCCGAGGCTACAAGGACAGTTTTAATCAACAAACTAGCGCGGCTCGTGTCAGTGGGCACGCGCGAGCCGAGTACACCGCTAATCCCAGAATCCTGTGTGCGGGACCATGAATGCTGGGACTGTTTTGCCGGGGGGGAGGTGGTGGCGCCTGGGACCTGTTGGAGATGACTGCTGAGGGCGGAGGATGGACGCAGGACGGCAATAACGGCAGGAGATAACGAAGAAGGTCCGTGTGGGGTCCCCGCGTGAACGGTCAGGTGTCCGGAGCCTTAGCCGCGCGGGCTAATTAACCGCGAGCCATGCTGGGAAGCTAGCGATGCGTGGGCTCGTGCACATGCCGCGCTTGTGTGGAGGTTTTCACGTAAAAGCTGGAGGTGCGTGGATGTGAGGAGCTTGACTTCGACTGTCCACGGCTCACGTGCTAGCTGGAATGCTAATTTATTCTTAGCTAGGAGGCTAATATGATCTGGCTAATAACAATCATTAGCCGGCCGGGCGAGGCAGCGCTGTCCGACGCCTACAGTGAGACTAGGGAGTGCTAGTGACCTCGTTAAGTCCTCGTTAAACTTTATTTGAGGCTCATTGAGGTTAATTTGTACTATTTAATCAAAAGATAAAGAGTTTCTGGAGTCGAAGTCTTGATGGCAATAAGCTAATTTCTTCGTTAAGCTAAGTAGCCAAAAGCGGGGCAGCTAATTGACCCAGTTTCGTTGAGGGCAGAGGCCGTCGCTACACCTGAGACAACTTTTATTTACAACTTTTCGCATTTTTCTGAACGATAATAGTAAAACTACCCTTTTCCTGCACATAATATGTCGTCTGGTTCGGTTTAAATCATTCAAAATCCACCAACTACCGTCATAATGCGCCTGTTTGCACTTAAGTTCAGCTCTAAATTGTGAATTTTAATCTGAAAACAATATATAGCAACATAGTAAAAATAGTCTGGAAAATCCATTTCAGTAAGCTTAATATCCTCAAATGATCGATTTGATAGATAAATTTCACCTTTTTAAGTGAGAATTCACCAAACTTCTAATGTTTTGGGGGAAAAAAGTTCTTCCCCAACTCTCCAAATGCATCATGGGAATTGAGTTTGTGCTGTGATTTCACTTAATCGTGAAATTTAGCAGTAAAGAGCTCACGTCTACTCAATACAAACTTTTGTTATGGACATTTTTGAGAACAATATGAAAAACATGAAATTATTTTCTTATAGCCATGTTCTAATTATCTTTATTATCTCAAGTAACCTCTATCCATTACCCCCGTGATCTTGAATCTTCTTCAGGCTAAAGATTTAATAATAATATTATTAATATTAACAATATTTTAAGGGATTGGCCTATCAGAGGCTTTTGAGGGTAAAGTTTTATCTTCAGGCTTTGTAAAAAAAATATGTGCAACTGGTTTAAATTGTTTTTGTACGCTAGCGTTCATGTAAGGACCATTGCATTTTGAAATAAATAATTTTCCCTTAACCCATAATTGTTTAATTGGAAGCTAAAACAAAAAAATAATCACCAAGGCCAACTTTGGCCTGGTGTGACTTTTAAGGTGTGATGGATAAATAATATTATATATTATGATATTTTCTAAATATAATCATAAATGGAAATCCCCCGTTTGAGCTAGTTTATTACCAGGATCCTTGTACAATTATACAGGTGCTTGCTGAATGTTATGCATTATTCCTATGGTGTGTGGGAACGACTATCACAACAAATCCATATTTGGAGTAAAGACTCCTGGTTTTTGTCTGTTAAATGCGGCTTTCTTTTAGTTTGAAGTCAATGGGTTTCCTCACTAGCTTTTCTCAGAGAAACTTTCCAAATATGTTTGTTTGTTTGTTTGTTTGTTTGTTTTTGCAAACTTTGCTAGCTCGGGGGTTTCAGTTTAGCGGTGGGAGCAGTAAGAGCGCAGCGGATGGATTTTCCTCAAGTGACCGAGCAACTTGAGTTGGATGTGATGGGGAGAGTCGAGTAGTTTTTCAAAATAAAACTTCCTTCAGCGTCAAATTAGAAATAAAATGAAAAAATGTAATGTAAACATTTTGCTTTTTCTTTGTGGCCCAGAACCAACTACAGGTCCCCCTTTTTAAAACAACAGCTTGAAACTATACAGTTGTGTTAAAGCATCTTTGTTTACCTCTGCTTCTGGAAGTCTTGTGCTTCTCACGTGCTGTTGCAGTTCACGCCCAGCTTTGACAACATTTCATGGGAAGAAAGATCAAATATTTATCTTTCAGGATGCACTGATAGAATTTATTAGGCAGTGGTAAATTATGGCTCGGGGGTTTCATGTCTTTTATTTTCCCCTCCACAGGGTTGTAGAGATGGAGTCCATAATGAGCGCAGTGACCCCGCGCTCCCCAGCCCCGGTCAAGAAGCTGTCGGAGGTGGACTTCCGCTCGGGGGCCCCTCTGGAGCAGCTGTCGGCACAGGTGTCGGAGCTGGTGCTGCTGGAGCAGGGGGAGTTTGGGGACCAGACCGCCTTAGAGGTCCACACTGCCAAGGATTTCATCTTCAACATGCTGGGTAAGAAAAGAAAATGAAAAAGGTAGATGAAGTCGATGCTGTGGGACCTGTTGGGACATGAATGGGTGTGTCTGTGCTGTCTGGCTCGGGTCTTGTGATTCTGTGGATTGTCTGGAGGCTGCCTAAATATTTAGGGTCTTTAAAAACTGGAGGCGTGTCTAATCAGCTTTTGTGGCGCATTGTTCGGCTAAAGTAGGCCGCCTCAGGCAGCAGGGCGGTTGCCATAGATGCACACGGGCTATCGGCAACCATCTTTGTTTTGGTAGCAGAAGATTTTCCCAGCACTGCACAGCCTTTGAACAAGCTGCGGTCTCGGTTGCATGTTCGTCAGCTGCTGTGCTGCATGTGTGTCTTAATGCTGCAGTCAGGTTTAGAGCAGCTCCACTGATACAGGTGGTCATGGTTACTGTGGTAACACAGCATACCCCTGTTTGTATCCCTCCTGTGAATGAGGATGTGTTGATCAGAGATGCGTCCTTTTGGAAGGAAGAGGAAGTTTTCTGTGGTGCAACATTTCACTATTTAGGGGTAGCAGAACCATATATCTGTGGCAAATGTTCTATTTTCCGTGCATCGTAACGTTTGACTGTTTGGCTGTGAATAACGGCAGCAGACATTTGCAAGCCTCAAATGTTCAACATTTACCAGCAGTTCAGGCATTTTAGTGATCTTTGTATCCAACTGCGCCTGACTCCCGTTGTCTCTCCTATCGGCCGACGGAGGGTCATAGAGAGGCGTGGCGGCATCTTAAATGGAGTGTGGGTGTGTCTTCCTACAGTTCCCTTAAAGCATGTGCAGCCACCATAAGGGAGGTAGGTCAGAATGGAACGTACCATTGTCCTGCTTGTCTGGCATCTGCAGTTGGAAGAGGCTTGGTGCGAAATGTCAAAGCAGTTTTAATCTGGTGAATCTTGCTCCAGCTCTATTCCAATATGTGAAAGACATATGATTCCAACTAGGCACAAACCACAATTTATAATTTCTCCGTGATCAATTTACAAACGGTTGCCACTTCCATGAATTAAAAGGGGCGCTATCCATATGTCACTACTAAATCAGAGTCCCTGATTAGCCAAAGTTCGACCTTGTTTAACTCACAACGCAAGTTTAATGGCCATGCCTTTTTGTCCGTAAAGCCCGAAAACGTTTGTTAAATCTTGTAAAGCTATTTTATTTCCCAAATAATGACTCATCTGCGATGATCCAGTATAAACTGAGGGAAGTGACTTTAAAAAAAAAAAAAGATTAATAAAATAGAAAAGAAGTAGTTCGCTCCTGCACTTGATTAGTCAGGTGGACCAGTGGAGCGACCGACCGTGTCTCTAGCAGAGCAGATGGACTTACAGTTTTGTGTTTGAGGGGAAGGGAAGATGCTTTGTTACGTGTGGGAGACTTAGGACTGTGATCCGTCCCGCAGGCTGATGTTATTCCCACATATTTACGTGCAGCCGGGATGCAGATTGCAGCCTTTCCCGCATGGATTTATGTTCATCAAAGCTATTGTTGTTAGCCCGTGTTGTTAGCATACTGCTAATACGGACCTCTTTCTAGCTCTGTTCTTCAACAGAAAAAGCACTGACCACATGGATTAAAATTAAAATGATGAGCGAACAGGTGCTTCATAATAACCGTAACATAAAAGCAAGTTTAGGAGATCATCTTGTATATTACCGAGCTGACATATCTATGTATGTAGCCGCTCGGCGGAACTAATCTTCTCTTCCGGTTTTTACTGCGCATGTGCAAATGATTTGTTCCGACCGAAAGTGAGACCCATGTGAACGTTTTTTATGATCTGAAAAAGTTTTTCTGGGCTCATGTACACGGTTGGATTCTAATCCCACCATTGATCCGATCAAGATATTTTACTCATGTAACTGACGATGGTATCGTCCATCGGCACAACCCTAGTGTACACCAGGATTTTGAACACAGAAGTCTGAAACAGACACTTGCATAAACTTTACCTCAGTTCACGATGAGCAAACTTTATGTTGTTTTAGTCTTTCGTTCTGTTTTGGAATAATCCAGCTCCCATTTTGCTGTTTTGTGTCAGTTTGAAAATGTTTCCATGTTGACAGATGGCTCTTGTTTCTTTGAAGGCTTTTTTTTTTGTTTTTGCCTCCGTGTGGAAGGATGGCAGGATGAAATCCAGGCCTGTTCATCTTTCTTTCTTCCAAGTAGAAATCCCTTTTTCCTGCTCCCTGCCTCTGGTTTCCTTTCTTCCCTCTTTGCTCCCACCTTCTCTTTCTTCGGCATCTTCAGATGCATTTCAGGATTTTGAGGCTGCCTCTTTGCCTGCATAATCACCAGCGGTTTGCTGATATTTTCACAGCCCGTGCCTCGCCGCCTGCTGTGACAGCTCCAACCGCTTTGGGAGGGGAAAAAGAAAGGGAGAAAAGTTTGACACTTTTGAGCAGAAGGAGAAAGTTTGTGCAAGATTCTGGGAATAAAAGTTGAGCTGGTGGCGGTTTTGTGCACGAGGAGCTCCGGGCCATGTGGGGGATGAAAGGCGGCTTTGGAGGCAAATATCAGCCCCTTGATGCAGAGGTCTTGTTCCAGCCTGCAGTGGTGCTGTCTGATGCTGCGGCATAGGTGTCGGTGTATGCTTAGCAAAGTGGCTTTGTTATAAAGTTTGATCTGCAGATGCAATCCCACTTGGCCTTTTCATGCTGCTGGGAGATGGAAAGAGGAGGGATTAATGTCAACCATTTGCATTCAGTGATTTCAAAAGAATTGAGTGCCTAACGGTTTCAAAAAGGTCTTTTATTTGCCCTTTGTTTGAGTAAACAATCTGACGGGCCTGTAGACACTCAGTGAAGGGCTGCTGGATAAATACTTTGAAAAGTAAAAGTCTGATGTTGGCAGAAAATTCTTGCTGAGCAGATATGTCCTCTACTGGGGAATTCAGATCCTTAAGTTAGTAGATTGAGAGAAGAAAGTTTAGTCTGTCCTCCTTCTGAAAAGTTGATCCAAATTGAAAAATTACATTTAGATTTTTCACCTCTTTCGAAGTATGATAGCAAGCCGAATCATTGTAGCAGCACTGCTACATTGATTCGGCTTGAATCTTGTTTGACTGGTAGATTACGGTGGTGATTTAGCCCAATCAAACCCAACCCTCTGGGATTCGCACTCCCCATCCTCGCCTAGAAAGTAAATCCCAGGGTACCACAGAGGAGTGCCAGCTGATTGCAGAACCCTAGATCCATGAATCACAGAGTGGTTTCGGTCCATCCATCACTGGTCCGTCCGTAATCCCCTTGGACAGAATCTCTAGGCATAGCCAGGGGCTGGATTGGGTCTGGTTTGGGGAAAACTCTCTGCTATCTGCAGATGATGTTGTCCTGTTTTCTTTATTGAGCCAGGACCTACAGCATGTGTTGGGGTGGTTTGGATCTGTGTGTGAGGCAGGTGGGATGAGGGTCAGCACCACCAAGTCTGAGACCATGGTTCTTGACCAGAGAAAGGCCAGGTTATCTCCTCCAGGTGGGTAAAGTGCTCCTGGCTCAGGTGGAGGTCGGGTATGATAGGGTATTGTTCACAATTGAGGTAATATCAGAGGGTGAGATCATCAGGCGAATTGGAGCGGCATCATCCTCTGTGCCAGTCAGTTGTGGTGGAGAGGGGAGCTGAGTCAGAAATATGTAGAATTGTTGTTTGCACTCTCGCCTTACAGTGAAGGTCATGGTTTGAATCCCAGTTGGGTCCTTTTCGCGTGGAGTTTGCATGTTCTCCTCATGCATCCGTGGGTTTTCCTTTGGGTACTCCAGCTTCCTCCCACAGTCCAAAAGTATGCTTATAGATGAATTAATTTATAGGTTAGTACATTAAAATATCTCAATTGTCCCTGGGTGTAAATGTGAGTGTGTGCCTTGTGCAACTGCAACAAACCGCCAACCTATCTATGGTCTACCTCCCCCTTACCCAAAAGTAGTTGGGATAGGCTGCAGCTACCCTGTTACCCCAAAAAGGACTCTGTGGGTTTGGAACATGGAAGGATATCTCTTTAAGTGTTGAAGGAAATCATAAGTTTCATCATCACATCATCATTTCAGTTTTGATATATTTTATTATGATTCAGGAGTAACAACTCTTTCTCCAGTTGTTGTCTTCTTCACTGGGATTTGTGGGTTTTGCACAGTGAATGACAAAGGAAGCCTCTTGGTATCATTCCAAGACTTTTTCTCTCCATGTTTGACACATTTTCAGTTCAAATGTGTTTTCCTGACCAAAGCTGTTTACTGTACAACATTGTGATTCGATCATATTACGACATGGCGTGTTGGTTTGATGCCTTTATTTTAGCACTTAGGAGCCTGAACCGCCCTTAAGAGGGAGAGGGAGAGGGGGGGTACTGTCTCTCCAGTCAAGAGCCCATGCTTTACCTCCACCCTAATGTGAATCACTACAGTCTTTGTTGTGTGATCAAGTCCTCTTTGTCACACTTTTCACTCTGGCAGAATATTCTTCCTTTAAACTGAGGCTAGCAGGTCTCATGAGCCAAGAGCTGGCCAAGAACACACTCGGATAAGTGGCTGTTAAGGGATTTGCTGATTCCAGTTTCTCTTGTGTTAAACTGTACAGATTGGAGGAATGTTTTTGAGCACTGCGAGAGGGCAAGTGCTCCTAGATCGAGCAAGAATGTAATGAAACGATTCACTGCTTACTCATTTCTCTGCCCTGTAAAGCGTTTTGCTTGTTAGTGTAGCTCAGGGGTAAAGGTTATGTAAAGTGTCTTTTGTATTTTAATTGCTTGAAATGCAGTAAAGTGATCATAACTGAGTTGGAATGGTGTGAAGGCAACGGATAATGTTTGATGACTTGGCCTGATGTCTTTAACTGTTAAGCTGTACAAAATTTCCTACTCAGAAACTTGTTCATTCAGAATAATCCTAGCACATGTGAAAAAAGACAAAAAAATAACTGATGATGTTTAAAAAATAAAACCTAGAGATAACCATTACCGTTTAGCGTTAGAAAAAAAGAGAAAAAAAATAGACAACCTAGCAAGTAATATTTGGTTGTCCTCTCCAATTTTTGGTTGTCCTTCGATACCAATATTCAACAGCAACGAAACCTACTCACATGTCAGTACTTACACCTTTATTTCTTCTAGACGTTTTAGAGCAGTCAAATACAAAACTAATCGATTCAGATCTTCATTTATTCCAGCAGCAGTTACCCTGCTGAACAAACACTGATTAGTTGAATTTGCAGAGGGAAATCTTTGTTGATCAGTTGTCCTAGAAATAAATTGTTCTTCTCACTTTTTGTAAGGAGCTTATGTATTTATTACGTTGGATCGCAGCCCCTAGCTTTAATAGTTGTTGTATTTTTTATGGAGAGTTTTGTTTTGCGAATGGTTAATGGATTTTACAAAAAAAAAAAAAAAGTAATAACAACTTTTGTGAATGTGAATTAGCTGATTCTGACACGGAGAAAAGGAGCTATGGGCTTTGTATACGCGACACTGAACTACCATAAAGTATTGCATAATAGTGTTCAGCTTCTTTACTCCATGAACACCGCACCGCTGTACCATTTCTTCTTCTTTCTCACATGACAAATGATCACTTACTTTTACTAGCAACTAGTTTATCTAGTAAAAACTTTTTTGTTGATACTTGAAGCTACTTCACAGTAGTGCTCTAAGAGTTAAATGATAATAATGAAAAAAAAAAGGTTAAAATAAAAATCTGTTAATTCATTTTTTTCATGTGTTGCAAAGATTTCGGATCAGGCTTTGGTATCGGTAGATACTCAAAATCAAACCAATCGGATCAGGACATCCCAGTAGTTAGTCAAATCTGTAAGGGGGCCAGGAACCCAGCAAGATCAAAAAACTGGTTTCCGCTCCACCTTAGTGTCTTTCTGCTCGAAGGGTCGAAAACTCAGTTTGTTGCAGTTAGCAGTTTAGCCTCTAGATGTCACTAAAGCATTTATTTCTAACCAGCTGAACCGCCATAACAGGATTTTCTGTTTGCTTCATTATGCGTGTTCAGTGGCTATCTGGGGCGGCCGTGGTGCAGCGGTAGGGCGGTCGACCCATAATCGTAAGATTGCAGGTTCGATTCCCGCCTTGCACGCCCATGTGTCGAAGTGTCCTTGGGCAAGACACTGAACCCCACCTTGCCTCTGGTGGGAGGTTGGCGCCAGTGTTTGGCAGCGGAGCCGCCATCAGTGTATGAATGTGTGTGTGAATGTGCATGGGTACAGTGTGTGCATGGGTGAATGGGACTGTGACTGTAAAGCACTTTGGGCCTTCGTAAGAGGGTAGAAAGCGCTATATAAGTAGACGCCATTTACCATTTACCAACAGTGAAGTGATCCGTTCTGCTGTTGCTGTGTGTGTGTGTGGGAGGCTTGTTGTCTCTGTTTTGTTCATGTTGCTGCAGTTCAGACTCATAAAGACATGCAGGAGCTCTCCAGGTTCCTGCTGAGCTGCTGTGTTCTGCTGGAACCGCAGTAGGAAATCTAAAGAACGGCCTTTCAAGCGTTTCAGGATCCTCTGTTTCTCTGCTCCAGGTTTAGTCCAGAAGGTGGACCAGCGCCTCCCCGTGGCCAACGAGTACCTGCTGCTTTCCGGCGGGGCCCGGGAGGGCGTCTTAGACCTTAACCCAGAGGACCTGGGGGAGTACGCCAAAGGGGCTGACTTTGACCTGGATTTCACTCTGCTGGTGCCCGCTTTGAAGCTCCACGACCGCAACCAGCCCGTCACCCTGGACATGAGGCACTCGGCGCCGTGCCACTCGTGGCTCAGCCTGCGCCTCTGCGACTCCAACATCCTGTCCCGCTGGAGCGTCTGCTGCCAGGAGGAGAATGGCCTCCCAGCCGAGGAAGATGAGGAGGATGAGAGGGAGATGGGTGAGTAGGAAAAAGCGGGATTGAAGGAATGTGGAAGGAGGAAGGTCTGACGTTCCCTCTCCTGCACAGGTAAGGGCTCCATCCCCTCTCTGGGCTCTCCTCAGGCTCTAGATGGATGCTACTTCTCCCCCACCCTGGTGACAGACTGGTTCTGGGGGGTCGTGAGGGAGGCCGTGGATGAGCTGAGGCGCAGCCCCCAGAGGGGCATCCCGACCCCCGAGCGGCTGGAGAGGAACGGCCCCCTGACCACCATCATCCTTCAGGTTCAGAGCAGCACCGCTTCTCAGGGACAAACAAAGTCTGAGGTTTCACGAAAACGTTGGAATCGACAAACTTGATGTTGTGTCCCCCCGCAGGCCGGCTCCAGCCGGGTTCTGTACGACCTGCTGCCCGTGGTGTCGTTCCGGGGCTGGCCCGCCGTGGCTCAGGGCTGGCTGACCGCCAATCACTTCTGGGATGGGAAAATCACAGAGGAGGAAGCCATATCCGGCTTCTACCTGCTACCCTGCTGCTCCCCCATGGGAGGTCGAGCGGACAGAGAGTGGAGGCTGGCGTTCTCCCGCAGCGAGGTGGAGAAAGTTCACTTCTTGATTTGCTTGTGTGGCTTGAACATCTGCATTAATCCTTCTTTGTCCTGAAAAGGTCCAGCTGAAGAAGTGCATCCCCTTCCCCATGGCTCAGGCCTTCCAAGCAGCCAAGGCGGTCCTGTCTCGTATTCTGGCCCGTCCTCGGACGGGCCTCAGCCTGTACCACCTGCGCACCCTTCTCTTCTGGGCCTGCGATCGACTTCCCGCTGCTTACCTGTCCTGCCCCGATCCAGACACTCCCGGTCGCCTCCTCCTCGGCCTTCTGGATGACCTGGCTCATTGCATCCTGGGTAAAAACTGTCCAAACTACTTCCTTCCGCAGTGTAACATGTTGGAGCACCTGACGGACGCTCAGACTCTCCTCGTGGCCAGAAAGCTGGCCCACGTGCGCTCGGACCCCAGCGAGCACCTGCGGGCGGCCCTGGACCAAGCGCAGCAGGCGGGCCAGCTGAAGAAGGAGCTAACAGCTAGCACCAACGGCCACGGCTCCCCCGGCCATCACCTGGCCAACGGCATCATCTCGCCTTCCGAGGACAAGCTGGCTCAGCGGCTGCAGCAGCTGGTCACGGAGAACCCGGGGAAATCCATCTCCGTCTTTCTGAACCCCGACGACGTCTCCAGGCCACACTTCCGCATCGACGACAAGTTTTACTAATGTTCTCGCCCCGCTGGAGGCGGATCCACAAGCACACTGAGGACGACAAAGGGGAAGGGGCTGAAAACGAGGCGGAGTCTTAATGTGCTGTTGACTCCTCCCACTGAACAATGCAACCAAGTTCTGCTGCTTGATGACTCAAACCAAAAACAAAAGGTTTCCTTCGACTGACGATGACGCCCAGGTAGTCATTCTTTATCAGCGAGCTGTTGCCACGGAGACGGCCCTCTGCTAGCGAGCCGGCCTTAACGAGCTTGTTTTACAAAGATCTGCTTTGGTCGTTAGTGATGACTTGGGTGTGTGTCTGTTTGTGTGAGTGTGTGTATTATTGCGTAACTGAATCCCGTAAAGGCAGATGTGCGTCTGGATTGCTGCGTTTCTCCTCGTTGTCTGAAGACGAAACGACGCAGAGCGTCTGATATAACAGATTGTACGTTTGTGAGGAAAGCTGCAGATTCTGTGAACAAAGTCCCACAGCTGCTCTCCTTGATCTTCTCTCAACAGTCTATCTAAACTCATTTCCATTTCATCAGCGTTTCTCAGGAATGAAGAGCCTTTTTCACTTGGACGTTTCGGGTCTCCAGGAACATTTCATGTCCCGCACATTTCTTAAACGTTGGAATCCTTCCCCTGAAGAGTTCTCCCCTACATCAGGTTTAAAACTGTTGATTTCACACTAATCTACTCTGAAAGAATTCGTTTAGATGCATCAAATCCATAATTAGATTTCTATTCCTTAAAACATTTCATGTAATTTTTCGTAAATTGTATTTGTTTTGCAAGTTCCACCTTTGTTCAGATTACAATTTATGTGAGGAATTTTTTTTTATTACTAAGTAAAATTAGTTACAAATTTTTAAAATACAATTAACAAACACAATAAGAATAATACACAAAAACATTACAATCATCAGTTATACATTCATACAATGATGTATCGAATTTAGCCTCATTAGACATCAAATTAATTATTGCTTGAGAGTGGAAGGAAGTGAACGTATAGAATCCCCCCCCTGTTCTACCGTAACCATTTCATAACATGATTTGTCGATATCTGGTTCCTAACTTTTATCAGGCAGAATTAGGAAACTTTAGGCATTAATAAAAAAGATGAATTGCTTAAAATGTTATGTAGAAAATAGACAACTATTTGAGAAATCAGCATGGCAAATGCAGATCAGTTATCTAAAATATGATTAAGTGTAAAAATGTATGTATATGATTAAAAAAATAATACTATACCAGTAAAATAGACATAACACTGTTTCAAGAATCTTCTTAGCATAAATTGATCAATTATCAAAATAAATGCAAATTGTTTCATTAGGAAAAATCGTGAATCCATTTTAAAAGTGTTGCCAAATGTATTTGTGAACTTTTGAATCAACACAATACAGAGTTAAATTACACAAATCTGAGGTGCATCGCCCTAATCTGTCAGATTATTTTGTTCTGGATGTGTATTTTGTAATCTGGAGATAAATTAGGTACATAACAATCTGAAGTTAAATTACTCTAATCTGGGCGTGCATCGCCCTAATCTGGCAGTAGATTATTAGATTCTGGATTTTTTTTATTATCCTTTATTTAACCAGGATAAAAACTCATTGAGACTAAAAATCTCTTTTGCAAGAGCGTCCTGGCCAAGAGGCAGCAGCACAACAATAACACACAACTCTTATTTACACTCACACTCAATCATAAAAGACAGTCTTAAATAAAGCAAATTGATGTATATTGTCTGATCCGGAGATTAATGATATTCTAGAGGTACTTGACAAAAATCTGGCGGTACATGAAAACAATACTGAAAAAATTACACTAATCTTGACGTACATTATTTTAATCTGAAGGTACCTAAATGTACTATGACGATAGATGATGATAATCTTGACATGCATGACATCTATACTGAGAAAAAAAATATGAATCTTAATGTGCAACGCTGTAATCTGAAGAAAATTATAATATTCTGGAGGCACTCCACAATAAACTGGAGGTACATGAAAACAATATGGAGATAAATACCAGTAATCTGGAGGTGCTTCGCCCTAATTTGGCGGTATATTATTGTATTCTGAATGTACATAGTCTAATCTGGAGATAAATATTGTAATTTTCTGGAGGTACTCGACAAGCATTATTTGTAAAAAAAAATAATACTCTGTCTGTATTTAACAGTAATCTGAAGGATTCAGAAGGGTAAGAATGTGGAGATTAATTACACTAATCTAACTGTACATTATTGTAATATGCTGGTAAATTATAGTATTTTGGAGGTACTTGATAATAATCATAAAGTACATGACAATATTATGGTGATACTTGATGAGAATCTGGAGATGCACAACAACAACACAGATTACTTACAAGAATGGATCGTAATCTGGAGGTAATTTATGGTATTCTTAAAGTACTTGACAATAATCTGGAGGTACATGAGAACAATATCATAAGTAACTCTAATCTGGATGTACATGACCATAATTTACCATTTACATGACTGTAATCTGGAGGTTTACCACTACTCCTGATATGACAGTTTCCTGTTTGCACAGTTTAGGCCTCCCGCTGCACTAAAGCAAAGCTTTCCTGTTTAACTTCTTACTTTATTTTTTACATATTTTTATCCCGAGAAGCTTCCTGCTACAACCTAAAGAAACTTGGATTAAAAATTGGATTGGAACGTTACAGAACAGACGTTTTGCTTTACAGAGTTCCTCTGCAGTGCGTGCGTGCGTGCGTGCGTGCGTGCGTGCGTGCGTGCGTGGGTTACAGAAACTGAGAAAAACCAAAACGCGTTGTCGATGCGGTACAGAGGATATTAGCCGGTGTCTGTGCCTGACTTTTGTCACGCAGACTCTTCCCGGATACGAATATTCAAAGGCCTAACCATTTATCCATCAGATTACACATTTACCGTAAAGGTGCCCACTTCGCTGGTGCACGAAAGTGCTGGATGTTTCTCGAACTGTACCACTTTGTACCTTAACGCTCCTAGTTGGATATTACCAGACACTGGAAACAATCGGTCACTTTTCCCTGAATTGTACTCGTGAACTCTGGAGAGCGTCACATGTTGTCTCTGAAGATTGTTGGTTTCTAGATATGCAATCAAGCCCCGCCCCTTTCGAAATGGAAACGCCTGTCTTTTTAACGCCTGCTGTAATTTAGAGTTTACTGTTTGTATGAAACTAAACTGTTAGTGGGAAATAACTGCTGTGCAGGGATTGCATGAGGTTTTCTGTCTTCTGAACATGGATTACAGATTGTGGATTAAAGATGAAAGACGATGAATGTATCTGATTTGTCTCTGATCTGTCCCATACTTGATAAGAACTCTTACTTAACCAGAAAGTTCTCTAATCTGTCTGTAAAGTGCTGAGAAGTTTTAACGTTGAATCTCGTATATTTTCTCTTTTTGCTATATTTATTACTTTTTCTTTTTCTGGGGGTTTTTATTGATCGGTGTTTAGGCTTTAGCATGAAATAAATCACCACAGTTGAAATGTCATCAGTTTTGTTATTTATTTACACTTTGTGCAGCTCTGAAGGGAAGCTTTTGCTTGTTTTCGGTTTTTCTTATCCCAACAGGTGCTGCTCCACTTTTGAGCCATCGGATGGCGCCAGAGGACAGTAGTTGCTTTGAAGACACTGGCAAAGTTTGAGAGCAGGTAAAGTAGTGCTGCACTGTGGCTGCTCCATGACATTTTGTAATAGATACCCACCAGAGAGAAAAATCAATCAAATTAGCTGAAAATCATTTTAGAGCTAATTTATAGCATCATGTGAAACACATGAAAAAGCAACGCTATGCTGATATTATCACCATGGTTTTTGTAGTTTTTCTTGAGTTTATTTTAGTTTAAAGAAACACTTTTTTCCACATTTTTTTATCATTTAAATTAGAACATGGCAGCAGTTTGAACAATGCCCACTAGGTGTCTCTAAGCCTTGCTGTATTTTGAACCTAATGCTGCAGACTCAGCAGAGATTCTCTTATCAACTTCCATTGCAGCATAAAGAAACCGTCACCGGTAAACACTGCAGTTATGTATAGTGATAAATTGATTTGATTTTATATCGAACCTTAAAAATATGACTTTTTGGCCAGAGAATTGGGAAACGTAAACTAAATTTGGAAAACCAATGAAAAGTTACTAGTTTCTGACTGGCAAAGTAAACTGCATCCACTGCTGCTTAGTATAAATCTCTGTGAAGGACAAGAAAACATACTGCTGTTTCTTACTACCAAAAGCAGACTTTAGGATCGTGTTCTATCCAATAAAAGTTGAAGGATTGATAGTGTTCCGCCTATTTTACTGCGTTCTTAAAACTTGCGTAGCAACGTAAATGCGAAGGTTTTGAACCCAAAACCTCCATTTACAAGGGTGAATGCAACTGTGACAATAAAGCTCTTTTGGCTTTTAAGGAAGCTAGAAAAGAGCCTATGTAGGTCCACACCTTTTATCAGTTACTCAGTTTTGAAACTGGTTGTCTGTATAAGGGTAGTTCTCCAATGACTGACTGATAATCACAGCTCCATAGTCCTTTTGCGTACCAGTGATTGGGCCTAGTTATCCGATGTTTGTAGGCATGTAAACATTGACGCAGTGTTGGACAGAATCATGATCAGGAAGCGGCACAGCTTTAGGTTGTCGCTGTTTTTAATGGGTTTGATGCTCCATTAAAGAAGAGAACCTAGTCCCTAGAACCTAGTATTAAACCTAGTATAGATGAGTATTAGCCTGTTTAGTTTGGGGTGGGAATCCCTGATATAATTAGGACCTCGAGAATTTGGCTCTAAGTCAAAGCAGAGATTCCTCTGCAAATTGGTTTTAGATGCTTCAGTAAATACTGTGGACACCGTGGTTTGCTCACATATCTTTAAGGCCTTTTCTGTCAGCTTTTCTTACCTGTTAGTTTCAAAGAAAGAGGGAAACCTTCTTGCTCCAACCTATGCTTTATAGAAGAGATGTTTATTTAAATCTCTTTAGATGTCTTATTTCTGTTCCTTCTCCTCTTTTCAATGATATCACAGTTTATTGCAACATCAGCTGTGTTTCCAAATTGCGTAAATTGGATTTGTGATGATACATTTGCCTAATGGAAACAAGTAAAAAAACAACAACTTGCGTTTATCAAAAAAGAAAATCTAATGGTTTGGCACATCAAAAGGGACATTCATTCATTGACATGCAAACGCCACAGAAAGGTCCCCCATTGGTGTTCTGGTTCAGGTCCCCCAGCTGGTACTTGAAACTGGGGCCTTCTTGCTGTGAGGCGAGGGCACTAACTACTGCACCACCGTGAAGCCCAAAATATGTCCAAAGTGGACAATTGAACAAGAGTCATGTGACCAACAACCAGATACCATTGCCTTCCTTAGTCGTTGCACAGCGGGCGCCACCAGAGGTCCCACAGCGTCACACAGCTCATCAAAAACTGAGCGTGTCATGAGGAATTGTTGGATCCACAGCTCCTCTGGAAAATCACCAACCACCATTTCCCAAAATGGCTTCATCTGTAGCCACTCCCACTTGTAAGGAGCTTGCTGCTCCACGGCCTAAATGAGACGCTAACGTCTCCTTTGACAGATGATGATGATGAGCCCTAGTGCCGTGATAGTAATCTGAATGTATTTGCGGGAAATCTAAGTATTGTTCACATTCCATGTTTTTAAATTGTTTTTTTTTCAGGATAATTATGATTTAATAGAACCAGTATAATTGAGAAGTTGTTTTTTTCGACATTTCTAGAATATTGATAGATTTCCTTCCTTTAGTTTTGCCATTATCTTATCCGGGGAGGATGAATAACATTTAACATTTCAACAAAAGTATTTTCTCAAAACTAAAACTGAGTTTTTTAACAAAATATGTCAACAATAAACTGAATTTTCAAAGTTTAGTTTAATTTCTTTTTTATTCATTTTTTTAATTTTAAACAAACATTAAGACAAAGGATCTGACTGCCGGCCACAGACGGTGTCTGAAAGGACCATGACCTATCAATGTCAATGCTAGCTAGCCCTAAAGCACATCCTGTTTTACTGTCTATTTTACTGCTAATTGGACAATATTTCACCAAATGCACATCATGGGACCAGTGGTGATAAATCAGGTCAGAAACAAGGGCGACACTCTCATGGATCTTTACTCTTCTTATTGTAATTGTAAGAGTCCATTTTTTAGTTGGTTGTCAGATCTGCATGCAGATCCTTTCTCAGCAGAAAGATGGTGAACGTGACTCTACTGGAACAACGTCACACACCAGAGACGGAAGAAACCATAGTTTTAATGCTGGATGCCCTTCTTGACAAACCCTGTATTTCCAAGGCACAGAGAGAGCCAGATAGGCAGCAGCGCGAAAGGTCTTGCCGAGGGACCAGCACTGGATTTTGGCTCATTGCGTCCCTGCGAGGTAAACCCAGCACGAAGGTCATACAACCAACCAACTGAATTATTCAGTTGTCCACCTAATAATTGCGTAAATGGTTTTAGAATTGTGGTAGTCGCTCCAGTGTTAAATTGTTCACCTTCCATTTTTGTTGACATCTCTTTCTTTTGATTTTCTAACAAAGATCCCAATGTATTAGACTTAGGACTATATTTTCAAATGATCGTGAACTCCCACCCTCCTAACAGTCTAATTAGGCCTTTATGAATTGTTCTTTATCATAGAATTCTCAACAGCAGGTTCATTTTTGACGACTTGAGCTAAACTCAAAGACAAACCACCTGCACCATTCCCCTCCCTCTCACGTTCCCCTACATTCCTCATTAGCTCTTCGTCAGTGCTAAATTATTCCTCCGTTTTGTTATTCTCCAGAGGTGGCTGGTGCAAACGCAGCACCCCGAGGTAGTCTTCTGCTGTCTGCTTTCGCCTTCTCAATCTAATTGAAACTGCTGACCAAAAACAAAAAGAATTAAAGGAGGACAATGTGACGCAGAGAGTAAAGTAATAATTGCAGATTAAAAGGGACTTACTTAATGAAATTGTGACATACCCCAGATCAGGCTGAGATGAGTCGACTGGGCCTCGGATCAAAATCCAACACACACCTATTCTTTGGGACCACTTCTTGCTCAGTTTAAAGTCTGCTCTGCTCCTCCCCGCTTGTTCCCACATTAATTAAACTAAAATGTAATTACAGCCGTTGAGGAGGAAATCGGAGATGAGCGTGGAAAATTGGTCACTGCCTTTTCTGTCTTTGAAGTCAAATTACTGGAAGTCCCTGTCGGTTCTAAGGCGGAAATGGTGAAGACCTTTCAGAAACGATGTGGACCCCAACCAAGCAGGACCAAAAACGAGGGTTCCAAAAAAATCGGTGGCGATTTTCTTATCATCCCATTTTAACCCCACAGCATTCATACTGACACGTTTTCTCAAACATTGGTTAAGCTGTTAATTTTTAAATGATCTATCATGTGTGTTGTGTGCTCAATTGTTCTGTTTTATCTTTACAGTACGGTAGTTGATAGATGAAACTTGTGTTCGGCTCTTAGTTTATTGTCTTCTTTCATCTCAAACTTTTCTGCAAAATTTTAGATCTTATGATGTCAATAAACCGTTGTCTGTCATATATCTAAACAGGTGAAATACAACAGTAGCAAGGTAGATTTGCATAGATAACTGATTTGATTTAAGGTCGTTTTCCTTACTGGTAGCTATTTCTATCAGACAGCAGTGAATGCAGTTTATTTTTTACTCAAGAAAATGCAATTATAATGCTACATTCACACAGGACATGTGACACATTCTTAAGCCTGTATTTATCCAGTGGTGATCACATTGGACTGTTTCTACCCGATACTAGCACATGACTGCCACCTACAGTTGGAAGAAGCTTGGTGCAGAATATCGAAGTGATGCAAAAATCTCACAAATCTTGCTCCAGGCTTCTTTTTTTACAGCTCTATTCATAGATATTTTTAAGACTTTGTGTCACAGAATTCTAGCTGTGCACAAACTGCAATTATCATTCCTCAAATATCAAATTGCAAACAATTGCAAACGGTTGTTACTTCTGTGAATTAAAAGCGACGCCATTCATATATCGCTACCAAATCCAAGCCTCTTTGACCTGGTTTAACTTTCAGCATTCAGTGGCCGTACGTTTTCTTTCTTTTTTTTTTTTTTTTAATGTAACTTGTTCTGTCCAACAGCTGGGCAGACAGATGAGACAGGATTGGACCGGATGGAAAAGGAAAGGAGGAAAGAAGAGAGAGGGATGTTAGAGAGGGGGTATAGGAGTGTGATAATGGGGGGGGGGGGGGGGGGGTAAAACCATAAAGCGGCAGAAAGCAACAAGTTACTTGGTGTTTATCATTACGGTAAGGTTCAGATGTAATACAAATCTCAAAGGGGCGGGGCCTGTCCACACACACACTCAAATGTTATAAACACACCTGTTAGCTGCAAAAATGTCAACAGGTCAACATATACACAAAACAGATGGTGTTCACACACGCATACTTATGCCTTCAAACCAACTAGTGTGAAATATTTCATTCATTCAATCATGCAAACTATTTGTGTAAAGGTGAACTAACACCTGTGCTAAGGTGAGTGTTTATGTTCTTCTAAAATGGATGATGGAATGTGAAAAGCCATCCCCACACCAAGACCGCCGCCGCAGCAGCAGCGGCAGCCAGAACCCCTTAGCGCCACACGGCAGCAGGCAGAGAACAACTGCCCCCCGGGCGATCACATCCGCTACCCAGGCCAGGACTAGCAGGACCGCCCCGAGGCCCCCAGAGCCAGAGAGCAGGGAGGCATGGGGGGGACAGAGAGTGCCGCCCCAGCCCAACCAGGAGAGCAGCCCCCTCGCAGTGCGAGGCGGGCCCTACGCCAGGCCCCACCCGAGAGGGGTGCCCACAGCCCCAGACGAGCACCTCATCACCACCCAGGAGTTCTGGGCACCCCCCCTCCCCAACCCCAGGTACGAGCCAGGACCCCCCCAAGGGAGACCCGCTCCGCGCTCCAGGCAGCCACCCAAAGGAGCAAGACAGGGGCCAGCTGCCCCCGCCCAGGAGGGGGGCCCCCCGGGGAGAAGGGGGGGCCCACGAGGGTGTTGTAGATATGGCCCGACCAGGCTCGACCACAGTTGAAAATTTGGCGAGGCCCAGCACCCGGGGGCAAGGACCAGAACCCACACCACAAGGACACGGACGCCCCCCAGCTCAGGTGTAATGTGATCCCCGGCTCTTGGCCTTTGTCAGAAAGCTCAGGGATCCCCCTCCCTGCGTGGAGAGAGGACCGCCGGGTCCAGGAAACCAGCACCCAGGGGCCTCAGCCGCCGTTGCCAAGGGCCCAGTACCCCCTACCAGGGATGGGGTAGGGGACAGATGGTCCAAGGTCCCACCTTCCTAGCAAAATGAGTGTGTGTGTGTTTGTGAGGGTGTGTGTGTGCATGTGTGTGTGTTTATGTTGGAATGTATATTTTGAGGGGGAAAGGGGGTGCACTTAAAATTGGCGGGTAGGGCACTGAGGGGACATCTCCTGATTACTCACAGTGATGTCCAAGAAATCCCCTACCAAGGGCCCTATATGTCTAAGGTGCAAATAAAACCGAGAAGGGGGGGCTATTCCGTACGCAACCATGGGAGGGGGACCACTGCCAAGTAGCTCCCCCCCCAAGGTGAATCGCAGGCTAAACCCCCCACCCCCTCACTCTAATATGAGGAAGGGGGTAAGTTGGGGAAAGCTGGTAGACTGTCCCCCAGTGGTCAAACAGCCGTCCCCCAGCCCTGGGGTCCCATCCCCCGAGGCGCTGACACCCCAGGCACAGCACCACCCACCCCACACAGAGAGAGAGGAGCCAGAAAGCGCCACCCCCCCCCCAGAGCAAGTCCAGGCCCCCACCCCCAGACGCCGGCCCTGGGAGAGCTCTGGTCAGGCCTCGGCGGGACCAAGGCAGCCAACCGGCCGGGGCATTCGCCGATTGCCTCAGCGGAGACCCCGACCCATCAAACCCCCAAAGTCCCATACCGATAGTGCCCTCCCCACAAGATAGGGCCGACAGATGGTCGTTCAGATAAACAGCAGAACCTTTCAGATTCTTCCTTTGGTTCATCAGAGCTAGCTTTTGTTTTTGATTCACAAACCTGATGAGGATCACTGGTTTATCCGTCTCCTTTCTCCTGGGGAGCGGGTGGGAGGTCTCGATGGTGTTGAGATCCAGGGAAATCCCTTTAGACGTGAGAAATGATTCCATTTGGTGTTGCAGAGACTCTCCACCACTCTCCGTTTGAGAGGGACTGCTAGCGCTGTTAGCATTAGCAATGCTAACTCCAGCTGCATTTAGCTTTGCCTGAGGTTTGATCGGTAATCCAGTGAGAATGACATTATTCATCCTTACTTGTTGTTCCACATCGTCCAGTCTTTTTTCCAGAACGTCAACCTGGTTTTCTCGGTGCTCGTTTTCGTGCAATCTTCGGAAGTCTTCCATTAGATCCAAGATTAGAGTTAGCTTAGCATTCACTTGTTCCATAAAGGGATACAACGCAGCTTGGATATCATCAAGAATCTTTTTAAGGTCTTCGTAGTCATGGTTTTTCTTGGGGGCCGTGGTCAGCTGTCTTTTTTGGAGGATATCAACTTTTTAAGTCATTTGAAGATAGTTGTCTAGCCGCAGAGAGCCACACACACGTCCGTGCTGTAACCCGGAGATATCAATTCAATTATTGATTTATCTCAGTTTGAAACGATATTTTTATGGTTTAGGGCGATTGGATTGGATTCTGCCTCAAACAAATCAATCTGGTTGGATCATAGGAATAGGAATCATTTCATTAATTATTCGTTACACCTCTAATGCGTATTGTCTGTAATCATCTGTTTTTTTCGTCTACGTCCATGGTACAGATGCACAAAGTTCCCTTTGTTATCTTATCATCAACTAGTGCGTCAACCAGCCTAGGATGTGGAATTAGGTGCAATATATGTAACGGATTATAATATGTTTACTCATCGAAAATGTCTAATTGTTTTATCTTTTCAAATAAAAAACGTACAAACGGTAACACAACTGTCTGGGAATCAGGTCTCTTGTCATTAAAGGTCCTAGCTCCTCTAGGAAAAGCATTGCAGTTTTAACACTGGACGATCTTTGATTACCGTAACTCCTCAACCGTTTATGTAATTAACGTCAATCCAATGGATTCTGCAGCTGAGCAAATTTCCCCCAATATAAAACACTTCAGAGCAGCATTCTGCATCAGAATGAATTGGAATTACGTTATTGCGTAAACGATTGAAGAGTTTACTTTCTAACAGAGCAGTAGTTAACTTGCTGTCGCCGGCGGTGGCTCCGCTTTTAAACTGGTTATCTATCCTCTGAAGTTACACATATTCCAGTGAAAAAAATATATAAGATTTGACGCCTGTGTATGTTTAACAATCTATTTTGTCCTACCTTTCACAAACACTGAGCCAAACAAGGTACAAAGGAGCGCGCCATGATGCATGAGGCCTGTCGGCACCTTTACATACATCAACAAACCGCATTAGCAGAAATACACACAGCTGCTTCGTACAGCTCCCCAGCAGAGCCCGCCGTCGCAGAGGAATAAATGCATTTTAGATATCATTTTAAAGAAAGCAGGTAATCCTTTTTTTTTCCAGCAATGGGTTTATTGTGCACAGATGTGAGTTCAGGAGAGCTGGAATTGCTACGGGGACAGATAGTGGAAGCAGATTAAAGGCGCAGAGGAAACAGAAATGGCAAAATATGATCTAGAGTAATGCCTCTGAATCTAATATAAGCTGTTCTGCACAGAAATGA
Organism: Oryzias curvinotus; assembly: GCA_023969325.1. Classification (NCBI taxonomy): domain Eukaryota; kingdom Metazoa; phylum Chordata; class Actinopteri; order Beloniformes; family Adrianichthyidae; genus Oryzias; species Oryzias curvinotus. Next base: position 5,274,459 of record CM043723.1, on the reverse strand, counting down.
CCTGGACTCTCTGGATGGCTGCAGCACAAGAGAGGACGTGTGCGTTTACTTGTTTAGGGTGAGATGATTTCGGAGCGATCCATTGTTTTATGAATCGTTGTTGCTGTGCAAAAGTTCTGCAACCCATAAAGAAGTTCTGCTGCACACCAAAATAGGCTGCTGGAGCCTATCCCAGCCGCACTGTCTTGTGGGGTCCAAATGACCCCACTCCCAACGTTAACATGCCTTCGAGGCACGTTAACGTTGGGAGAACAAGAGTTAAGGGACGTCATTCAAAAGGAAAGTACCATTGTTGGCATGCAGTAAGTAAACATATCGTCAAGTATTTGTAAGTTACATGCATGAATGACGTACGGGTGATGCTGTCGTACGATGTTCTTAATGCTGTGCTCTAATTGTTAAAAACGTGCGATTACTAGCTCCTTACTGACTGCGCTCAAATGCTGCACGTATGCGGTGTACAGGTGATATGTACAGTCAGGACCATAAGTATTTGGACAGAGACACATTCTTTCGAATTTTGTTTCTGTACATTACCACAGTGAATTTAAATAAAACAACTCAGATGCCATTGAAGTGCAGACTTTCAGCTTTTTTTTCCATGAGCTGAACAAAAAGATTGCATAAAAATGTGAAAAACTAAAGCAAACTACTCAGTGTTTTATCAGGGCCTGTTTGGATGAACAAAGAGCTGAAATCCTGGAGATGGTAAAATGTTGTTAGATCAGTGAATGATGGCAATTTCCCACGGCACATTTGACCATCTCCCATGGCACACTAGTGTGGTTAAAAAACACTGCCTTAGATATCCATGCAGGCGAATGTGGAGAACATTGATGTGACCCGCATGCTTCCAGTCTCCTCCGTTTCCTCGTCAGTCCACTGGGGAACATTTCCGTTTGTCCCGGTCTCTGCAGGTCCTTCAGGGATGTGTACAGTGGCAGTCATGCAGCGAGGTGACGCGAGGTGCATGTGAAGCGCCTCCATCTGCATACATAACATGTACTCTTTTGTCGCAGCCACTTACTCAGCTTGTCCATCATATTCTGTATCTCCGGGGGGGGGGGGGGGGCAAATGGAAGGTGGCCCGCATACAGACAGAGGTTTTTGTAAGGGGGCGGGCATGGGAAAGACAATGAAGCGAGCATGAAACGGATCGAGTCGGCGTATAGGATGAGTCATCGCACTCAGAGCAGTGAATGAAGCAAGAAGGGGGAGGGACACCTGCAAAAGACGAGAGGGGGGGGGGGCAGTGAGCCTTACACTCACATGGAGGAAAAAAACTCGCTCTGTCAATGAAAGTGGGAGGGAACTGGAGTTACTGAATGAATGAAAGGGAAGCTAAGCTGCCTGTAAGAAGCGACTGAACGTCCCAGTCTGCTGATGACGGATGTGAATCTGCTCTATTGTGGAGGAACCAGCATTCTTAAGCCTCGGCTTTAAACCACAGACTTAGTGCTTATCTCTGACAAAATCCTCATTTTTAGCTGAAACGCTGCTGTTGAATTACTTGCTAGTACCAGGTTGGACCCTCTTTTGCCTTCAGAACGGCCTTAATCATTGGTGGTATAGATTTAACACGTTATTGGAGACAAACCTATTGACCACATTGACACGATAGCATCCCATCCATGATGCCGATCACCCGTTCCACCACATCCCAAAGGTGATCTGTTGGGTTGAGATCTGGTGGCTGTGGAGACCGTTTGAATCCAGTGAACCCATTGTCATGTTCAAGAAACCAGTCTGAGCTTTGTGACATGGAGCATTATCCTGCAGGAGATGGTACACTGTGGTCATGATGGGATGGATATAGTCAGCAACAATACTCAGGTAATGTCATGAAAAAAATTAGGATTATCAAGAACATGTTTAAAAAAGAAAAAAAAAAGGTATTGTTTATTTCTCTATAGAAGTCTAAGGGATTTTGGCTTTTTGGGACCAGCAGGTACTTCCTGTTTGGAAAATGAGGGGGGAGGGGTTGCTCAGTCCAGTTCTCATTCACTGTCAATGGTTGTGACCAAGACTTTACACTCGATCAGATCGTCCATCAGCACTGTGGATCTCGTTGGATGCCTCTTCATGAATATTGTTCTTTGTTGCACTATTGAAATTTTCTAAGACGGCCTTTAAATCGTGCAAAACGACCATCAATGCGCCTTCTAAACTATAGTTTAATTACCCTATTTAATGAACCCTAAACTTCTTTGGGAAAAATGGTGGCTTGTTAGCAACGCAAAAGTCATGATGGGACTGCGACACATTATCGGTTGGAAAGAGTTTTAAATGGTGACGTGCTGCAGACTTCTATGATTTCATATGCATATCTGTAGCTGTAAATGTTAAAACAGCCATATTTTAGATAAATGTAACCGATCGATACCCAGTGGGGACTTATTTAAGGAGCGTTGATTAATTAATCAACAAAAATCCAAATGCATACAAACCCTCATTATGTCTGCTTTTTGTATTTTAACATTTTCTTCTGGGTTTGGGTTTAATCATCTGGCCTGCTGTTTCAGGCATTTCCTCATTTTAAGGCCTTTAAAATCTGGATCATAAAAAAAAAAAAAAAAATGAGGGAATAAAATACCAAGAGGGGTGCCATAAAAACAGCAAGAAGTAATGTAAAAACTAGCATAAAATTGGAAAAATGAGGGTCTTACAGAAGAGGCAAGCATACTCACTGCACACCTGCTTTCTGTCATTGGGGCCTGACATTAAAATTTGATTGATGGGGTCAAGCAGACTGAGATTTTAGGAAATTTGCTCCGAAGACAATCGTCTGCTGCTGAATACATGAATTAAAATTGGTACAAACAAGGCTATAAATATGTCTAAAGGAAGAGCAAAAGGTTTAACTGATAGTGTCTCCATTCTGAGACAAGTCAGAAGACTTATTTCATCTTTATGTCAACTCTCAGATCGTATCATCATAATGTTTTGGCTTAAATCACAGAAAAAGCTTTAAATCACCCCCCCCCCCCTCCCCCATACACACACATAAATTATGTGTTGATAAATAATATCTTATTTAATTTATCAAAGATTTTTTTTTGTTTTTTTGAAACAATCTTTTGCTTCATCTGATCAAAAGAAACCATTAAGAGGTGAACTTTCCTTCTGAACACCGGGTTCAGAAAAGTATGTGAAAGCGACCACAATTAAAGGCTACTTATACCATGATCCGGTTGAATACTCGATTCTGATTGGCTGCTGGGTGTGCGTTAAAACCTGATAACCGCACGGTGAAAAAAGAAGTTCGGGTCACCTAGCTTAAATGTTTTGTATCACTGCGCTGGCTTCTTTAAAACAACTTTTGCTTCATAATTTGGACAAAAAACAAAAAACAAGCAGTAAGGGTTGAACTTTCTCTCTGAATTGATGCTTTATTCAACCCATCGGAAAGATCAGCATATATATATCGCCGAATCTTGACTGCAGCAGTGGTGCTGCGCGACGCGGACTATTTGTTATGTGATACGTGTTACGTAACATATAGTCCGCTTTTTGTGAGAAAAGCGATCCAAATCGGAAAAAAAAAACAAGAATTAAGGACTAAAACCTGGTTAATATGTATTGCTTTTGTAACTGACCATGGTATAAGCGGGTTAATGGCCTTCAAAGTGTGCGGTTATTACTTTTTAACTTTAACTTTGCGGAAGCAAAGTTAAAGTTAAACCGTCCTTAAAGTTAACCGTCCTCCGCGAGTTCAGGCTTCCACGGCGTGCGTTAAAAAGTAATAACCGCACACTTCGTCGGCCATTAACCCTTACATAAACACGCATATACTGAACGCGTGTCTCAGGCTTCTGCATTCAAAGCATGTTCAAGAACCTGCATTCAGCGTGTTCTTGAACATGCATCACATGCGTGGTGGGAACGTAGCACGGCACCTGAGTATCAAAGAGGCCCCCTTTAAAGAAAATCAAAACAAAACAATGAAAAAAGGTTAACATACAACTGTATTAAAGTACTTGTTATTGATTGAATATTAATTTAATTTGTAAGTGACCATGGTATATGTAGACTAATGCCCTTCCAGGTGTCCATTATCAGAAATAAATGGGATCCGCTTCGATTCAGACTGTTCATGCCTCCGCCTCATCCAATCATTTCTGATCTTTCTTCTGCTGGTTAGTCCCCATACACCAGCTGTAGCCGTTACCATGACAACGTGTCGCACTGTGTTGAAAAGTTCTCTTCCTGCCAAAAAAAAAAACGGTTATTTGAACTTTAAAAAAACAACAAGATTAGAGTACTAGTATATATTTTGTGTGAGCACGGAATGAGTGGGTTATTGCGCTTTAAGGCGTGCATTATCTGAAGTTAAGGAGGCGTCGTCCATTCATTTCTGATCATGGACACCTCATCGGACATTATCCCTTTCGTGTGAGGGTGTATGTCACGCCACACCTGGGTTAACGTTCTCCTGATCGGTTCGAAGCTAATCTGTGCTGGAGCATTGTTGCTGCTGCACATCCTGACTGCACATCCTCCCAAACAAATGCACTCACTGTTGGACCTCCTCCTCCTCCTCCTCCTCCTCCTCCTCCTCCTCCTCATCTGGAGACTCATTCATCAGGGGGTTTTCTCATCTGTGATCTGCAGACAAGCTGAAAGTGCTGATGAAGATTTAGGACTGCACCTGTACCTCGTCTCCAAAGTCTGCTTTTATAAGACTTACTTTTTTCCCTTTGTGTGTCTTTTCTCCTCGCAGACGCACACACACACACACACACACACACACAGGGGAATGGCAGGAGGTATCATCAATGACACAGCGGCTGACCTTGGCGAGGCTGCAGGCTGCTCTGCACACATGCTCGTATGCAAAGTGGGAGACGTTGCAGATCATTTATTTTTGCCGACTTCCCTGTAAAATCTAAAAGCCTTTTTTTCCCTCTGCGCCTCGCTTGAGCACATCAAAACCGAGAAACGCTTAGCTATGATTGGTTTGTTTTAGGAGTATTCTGGTTATCAGACCATTACCCTTGCAGGAAAGATAAAGGAACACACTGGTATGTTTGTGCACCTCCTAGCACCAAGCGTCCCATGTGTTTCGTTGCTGTAGAAGGTCGTGTGGAGCATCTCAAGCGTCCCTCCTTGTAGGCAGTCATTCATCGTGAATCTGATCGCCCACTAACCTCTGCAGAGGTCAGACCTGCAGTCCCTGAAGCCCCCTGGCTTTTTAAGGAACATCAATCGTTGCAGACCTTGGATATACCTGTGTTCTCTGTGTTCTTACACTATAGAGCCATAATGTCCTTAAAGGTCAGATGTGCCCAACCGCGGCGTGGAGGCTGTTTTGCTTTTTTATAGTGGGATGGTTGTTATAGTTTGGAGAAGACGGCTGCTCGGTGTCATCCAGAAGGGATGCATCCTTGCCATTTCATGTTAGGAGTATCGAAACAGAATCGGTTTTTAACTAGCTTTGCATTTCTGGAATGAAGTCAGACTTTTCTGTGTTTGAAAGAGTAAATGAACAGGAAGGATTTATGTCAATGATGTTGATTTACATACATGCGTTTACCAGGCACCATTTAGCTTTTTTAAGACTTTCTGTTATTTTGTAGTCAAATAAACTCTGAACCTCTTAACCCTGATATTGTGTTCAGGTCAAAATGACCCACTTTCAAACTTGACAACGGGTCAATTTTGACCGCATTCGTTTCTCTTCTGGTTCAGTGCTTGCAAAAAGTCCTGGACTCGTGCTTCCTGGGAGACGGTGTAGAGTTGTAGTGTTTGGGTCAAAATAAGAGTTAAGACGCATGCTAATCCTTGAGCTAACCCTCTACACGCGTAGTCACAGGGCCCAAGTATAGCAGAAATAGCTATATTGGTAATAGAACCCAAAATGTGAAGTCCACTCATGTGGACGCCAAGCTACGTTCAAGCGCCCACTTTCAATGAGAATGTCGTTCTGGGCTTCCGTGTTCAAAGCTGGCGTTCACACATCAATACACAAGTTTTTAAGACCATTTTTGGGCTCTACGAACAAAACGCACATCCGTTGAATGCATGTTGAAAGACATATCAGTTGAACTTTGAGCAGTCATGGACTTTGGTACTGAAATGTGAATGGCGTCCCTTTTAATTTACATAAGTGCCAACCGTTTAAACTTCGATCATGAAGGAGAAATTAAGAAATGCAGTTTGTGCCCCACTGGAATGTCATGACACCCAGTTTTCGGAATAGAGCTACGAAAGAAAAAGGCTGGAGCCAAATTTGCACCGCTGTGATTTTTCTCACCGAGCTTCCTTTTGCGCTTTCTTGATTGCACGTCACATGTCCGGTGTGAACAGAGCGCCTTACATCTACATCATCTTTTATTTTAAAAAAGCTCATGTGAGTCGATAATATGAATGGATTCTACAGCATTTCGTTTCGTCTATAACAGAATACCATTGGTGATTCTCTGCCCAGATGGCGCAGGCTGTTTTCTAATTGGTCATCAGGCAAGTCTTCTCTTTTTATAATTGTAATAAGCCATTCTTTTCATTTATAGCACAGTTTCCATTTGGCACACACATTTAAATGATTCTTTCTGAAATGGACTTATTTTGAAAGTCTTGGCTTACCTTTTTGGAGGTGGTTTCTTAAGGTTTACTTTTCTTATGTCATGCTAAGGTCATGCTAAGGTCATGCTGTCACCTGTACCCTCACTCCATCACATCAGGGGTCTGTTCTCAAACGTTCCCAGCTGCTGTGTGTTTTTGACTTTAATTTCCTCTATCTGGTTCTGTTTTTTTTTTTACCTTTTTTATTTCCTATTTCAGCCTTGTCATAAATACAAATGCTTGTTTTCATGTTTAGTTGAGTACTTCTAGTTTAAATGAATTTTGTTTCTGTCTCAAGTTCTTGCCCATTTGAGGCTTTAATCCCCACCTGTTTGTGACACAAAGCCGTGACCTCTGTGAAACCAGTAGGAGATTTGTCATTGCAGTGGCAGCTCTCACTGTTGTCCAGGCCACTCGTTTGTCTAGGGGGGAGGTTGCCGGGGACACTCCTTTTGTTCACCTACCCCTTTTCAGATCATCTGCCCTTGATGATGTTGCTGGGGTAAATGTCTGCTGCTCTCTTGTTCCGAAGAGGGTTTCCGGGGACGCTCCCCTTCTGTTGATCTCCCCCTGGTGGGGTCGCTGAGCCGCGCGTCTGCCGCTCACCTGTTCCTGTGGGGCTTTCTATGGATCCACCTGTTCTATTCATCTGCCCTTGGAGGAGTTTGCAGGGGGACACTCCCCTTCTGTTCATCCATCCAAAGGGGGTTTCCAGGCCGCATGTTTCCCCCCTCATCTGATCCGTTGTGGCTTTCTGTTGAAGACCCTCTCCCAATCACCTGCCTCTAAAGGGGTTGCTGGGGGACACTCTTCTATCCCACTGCTCTTGAGTGGCATGCAGGGGGACAACCCCCCCTTCTGTTGTCCCCCTGTCTACTGCTCACCTGTTTCTGTGGGGCTTGCTGTGGACACTCGTCATCTGTTCACCTCCCCCCCATAGGGGGTTGATGGGGACACTCTTTATCTATTTACTTGTTTCTGGGGGGTTAGCAGGGGGCACTCCTCCTCCTGCTGTTTATTCGACCGTGATAGGGTTTCCAAGGCCCAACTCTACTGCTCACCTCCTCTTGTGGGGTTTGGTGTTGATACTCCTCCTCTGTTCCCCTTTGCCTGAGAGGAATTGTTGGGGGCACTCCACTTCTGTTCATTCCCCCCCCCCCGATGGGGGTTTTAATGCACATTTGCTTACCTGCTCCTGTGGGGCTTTCTGGGAACGCTTCTCCTTTCCTCACCTGTCCCTGAGGGGCTGCCGGGGACACTCCTCTTCTGTTTATCTGTTTCTGGTGTGGGGTGGGGGCTTCCAAGGATGCGTCTCCTCTGTCTGGTTTTAGTTTTTGCTCTCAACAAAACTCATACCATAAAGTACACAGAGTCGTCAAGAAAAAAAAAAGTGCAAAAAAACAAAACAAACCATAACTGTTATTGTGGATATAATTTAATCTGCAAATATTCTTGTTCCCCCAAAAATATTTTCTTAAAAAAAAAAGACTTCCTCCAGTCACATCTTCACTCATCCTAAAAAATGCAAAGCTAGAGCATGTTTCCAAAAGCGAATCTTTTTTGCAAGCCCCTGGGTTGCACAAAGTTTAAACCTCACACCGTGGAGTGGATTTCCCCACAAAGAGAAGAGTTCAGGTCCAGATGGCGTCCTGCCTTCAGCAGCACAGTATCAGCGCTGTACTTATTTATGCATGCAAAAATCGCTCAAGGCTCATCTTTGGCGAAGCAAACACATCTTCTCCAGATAAGAGCAAATACCCTTATGGTAATGTTTATTTACATTTTTCTCCTTAACATATTCATTGTTTTTTTCCTCACCTATAACCACACAAATGTACCACTTTTTTGTTTTTAAATGTTTACATGGAAACAGTGTAATACATCAAACGCATGATATTTACTGTAGAACATTTTTTTAATGTGTTTATTTGTGTGTCTCTGGTGTTTTAAAAAAATGAACATAAGTTCATTTTTAGGCTCATAAAATGTTTCTAATTGTTGTTTATTAAATACAAAGTGTAAAGAAATGTTTCTTATTTTGGCGTAAAACCACAAGATCGTTTTTTTTTCCCTGGAAAGATTAATGTCTTTCTTAAACTTTTGCAAAAATATTAATAATGAAATGAAAGCATTGAAGTAAAAATTAGATTATTTGTGTAATTTGGCTCTCCATCTTTCAGAAATATCCACTTTTCACAATCTCCTCTTCTTCCTCTTCACCACTCTTCTTTTTCTTCTGTCTCTGAGAGACCAGATGTTGTTGGCAGTTTCTCCTCTGCAGACTTATTTACATGCCTGTAGTCACCAGAGTGCATAAATATTATGCTTACTCGCCGTCACAGCCTGCTTGTGTTTGCAGTTTGTATGTTTTCACATTTGAACTCGATTCATTAGATGCACAATTTGCATAAAGCTGTTTTTTGTCATCAAGTACTAAAAGTTTTTATCTTTTATTCTTTACTCCGTTGCTCTACTGTTTATACTAATCGATTAGGATGGTGTGAGTCTTCGTCAAAAGAAATAAAAAGCTAAACAGCACTTCAGAAACACTTTGGATGTGCACGGTCAATATTTTCTCCCCCATGAGTATTGTTTAAAATCACATCTTTGCCAAAAAAAAACAAAAAAAAAAAAGAAAAGAAAAGAATAATATGGTAGGATTTATTTTTTCCTAGAAGTTTTACATCTTGAAAATCAGTTAGTAAAGCTAAATTAAGGCTTTTGTTGTGTTTATAAAATTAAGTCTTTTTTTTTTGGTGAATCTGTTTCTATAACCAAACACAAAACCAGAAAACGTTTACCTGCAGCCAAACAACCAACCAGACAACTTTGAACTGCCAACAAACCAACCAACCAACCAACCAACCAACCAAAAAACGTTTACCTGCAGCTAACCAACCAACCAGACAACGTTTAACTGCAAAGAAGCAACCAACGAGACAATGTTTAACTGCCAACAAACCAACCAACCAACCAACCAACCAACCAACCAACCACCAACCAACCACAAAAACGTTTACCTGCAACTAACCAACCAACCAACCAACCACCAACCAACCACAAAAAACCAGCAAATTTAACTTACAGCAAGCTAACGAACCAACCACAGACAACTTTGAACTGCCAACAAATCCAACCAACCAAACCAATCGCCAACCAAACAACACAAGCAACCCACGATGAAAGAGCAACCAATGGACATGTTAATGCCAGCAACCACCAACCAAGCACAAACCAGATTGTTTAACCAATTAATCCAACCAACAAATCAGACAAAATTTAACTAAATCACTTTCTACTGTTTACCATGAAAGCTATTATAGTTAATAGGCTTTCAGCTTCTTTTTTTTTTCCAGTTTAACCTCTTTAGCTAGGTGTTCTTTTGAGCTTGTAGCCTGGAAATTGTAGCAGCATTTCATGCGTTAAAATTTACTTTAATGTTTAAAGATCCACTCTGATGAAAACAGAGTTTTCAACATGTTCTTGTGGCATTTCTCTGATGATGGAGGACGCATACAAATTGCTGTGAATCAGGAGCAGATTCACAAAAAAAAGAAGTTTGAAAAACATCATAATTGTAATGTAAAAAATACGGTGGGTGTGCCAAAAGGTCCCTGCTCAGAGCTCTGAGGGGAGGGGAAGGGAAGGGAAGTGGCCGCTCTGCAGAAACTATGTCCTAGAATATGACAGTTTTGAGCTAAAACGCCATAATCCTAATTACAGACAACTGGGAACATTTTGAAAATGGATCAAAAGAGGATTGGAGTGGAGCTTTAAGCAACTAGAAATGATTTAGTTTCTTTAAAGAGTTCAAACTCCCTGAAAGAATAAAATAATGACTGTAGTCATTGTGTCTTTGTTTACTTTCGGTGGTCCGTAATGAGGCTAATTTGTTATTGTCTAACTCCAAGCAAAGGTTAAAGACTCTGCCTACAAGTGTCTCTATATCTCATGAGGCGGGAGTGCTGACTTTGCACATGAAGGTGGAGTACAGAGGAAAAAAAAGGCTTAGTGCCATTCTCCACCTTTGACTGCATGAGCGTAACGCATTCACACATGCAAACCCTGCAGAATGACATGCAAGGACTACAAGATTGAATGCGATGTTGATTTTCTGCTCTGTTTTTCCCTTTGCAGGACAGCAGCCCATTAGGACATGATGTATAGATCATTGCTACCTAGTTTTTGATAAAAAAAAAAAATAAAAACGCATGGGGTTCAATGGTTCAAATCCCCCTGGAACAGTGAATAAGTCAGAGTTTGGCAATGACAACAAATAATAAAATTGTAAATGGTATATATTTGTTTAGTGCTTTTTTTTTACCTTCCTTGAAGGCCCAAGGCGCTTTACAGTCATGGTCCCATTCACACACTGATGGCGGCTCCGCTGCCGAACACTGGCGCTAACCCATAACCACCAGAGGCAAGGTGGGGTTCAGTGTCTTGCCCAAGGACACTTCGACACATGGCACAACAGGACTTGACATTGTCACCTTGAAATCTTGTCTTTAACAAGTAGCAGGTTGACACAGCCCTTTAATTTGGTTTTATTTTAATTTTCCAATCATTCACTCACATGATGGAATTGGCCAGTAATTTGGCATTGGAAACTCTTAAGAAAATGTAAGGCTAAGGCCAAATCCAAATTCCTTCCCTGCCCCTCTGGTTCCTCCCTTTTGCTCCAATTGTAGGGGCATATGAAGCTGCAGTGGAGTCTGAAAGTGTTTGAGAGATCTTGTTTAGCTCGCTTTCAAGTGGCAGGGCTGTTGACTTTCAGACGGCCTCACTCCTGATTGACTCAGACCGACTAGGACCAATCACTGCTTACTGACAATGTCTGGATCCAACATGGCGGCGTCTGTAAATGTTGACTGAACTGAACCGACTTCCTTTAGTTGGAGCTGGAAGAAAGCCATTTTCTATGGATGATGTCAGTCTCACTCAGTCCAGTTCTCCTTTAACCCTTGTGCTATCCTATGGGGTCAAGATGACCATTGACGTGTTCTCCTACCATGACAAAGGTGGATAAAGGTGGAGAGGATTTCATGTAATCCATGGAAACCAGTGAAGATCATAAATCATGAGCCCAAGAAAGAGCCCAAGAAAAAAGGTTCAGCGCTCTGTCTAGTGGGTCTAGATGACCCCACTCCCAATGTTAAAGTGCCTAGGATAGCACAAGGGTTACAGTCAGTGGTTGTGTAATCCTTGGAGCTAATTGCTGAACTGATGCCTCACCACTCACAGGGTTAATGCAGTCAAAGCGGTTCTCATGTACCAGGCCGGCACGATGAGCCAATCTGTATAAAACGGCACTTGAAGAAGGTCAAAGCCGGCGAGGGTTCTCACCTAGACTCGCCATTTGGAACTGTTAAGAAGTCTGTATGGGGGGAAACGCCACAACACTCCGATAATTCCTTTGGAGGTTTAATTTACCCACAAGGTTAAGGTGGGAGGTGTAGCTGCCATGTTGAGGTAACTTAGAGGAGAGAAGACGGAGACAGAGAGTTTAAGGTGAAAGGATGAGATGGTGGAGTTTATAGAGGGCAATAAATGTGTGCTGCAGTGATACTATGGCTGCCATCCTCCCTCTGTAGCATAAGCAAAGTCGAGAAGCAGCTAAAGTTGCTGAAAACAGACTAAGATCCACCCTCTCAGGATCCTCTTAAACACGCCCCTCCCTGTTAATGCTCTTTCCCTCCACTTCCCGCCCCGTCCCGGGCTTCCTCCTCCATCCTCCCTTTGTCCTGCACGGATCATAGCGGACTAATCTCAATCTGTTTCACTGCGATATCACACAACAGCTCCATAGCTGCAGCCGTGCCAGCCTATAGGGCTGGCCGCTCTGCCAGCCAGCATGAGCGCTGGTGAACAACACGTGCTTAAGGTTTAGTGGGCTTTCTGTTCGCCTGAAGCCCTGCAGCTATCAGAGGGTTGCCACCATTGGGCCTCTTGTGTCTCTTTGTGGACCAGAGCGATGTGGTTTTCTATCACTGTTATTCAAGGTTGATTTTATGTTTTTATGACTACAATGAACATTTTGATAGTCTGTTGGCTCACATCCAGCTTATGGTCACAGGAACCAAACAAGGAACTTGGATGTATTCCTCTTTTGTTTTTATTTGCTGCGCAATTTCATGGAAAATCAAAAATATAACCTTTAGCTATAGTTTGGTAATTGTTTCAAAAGGTCCCTAAAACATTTTTTTTAAAAAGGGGACCCTACCCATTTGTCACTACCAATTCCTAGTCTCCGATTGGTATTGATTTACCCTGGTTTATCTTTTAATGCATGTTCAATGGCTGAAGTTTGTCATTCTCATTGATTTTTGCACTTTTTCCCTTCGCGTGTGAGCTTCCCGGCTTTGAGCAGCAGGGGCACCCGCCTTGCTAGTCAGAGCAGGGTAGAATCTCACATCACCCCCTTCACCCACACTCACACTATGACAATAATTGCATTACCTTGAAGATGTTTGATGGTGGGAGGAAGCTGGAGACCCCGAAAGACCCAGCATACACGGGGAGAACTGCAACTCCACACAGAAGGTCCCCTGATGTTTTTTTCACGTCCCCCGCTGGGACTTGAGGAGCGCTACCAGGCGCCACACGCCCGCACAGGTTTGTAAGTTTGTAAAGAAACTGTCTTCAAATGTGAAAGTGATGCAACTCGCGAGCTTCAGAATGTACGCCGTTCCACAGACTTTCATCGAAAGGGCCGCTGTGCGAAGGGCGGCGTGAACGTCGCTTTAGGCGCATTAAACCAGTCAAAAGAGTCGAAGATAAGAACGTCAGTTAGACTTTAACTGCGCTTACTGTAGCTCCAGAACTTGCGTGTAAAATTCCAAACGTTAGCCAGTGTCGTGCGGTGAGGTTCAGGCTGGTGAGGCACCGATGTCATCAGTTATATTTACAAACATATGAACTCAACAGAGTAGCGTATTCACCATTTGATTGGCAACGGTTAAAGTGTGTTGCTTACAATTTCACTTCAACGTTCGTTTACAAATTCTAGCATTGAAAAAAAAAAAAAAGCAAAGAAAATTCCTACGTTTTGACATGTAATCTTCCATTTAGAAAAGGATGCTAAACAATATTAAAGAATAACTGGGCAGCTGTCCTTGACGTGCTACCACAAATTCTATTTTTAGCCGCTGCGTCACATTCTTTGGGATCACCAGCGCCCTCTGCCTTGAGGTAGGCGTACTGCATCCCTCTCCTAGTGTATTTGAGTCAATGAGTCACAAACTGGCACCAATGTAATCAGACAGCTGACAAGAAATAGAAAAATGAAATAATTAAAGATAAAGCGTCTTTTATTTATGATTGAAAAACTGAAACAGTACAGCGCATGTATCAACTGCAGCTCAGTCAGCGTGTCTCTGACGTTAGTCGCATTGGCATTTTCACGATACCTGTATGTAACTCCCAACACATAAAAAAACAGGCTGACCCAGCTAAACCAAACGTTGCTGTAACTACACTAACTCCCAACCTTCTTGGTAAATCTTTAAAAAAAAACTGTCCACATTAACCATGTTAGCGCATTTACAGTAACGCCCGACCTTGTTTGTAACGCATAGAAAAAACTGACTGACATTTTAACAGATTGCTGTTTAGCTCTCAAAATCGCTTCACCGTCAGTAAACACAACCACAAACAATCAACGAGTCACTTTTAGATAAAAAGCCTGGCTTGTAATTGTGCGGAAAATCCGGTAATCAATAAAGTAAAGAGACAAAGAGAGATTTTGTTTTTGTCAAAAAGGCAACTATTGCACAGTGAAACAGCCATTTTGAATGAAGGGTTACAGGTCCAAGCGGATTCTCCAGTTGTCAGTCCTGAGATAAAGTTGAATTTTTACCCATAATTCACAGTCAGATTACCAGTCCTCAGACATCTTTGTTTGTTTGGATGACCTGATTTCATCAGACCGCTGAAGTCTGAGGACTGTTTGCTCTTTTGTCATGACAGGCGGTCGGTTCACTTCATTTCCTAACTCCTCAGTCTGCTGCGACTTCAAACCCGTTTAAAGCTGCCTGTCGTTTCTTTCTCTCCTCCTTGTCCCTGTCCCCCCCCCCTTCATCTCTTGCTTTCATTTCCTCTCAAACCAAATCCTCTTCACTGTCAGATATCTGTCTGTGGACATAATGTCAGCGTCTCCCCGTGTCCTCCTGGCGTTTGTTCTTCTCCCATCACCTGAACCTAACCTTCCGAGTCTGCTCCACCTTTTTGCTTCCGCGCGCCGTCTCCTGGTTTTTACCCCGGAGATCCGTCCCCGCGGTAAACCTCTGTGATTTTCGCCGCACACATGAATATTCATGCTGGGGTTTTTAAAGGAGACACAAAGTGACACTGTGTGCGATACCGGGCTGGTGTGTTTCACAGATGGAGGAACTGCTGCTCAGTCAGATGTTCCGTCAGCAGCCGGGGCTCAAACAGAACACAGGAAAGGTCTGTTCTTTGATCTGTGGTTTGTATTACAGATTTGGCGCTCAGACGTCTCCTTCTAAAGACAGAAGCAGCAGCTAAGACAGTTTTAATTGGCGACACTTTGATAAGGAAACTATGGAAGCAGTAAAGATCTAAAAATGTGGCTTTTACAGCAGCTCTGAGCATTGTAAGGGTAGCAGAGAGGTACATTTTCCTTAAAGTCCCACTACAATCCTCTTTTGATCTATTATAAGTGTTCCTTTTTATTGCGATTATGGCATTTTGAGCCAAAACTTAATTAAATGGTAGTTTTCTAGACTCCCTAGACTAAAGGGTCAAAAACCAGAAGGTCAGCTGAGCAAACATATTTTACTGTTACAATAGGGGGTTGTGATTTTTCTGACACACAAAGTTTATATTTAAATAAACCCCTTTTGTATTCAAGGCTACATTTTATTAATAATAATGATGTTTGTAGAAAGGAGAGGGAAAAAAAATTCTAAGCATTTCCTGGTTTTGTTAAATCGACTGTTTTATATTAATCAGAACAGAAATTTGTTTAATATTATTTGATTATGAAGTGGGTGGAGCCATGGGAAAGTCCAACACAACTTTTACTTTGTCCTGCTACACTGGAGCTCTCGTTGGTGGACAGGAAATGGCGCACATTCTTCGATCTACCATAACTCTTCAACCGTTTAGGCCAGGGGAGCTCATTATGTAGATCACGATCGACCGGTCCATCTTCAAGGACTTGAGGGTAGATTGCAGGCCAGCAAAGATAAATGACCACAAAAAAAAAATGAAAACATTTTACTAAAAAATCCGTCAGCGAATCAAAATCCTCACAGAGAAATACGGGACTTGGTTGACATGCAGAGCAGCCAATCAGACATCTTTTAAGACATACGTCACTGCACATGCGTGTTTAAAGTACACTGAGCGCAAATTCTGTCATCAGAAAGTTGCTACTTGCATAGCCTTTATTGAGGCCCGGATCGCCCCACGTGCCTCCGCGGTTCCGGCCCGATAGATCCAAACTCAAGGAGGCAGCAGTGTTTTCCGTGGCACGCGCTTCTGGAGCGCTTCCCACGGAGCCAGCCGCGCTTTAGAAATGCCATGCTGCCCCCATTGCACGGTTTACAGCAGAGAATGAAACACGATAGTCACTGCTTTCTGGTCTTGTAGTAAAACGCCTCATCTGCTACTACAAAAGTATGTCCTCACTTAGATTTGTATACTCTTACTGTGTTTTTGAATTATCAGTACATAAACAATTTTATGGTGGTCTGGGGAAAATTACCTGCAGCTAAATGTGGCCAAGACTAAAGAGATGGTGATAGATTTTAGCAGGAGAAAGTCTTCGCCCCCCCCAGTCTGTATCGGTGGGACGGATGTGGAAGTTGTCTCGTCCTACAAGTTCCTGGGAGTACATCTAGACGATAAACTGGACCGGTCCACAAACACTGAGGCCGTCTACAAGAAGGGCACAAGCAGACTTTACTTCCTGAGGAGACTCAGGTCCTTCAATGTTTGCAGCAGGATGCTCTACATGTTCTATCAGTCTGTCATGGCAAGCACCATCTTCTTTGCTGTAGTGTGCTGGGGTGCTGGCATCAAAGCAAAGGACGCCAACAGACTGAACAAACTCATTAGGAAAGCAGGGTCTGTCATTGGCCTCAAGCCTGCCAAGCTGGAAGAGGTGGTTGGGGACAGACTACTGGCTAAACTGGGGACCATCATGGACAACCCCTCCCATCCCCTTTTCAGGGAGGTGGACAACCTGAGAAGCAGTTTCAGTGGCAGGTTCATACACCCTCGCTGTGCCAGAGAACGATACAGGAAGTCATTCCTGCCATCAGCCATTAGACTCCACAAGTCTTCTAGCAGACTCAGATGTACATGAAAAAATTCTAGTCACAGACTACAGTTTTCAAATTATATTTTACTCAATTTTTGTCCTGTTCTACTCTCTGTATTTTTTTGTGTCTGTGTTTGTCTTTACCCCCCCCCCCCCATTTCCTTAGTGCTGCTACTGCAACTAAATTTCCCTTCGGGGATTAATAAAGTTCTTCTTGAATCTTGAATTGAATCTTGAATGAAAGTAGCTCACATGCCAAAAAATGCGGGCCCCCCTTTTTTACTTAATGTAATTTCAACAGATTCTGACCGGAAAAGAAAAGTAGCTTTGCATCAATATGCAAAACTTTTCATTTTTTTGGGTTGCATATCGGCGCAAAGCCGGTTCTTTGTTGGACAGATTCCATTGGAATTACATTATTTGTTGAACGGTCAAAGCGGTACGGCAATTCATAGATGGTCAACACTGGAGCTAAAGCTAGAGCGTTAAAGGGTTAATCTGTTGTTTTCGTAACATTAGTGAGGTGGGCGAAGCTTACTCCAGTCATTCAGCCCCGTCCCACTCCAGGCTTTGTTCTCATCTTTCAGAATCCTTCGAGTGACGAAATATTTTTGGTGAAGTTTATGTGTGCACGAGAAAAACAGGTTTCAACACCTGTTTGAAAATCTGCCAACAGAGGGTGCTGTTCTCAAACATCAGGAACTTGTAGACTTGAAAAAGCACAAAGGCAGAGAACGGAGGCTCTAGTCTTTCTACGTTAGTCATGTTTAATTTCAGGAAAATGTATTTTTGTCATTTGTTTTGTCACTTTGGAACGTCAGAACATCTGCAAAAACTCCATTCCAGCAGATAAATAGTCCAAACCGTTCTTTTCCTTTTCACCGTTGCTCCAAATTCTCCATAGATCAACTGTTAGACGAAAGAGGCGAGCAGCGTTCATCTGTCAGTAAATATAGAGTTACCCACACAAGGTCTGGCGTTGGTAATGACTGCAGACGGGAGTGCAACATTTCTGAGCGGAAAATAAATGGTGTCACACCTCAGCGCTGATGAAACTTCTCTGACTGAATGTCTGTGTCACTGCTGAGGGACTGGAACGGGCGCAGAAAAGCTGCCACACTCTGTAGACGCTAGATTTCTTTGGTATTTTTCGCCAAATGGAAGTAAAAGTGAAGTAAATGAGGACGACAACAACTGGTAACAAGGATCCAGTAATGGTTAAACAAATGACTCCGTCACGCCTCGCGTCTTTCCATTTAGCCGAGGCTGGAAGTACCTTAACTTACAATGATTGTCATTTTGTTTCCGGTCTCCTGCAGCGTGCGACGGCGATCTGTCGTCTGATCACTAATGGCTTCTGTTCACTTTGGTCGCTCTTGTCTTTCAGTGCAGACAAGAGCGATGCTTTCCTGCCCTCGCGTCATCGATTAGCAGGAAAACAGTTTGTTTGCGCCCTCAAAGATTAGAACAAAAACCATCAGATTGGTTTATTCAAACTCAGCCACATGGTTCTTTGTTTATGTTAGCTTCTATTTGATCAGACGATAGGATGTAATTTGATCAATTCTGTTCTGGTACGATGGCATGGATCTGTTCAGGCTGCTTCTCAATTTTTAAATATCTGGAAGCAAGAGTGGAAATTTCATTGGTTTAGTTCCAGATATTGACTCATTTGATTTTTTGATTTGAAATGGTTTATTTCAAGCAATTAAGTAGAAATAATACACAAGCAATACAATCATCAGCTATACATTCATACAGTAACTAATCAAACTTAGAATAATTAGACATATTAATAAATATTGCTTGAAAGGGAGTGGAAGGAAGCGAACGTATATAATCCCACCCCGTTATACTATAACCATTTTATTACATGATTTATCAATATCCGGTTCCTAGCTTTTATCAGACAGAATTAAGAATCATGCCGCCGCCGTGAGCCCCATGCGCCCCGCTGTAACCCGGAACCGGAACCCTCATTTCACTGACATTTTCTAGTGGTGTTGTTCCAGACTTGTTGAAAGTAGCTGAGGGGATTCTGAATTATAAAAATGCCAATAAGGAAACTGCATTAAATTAAAGAGCAATTTCACAACTACCACAGTTTTCTGAAATAATGGAAAAACTGTTTACAATTGTACTTGACGCCTGTTTCAGTGAATATCGTTTATTAAATGTGTCAATATAGATTTTAGATTTTTCTTCATCTGTTATCTGATTTTAGTAAGATGCCAATCTTTTATTGTGTTTAACATTTTGTTAAAGTTATTTTATTGTGTTTTACTTTTGAATCTGTACAGTGTCCTTGAATGTTTTAAAAGGCGCTTTTAAATAAAATGCATTATTATTATTATTACTTTTAGTCTAACTGTTACGAAGCTGATGGAAAATGTCGCAACTTCCATTGATCAAAGATTAAATACAATAGCTGTTTTTGTTGATTTACTCAAGGCGTTTGACACCATTGATAGTTCCCAAAATCATGAATATTATGGTCTTCAACGTCAAATAAATCAGTGGCTGAGAAGTTTCTTGGATATCCGGGTAACCATTAATACTGTAGATTCTAATTTAGATCAAAGACCACCACAAAATTGCAAAAACATCCTGAAGCCATACAAGAATATCAACATTTTGTGTCCAATGGCACCAACCTCATTAATGACCATCTTTGGAATTAAACCCAAAAAACCCAAAATCTGAGTTCTGATTGTATAGAAATCTAAGAGTTATGTTTGCAAGACCATCTTACCTTTTGTCTCATTTTTCTTTTGAATTTTATGACAGATTCACAACAGAATCTCCAGAAAACCTGCTGGACTTTTGTTATTTCTCTCGTACGTTTGCATTCCAGTCTCATTAGATGAGAGTTTTCTCTCTGCCAGGGAGGCGAGCCGGGTACCTCCACTTTGTGATCATTTCAAATCCCCTGCAGGAGACCTCCTCACATCCGTCCCAATCCGAGACCCATTTGGCCAATTAGCCGCCACCGACTGACAAGAAAAGGGCGTTATTGCATATTTTTGGAAGTCCACGCTTGGAGATGTGGAGTAAAGGGGAAGCAGTAAACAATCTCCCAAAGAGCAAAAGACAGCCAGACACAGACAGTTCATAAAGCACACACAGTTGAGCCCCTCGTATCGGTCCGACACCCTTCCATTTGTGCTTTTATAGATGCTCCGCACGCGTTTTCTATCTTTATTGGGAATATTTATCAGTGACACCGAAGACGCACCCGGACGTGGGCTGAAATATGAAGTCATAATGCATTAGCGCCCTCAACTATCTCCATGCAATAGCTGATGTCGGGATGACAAATCCTGAGTAAAAAGCTGTAAAGGCTGGAATGTTTTTTCCCTCCACCCTGTGCAGATGCTTGAACAGCAGATAAATTGAAAGAAAGGCAAGAAACGGCATGTAAGTGACTTGGAAAAAGGCCAGGACGCCACACGTCAATTTTACAAATAAAATCAACTTTAACTTAGATTGAGTGCCTCTGTGAACCACATAAACATTAGGTCACTGCTGAGCCCCCTGTTTAGCATCTGTTTACATTAAACAATGTATATGCTTGAGACAGGATGGGTGTTCTTGACCACTGTAGACATTGGTACCAGTAGCAGAACATTAGTATTTTTTATTTATTTTATTTTTTATTTTATTCCACTGTATTTATCCCACGAAGGGAAATTCGTCTCCGCATTTGACCCATCCCCTGGGGGAGCGGTGAGCTGCAGCCGAACCGCCCTTGGGAGGCAGTAGCGTTAAGGGTCTTGCCCAAGGGTCCCCACTGGGTGATGTTGATTGCTCACCATTGATATGGTAATCGCCCCCAGTACCATTGCTCAATCGAACCCTGGTTTCCTGCATGGTAGCTCCCCACCTTACCAACTGAGCTACCCAGCTGTACCAGTATAGCACTATAGTACCATGGTACCAGTATTCTTCACTACCAGACGCAGACGTAGTCTTGAGTACTACCTGATGTACTACCCTGATGTTCCCACAATAAGGGCCCAAGTCTTGGGCCCAAACCCAAGTCCAGGTTTCCCTGTGCCTGTCCCCAGCCTGGTTAAAGTAAAGGGCTGCATCAGGAAGGGCATTCACCCTAAACATCCCTGCCAAACCACCTGTGCAAATCTGTGACAGCTATTTACTAATGTGTTTTTTTTCTTTACAATCCTCCAATGTTTTTTGAATGTCTGCGTAGTTTTCCCAATGCAGCAACTACTAAAGTATCCCTTTTGTCCTATAACATCTATAAAACAAGAAAATTTCTTCTCTGCAGTATCTTAGCTTTTCCTAGCACTGCGCTTTTCTGGACTGAGAGGTCTGAGGTCTTTCCAGGTATCTGTTGTAGCCACTCCTCAAGCTTGGGGGTTACTGCCCCGAGTGCTCCAATTACCACAGGCACCACCTGTCACCTTCACTTTCCAGGCTTTCTCCAGTTCTCCCTGGTATTTTTCCAGTTTCTCATGTTCCTTCTTCCTGATGTTCCCATCACTTGGCACTGCCACATCCACCACAACGGCTTTCCTCTGTTCTTTGTCCACCACTACGATGTCTGGTTGGTTCGCTATTACCATCCTATCAGTCTGGATCTGGAAGTCCCACAGGATCTTTGCCCTCTCATTCTCTATCACTTCACAGGTTTTTCCCACTTTGACCTTGGGGATTCCGGGCCCATATTCTACACACATGTGCTGGATTGTTTCAGGCGCCTCTTTGCACAGCCTACACCTTGGGTCTTGTCTGGTGTGGTAGCCCTTTCTAGATCCCATTTTGGCTCTACGGGCTCAAAAAGGGGTCTACAACATTGATGTTTTGTGCGTTCTACCTGCGTTTCTCATACAGGTTTGAGTATTTTCCTCCAGCAGACAGTCTTTATCCACATGTAAGGGCAGTTTTGCGATTAACATATAATAATAATTGGATTGGATTTTTCGGCGCTTTTCCAGACGCTCAAAGCGCTTACAGTGTGTCCATTATTCATTCACTCCACATTCATTCTTGGTGATGCTAAGCTACTGGTGTAGCCACAGCTGCCCTGGGGCAGACTGACAGGGGTGTGGCTGCCATTTCGCGCCTACGGCCCCTCTGACCATCACCGGGATCATCCATACACATTCACACACCAGTGGAGCCACACTGGAGGCAGGGAGGGTGAAGTGTCTTGCCCAAGGACACAACAACATTTGGCTGGTGGGAGCGGGGATCGAACCACCCTTCGATCATTGGACGACCCGCTCAACCACCTGAGCCACTGTCGCCCCTATATAAGGGGCCAGCTGTATTTAATAAAATGTACTATAAGATTTATACTTTCAAACGTATGGAAAACAAAAACTCCTCTGTGTTGTTCTGACATCGGTGTGGGGGTTTCTGACGAATCCCAAATAACTTTAAAAAGCAAAAAGAAAACCCTTTAACCTCTTTGACCTTCAACTTAAACTGCTTGTATGCTGCGTTTTGTTGTTGCAACTAAACAACAGTGATGAGAGGAAGTCCTCCATAGCTAAACTCCTTCTGTGGATGGAGCATTTCCCCAGATGTCACTGCCGCTTTGGACCGTTGTTGGCTTGCCTGGTTTGAGAAGTTGCAGGAGCGTTTGCCTATAAAGCAACTTCCCGTGTTGACCTGAACTCGGACGGACGTGTGGACAGAATTGGGGAAACGTGATTGGTGAAAGGGAAGATCAGAATAGACGGAGAGAGGCTGCAAGGAGGAACGGTGAGCAGATAAACAGCATTAAAAAAAAAAGCCAGGCTCTCCCTTTGGCAGTGGCAGCCCGATCAGTGTCACCCTCAGTGGCGTTTACTGATGAAAAGTGACTGGTGCAGAACCGCTCACCCACAGATGGCCTTTGTTGAACAAATGTGCCGATGCTGCACTCCTTGCTGGCGTGGCTTCATGTCCGTTGTGTCTTGGTTGGCGTTTGTCTTCTCTGCTTTCCTCCTGTAGCGACTGAACGACTTCATTCTCATCCTTGGCACCCCCACACTCCCCGAAATCAAATTCTACAAATGTTCCGACTCTGTCCTTAAAAGCAGTAGAGTGAAAGCCGGTGGGTAACTCCCCTAATGCTTGTGGTGGATGAGGCACAAAAGGTGGGGAGGTAAAAGAGCCAAAAGGAGTGAGATGATGATTTCTGTACGCAACGGCCCGGGAAACTGCAATCCGGCACTGATGGGTGTGTTTCTGCCAGCGGAGGGGGAATCCTGCAGGGTTTTCCCTTGTGTTGTCACTTTACTGGCCTGTCAGGAACAGGAATTGGATCCTCGCTGCTTTTTTGTTGTTGTTACATTTACCTTCTGGAGGGGAACAGCAGCTGCTGTGCAGCACTTTGCTGTTGGTGCAGTTAAATTGGATTCATTTCTCTGATGACTTGCGTTTGTTGTCACCTGTGTCCTCCATGGATTACCAGGAAACTTCTGATGAGGCTGATGTTTATACTGATAAAATCGTACTTATCATCGGCTACAAATAGCCATTTTTTCATATTATTTTTGGACAATCAAAGCATTGAAATGTCCATGTTAGATTCACAACTTTCAGCTTGTCTAACCCTTGTGCTATCCTAGGCACTTTACCTTTGGGAGTTGGGTCATCTAGACCCACTAGACAGAGCTCTGAACCTTTTTTTTCCCATTTTCTGTTATCTTCACTGGTGTCCATGGATAACATGAAATTTTTCCACCTTTATCCACCTTTGTCATGGTAGGGAGAACATGTCAAAGTAAGGGTGGGGTCATCCAAGATAGCACAAGGGTTAAACAAAAGAAAAGAAAAGGTCACTTCAGCAGCTAGCCACTAGGGGGCGTGTTACGAAGATGAACAGGCCAACTTCACAACAGGAAAAACAATATTGCTACAGCCACCTTTTTATTTTTTTTAAACTCTGATTGAATTTCGTTAAGACCCACTCTGATGAAAATGGCGTTTTTAACACGTTCTTGTTGCATTTTTCTGATGATGAAGGACATTTTTAAAGAAAATTATGCCTAAAACTGCATTTCTGAATTTTTTCTTTTTTTTTTTTGACTCAGATAATGTTAGGATGGGCGTGTCAGGGGGTGTGAGCTAGCGGGAGAGAGTGTAAACAGAGAGCTCTCATTACCAGAGAGGAAAAGAGGGGCGGGGTTGCTCCGCTGTAACAATCCTGCCCACAAGTCAGAGGTGAATTTCTAAAAAAAAAAATCCTGCCGCTCTACTGAAACTATGTCTTGGAAAACGTTGAAAGATTTCTGGTTTTGGCTAAAAACAGACGACTGGAAACAATTTGAAAACAGATCCAAAAGTAGCGAAGTGGGAAATTTTGACAAAACTTGAATCCATAGGTTCTTCAGGGTTAAAATATGTATTTTTATTTTTTAATACTTTAAAAGAATTTTGTAGTTTGGGCTTCTATTGGTTTCAAATGAGCAACTTTTCAAGTCAATCTCTCCTCTGGGCGGATTCATTTCAGTATAAATAATTACCATCCATGTCTCTTTTAAACCCACTAATGTCAGTTCTGAGTCATTGGGTTGCTGGAGCCTAAATAGTGACCAGTTATGTGCAAATTTAAAACTCATCACCTTCAACTTTAAAAAATAGAATGGGGGGGGAAAAAGACAATTTGGAGAAAAATTGAAATCAAATCAGCTTTTTTGGAGCCACTATTTATTATATGGAAGATTAGAGCAACAAGAGTTTTATTTATTTGTTTTTTTTTTTTCACAGTCATGAACTACAACAAAGTTAGAGCAGCGAAAAGTAAAATATAAACGAAAAGGAATATGTGTGCAAAGATGAAATATAGATAAAAAATATGAGTAAAATAGTACAATATATGTAGATAAGAAACAGTAAAACAAGTATTGATTCATTATTATTATAAAGTAAATCTTTTTTTTTATTGTATTTTTTTGTTGTGGACCTTCACCTCCTTCTGATGCTGCTGTGAGAGCTTGGAGAAGGCCTTCACGTCGGAGCGTCGTGAGGCGGAGCGTCCTGCCAGCACGCGCCGTGTGGGTGTATGATCGACCCCCCCCCCCCCCCCCCCCCGCTGACTCAGAGGAGCGCTTGTGTTTACACAGCTGACAACAAGTGTGCGTGGAAGCGTCCGTGTGCGAGTATCGATGACGCTGCTGCGTCTCCACGTCTCGTCAAAGCTGGCAGCCGCGCTCCGTTTGTCGCTTTAAGCCAACGAGGAGGAGGAGGAGGAGGAGGAGGAGGAGGAGGAGGAGGAGGAAGAGGAAGAAGTGGGGAAAGTGAGGTGCCCCATCCCACTTCGGCCCGCCCGGCTTGGACCAGCAGAGGGGATGGAACCAGAAGAAGAGGAGGGGGTTCGGGTCCTTAGAAGGAGTGTGACTGACGGAGAGGGGAGGAGCCAAAGAGGGGAGGGGTTAAGGGTAGTAATTTAGGAGAGAGGGAGGGACACACATGCCCACACATAGAGACACGCACACACACACACAAATGCACCCAGACACACCTACTCAAGGACACACACATGCACACAGACAAAAAACACACACAGACACACACACGCCTTCACCTTGTGGCGCGGCTTCACGCACACGTGCGCAGACTTTCTCACATGAGTGAGAGAGGCCCCCAGTTCCTCAGACCCCCCCCCTCCCCCCTCCCTCCAGCACCTTGGGCACACTCACATCTGGACTCTGCAGAACCCGGACCGGACAATCCGTCCCCCGCCAGCAGAGCGCCACCTCTCGTAAGGCACAGCGAGTTCCCATCACTCTCCGCTCCTCCCTCGCGTCCTCTCCATTCATTCATCCCTCCATCACCCCCCCCCCCCCCAGCTGTGAAGCGGCGTGCCGGCTGAAGGACACGGCGCTGCGCTCCGCTGTGGCGCGGCGCTCTGCTGGGAGAGAGTTGGAGAGCTCGATCAGATAGGGAGAACGGCGCTCCTCCTCTTGCTCCTCTCTCCGTCTTTCTCTCCACCCCGTGCTCCCTCGTTCATGAATGTCACCTCTGTCTGTGGGAAATGCCGGATCCATCAAGCTTTCCGTCCTTCTTCGCTGTCTTTCTTCAGGGTGAGAGGATGGTGACAGGATGGTGACGAGCTGCGCTCCGTCCAGCGGCGTCCCTCCATCAGCCCGTGGACCTGATGCCTCAGACCGGACAGTCCCCACTTCTTCTTCTTCTTCTTCTTCTTCTTCTTCTTCTTCTTCTTCTTCTTGTGTGACACAGCTGCAGATGGAGAGGTTTTGCTGGTGAAGGACAAAAAAAGGGGAAAGGAGTCATCCCTGCACTATCACTAATTCCACTTTGGAAGGTTTTTATGTGGACACTGTTGGTTTGGGACCTATCCTACTGTCTCCTGGTTGTGTAGTTTTTTTTTTTATTGTTTTTTTTTAATGAGGCCAATGTTTCAGTTTCCTTTCAGGCTATTTGGGCTGAGAGCTCAGTTGTGGATTTCTGGAGGACAGAGGTGGCTCGTTGCAGTAG
This sequence comes from Oryzias curvinotus, assembly GCA_023969325.1. Taxonomy (NCBI): domain Eukaryota; kingdom Metazoa; phylum Chordata; class Actinopteri; order Beloniformes; family Adrianichthyidae; genus Oryzias; species Oryzias curvinotus. The sequence continues at coordinate 5,248,157 of CM043723.1, read as the reverse complement.
AAAGATGGTAAAGAATCTGAGTTTTTTCCAAACCTGAGTCTCAAAAACAGGAAAAGCAAAGAAAAGGACAGTTAAGTGTATCAATCATTCCCAAAAGTCCCTGTGAGTCTACGCACTTCTTTTCCCCCCCTGCTCTTCTGAAGTCTGCCCCTCTGCACCATCCCCTCAGCGAGTGCTTCGTCACCCTGGGTGAGCGGGTGGAGGGGTGGCCCACGGTACCCCTCCACACCTGGGCGCCTCCGCCAAGCCGCCGAGGGCTGGTGAGGCGGCTGCAGGGTCAGCCCCGGGAAGATGGCGGCTCTCGCCAGCTCCCTCATCCGCCAGCGCAGGGAGGTCAAGGACCCCCAGGCCAACCGGCAGATCGCCAGCAAGCGCAAGCCTTGCCCGAAGAGCAACAAGTCCCTGTGCCAGAAGCAAATCCTCATCTTGATATCCAAGGTTCGACTATGCGGCAGTCGAGGGAGAAAAATGGAAAAAAGACCGGGTAAGACCTCGTCTTTACGGCTTTCCTTTGGTCAGATGGTGGTGCCCAATCACCAGATTAATCCCAAACTGTAAACCTAAATCTTAATCTGAATCTGGAAAGCCTTCCAGTTAATCTGAACATCCCGCACCAGCTGAGCTTGTACAGGTCTTGGAGCTCCAAACGCTAGGGTTTGGGTTGTTGAAACGACTTTTGTTGGGGGAACATGTCAACACATTTGGTAATCTGGGTCCCCATGGGCTTTAAGACAAATGTTTCTCTTTTTTTTTTTTCAATGTCACATATTTACCCTCTCAAAGAAAACCATTTGCCAAATATGGTCCATGAATTAAAAAAAATGGTGTGCATAGACAACCGTGCCTAATGACCCAACATACTGCTGATGCATCTTTTGCTCGCACTATTTTGGGGCGTTTAGACGTCATTTTGCCTTCCTCCAAATGGCAGAAATTTGTACTTTGTCAGCCACGTGGAAGATGTAGAAAATTCCATTTGAGACCACTTACTCCAAAATGCAGTCCATGAATCAATGATAAAAGTATTGATTATCCTCCTGGGAGGGCACTTTCTTCTCCTTAAGTCGTGCATATAAAGTCAAATAGTGGCATGGAGGCGCAGAACGTCTTCAGTGAAAGTTTCCTAAAGACTTTCACCTATTCAGGTCCATCAGAAGGAACACAGAGCTTTTCCCACTTGAATCCAGATGTCCTATCTGTCTGCACTTCCATGGACGTGTAGACCTTGCCTAAGTGCAACGGTGTGCTCGTTCTGTGATGGTCATTACCACAAAGTGCCAAGTTCATCCTGATAATTATGGAGGGAAGCTCAGACGTGGATGCAGCAGCTGCCACACAAGTGCTCGGTGTTGTAATTGCGGCTGTAAAATATGTCGGACGGGCCGAGGTGGCGACTCCTCTTTGGAGAAAAGGCCACGCCGGCCTTAAAACCCATTGTTTGAAGTCATTTCCCTTAATAGAGTCGCTGCTTTTCTCACTCCTATGGACTTATTATGGTAATTGTGCGGATGGTATGGAAGCTGTGGTTACAGATGCATTACCTGCGCCGCCATTTCCCGCCGTGATTTACGGCAGACGGGGTTCAGGGCGTATGTGGGAAGCACATGCGGGACCCTTCTGATCTGTCATTTTAGAGGGGTCACCTGGGTTTTTAGTCGACTTTGACGTGTGGTTTGTTATTGTTTGACTTCCTGTTTTCTTGTTTTAAGCCCTGCTTCTTTAGCTCAGCAATAAATTTAGCTGACTTTATAACAAGTACAAATCAAACAATTTGCAGATGAGTGATGAAAAAAAAAAGTTCCGCGAAATTTTTTAAATCAGATTTTAAATTGCAATTAAAAACAAACGTTGCGGGTTTAACGATCTTTTCCACCCAAATGTAACAACAGAAAAGCAAAAACAGGCTTTAGAGTTGGACTACATCCATTATCACTACAAGAGATTGGTTGTAATAAGTGAAGCCCTGTCTGTACCGTGGTAGTGGAGGTGTGGGGGGGTGTCCTTAAGCTCCTTATCTATGGGTCGGTCTGAGGGGGGGGGGCCCAGATTGGCGACATTGTCCAGTGTGGATCCTGAGTTGGGGCGACCCGGATTTTGTTCCACGCTCATTGAAGGTTTTAGTGAACCCGCACACACCTGGACACATCTGCCTGGATATGTGCATCAGTTTGTACAGTTTTGTCCAGACAAGCCGATTTGTGTACTTCTTTGTGTTTGTGTTTGTGTGGATATGTTGTGTAGGTGTAGGCGGTACTGTGAACGGTTATTCATTAAGTTAACCCTTTAATGCAACACAGAGCTTTAGTGTTGACGTTCTTCAAACCATCGTAACCCTTCAACTATTGCCAAATTCTAGCAGATTCTCAAGCTGATGAAAGCAGCTCTACGCTGATATGCAAGACTTTGTTACAACGGACATCAGTGCCTCAGAATTCGTTAAAATTCCGTCAATTGTGTAAACGGTTGAATAGTTACGTGGTGAACTATTTCCTGCCATCAGCAAAAGCTTTGGTATTAAAAGGTCAACAATCTTAACCTTCAGGCAAATTTCATTGACTATTTGGTTGGTTTTTTGACTTCCCTGTTATGAAGTACAACTTTTTTACCAAAAGTATTTGCAGCCTGAAGTCAAATATATATATATATATATTTTATCAATTTACCAGCCAATATGGCTGGCCGAGGATCAATTTCATGTTTGCCATTTAGAATCCTATTATGCCTAAAATTATCTATCCAGTGTAGATATTCCCATTTCTGCCATCCGTCCGTCCGTCCATCCATCCATCCATCCATCCATCTCTACCTCCCTCCTTCCATCCATCCATGGAGAGAAAAACACAACTGACATTTATACATAAAAAAATTTTATGTGACTCTGAATAAAGTTTTTATTTTGGAAAACTACTAGACTCTCCCCAGAGCATCCGACTCATTCTTGAAGTTGCTCGGTCACATGTAGAAAATCGGTCTGCCACTTTCTTTAACCGACCGCTAAATTGAAACACCCAAGCTAGCAAAAGCTAGCAAAAACACAATAATAATAATAATAATAATAATAATAATTAGAAACAGGCTATCTAATGGCACAAGGAGGCTGCTAATAAAGTTGCCTAAGTAGTGGATTCACATTTAGCATTATGCTTAGATAATACAGATTTTAGTGACATTTTGCATTTATCTGTCAAACCTAAGATTTGGCGTCCGAGTAAAAATCTCTGTCAAACTACCTGTGTGAATCAGTGAAAGCTGATTTGCTGTGGCAACGCCTGACTAGATGTGCCGACAGGTGAACAACAAAAAGATCAACTTTACCATCAAAAGTTAATGGGAACTGGAAGCTAAAAAACTGAACACCAACTTCAGCCGTGAACATATTGTCTGGCCTTATACTGGTCTATGGCCTCAAAAAGATTGAGGACCACTGGGTTATAGGGTCATGGGGTTGCTGGATCCTATCCCATGTACCATTGGATGAATGCACAACAGTCACCAGCCTGTCGCATATATAATACAAGTGTGACCAGATTCCAAAACCCTCCTCCCATAAGGGGAAGGAGGTAACAAATAAGTTGTTAAAAGCCTTTTACTTTGTGTCCTTTAGAGTGGAGATGTTATACCTGCCTGCTAGTGCGTCACCATAAACTGTTTAGCTCCCCTCCTTGCTGGTGAAGGCCATTTGAGGCCATTACAGGAGAGAATGAAGTGTACTAAAAAAAAGTGTGTGTGTTTTTGTGTGTGTGTGTCCGCAAACATTTGTTGCCTCCTCGCCTTTAGGTGAGAGATGGTGGCAGTTAAAGTATTTGTGTCCCTGCTTGACCCGCATCCCTCCTTCCTTTACCTTCTCCCTTATGCCCCCCCTCCATCCCTCCCCCACCTCCACACACAGCTCTAACCCTCGCCTAACCCATACAAATGATGCCCCGCCACCACAGCCCACTCAGCTTATAACAAGGTCATCTCGCCCTGCATAACAACCACACACAAACCCAAGTACAGATATCTAGAATTATCAACCCTTGCAGCACTTGAAACACACACACACACACACCTACACACACACACACACACCAACCCAGCTGATAAATCAGCCAACAAACAAACAAATGATGAGATTTCATTATAATTTCTCTGGAGAGGAGGGGAAAGATAATTCCAGCCAGCTGTATGTGTTTATGTTTGATGTGCTGATATGAGCTAATGAGGATGTTAAGCCGCCTATTGGATATCAAAGCGGAAATGGCTTGTATTGTCCTCTAGAGCTGCGTCGACAGCCCTTCTCTTTTCTGTTAACAGGAGTGGCAGATTGGTTTTGACGAAAAAAGTAAAAATAAACAAAACAAACACTAGGGATCTGGTCGTACGAAATCATTGGGGCCGCATCAGCCGCCCTCATTAACGCGTACTGATTTGTCAATAATGGACGACAGCGTTCGGAGAGCATCCAGCGGGGCCCATTTACTGGCTGGTGGGACAAGCCGTACCGGAGACGACTGCAGCCGTGGTTTGTCTCTTTATCATCCCTCCTCCTTCCTCTCAGTCCATCATCTTCCTCCTCCTAGCCTTGACGGCCCCCTCCACTCCACAAACACTTATCTTCTCAAGGACATCTGGACTCCTATAAGTGTTTCTCAGTGTCTCCTGTCTCCCTTCACTCACTGTATTTCCCCAATTGTGTCGAATCATCTGCTCTTCGGGCCGGAACTGATTCTGTTGTGTTTGGATCAAGGGTCACACAAACAGAACAACAAAGAAATGATCTAACTAATCTAACTTAGCCCTTGTGCTATCCTAGGCACTTTGACATTGGGAGTTGGGTCATCTAGACCCCACAAGACAGTGCGCTGAAGCTTTTTTCTTCAGGGTGGGGTCATAGGATAGCACAAGGGTTACCCATCTAACAATGGAGACATGCACATAACACGTTCTTTGACATACCGTAAAGGCTACTAGCTACTACGATGTACATTTTATCCATTTTCCATGTATGGTCTTTCCATGTATGGTCGTTCGGTCTTTCGTGTTTATTGTCGTAGAGTATCTTTAAGTGTTTTTTGCGTTCGTCATTCGTCGATGTAAACTGATGTCCGTTGAGGTTTTCGGCAGACAGGTCTTTACGGGAATTTGGGTTTGAGCCGTTCAAAATTATGGGTCGGTTTAGAGTTATGCAGTTTACGCGTAGTTTACCTAGCTTGCACGCAATTATTACGTAAATCTTGAGCAATTGTGCATGATTTTTGCGAGACGCGTACGCAAACTTGTGGCTTTCCACGAACGTTCCACGCATGTCCACTCTCTTAAAGGAGCCCGGCCTATCAGCGACCAGTGTCTAAAGTAAAGGGTACCTGTTAGACCCGGCGTTATGGGAGATCAGCATCTATCAGAGACCGGCCACTATTGGAAGATATACGGTATATTCACTTGTGACCAATTTCCATTTGTGGAGAATGTATGTAGTGGCTATGTGACATAGCCCTCAGTCTTCGACAATCCTTTATGCGATCAACATAAATCAGCTGATTCTGATGCATATAAAAGCACCTTTTCTTATTAGCAATGTATTAGTTAACGTGAAGTGTCCCATTATGGCGCAAAGACAATTTTCTTCGCATCTGAATTTGTGAATTTGTGATGAGTAACACTTCTCTACTGTAATGTGTTGCATATCATCACAAAGCAGCTTTTTCCCGCTTCAGGATCCGCTGGATTTACGTCAATTGTGTAAACGGTTGAAGAGTTACGGTAGTCTTAAGAAGGTCAACTGTGGAGCTAAAGATCAACAAACTAACAACTGCATACCATTTAAAGGGCATTAATCTACCAAAAAACAAGAGTGCAAACAAACTTTGTTTTCGAGGTAGAGGCAAATGTGGGGCGGCCGTGGAGCAGCAGTAGGGCAGTCGACCCATGATCGTAAGATTGCAGGTTCGATCCCGCAGGTTCCACCTTGTACGCCCATGTGTCGAAGTGTCCTTGGTAAAGGCACTGAACCCCACCTTGCCTCTGGTGGAAGGTTGGCAGGGGAGCCGCCACCAGTGTGTGAATGTGTGTGTACATGGGTGAATGGGACTGTGACTGTAAAGCTCTTTGGGCCTTCGACCCTAACCCTTCTAACCCTAACCCTAGCTTTAAGGTTAGGGTTAGACGTCATCAGAGGTGCGATTCTCCACAGGCAGCGGCTCACAATGTTTCCAGAGTCCAAATATTTGAACATTAGCCAAGCTTCCCATCAGGGGAACCAACCAGAAACTTAGCTTTGGCAGTGATGTGTTGATGATGTAATCAATGGGTGGAGTCCAAAACCAACATGGAGGAGAATCTAAATGTTCTCCTTCTGAACTTTTAGATCTCTCCAAAATAAAGGAAAGTGATCTCTCAACGTCATCTGTGTCTTCCAAAACAATGATCCTGTTTAGTTTTGGGGTTCAGTTTAGTTTCTCTTTCAACGCTAGAGTTTCCAACAGGCTCCGCCCTCCTCCCTCTGTCAGTGCGGCAGATATTGTGTGTGAGACGGCGCCCAGAATAAACGATGTGGAGGTATTAACACTTGGCCTGCGCGATCATGATCAATGCGGGCCCCGCCCAGACGATTGATTTATGGAGCCCACCGCCGTTTGTTTTGCTGCAGAGCTGTTTTGGATCAACATCAATCACCATTATCAGACAAAATGGAATATTTCTGGAGGACGTGCTCCAGCGCATCCAGTTGAATCTTAAGTTGCCTCTGCCTGAACTGTGTGGGAGTGAAGGCTGGCTTTTTTAGCTCAACGTGGGGCAGCACGGCTCTAAAGGTCATGTGACACAGACGCTATCCACATTTTGCGCATATTGCACAGATATAAATTGGTCATACGTGAATATACGTGGAAAAAGTGCGAAAAAATGTGGTCTTTGTATGAAATTTTCGGTGATGTGAGACGAATAAAAACCATGCAAAAAGTACAAATTAACTCAAAAAAAAAAAAAAAAGCCAAATCTGGCCCAAAATGTGTACGTCAATTACATAATTTGATATGTGTGCCGTATACTTGATACCAAAGTTAGACATTGGTGGTACATGTGTGAAATGTCCGTTAGACATACGTGGAACCACAAATTTGCGTGACCATCTTGCAAAAATCACACACAATTGCCTAAGGTTTGCCTAACTATTGCAGATTAACCACACAGAATATGCATAAACGCTGTAATTCTCAACCAACCAAAAATCAAATTCACGTAAAGACCTGTCGACTGAAATCCTTGATGGACATCTGCGCACATCGACGAATGATGAATGCAAGAAACACGAAATGTCACGTGTGCATCACGAAAGACCAACATATTTCTGTGTTGAAAATGCACAACATGTGCTTAGTGGCTTCGTGACACGGCCTTAAAAAGCGCCAATGTGTGGCCAGAGTGAAGCGGCCGTGAGACGGGCTTTGCATCTGCTAACTTTACTCTTGAAATGACCCCCAGCTGAAATCACGGTGCACACAAAACACACCCTGCCATAACACTCAACACCTTCTTGTGTTTTTGCCGTTTTCTAGTCTGTTGGGAAGAAACTGTTGATGCTCAGCCCTTCATCAATGTCACAAAACCCTCAGAGAGACCTCCTTTTAATCAATAACCCATCATTTTGATGGCAATATTTACATACTGGAGACAGTCGAGCCGCCATTTGCATTTTATGAGCAAATCAATTTCCTCTGTGGGTTAAGCATCGGCACCTCTTCGTAGACGCCAAGAGCACCCCATGGGTACGGGTCAGGGCGTGATCTCTCTCAGCTCCACCACAGTGTCCCTGACCAAAGTGACACTGTCCCCAAAGACGGCTCATTAAATAACAGCCTCCCCGTCTGTGGGTTTCTAACCTCCGAGCTGCACCTCAAACCGGCTGTCAAGCGGAGCGCAGGACTGAACTGGCCTTGCGGGAAAAGGCTGCATGCTTCTCTGGTGCCGTCTGGATCTGATTACATGTTAATATCCTTTGATCATATACACCGAGGTGCCCAAGGGTGGTGTAAGATCCACTGACAGGTGCGCGGGACCGCAACAGGGCAGCATTCAGAACAAACCTCCGTCCCAGGGAGAAAAACAAGTCTTTAAATAGAACCTTTGTGCATCGGCCATGGGACCTTAAAGCTGCAACGACTTTAATGTCAGCTGTTTAAATAAACACAAAACACGTTATGTCATGAATAGTGTTGATGGTCAGATACTGCTTTGGCAATAAATCTGTTTCTAAGTAAAAAATAATAATAATTTTGATTCTAATGGATGTTTCTTTAAAGATTAAATATGTTGAGATTGATTTAACAATTTTCCAAAACCATTCTGACCTTTTCCCATTTTATATCCACTTGTTAAAAAGCTCAAACAGTTGTTCAGAACTGTGGGCGGGGCCTAATCAGACCACTGGAGCTAAACAGAAAAGACCATTTGATGCCAAGAACAGGTAGAAAAAAATCATGCTGGTAAAATGTTGTTTCATTCTGTTTTTCATCAATTCACTTCCCAAAAATAGTGCTATCCTTAAAAGTCAGAAGAGAGAAATGCTAACCTACCAAACTATTGCTAAAAAAAAGTACACTAATTTTTAAGAAAATTGATGTTTAGCTAGAAAACAATCATACTCGTTATATCCTGTCCACTGATTCAAAGAGTTTGTTTAAAGTTTTACTTTGAACAAGTAATTAGGTTTATTTACTTCTTGATCCAAAAAGTAACCTAGTACTTTTTAATCAAAATAAATAGTTACTAACAAACGTACTGTGCGTTGCGGTAAAAACGGTAGGTTAAAGTTTGTGAAAAAATATATTCTTTAATTTGGATTACTGTAAAAAAACCACAAAACCCAAAAATAGTTTTCTTTTTTCTTAGCCAACTTTCCACAATAAAATACTTGTATTCGTAAAAATAAAATGCTGATTTGAAAACCGAGCCTTAAAATGTCTGTGCCGGCCTCCTGGCCTCGACAATAAACAAAAAAATGAACGCTTTTGTTTTATTTTAAGGTTCAATTTTGTCACATTGTCATCGTCCAAACAGAAATCCACGTACAAAACAGCTCTGATCCCAAAGGCAATTACTACTCTGCAGAAGACAGATTGGTCCCTGAATATCAGGCATACATTGGGACACACAGAGGGGGCCTTCCCAAAACTCAGCCGACTCATTCTGTTTTCATAAAAACAACAAAGAAAGGCAGCATTTTGGGCATTTTGCATAATAGAACCATCTCCAGTCTGTTTATAGAAATGTATTGTTTTGCAGTGCTACGTTTCCACAGATCTGATCTATAATGTACTTATCCCCCCACCCCAAAAGCGTGATTGGTTCTTACCGAGGGGCATTTGCAGGTAATGAACAGACTCTGCTCTGGGTTCAAAAACTTTGAGGTGTTTATGGCGGTTTGTAAAGAGACGGTAGCGCCGAGGAGTCTGTGTTTGTGGTTTGCGTGCACATGTCTAACCCGTGTGCTGCTCCTGCATGCTACGCCAGCACAGGTGCATGACGTGTCCTTCACTTTAACGTGCCATCAATCTGGAAAACTGGATTCGGGCCAGCTCAACCTCCTTCAAATGCGCACCGGCACAGGAAACAGTAAAAATGTCTGGACTCTAAATGATCTGTCAGCTTCCAGCTCCAGACAGTCAGGAGGGATTATTTCAGACTCGCGACAAATTTTCCTTTTGTATTTCTTTAAATCCCATTTTATTCAAACCTCAAAGCCGTGTCCCACAGCCACGACGTACATTTTGCGCATATTGAAAATGGGTCATACGTGAAAAATTGACAAAACGTTGTGGTTCTTTATTTGAAAGTTTCGCAAATGTACCACGTTAGAACCACACAAGTACTAATGAACCACAACAAGATTTTGTAAATCAACGTAGAACATGAGCCCTGCGTGATTTTTGGGCTGTTTATATGCAATTAGTTTGTGATTTGTGCATCAATTATGCAATTTTAATGTGATCTGTGCTGCCATATTCAGGAAATCAAAGTTATAAATTGGTGGAACATGCGTAAAAAGTCCATTGTGGAACTATCGTGGAAAGTTTTGCCTTGCAAAAATTACGCACAATTGCCTGAGATTTACATAATAATTGCGTATAAACCATGTAAAATACGCGTAAACTGCGTAATTCTCAAGCGATCAAGAACTTTGAACAGCTCAAAACAGAACTTCCGTAAAGACCCGTCGGCTGAAACTCTTATGGACGTCTCCGCACATCGACGAATGACGGACGCTAAAAACCCCTATGAGTTACGAAGGCCTGAAATGTCAAACGTGGGAAATGTACAATATGAACGTATAGTGCCTATGTGACACGGGTTTCAGAAAACCCCCCAAACTGCAGCTGTCTTAGCTTCTAGCTTTTTTTTTTTCCCTTCGGAAAAGCTTTCATTAAGCTCTTTTTCTGGCAGCAAGCAGATGTTCCAGGCAGAAAAAAGGCAAATATTCAGTGGTGTGTGGAGCCTGCAGAATCAACACACTCATTCCTAATTCCTCTCACACTAACACTTGGTCAAGAACCCTTTGTGTTTGCTCCCTTCATGATCACTCCTTTTCTACTCAACTGTTCTAGAACCTAGCCATTTTAATCACAATTATTCGGCTATTTGTCAGAAAATGCCATCACATTGAAGTACTACACACCAACAGAAAAATATTGTTGTATGTATTTGGTATAAACAGCACATTTGTTCTGTTTCGGATATTAAAGGGGCAAAAGTATAAAACTATTTAATAAAAATATCAAATCTCATTGAGTGTGTTTTTTTTTTTAAAATGCCTCCATTAACCTCCTCGACTACCACATTACAAATATTTTCGTTAACTGTACATAAACCATTTTCAAGCCTCAGCCGCATGCACCCGTATGGGGGTTGACCTGTGTAGATGTTTGCTGTTGTCCGGGTCTGTGGAGGGTTATAGAGAGCTCCTTGGACCCCCTTAAGATACTACGTGATAATGGAAAATACGATTGTAGTGCCTGTGGAACTCCTGATTATCGGCTGTTTATATAGCTATCCATGAGTGGTTCATGTGTCAGTTACGTACTTTTAGCGTTATATGATCGTACTTATGGGTTATACATCGGTGGTACATATCTGAAAATTCCAGTAGACATACATTGCATGGACGTGGAAAGCTACAAATGTGCATATCCATCTTGCAAAAATGTGTCATTTTGGGTAAGAATTGCGTATAAACTACATAAAATACGTGAAAACCCCATAATTCTCATCCAACGAAAAATGTTTAACAAAGCTGAATTCATGTAAAGACTCGTCGACCGAAACCCTGGACTGAACATCTGTGCACATCGACGATTGACGAACACAAGAAATACTTATGAATTACGTGTATCACGCATGTATTACCAAAGACCAAAATTTCATGTGTGGAAAATGCGTAAGTGTACGTAGTGGCTGAGTCCCTTAAGTGTGAGCTGTAGCTGAAAAGTTATCTATTTGATAAGACATCCATTTTTTAGTACATGTTTTTTTAAAGCTCATTTTTTTCTTTTTTCTTAATGTTTCCATTTTTCAGACGTCTTTTACTTTGAAAGACAAAATCGGTTGTGGAACTTGGATTTCCCTTTCAGCCAAGGTCAAAAGACAGTTGGAATGTGACTCATGCACGACATATGTCTCCAATAATTTATGTCCGATGCATAAATGAATGAATTTCTATGTTTATTCATGCCAGAAGTATTCATCCTTTCTAATAAAACCAGAAGCAGAACGGTGGATATGAGCTGCGTCTGTAATATTTCCTGCTCCGTGGAAAGCGGACAGGTAATTATGGGACTAGAAGAGGATTTTCTGGAAGAAGTCGAGCATTGAGGAGACGTGGCTGAAAATTAGACGGGTCATTCCGGGTTTTACATGTTTGATCTGTGTAATTCCCTCCGTGACCCCCCCCCTTTGTCCCACACCAGCTGACGTTCCGCCGCTGTGAACAAACTGTCCGTTCTCACATCGGGCAGCCGCCGACCTCTGCCAGACTTTCTTGGCTGCTGGCTTGCGAGAACATGGGCCGTGTGGCAGGACGCCATTTTAACACCCTGGCAGAGAAAGAGGGGGAGAGATGAATGATGCTTGTATCCATCAGTCTGTGTCACTTTTGAGTTCTGTTTGAATTATTCAACTGGACATTTATAGATTATTGTTGCAATGCTGTTTTTTCTTTCAAATATTTCACTGCAAACACTTGAGAGGCCATAGCAGAGGGCGATTAATGACAATAGGAGGAAAAACTGGCTTTGTTGTGATTTGTTAAAGAAATTCTATTTCATTTGCTGTCAAATTTCAACAAACAAGTTTCATTTATGTGATGCAGTTTATTTCTAAATGTCAACTGTGTGCACTAGACAGTTTCTGGATTTATTTGTGTCTTTTAAACAAAATACGTCTGCAAAAACGAACCTAAAAGACTGTCTTAAAATATTAGTACTGTGAATTATCAGTGTTTTTTATTTTATTTACTTTTAATTTGAGACTTTTTGATTGGATGCAGACATCAACTGTATTTTTAAGGCCAGGAAGAGGTCAGGAGGCTGTACTGTCAAGTAAGTTAATAATAGTAGAAGATGGAAAACTTTATTCATGTACTTCACATACATAATAGAATTAAATGACGTATATCATGCAAAATCAACTTTTATGTCCTTGTAAATGTATGATAATGATGATTCGTCAGGAAAAACAAGCCCAAAGTGGTATTTTGATCAATCTACGCATTCCCTATAAGCATTACTTTTTAAAATTGAGCACCAGCTCCGCCCAATCCCCGAAAATGCATGGGTTCTCACATTGTGATGTCACAAAGTGAGGAACAGCCCCTTCCAGGAAGGGTCAGCCCCGCCCCCATGCTAACACACACACCCACTTTCTCCGTGGAGCTAGGCGGCGATCGGCTTAACACATTCTTTTTATATGCAGAAATACACATCCTTCTTTGCAAAAGTTTGGATGTTGTTGGTGCTTGATGGTGCTTGTGACTAAGGCCTTATGTAACATCAGACTGTTGCTTTGGCATTGTTTCTGTCCAGAATTCACACCGGACATAACTCTTACGTTGTTTCAGGTTACATTTCTCAGAGTAAACAGAGTTTGCTCACAAGTTCCAGTGGTTGAGTTGACCCCCGTGGCATGGGGGTGTCCCGTTTTGGGAACATAGCTTCCAGGCCTTGATGATTATGTAAAGAGGTTTGGCAGAGACCTGTGATCCCACAGCCCATTGGAGATGGGAAAGACGAGCCGTTGGATCTGTTTAGATCCGATGCTGTCACTTTCGACTTTGTCAGTTTGTCACTCACCTGTTTTGTCTTTTTTTTCATTTAACTGGTCAGTATAAGGACTTTTTATGACAATAAACCAAGATATCAACCAAATAATTACAGGTAAGCTATATTTAAGACACTATACGGTTTTGTTTAATTTTTTTTTACTTTGAAAACAGTTCAGTGAGTGCCTTTTTGGTCTAAATGTGGCATTTCTAATCACTGTGTTATTGGAATGTATTGAAATCAACTCAATGGAAACCCAACAAACACCCAACTTAAATACGAGAAAACTAGAAATGTGTTTCATAAATTCAAGTCTTCTTTGTGGAGTAAAGGCTGAAATGCAGAAACCTATCCATAAACACATTAATGTACGTATTTTCCACCAGCACCTTGATGTATGGGTTGAACGTCCTCCTTGTTGTCTCTAAGACTGAAGTCCAGGGGGGAAATCTTTGAAGCAAAGAGGTAAAGATTTTACTCTGACTCTAAACTTGGTGAGTATTGACTTTTTGTCAACTCCTGTTGAACCGTAGAGGTTTGGAAAGCACTAAACCTAAATCAACTTTGACGTGAACATATATATTTAGTTTGTTGGACATTTGAACGCACAAAGAGTGTGAAAGTGGTCTCAATCATCCCGTCTTCTTGGAATTGAGTATTTTGGCTTTTGACAAAATTCCATTCTGCACCCATAGGAAAAAAAAACCACAAACTACAATTAAATCACCCAGAATCTTTTATTTAATTTGAACATTTTCCTTTGTTTTGGTATTGTTATTTATATTTAGTAATATTTTTCCAGTAGCGGTTCATCTTAGTAGGTTTAAAAAATCTCCAAGAAGTTTGTATTCATGCGAATAATCTCTTTAAGAATTTGTGTGGATCGGAGTTTAAACTCCAGTCGGACGGCTGCTTGAAGGCTTGAGGAAAAGATAAGCAGACATAATCAGAAGGTCATTAATAAACTTGTTGATGAGCACTTCATGCATCAGAGAAAGGCAGATCGAGGGCTCTCCCGCTCTCACATTCCATATCAGGCGGATCTGTTGGCTGTGAGGAGTTATTATTATGAGATGCGTCCTGCCTGTGACACGTACACACTGTCATCTCCGCTCCATTTGCATGAAGAGGGCTTTTAGTAATGTCCTTGTATCCTCAAGCATACGTCAATGAATGCGCACGCTCGCATTGTGTGTAAGGATTTATATCCTTATGAGTGGTTGCAGTTCATGCATATGCATTGTGTCTTAATTGGTTAATGTCTGGTCGTGCTTCAGTCAGCCCATTTACATGGAGGAGCAGTTCCTGCATTCATCTCACTCACATGAATCTCCATCACGTTAAAAAACCACGTGGAGGGTTTTTGTCTCCAACATGTACCGACTTTCATCCCAACATTAAGTGTCTCGTTGGTCTACATTAAAATAGGGCTATGGCGATTTGTTGTCATAATCAACAGAATCGTCAATAAAACATTGTCCACAAAGACTTGCTTTTATTGATGTGTCATATTACATAAGCTTGTCATGCTGATGCAGTGCAAACATGCCCCTTTTTAGTGGCCCACTCTTGTCTGGTACAGGTCACTGTTTCTCTAGAAGTCAGGAAAAGTTGATAAAGTTTTTAGCTTTAATCAAACACTGCTTGTTGTTAAAATCTGAAGCTCTTTGGGGAAGTCAACAACCATTGTTGCTTTAGCACATTCTTGTTAACAGTGGCATTAGTTGGGTGTTAATGGTACAAATACTCTACATTTCCTTCTCCCGCGGCTCAGGAAAATCTCAGGCCATTCTATTTCAAACACCAGCTACTTTACACACCCTCAGGCTTGTGTGTGTTAAATATAGCTGCAGCTGAAGCATAAATGTTAGACAAATGTCAGTCAGGCGGCTGGGGAGAAATGCTAAGTCACGGACCGAGAGGTGAGATAGGAGCAGGAGGAGATCCCAGTTTTGCGTTTGGAATAAAAGTGCTTGCAAGCACAGAGTTGCTCTGGGAAACACTGACTGGGTGGTGGCAAAGAACAAGAGCAGTGTTTACTGCTGCGTGTGTATTCTCTGTTCACGAAGAGTGATTAATCATAAGTGTGTTGCTGGGTTTGTGGTTTGTGCACCGTGTGAACTGCGGCGGTTTTATGTGCAGCTTCTCCTTCCCAACCTCTGGAATCGAAAATATTTATAAGATCTTGACCGCTATTCAAACTCAGACAAGTGAGATTAAAACCAGCGATAAAACACAGTCTGTGTTTTGTCCAGTAAATAAAAAGTAGCCTGTGTTCATTGTCAGAAACGTCGTAGTTCGCACTTACAGCTTTGGACGTTTGGACAGCTAATTTCTTAAATCCTGCAGCTACAGCACTGATTATAATCTGTATTGTCAGCATGATCTACGGTCTAAAAGATGTCCGCTGACAATGACCATGTATTCAGGCTAATATTGCCTGAACCCATCAATCCATCTATTTTCTATATCCTAGATGGCTTTGGAAGGCTGAGGCCAATCCCAGTGAATGTGGGTGTTTGTGTGTGTGAATCTACACTTCAGGCCAAAACTACTTGTCAATTCGAACTGGCTTTTGCTTTGATACTGTAATATATTCTAAAGTACCTCAGTACCTCTAGGAAACCAGTATGCAGACTATTAACTGATCTTGACAAATTACCCTCTAAATTCTGTATTTTTTTCTCTAAAATAATTTACTTTTATGTATTATTTACACACTCCTGTAGTCTACAGGAGGTATAAGCATCGAACCCTAAGGCCTTGCCACACAGCTATTACATGTTGTTCATATTGCACGGATAAAAACAAGAAAAAACATGTAAAAGGTTAGGAAAGTTGTGGTCTTTTCGGGAAATGTGAAAAACCACGCAAAGAACATGTAAACCGGTGGATAATTAGACCATTCACTTTGACATTCAGAGCACTGCGCAGAAATCACATGGCGTCGCATCACTGCGGGCCCTCGCCATGCTTTGTTTTAATGAAACAGTCGGAGATCCCTGGTCTACAGCAGTTCTGAGTCAGCTGCTAGCTGCCGACCGTCTTGAGCTGTTGGGTCGTCAAGTCCTGTAGAAGGTCGTAGAGAAGAACGTCAAATTTATTAATATGTCTAATTATTCTAAATTTGATCGGTTATTGTATGAATGTATAACTGATGATTGTATGTTTTTGTGTTTACATTTTTTGTCTTTAATTGTCTGCTTGAAAAAAAAAAGGTAAAATGAACGGGACTTTGAAGGCTATATATATATATATATATATATATATATATATATATATATATATATATATATATAAAAAGTACATCCATGTATATTTTTATAGTTGAAATCTTTCATTCGCTTTTTAGAATTCTTTTATTTCCCCTCTGACTATATTTTCTATCTGCAATCATAGTTTTATGTAATTTTTTTTTGTGCAATTTTGGTTCATCGTTCAAATCTGTGTAGTTTGTATTAAGAAGACTATAAAATTCCCAAAATACATTCATTTACCTGCAAAATTCCACAAAAAACTCCTTTTTTCATGTGTTGATTAGACTTTGAGGTGCATAAAGATAAGTTTGCAGATGTGACTGCATCCATCATCAGCAGTGCATCAACACTTCCTCAGTTGTTTGCACGATGAGAGCTTCTGTTCCACTTTGAACTTGAGCGTTTAATATCCCTCTCATTTCCACATCTCTCAGCCTCTTTGCAGCCTAAAGGAGGTTTGTCCTAAACATGATTACTGAAGCTGCACTCCCACGCCAGCAGCAATTAGATAGACAGAACGACTATGGATTCCCTCAGTCGCCACCGCCGCCTCGTTATCTCCTCACCTTCCCTCCGATTAAACCAAAACGAGGAAGAGAAAACGAGGAGTAAAGCAACACGGGGAACCTGATCACCTCATTGAAGCCCTCTACATCTGCCCCCCCCCCCCTAACTTTAGACCAGAAACCCGGTTTATGTACACAGTATATCTCCAAGGACCTTAGAAGGTAACGATTAGTTTACTTTGGCTTTCCTGTTTCATGGCAGCAATGATCAGGCAGAGAATAAGTCATTACTGGGTCCCGTGTTTGTGTGACCCCTCAAGGTTCCACAGATAAACTCACTATAGGAAGGATTAGAGAATTTTATTGTAGCTATTGAAGCCCAGGAAGATCCAGTTTGGTGACTTTGCAGTTCTCAAACTAATAGAAATACAGGCCCAAACAGGAATGCATATTATCTTTTAAAGATCTATGCCGATGACACTGGATTTTTTTTTTGGTGTTTTAACATGTTCTTGAGACATTTTTCCGATAATGGAGGACATTTAAAAACTAAATTAATCTTCAAATTGCCTTTCTGAGTATTTCTTTATTCAAATCTTTGTCAGTCAGAAGCAAATGAAAAAGTGCCATTGGAAAAAGATCGTATTAGTGATGTAGAAAATCAGCTGGGCGGGTCATAAGCTCCTTGCTGATGCATCCACCTGTCCACGACTAGATCAACGCACGTCCTCGTTCTCCTCGTCTAAGCCGTCGTCTACCTCAAAACTCTACTGCTGGATAGCTACGATGTTACTCGCCATCTTTTGTTGCGCCGGTATAGGTACAATAACCGTTCGGCCTACAACTACCGTTTGGGGTCCTTCCAGTAGTGCTCATGTCACATTATGTGACTGGGTGTCTGTTGGTCCGATGACGTATCAGATAGTGATTGGTCTGGACAAATTGGGATACTGCCATAGAAGAAGAAAAACAAAAAGAAAGGTCCGTTGTAAACAAGCAGAGCTCCGACAGAGTGAGATTATCTTCTAAATGTGCTTTTATTATTGTTATGATTATTATTAAGTGCATCTGCAGCCAAAGGGACTGCGGTCTGAATCCTTCTCCGGACCGAACACCATAACAAAGCACCTTCCCTGCCAGTGAACACGAAGCTACGAGACTCTAGCTGCTCTGCTCAGAGACACGGTTCTCTGTGGAGCAGCAGGTTCATTCTAACAGCCACAGATCTTTTTACTAAGTAGGTTGTGGCAAAATCTCTCCATAAACACTATAAAGAATAATGTCAGACACAACTTAAGACGGGAAAGAACGTTATGTTACAAAAGGAAACGTGAAATGAAAATATGTGCAGCCCGAGCAGATCTCCGCGCTTCGTAGTTTGTCCAAGTGGGGCCACCGTAGTTTAATGTTATCCTCAGTCGAAAGGATCCCGAGCAGTTGTAGGCCGAACGGTTATGGTACCTATACCGGTAGTGTAAATTGAAGGGCGTGTGGGACTGTAAGCTACCGGGTAAGCTAGTCCAGCCCACAACTCAGAAGGGAATTTCTAATGAACAACTTCCTGCTCTGCAGAAACTATGTTCTAGTTTCTTTGAGTTTGGCTGAAAACAGCATAATCATGAATAAAAGATCACTGCGAATGCTTCTACAGTAAATCAAAAGACGATTGGAGTGGGACATTAGGGCAAAGCGCAATGTAAAGTGGTTCATTACACTAAAGCAGGTCAAAGAACTTCACAGAAAAGCAAGGATCGGGTAACTCTCACAGGTTTAACAGTTAATTCTAATTGATCTGGATACAAGGGATGGACACCTACAGCATTAGCTGTTCATCGCTATTAAAATATAATAATATTTCATAAAAACAATAGTAAGCATTTGTTATTTAGGATTCCAGCAGCAATGGTCATTTTCCATGCATTTACTTTCCTAGTTAAATGTTACTGACAGAAACTAGGAAGCTTCTTTAAAGGGCCTATGTCGAGTTATTTCCTTTCATTTTCAATACCTGCCTAACTAGAATGGCTCAGGAGACAACGGAGAACGCTGGACAAATCCACTCTTTTATTTTCCACCAAGAATAGATGAGAGCTTGATAACCTTAAAATAAAACAGAACAAAATTGAAAAGATATCAGAAATGTAATGTACTGTTTTTTAAACTTTTGCTAATATTGTGCCATTTATGTCACGTGTTGAATACTGTTCCCACAAATGTCAGAATTTAAATGAAATTGAATAAAACATACCAATTGTGTCACCGCAGTCATCCAAGCATTGAAATGTTTGTTGTTCAGCTCACCATGACTGCCAGACAAAACCCTCACCTGCACACTGTCAGCTAATGTAATACTTCCTCCCATCCACCTACCTGGTAGGGCAGACTCGCATTTTCTCTATACTGCCACCTGCAGCTGTGGAGTTCATCCCACCTGGAACACACCTCCAACCTAATCCTCAGGAGCAAAAATAAAGAATATTAAAAAAGGAGAATAGATTAACCCTAACAGCCTATGTCATCCTTTTATTAAGCCTTTCAGAGTAAACTATATCCATATATATGATAATATATTACCTTTGGCCCACTAAAGACCAAAGCCCCACTTTTCCTTGTGGGTGCCACCCATTTCATTACGTTTACGTATAGCCGGTGTGGGTACCGGATGTTCTCGGGTTGCCGTATGTTCTCGGGGTCCTTTGGGGTCCTTCGACCAATGATGACGTCACACTATTTGATTGGCTGTAAGTTGCCACGACCAATGAGTTAACGTCGCTAAGTTTTTTTTTTAAACTTTATTGACAATTGCGGTGTCATACATTAACAATGACATTAACGTTAACAACAAACAATAACAATGTAATCAATATTGCCTCGAAGATCAGTCACCATAGCCAAACATATTAAGATAGAAAATAAAGAATAGAGGGGAAAAGAGAAACAATAAACATAACACACAAATAAATAAAAACATAAGTAAAATAAAATAAAGGAACATAGAAAAAAATCTAAATAGTCTAATACTAGTTAAGTTAGGGGTACTCGTGAAGTTTGTATTTCTGAACAAAACTAAGCAATTTCAAGCCATTCTTCTTTTTCATATAATGAAGTGATTGAAAGTAAAAACAGAGCTCTTTATTAAATGTTATAAAAAGTGGTTTGGTCTTCAAAACTTAACCTCACCAAGATGGCGGTGCTCTCCTCCAATGAGGAACCACGTGATGTCTCCTCTAGTGATATAACTCATTGGAAGGACCCCGAAGGACCCCGAGAACATCCGGCAACCCGAGAACATTCGGTACCCACACCGGCCTCGGCAGCGAGTCTGCGTTTTTGCCAAAAACCGCTAGCTCCATGGTGCGCATGAGTTAGCCTGGGGGCGGGACTTGCAGCATAGACTCATCCTAGAAGGGATCGTCTATTTTCGTGGTTTGGGAGGAGCTGGTGCTCAAGGAGCAGGTTTTAGAGAAATACTCAGAAATGCATGAACAGATCAGAATACCGCTTTGGGATTTCTTTTCATGAGGAATGAACATTATAATACACTTAAAAGGTTGATTTTGCATGGTATAGGCCCTTTGAGGTAAGCACAAATTTATTTATTTATTTATAAGTTATTTATTTTCCTTTCCATAAAACAAAAACCATTAAAAAAAAGTTACACAGGAAATAAAACGGAACAGAGAGAATGATGTTTTTTTCCCCATTTTATATGCTTTGAAAAAATGTAAAAAAAGATTTTGTTTAAAAAAATTCTATATCTAAACATTATGAGCTTCATATGAATGATGGTGATATGAAGTGTTTTAGTTTGCCTAACCTGACCCTAAAGAAGCACGTACAGGTAAAACAGTAGAGGATCAACTGAGGAACTCCACATATTATGGTAAATGAATGCAGATTCTTGATTGATAATAAACTGAAAAGGGTTTTGACCCAGATGTCAATAAAACCTGACGACCCCACCCACATTTTTAGTCTGTAAAACGAATTTCAGGGTTCAAATTTTCTTTATTGTCTTGTGTTCACATTTATTGTATTAAAGTAATCAAAACCCATTCAAGAGAAGTGTTGAAACAAACTAAAAGAAATCAGGTTTAAAGCCGCTTGTGTGTACGGTTGTCCCTGTACTTTTGTTGGTTGTCATGTAAAACTTCAAGCTAAAAAGCTCTTTAACGTGTGCAGCAGCTGTGTCGAACTGCTACAGCTGTCAGACAGTGTGATGATGTCTCTCGATTGGGAGGACTAACCCAATCGCACAAACTATGGCAGGAAATGCTTTCATTTCCTTAATGATGTGTCGTTGTATCCAAGCTGACACTAATGCTGAGTATCACGGGTTACACTGAGGACTTTTAACTTCAGTACATACTTTGCAATGTGTGAGATCCTTACATCTCTGACATCATGACAATAGCATGGATGTCTTACAGGGCGCCGATGGACAGTAAGGACAGCAAATGAATGACAGATAAGCAGATGGGCAGATGTAGGTTACCGTCTCCAGGCCAGCTGGAGATAACAGGGATGCAGGGATGGCCTTTTTTTTTTTTTTTTTTTGGGATAAAGGACATTATCTCCTCTCAGTTCAATAAAACAGCTTGCATAATTATAGTGTAGTTTACTAACTGCAGGGAAACGGCGTCCCGTACAACCATGGCACGGACAATGATGTAGAATAGAAGAAGCAGGAAGCAGGAAGGACCTATGTTTCATTGTTCTTTTATCCGAGCACAAACACTTTAGGCACAAAAGCAGCAGATTTGCAAGCTTTATTGTGTTGCTGTTTTTCAGTTGTTGCCTTAAGCAATTTTTAGACAATAAAACCCAATGATTAATGTCCTCCAAGCATCCAGAGCTGCCAGCAAGACTGCAAAGAAAGTGAAGGTCTTGTGTCTTTTTGTAAAAAGTCCCACTTTGTTTTTTTCTAGCAATATGTGAACGCAGTCCATTGAAGGTTTCTGAATCTAATGGTTGTGTACGCAGGGCTCTTTCTTTCCCTGTTGTTATTACTCTAACGGTCTGTGGAGCTAACGTCACTTATACCATATTCCAGGTGGATACTCGATTTGGATTGGCTGGATTAAAAAGTGATGGTGAACACCTTAAAAAAGAAAGTCCTTGTTACGTAGCCCAAATCTTTTATACTACTGTGCGAGTTGGTACTCCAATTATTGACATTAAAGGTTTTAAACAAAACCACAAAAAAGGAACTTTGCAGAATCAAGTTCAGGCTGCCATGTGATTCGTTAATTTCTGATAATACACACCTCGTCGCCCATAGCTTGAAAATGTAATTTCTTACATGGATGCTGCGAGCAACAGGTCATAGAGAACACAATTATACAACACTGAACAACAAGTTAGGGTAAAATAGATGAGACACATCTGTGTCGTACTGATTTTTCCTTTTTTCTACCCCCTCAAATCATGCAGACTGCCTACGGGGGCCTTACGAGGGCCGAGGGTGTAGCACAAGGGCACCATAGGACAGCATCATCCATATGCCTATGTCAAAAGTGTGCACGTGCACGTGACCTCTTTGTTTATCTGCAACCTCTAAACACATTTATGTGGATCTAAACATCCCAAAATATCAGAAAAACTCAGCTGACAGGGTGTTTTAACTAGCAAAACAAGAATATCATTGAATAACTATGTTAGCATATAGCTTTTTAGCTAGCAAATGCAAAATCTGAAAACAACGAAATTCCTCCATCGAACTCCAAAACCTACATAAACAAACATGTACAGCTGCAACTTGCCTTACAAAACAGCTGATAAAGATAATAATAAAAAAAAAACAATTCAATTGCACTATGACCTCTAAAGTTTTGTTTTGGTGAAGATCCAGTAGGAAAAGAATCTGCTGATAAAGTATGTCGTCGCCCTGAGATTTCTGTCATCAAACTGCAGCTAAAATTCCCTCTGATTATAGAAAAAAAAAAAGAAACAACACACTACAGCAGTGGAAATTACGCGGAGTTTTAGGGCCACCAAAAAAAAAAAGGAAAATTAAGAGATTTTAAGTCGTACATTTATGGGAAAAAAACAATTATAGTGGAAGTGAGCATACTGAGTAGCAATTGAACACCGCACAGCAGCAGAGCAGACCAACTAAACTCAATTGAGCAGGTGAGCTGAATGTTTATTGATAACGTTCCAAATACGTGCAAACCTGTTCCGGGCACGTAGTTGGCCCACACGAAATATCAAGATCATAGACCCCTGAACCTTTAGAGCCAAAATATTCATGGACATTTTTTGTTACTGCTAGCAACATGCCGCAGTGAACACTCAAACAACAAGCAAGGGTAAGTGGGTGGGAAATATGTAAGACACAGCCATGCTGGACAGATTTTTAAATTTTTTCGACCACCCCCCCCAAATCCTGCAGACTGCCCAAGGGACCCGTAAGGGGCCAGTAGTCGCGCCTTACTATCAACAAAAGTGTAATGTAAGGACTTGATACAACAGCCTCCCTTTATGTTATAAGGGCGTGCACCTTGCGTTATAACTACTATCACATGTGCAAGACAATGGTAGGTTCCACTTTCAGTGAGCCTTTCTGGAACTGCAAGATGCACCTGCGTCCCCCTGAAGATGCCCCTGGAACTAGCCACTCCCATCTATGACCCTCCATGGACTTGGAGGACCCACAGTAATAACATGGGTCGACCCCATTCAGTAGGATTTGACTCTACCTTTAGAGGTTACAGTTTACAACAGTGGTCCCCAACCACCGGGCCGCGGACCGGTACCGGGCCGCGGGACACTTGGCACCGGGCCGCGGAGCGGTTCCAGGCCGCGGGAAATTTTTGCACCGGGACGCACAGAAAGAAAAAATAATATCCATTTTATTGTTTTTTTTCCGACAAAAACGTTTTATTTTGAAAAGTGACCGGATTCACTTTGTTACATCTGTCACACTTAACGCACGTCAAAGTCGCGACACCAAACATCAGGTGATACACCCCGCTAAAATTAAATCAAAAAAACCAAAATGAGCAAAAAACAAACTTCTTTAGAAAGTTGCTTTGACAAGGGGAAAATTATAATTATTATTGTTATTATCATTACTAAAGAGAAAATACCACCCCCGGTCCACGTTAAATCTGTCTTGCGTTGCACCATAACCCCCCCCCCCCGGTCCGCGGCAAACGTGCCTTGCGTTGTACCGGTCCACGGTGAGAAAAAGGTTGGGGACCACTGGTTTACAAAAATGAGAAAAGGCACTGAGATGTGGCATTCAGTGTTCATAAGTGATGGGTGTCAGAAAAAATGCTTTTCTGAGTTTCTAAAGTCTTCTGAGGTGTACCACAGGGCTCTGTCCTTGTTCTTCTAGTGTTTTTATTTTGTACAGTCTTCTTTGAGCAAATAATAGAACGCTATGGAGTTTGGTTTAAATGTTATGCAGACGACCTGATCCTTTTGTTGCTTTTTGCACCTAGCCATTAATAAATTGAAGCCAGGCTAAAAGAGAGTTACTGAACAAACTGCAACAGGCAGAACCCACTGAAATCACCCAAGTGTGTTCTTTTTTCGTTTTCTGTAGTTTTTCAGGAGTGATTACTGAAACTCGCCACTGCAGTTGACAAATGATCCATGCCGTTAAGGGTTTACCATCGCTGTTGTTTTGAGGGTTGGGGTCGGCTGTCTATCAGCAAATAGCTGCTCGGTGTCCCCCATTTAAGAGCATTTTTTACCAGACAAATAATAGCTGCTACAATTTGAATCAGGATGTAATTAGAAGTAGTATTTTGAGAACCCGCGTGGCCTTTCAGCTGATTCCGGAACTGCCACCGAGAACAGAGGAATAAGGATGTCCTGTGGTGTGTTAGTATTTTTTTTTCTGCACTTAGCCATTAATGAATTGAGGACAGACTAAAGGAGACTCTCTGCATATCAGTTTAATTAAAGAGTACTGATGCATGAGATTGGTCTGGGAGCCTATGGTGTAAAGGATATGATTACACAGTGCAAAAAAACACAGTTTGCAGGTAAAAAAAAACAAAAAACAGGAAGGTGCTAAAGCCAGAGTGTGAATGATGGCATAAAATTTACAAAGAAACAGCCACAGTGCAACAAACTGCAGTGAAAGCAGCTGCCTGTGGGGCTGCACAGCATGCTGCTCCCATGGTACTCCTTATACTGCCACAGCATCCAGGGTGTTTCCTGTCTGGATGCCGTTTCCTCCTGACTCAGGCGGTGTGTGAATATGTGTGTGTACAGCTGTCTGCTGCTCACAGCCTAATTAGTATTGTCTCAAAGAATCTGGTTATGAGATTCAGAACAACTGCTTTAAGACACAAACACACACAGCTGTGTTCATGTTGAGAACAAGAAAAAAAAAATAACGCTGAATTGTCTGTTTTTACTTGATTCAATATTTACTTTCATAGGTGCAGTTTAGGCAAG
The DNA here is from genome assembly GCA_023969325.1 of Oryzias curvinotus. NCBI lineage: Eukaryota > Metazoa > Chordata > Actinopteri > Beloniformes > Adrianichthyidae > Oryzias > Oryzias curvinotus. The sequence goes on along the minus strand of CM043723.1, from coordinate 5,222,690 downwards.
ACTGAGATTGACTTTGATGTATAAAGTCAGTATGCCGTGTTTCTGCTTCAGTTTTATGAACGTTTGCATTCGCAAAACAGTCAACACGTGTTTACAAAGATAGATAACCAGTGCCTCAAAAATGGTGAGCAATATGGCTGATAAAGTTTAAAGTTTATTCAACCGTACAGTTTTGAACCAGATGCCATGTCAGACGAGGAAAACAAAGTCTCAGTGTAACAAATACGGTCTTTTGGGACAGCATTTTTTTACACAATGATTAGAATAAAGAAATGCTCTGTGTGGGGTGGGTGGGGTGGGGCCTGGGTTGTTGGCGCCTCGGCGGATGGGACCCCTGGGCTGGGGGGACCTGGGCCCTATGCCGGGGGGGGCTGGGGGACTGCTGTTTGACCATCGGGGGACAGTCTATCGGCTGTCCCAGACTTACCCCTTCCTCATGTAATCTCATATTAGGGTGATGGGGGTGGGGGGCTTAGCCTGCGTGCACCTTGAGGGGAGGAGCTACTTAGCAGTGGTCCGCCTCCCATGGTCGCCGTACGGAATGGGCCCCCCCTCTCTCGGTTTTATTTGCACCTTAGAAATGTAGGGCCCTTGGTGGGGGGGGGGTGCTTGGAAATCACTGCCAGCAAGCAACAGATGTCCTCCTAACGCCCTACCCGCCAATTTTAACTGCGGAGCGGGTCTCCCTTGGGGGTCCTGGCTTTTACCTGGGGTTGGGGCGGGGGGATACCCAGAAATCCTGGGTGGTGATGGGGCGCTCGTCTGGGGCTGTGGGCACTCTTCTCGGGTGGGGCCCGGCGTTGGGCCCTTCCGGAGCGGCGGGGGCTGCTCTCCCCTTCTAGATATGTATTACATATGAACCTCACCGAAATGATAAACATCCAGCAACTTGTTGCTTTATGCTGCTTCATGGTCTTACACACCCCCCCCCCCCTATAATCACCCTTCTACCCCCCCCCCCCCAACATCCCTCTCTCTTTTTCCCTCCTTTCCTTTTCCGTCCGGTCCAACACAAGTATTTTCAAATACGATTAAAATGAATAAAGTTTAGCCTCGATTACAAAAGGGGTTTATTCAGACATTCCTCTGGTTTGTCTGAAGATTCATAACCCCTGTTGTTAAAGTAAAATATGTCCAACACAAGAGGCCTTCAGCTCTCATCTGTCTGCCCAGCTGTTGGACAGGACAAGTTAAAAAAAAAAAAAGAAAAAAGAAATGCTCTGATTTTGAGCTTAATTTTTTTCATAAATGTCCATCAACATCAGAAAATTGCCACAAGAACTTGTTAAAAACACCAAAACGCAATTTTCATTGAAGTTGGTCTTGATTTCATCTGTAAAAAGTGCTATATGAATAATTTTTTTTTTCATACAAGGGATTTTTGAGTTGGTAGATTTGATAGCAAATAATACCAAACAGAGCTTCCCCCAGGGGCGGAGCTAGAACATTATATATGAGGGGTGGGAGAAGAGCAGAAGACTTTGGAAAGGTGGCCAAACACTAGAGGGGAAGGCCATTACCAACAAAACTATTCAACAGTTTTATTATTGGATTTATTTCATTTAAAATGTGACTTACATGACTTACAAAATGCGGGGCAAGAGGGGGACACATTTTTTTGCTGGTTCCCCCCTGTAGCTCCACCCCTGGCTTCACCCTGACCCATTGAACTGTGTGTAATCCCTGATCGGTTATAAAAAAACGTTGTTTTTCCTTTAAAACAATGAAAGCATTTAAAACTGCATTACATCTTTAACTAACACAAATCTTCTTTACTTCTTGACGAAACTCTGAACCATAAAATAAAGGGTCAAACGTGTTTCTTTAAAATTCTGTTTACGTAAACCCAAATCACAGTAAAACATATTAGATATGACTTTTTAATTTGAACCCAATTGAAAGAAACATCTCCATCTCCTCCCTAGTGGAAGATACATCTATTTTTTAACGATCAATCCAATCTCCAAACTGCACTATTATTGTTCATTGTTTAATCTAAAGAGGATCCTGGTTTGCCTGACAGGTGGCAGAGAAGCTCTCGAAATAGGACCTGAGGGAACTTGCGTGATAGCTTAGACTGTGTTTGGCAAAAACCGAGCTCTGGCATAAAAAAGGAGGAAAGGGATTCTTTCCTTTTTGGTGACCTCAGTGTCTCATTAGATGGGGTTTTCTTCTCTGTCTGTGTGAGCAAATGAGAGTGAGGTGGATGTTGGAGAGGTTGATTAGCATTGCGCTCCATGTTCCACTGCTGTAGCTTCAGGAGGGAGGGAGATAAGGAAGGAGAGTGAGAGAGACGGTGCTGGCTCAGCAATGTGCCAGAAGAAATGAGGTGAGGAGATGTTTGCTCCACACATGTGGAGGAAGACAAGAAACAAAAAAAGCAATTCGACGAGCACAATTAAGTTTGAGAAATGTTACTTTAAAATAAAAAGTTACTTTTAAAATATCATACAGTTTAAATCACTTGCTACAGTCATTTAAAAGAAAGTGTCATCTGTAAAGAATTTTTTCAAATCGGGGTGTAATGCTACATAGACGTGGGGCATGTGTGTGTCCACCAATGCGCTGAATGTTGGTTCTTGTTCATCTTGTGTCTTCTGAAGATAAAAACGGTGATGGTTTGCTAAAAAAAAAAAAAAAAAATTAAGTTAAATACATGTATGTGGTAAGAATATTTCTGACGCAATGCATCATGGTCTATATTTGCCAATCTGGTGAGCATCGATGCACACTGGTTTTTCGCAGGGACTTCTGGGAAATTTGTAGGGCACTCAGTTTTGGAATGATAGATTTGAACAGCACTACAAAATGGCGAACGTACTATATAGTAGAGCCCTGCGCGGGACTATTTTCTTCATCCCGCTCCCGCCCGCGCCCGCTGAATTTCTGACCAATCCCGCCCGCTCCCGCAACGTATGCGTTACACTCCCGCCCGCTCCCGCAATATGTATGTCCACTCCCGCCCGCACCCACAAAACTCAGAGAATTTAGTCCCGCACAGTAATAGAGATGCATTGATTTTGTATCGTCCCCCGTCCCGCAGGAAAAAAAACACGTATTTGTATTGATATTATTAAAGAGATTCATGTCCTCCTCCAGCCTCATCTTTTGATGCATTCTTCTCTTGTGTAATGTGCAACTTAAATATTAAATATATTTTCACAAATCCTGTTCGGTTAAAAGTGTGCGTGTGTGCGCGCGCAGACAGACGGCCTGAAGCGCGCTCTTAGTAAGAGGCGGGGCGGGGCGTTGCACACCCCCCAACAACAGGTTTGATGACAGAGGCCATTGGGCATCTCTACCTGGTGCTTCACGGAGCTTCAGTACGTAAGACTCCAACAGCCGCACAGCCTAACGTAGTCCGCTATTATATATTCATCCGATATTCATGCCAGCACTGATCCCGCAGGGTTTATTTTTTGCCGCCCGCTCCCGCCCGCAGCACAATCCAAACCCCCCAATCCCGCGAGATTTGGGTTGGGTCCCGCGGGACCCGGCGGGACCCGATCCCAATGCAGCCCTCTACTATATAGTGCACTATGAAGTAAGTATGTTTTAAATAATGTTTTTTAAAACCCTCCCACTCCCTGGAGGACAGGAGTCTCTGCAAAGCTAATGCTAAACATCTTTATTTGGAAAAGTTGTAAACTTGAAGAATTAGACCAATTTCTGACTTGGGGGCGTGTTTTAAACAGGTTCATATGTAAAAAGTATCCTCTCCAGTTGCGCTGTCATGAGTTATGGAATAATTTGCTTTAAGATGCATCCAGAGAGCCTCTGCAGACAAGAAGCTGGCTTGTATTTGCCTGTAATAGCTCTTTAGGGTATATTCTTATGTGTCTCTTTATTGGTCAGCACTTATCAGGAGGAACAGAATTATGGTCTGAACTTAAAAGGCGGAGATGGTAAAGAGGGAAGTGAGGAGGAAGATGTTGATGCAAAAAAGAGGAAGGTTATTCTGGAAAAGGAGGATGATGAAGAGAGAAAAAGGGTGTGGGAGGAAAGTTTGGTTCCTGACCATTGACTCTCCCATGTTACAACACAAGGGCCATTGGGGATTGATCCTTCCACTTGCCTCCCAGCCTTTTTTCTCCTTGTGTGATCAGCCTGTGCTCCTTTGTCTCCTCTTGATTCACTGGCTTGCCTTCCACCTCTACCTCAGCAAATGTTTTCAGACAGTTTATCTCCATTTGTCTCCCGTCTGACCCTCCTTAGTTGCTTTTTCTTTTGCATCGAAACTTTTATCCATCTTTTTTGTCTTCTCTTCTAATTTTGTTCTCCTCAGCCCTTCCTCTCTCTTGCTCGTCCTCACCCTGTGGTCTCGGTTAATCCGGTCCCTCAGAGTTTCCGTTCTGCCTTTTTCTTCCCTCTTTGATTTTGCGCCTTGGCGTAGGAACACACAGGGGTGTGCGGCCTGGCTGCTGATCGTTAATGTAATTAACATCAGTAAAGAGGGGTCCTGGGACGAGGAAAACCTCTGCATGGCTGACTCACGCTGCCTCATCCTCCTTCGATCAGACCTCTGCGGGTTTCTGTTGATGCACAAGAACTGGAAAGAAGAGACGAAGCAAAAGGAGGAGGAGGAGGAATGAGCATCAGCTTAAATACGCTGTCAACCAATCAGCAGGACCCGAACCCTAGAGTGACAAAACTTTTTTTAAAAGAAAAACCAACAAGCTAATGGCGTACGAATTAAGCGAATAAGGTTCTTGTCTTTCTACACTTATCGAAGAAAGGGACATTCCATATTAACCCTTGTGCTATCTCTAATATTGGGAGTGGGGTCATCTAGACCCACTAGACAGAGCGCTGAACCTTTTTTCTTCAATGATTTGTGATCCTCACTGGTGTCCATGGATTACATGAAATCCTCTCCACCTTTATCCACCTTTGTCATGGTAGGGAGAACACGTCAATGTAAGGGTGGGGTCATAGGATAGCACAAGGGATAATAAACGTTAATAACAGATGTAAACATGCCAGAATTTAGCCATTGGCTGAAGCCAAAAGCTGCATTCACACCAAATGCGATTCGCACGGCAGTGGCGTCCAGTTTCAATGCCAAGTCAACGTACAGACGCCATCTGAGGTTCATTGGCTCGATTTGAGCGTAGGGTGTGGCACGTTGGTCTGGTAGATGCCCGACTCGGGCATCACGGTCCTCCAGAGTTTAAAAAAATCGGACATTTTGCAAGTAGGACGTATCGCATCAACCAATTAGAGACAGTAAGTTGTCAAACTGGGCCACAGAGAAATAGAAGTACCACCAAAAGCAACCGTTTTCAGATGTGGCCCCCTAGGTGTGTAAACTTTGTTCTCCGCATTTGACCCATCCCTTGGGGGAGTAGTGAGCTGCAGACAGAGCCACGCTGGGAACCATTTAAGGGGTTTAAACCCCCAAATCCAACCCCTAAATTGGTATAACTCGGCCTGGGTTGGAACTCATGACCTTCCAGCCACTGGACTGACACTCTTCCACAAGGCCACTGAGCTTATGAACATATTTATTAAAAAAAGGCATTGAGCAGCGAATTCGCCGCACGTCCAATTGGAGGCTGCCGACGTGTATTTGACGCTCGAATCGCATTCGGTGTGAATGCAGCTTTAGTCACAACTGCTCTTACGGGTAGATGCATTCTGTCTGTGGGGTAGTGTTACGCAAAGCTGCTTTTCATATTGGCTTTGCAACGATATACAACTCATTACTAACATAGTGTTGTGTGACAGAATCAGCTGATTGATTGTAAAAATACTTTCTACCATAAAGTGTAGTGTATCCGTTTGAGAATCTTCTACAGTTATGTTTATTGCGTCAACGACTGAAGAGCTAGCATAAAGGTCCACTGTTAAAGGCTAAAAACATGTTTTTGTATCTCTGTTTGAATTCCCCAAACTTCTATCTGAATCAACTCTTCTCTTGCTTGTTACTTCTGGTCTTCCTCTCACTGTTTCTCATATTCAAAATAACTGCTGATCTTCATTGGAAATCTACGCTACTTTTCCACGCTTTTCTCCAAATCCCAGCATCTACTTTCCACACTTAGCATCTATGTTGACACAATAAGCTGCCCTATAGCTGTACATCCCCCTTCTGCATTTTTAAGAGATTTTTTCTGGTCTTTTTAATTACAGTGTAATACAGGAGTCTAGTAAATTTTCACCAGCCGGGCCTTAAATCACTTTGATCGGTATTGATTTAGCTAAAAGCTAAAGCTGGACTGTATTCAAAGAGAGAGGCAGATTGAATGGAAAAGAGGGCGAGGCCGTTTATTCTGAAAGGATCCCGCCTCTTTTTATACCGCCACCCTATGAGCGATGAGGCTGCCGGCGTTCCAGAGATGATTGATGGACCCTTGTAAATATGGCTATTACCATATAGGCTCTCCCCGCCCTTCTCCTCATTATTCACTGACAGTTGGGGCCACCACGAGTCCCTAATTTCATGCAATTTAGGAGTGCAGCTGTTGTGAGTGCTGCAAGAATGTGGAAGCTCGTGCTGCTTCTTCTTCTTCTTCTTCATGCGTCCAAATCTGTTTCAATCTTTTAAGGAAAACTGTAAAGCCAGAAGTACAGATCAGTCAACACAAAAACATACTAAAGATCACAACTTAAAACAAAACAGGTAATAAAAAGCAACACAACATTTAAGAAGTCTAAACCAAATTCCAGAAACCAAAACAAAAAGGAAACATTTGAGAAACTGAGATTGTATAAGATGGAACATAAAAAAAGTAGGTACTATGGGACATGGCTGATTGGGTGATGATATCCACTATTGGTTCATGCCAAATAACTTGCCTTTAACTTGAAATGATCAAACATCATTATTCAATCAGCGATGTCTCATGGTACCTACCTGTAGCACTTTTGACGCACTGCCTGTGAATAGGTAAATTGGGGTGGGCAGGTTTGTCTTTGGGAGAAATGCAGAAGTGTGCAATCACACTTGACTAGTTTTGTAAGGTGACTGTGAACAGAAACTTTGACAAAACCATAATTACAAATAGCATTCAGTCCTGTTATTTGGAGAAAAATCTGCCCTCTGTGGGTATCGAAGTGGATAGTTTATGGAATGGATGTTGTTTGTTGTTTCTGTTGAATACTTGGAGGAAAAGTCCAGGCTAATGTTGCAACGTTCGTGTGGAATGTCTTTCCTACCGCGTCGGTAGGAAGAGTTGAACACTTGGTCAAGTTGGTCTCCGTTTAGGTCACCATCAATAGAGGGGAGGAAAAAAGGCCTGTACAAAAAAGGACCTTATTTTGTAAAGAAAGCATCAAAGTATTTTTTAAAAACGTTCATTTCAGCGTGTTATCTCTAAATATGCCATTTTATCAATAGTTAGACTCATCTGAATAATGTTGAACACAAAATTAATCAAACTTTTTAATCAAAACAAACTTCACAATATCCCCCCATGTAGATGATCAAATTTCGTCAGTGTGTTCTTGTAGAGTAATCTTAAACATTTAGATATCGTTTATAGCTGTTTTGTCAAACACTGACACGAACCGAGACCCACTGAGAACATGTAAACTCAAACGGCATCACTCATAAGTTAAAGTTTGTGGTTAAACTCAACGGCTCAATTGGTTCAGTGATGATCTGCAGCTAGGGATTCCCCAACACCTGCCACATGTGCACATCCTGTCGAGTGTTTCCGACACGCATTTATAACAAAATAGAACCCAGAGTTGGTGCTGACGTGCCGCGTTATATCGTATCGCAAGACTGCATGAAAGCGTGTGAGGCCCCATGTAACTGCTTCCGTCAAAAACAAAGCAAAAACTTTTCAAAAAATAGAACTAATTTCCATAAGTTGGTTGGATGATGATGTTTGTCCATCATTTCAACCAAAACTTATTTGATATGAAAAAAAACTGTATATCATCCTCCAATCAGTCACGTCCTATACTTTTTCCAATTTTTTCTTCTGTTTTTTTATTTTCATTTTGTTTCATTGTTTCTGGAATTTTGTTGTCATTTCTAAAAGTAATGTCATTTTTTTAATAGTTGTTCTGCTTATTTCATTGGCGTTGTGATAATTACTAAGTTTTTCTTTTGTTGATGCGATTTGCTCTTGAGGGCCACCATAAAAAAGTCGATCAGTACCCATCGCACTCATTTCGGGACAGGATATGATATTGCATTTGCTCTAGCTGCGATGTGAGGGGGAAAAAGGAGAAATATTAGCAGCTGTGAAATGCACATGTCCGTGGATTACTGGCTCCGGGCTTTGAGGCAAGTGGTAAGAAAGACGATATTAGATTCAGTGGGGAGTAACAAGCTTATTAACTGCGAAGGGGAGAAGAGAGGAGTTTCTCAAACCAGTGTGCCGAAGCATTGCATGTTAAATAGCAGCAGCAGAGCAGGAATTTGCCCACAGTGCTATATTTGATAAAAGACAATTATGCTAGAGTGACCTTTGCCAACTCGAAGGAAGCAGTACGACTTTAGAGGCTGATTTGTAGGCAAACAAAGTCCAACAAAAGAGATAAAAGAAGCTGAACATACCCTAAGTTGAACGATGCACACAGAGCCACCCGCACAAAGAACGACTACTCTCTTTTACCACATGGATGTAAATCACTGCTGCTCCGCTGCTAAGCCCTGGAGGAGTAATTACTTGAAAAATTCTACTGTGCCTTTGTTTCCTCCTGTCACCCAGCACAAAGAACAATCTGTCAGCCGGCTGACTTGAGTTACAGGAGTTGTCTCAGGTACAATATAACTATTCAATTCCACTTGGCAGCGCTGAAATTGGATGGGAAACAACCTCTGCAGCAGCGTTACTTCAGGAAGGGAATGTTTTCGTTTGATGAGAGGGTTTGTTGCTTTTAGTCATTCTTTAAAAGTCTAATAAGCTTGTCTCGCCAGTCAGCGTCAGTGATCCTAACAGTTCCTGTGTCTATTTAGGATAGAAAGTTAAGGGGGGTGGGGTCCTACTTTGCCGCTCAGAGGCAAAAAGCTAGGTAGGTACTGCCTGCAAGTTTGACATCCTGCTATATCCTATATTGGCTACTTCCTATACTTCCTCTACTGTGGGAATCCCTAGGCATTCCCAGACCAGCAAAGAGGCAAAGTCTCTCTGGCATGTTGTGCATCTCCGCCCATTGGAGCACCCCACCATTGAGGCAGATACCTATAGCCTCGTTTCCACTGAGGGTTATGATTTGGTCTAGAATGGTCCAGAGAATTCAGGTGAGCGTTTCCACTCAAAGATGGACCATCACGGAGCATGCAGGATGTAGACCGATTGTGTACCTTTGCGTCATAGTTGTGCGACTACAGCAAAGGTGAAGCTATCAACAACAACGATGGATAGCAAGGAACGTTTGTATTTCCAGTGCTGACCAGACATCCCTGTTTGTTGCAGGCGTCTTTTCCTGATGCACAAATTTTAAAGTTTTGGAAATGTTGGCGCTGGTTGGCACTTGTAAATACCATCCACAAAGACTCAGTGTCGTAGAATTCCAGCCGGAAAACAACAAAAAATATTCATTTCCCCTGCATTTTCAAACAGTTGGTACTTAGTGCAGTCTATAGATCGCTACCAAATCCAAGTCCCTCATTGGTTAAAGTTCAACTTGGTTTAACTTTCAATGCTTGTTTAATGGCCACTAGTTTTGTACGTAGAGCCTGTAAATTTTCTCAAAAATGTGTGTAGCTACACGTAAAACTGAGAATTTCAAAATGGGAACTTCGAAACACAGTTGTTAGTGAGTTTACTTATACTTTTTATGAAAAGTGGTGGCATGTAAGGGTGTTTCTGAGCACGGTGTGTATGTAGCTTAAGAAGCACAGAGCCACCCTGTGGAGGAAACTCATTTTGTATTCAGGATCTTAAGTCTTTTGATAATGACCCAGATATTGTGAGCAAAGGTGAGTATAGGAACAACGATCGCTCTTCACCACAACAAACTGACCATACTAGCAGATGCCATTCCAATGCGCCTGACTCATGCTCTGATCTTCCTCATTGGTGAACAAGACCCCGAGTGACTTGACAAACTACCTTTCTCTGGTCAAAAAGCATGTTGTCAGACTTGCTGCCAACCCTCATTCCAACTGCTTTATGCTTAGCTGTAAATGGTAAAGGGCTAACACTTTAATATCGTCCACCTATCCAGCCTATTCAATCCAATGCGGAATTTCCCAAGGACATTTTGACACATAGGAAAGCAAGGTGGGAACCAAACCTGTGATCTTCCAATCAGAGGTTGATCACTCTACCTCTACACCACAGCCACCCCAACACATGCTGGAAGTCTTGGCTGGATGCAGCCAAAAGTACAACATCTTCTGCAAATAGACAAGAGGAAATATTGTCACTTTCCACATGTGCAATGAAATTGAATTGATACAGAAACAGAACCATGTATGGAGGGGGTCCAAAATTCACCAGGGATGGATTTTCAGACAAAAAAAGTACTTTAATTTAGTTATAATGTAATTATTCATTACAAATCAAAGTCCCATCCTTTTTCATTTTACATTAATAACTGTGTGAATTTAGGTTTTTTTTACACCAAATAAATATTATTTTAAATGTAAAGTGAGTGTATTGGTAGTGGTACCCCGCCCTTATTCACTATTATCTTTATTAGATCCCGTATCCTTGTTTTAAAAGTACTTCATGTTTAAGTTTTTTGTTCTAGATCCAGAGATCCAGCGGTTTGTTTTGTTTTAAATGTGCTGAAAAGCAGGTTCAATACCAACCCAGCCGCAAATGAAATCATGCTCCCTGTACGCCATCAATAAACATCAGAGTATTTAGGCCACATCAGCAGGTTTTGTCCTCCGTCATGGATTCCCTTTTGAGCGCTGTGATGCATGAATCTGCTGAGCCTCTCCCCCAGTCTGGTTTCCAACTTCTAATCCCGTCAAACGTCGAAGCTGTTTTTTGAACTCCTGCGACCATAATTCATCAGTGCAGTTGCACATCTGTGCTCCCCAGAGTGTGGCGGCGGCGGCGGCGGCGGCGCTGACACTCACTGAACAGAGAACATTCATGGAGGAAGTCCCTGCAAACAGATGGAAGTATAATCTGCTTAGAGGGGTCTGACAGAGGAGAAAAAATAATTGTCTGCACTTGTTTAATGAAACGGTAAAATCAAATGTGTCACAATGAGGGAGACACCTACTCTTTAGAGTCTCCGCCCCTTTTCTCCTGCTCTGGGTGACTATTGGCTAAACGTTGATGTTTGACAGTTTCTTCTTCTAAAAGAGCACAACAAAATGTAGGAATGAGAGAAAACCTAGAATTGTCACTGAAAGCCATTTAGGGTGTATTCAGGCTGGCAAAACCGGGTCCACTTAATTTGGTCCGGATCGAGTCTGTATTCAGATTGCCATCAAGCGGCCTTTCCTGATTCAAACCAAACCTAGTAAACAAAACCGCGTCACTAAAAATCTCTTCACTCATTGGTCAGGAATTACAAGGACGGGGCAAAGCAACTACAGACATTAATTATGGAAGTCCTGCGCCTTACAGTCCTTCTCGGGGTAGTTCATTTAACGTTTATATTTTGCTGACCAATTTTAACGCCTGTATGAACATCAGGCACAACACTTTTTACTGCTGCCTTGATGTGGTGGAGGCATGCTTCAGTATCTTATCATTGTGGCGTTACGCCATTATTTTTTAGAGAATTTTGTTAAGGAAACTATAAGGTAGCTCTTGGGACGACGTCACAGCTGCGCCGCGTGCGTAACGACACACAGAAAAGCATGTAAGAAGTGGTTATAGAGGTGTTAAAATAAGCGTTCCAACAAGTAAGGAGTTAAACCCTTTGTTCTCTTTGTACACACGACAGTCGTTGCTTTCCATCTGTCTGCGGCTTTTCTGTTGCTACATTCTGACTGTGTTTTGATCACTTGACCAACGGCTACAGGGGTCTTTTTGGTTCGGTTGTTCCGTTCCGAATACGGATTGTATTCAGAGTCTGCGACAGACTGGCGACCTGTCCAGGTGTCTCCTGCCTTCGCCCGCAGGTGGCCGGGATAGGCTGCGGCTGCCGTGGGGCGCCGAAAGGGACAAAACGGATTATAAAATGAATGAATGAAAAAATGAATGAATGAATGAATTTTCAGAGCAAACCAAAGCTCAGTTCAATTAATGTGTCCAGTCTGAAAACACCCTTAAAGTGAGAAAGTACAAAAAACTGAACCCTCCCTTGGCCTTGCCCTGGCAACCCCCCATTATCCCATCCTTTACCTGCTTTCATTGGCTGACCAACAGCTTCAGGCCCCTCACTCTCATCCTCTGTCCTTGCCACCCTGGTCATACTTGTATAATTCATTACAAAACACTTTAGAAAAAAATGGCGGAGTTTCTGTTGGTTTTATCTCCATAGCAACCATTTTATTTTTTGGTCGCCTGGGGGTCACAAACAGGTCTATGGGATTTTTAGAAGAATCGGCAAAAGTAAATTTGTGGATTTCCTTAGCAACTGAGGTTTTTTGTTAGACACGCCCACATTCCTAATGTATTCATATCAAATGTCATATTGTTTTGTTCAGCTTGAGCCAAAGACCAATGCATTGCATTTTCACAGTACTTCAAGAAAAAATGTGTGAGTAACAGCTCGCCACGCTGACGCCATTCAAACTCTATAAACTTCACATTTTTATGATGGCACCCTCTTCTTGAGGTCAAAGGTCAATGAAGCTTCGGTGATGGTTGTAGACTTAAGGTGGTGGCACGCATGTGAAATTTCGAGAAACAAAGGTTTTCTTTTCCCATATTGTGGGAAAATTGAAACATTTCACACTTTGACACAAAATGGCCGCCAAGCTGTAGATCTTATGGCCATCCCATAATACTTTCAAAACTCCCTTTGAATATCCCCGACACGTATGTTTTGGTTTCGTTAGTGGATTTAGAAACAGTTTTTTTAGCCTCTTAAAGGATTTGGCCCTATTTGTTTTTTTTTTCCATGGTTTCTTCTGTTATGATGACATCATTTTTGGGGCAGGGGGGCGTTTATTATGTCAAACATTGATTTTAACTGGTTAATGTGTGCATCCAAATTTTTGAGTTTGTGGCAGCGCAAAATCTGTTGCTCAAAGGCGCAGTAAAAAAGAAAGATTATGAAGAGGATCAAAAAAAAGTTTTCAAAAAGTAGTGAGCATGTGTCAGAACTGGGTTAACATCTAGATCACCGTATAGTCTTCTAGGGGTTAGGCTGTTTTTCTTCTATGCTTTGCCTTCACTGATGGTCACTGAAGTTTCTCGTTTGTTCCTGACACCTGGCTTTATTTGGCCGATTTGGCCAAAGCAGTGCTTGTATTGCATCTGCCTAAAACCACCTCAACATTGCTTTTTCGTCAATGGATGTCTCTGTATAAGTGTTTACTCAGATGCCACGCCCCTTCCTGACAGTCTGTCGTTCAGCTTTTGCTCCCGTCGAGCACTGCTGCTCTTCATCCATCCCTCCTCCTCCTCTTCTTGCTGCATCAGAAAAAGCGAAACTAAGGGCTTCCCCGTCGATTCAGTATGCAGTTTTTTTCAACGGGTAAAGAGGAAGCGAAGGGGCCTCGGGGGGGATAGGAGAACAGAAGGGAAGCACCTTGGTGGTAAACATTGTGAGGAGGGTTGCTGAGGGGGGTGGGGGGTGGGGTTGATGATCATTGACATGGATCTTGGTGAGGCGTCTCTGCCTGACAACATGAGAGGTGAAAGGATGATATCTACAGCCAGTTGGTATAAAGCAGCGGGAGGACTCAACGTCAAGGCATTGGTTAAAATTCCTAAAAGGGGAAATTAACCCCCACCACCCTTCTTTAAAGTCACTCCATACCTGATATTACAGTAAATGTCCGCAAGATCACAGGCTAAACTGTCACCATCTATTCCCAAAGTCTGTTATCAGATCACCGAATGCATCCGGATTTGATCTGAGCTGGAAAATTCAAAATATTGTTATTATTGTTAGAATGTGAAGTTTTGTTGACGGCATCTCCCAACCCATCGACTGTACTGTATGTGAGAACTGGACGGAGTGAGTGTCAGTCACCATTTTTGTGCGATACGAATGCCGCTGGGTTGGAGGCAGGCATCGTCAGTTAGCAGCGATTCGTCAGAGTCTGCCTGAGTTTCTATGGCAACCACTTTCGCCAGCTGGTCCACAACCCTATCACTTTAAAGTGGGCTTGGGGGAATCTGTCAATCAAACTTTTTTAATGGTCAACCACATGCGTTTATTGAGAACTGTGTTGACTGAGTTATAGCTGTTTATTTCGCTATAGAAGTCTATTGGCTTCTTAGAGCCGGCAGGTGCTTCCTGTTTGGAATGCCGGGGGGAGGGGTCACTCAGTCCAGTTCTTATATACAATCAGAGGTTCCAAACTCACCCAACATTTTGGTTCATGAAAGTTTGGGTAGATTCTGGCTCCATGAGACTGGAATAAAATGTTGTGGAGAGGTCAAACATTGTCAGTTTATTAAGTATTTCTTGCTTTGCACCAGAGGTAAGCGGTCGACCTCTGATTTGGAAGATCGCAGATTTAGTTCCCTTGTAGCCTGCCTATGTGTTGAAGTGTTAAGGGTAGATATTGAACCGATGGTTACTAGTTGGCACCAGCAGAGCCTCTATAACGTGTGTGAATGTGTGTGCATTGGTAAATGGCACTGTGACTGTAAAGTGCTTTGGGCCTTAAAGCCAGACATTAAAGTGCTATGTTAAGTATACGCTTTTTACCATCACCCTATCATGGTTGATCGAGTTCACGGCCTGCGTGTCTTGTGTTCAGTGTAGACCTGGTATTTCACAGTGATGACCACGTTTGTGTTAATGACGGTGGATTGTTCTGTTGTCTTGGTTACCTTCTGCCTCACGGCCAGTTTTGCTGTGTTTTTTCAAAATAATGTGAAAGCAGAACCTCTTTGCATCGCCTGGTCAGGTCATCAGGAGCAAAAACAACTTTATAACTTTGTATCGCATTTAGCTTCTAAATATATCTAACAAATGTGTTTTTTATATTGAGAATCCTTCTATAAAGATGAATGCTTTTTCATGTGGTTAGGGTTAAAATTCAAAATTAATTCTTCAATTATATACTAATTTTTCACAGTGTTTTTAAGGTCAAATCTGCTTGTAGCTCAGTCGATGAATCTTCCTTCTTTGTGTTGCCGGTGTGTTGGTACCAAACAGCAGTAATCATGTCCGACCGAGTCTGTACAGACAGGGAAACTCTGTAAAGGTCGCCGTGTGCTTCTCCAGGCTGGATGATCACATCCAGGCTGCAGATGTGTTCAGCTGCACATGGCCTCCTGGTGTGCGGTCCCTGGCTTAATTTGAGATTAACACTCAGGATGTCAAACTGCACATTTGACCTTTTGTGTCTGGCCAGCCGGCGATGGAGGGACAAGCTCGGATCCTCTAGTAATTACATGGACTTGGTCTCGCTGAGGAGGCTGTGAAGAGCTGCAGATCATGGACCAAGGCCGGGATTAACACACAGTTTGGTGCCATTTATAATAGAACCTTTGAGGTAGCTTCAGAAACATTTTTTTCTTTCAAAGCATAAGAATCCTCTAGAAATTAGCAGCTTGACCCATATTTGACTCCTCCCCACTGGCGTTCCAAACAGGAATTACCCACTTTGCTCCATACAGCTAGAATCCAATAGACTCTGATGAAGACGGAGGTATGTCTGTCAAAACTGTCAGGTATGTGAAAACGCAACCTGTGTCTTATAATAAAGAACCAAGTATTCTTGGTTCTTATATTATCAGTCTATTGACTTCTATAAGGAAATAAATTGAGTGAGTTATTCTATTTCTACTTATATTTATTTATATTCACGTTTGTGAGCATCTTCTTGATATTTTTTTCATATTTTTTTGCAGTGCAAGTTGTTCAAGTTATAAACTGACCAATCAGATGCCTCAAAAAGGAAAAAAGGTGGAGCCTACTGGCCCCTACATACAACTTTCAAAAGGTTCGATAGATTTGGTGTAGCCCACTTTCAAGTGGTAGGGGTGTGGACTTGGAACAAGCTTTTCTTAATGACTTAAGAAAAAAAAGCTTAAGAAGAGAGAACCCAGAAGGCCCGTCTGCTCTGTCCTCCTATTGGCCGGGGTGTCAGCATAGACACAAACCCCCCAGCCAAGGGTGAGAAAACACTCATAAACCGTCTAAAATGTAAAAGTGATAAATAGAAAAGTTAAAATATAAAAACAGCTAAACTATATAAGATAAGTTAATGCATAAAAAGTCTAAAACACCTGAAATATAAATAAGAATAAGTTAAGATGTTAAGACAAAAAATATTATTAATAATAATTAATAATAACACATAAAACAAGTAAGTTTAAAGTAAAATGTCATAAAATATAACAGTAGAAATTTTAGATCCCATGTCTGACAGACTTTTCATGCATGCACCACCGATGTTTGACTTTTCTAACACGTAAACGGCTGACATATCAGGTTAAAATGACATAATTGGTGCACAAATGACGAATACTTTGGATATGAACAGCGCTACAATCACGCATTGCTCATGCACTATTGGCGTATTGTGTGACAGGATTATAAATTGGCTGACCTTTCACCCCTCCAGCAGTCTATACCGAGTGGGGCTCTTCTGCTCCCCCCCCTCCAGCTGCGGAGTGATGTCCGGCAGAATCAGGCCGTTTCATTAAAACAGAACATTATTCTTATTTATATTTCAGGTGTTTTAGACTTTTTATGCATTAACATGTCCCGCAACGGGCGCTGACCATGGTGCTGACGCGACATGATTTCTGCTCAGTCCTATGAATGTCAAGGTGGAAAAAACATTCACAAAGCGAGTGCTTTAGTGTTTTTTATTCGTACTTATTCTGTGGTTTTGACGTGGTTCATCGGTGAAAATTTCACGTCAAGATCACAACTTTTCACAACTTTCATCCATGCGATAAGCACATAATGTACGTAGCAGCTGTGGGACACGGCCTTCACGCTCATATATCATGCTTCATATTTTTTAAGGTAAAAACTTAGACTTTTAAAATCAGTCTATGAAAGACTCTTTGAGCTGGATTACTTTAAAACAAGAATTTAGGACAACAATGCCTGACTTCCTCTTCTCCCACAATCCCTCCTTCTGTCAGTGAGGCTAACTGCCAGCTGCCCCCACAATCCTCTGGGCTCATCTATATTTGATGCCTCTCATTAAAGGTTGATCATGGAAACGCTTCGGCTTTCTGATTCCCCGCTCCCCAGCAGCACTTTTGGAGTAACAGAGTCATCTCTGCCATGCTTAAACAGCTTTGAGGAGTTAAACTACAGTAAACAAGGGCGGATAACATGGCAGTGCATCACCGGGGCACTGGTGGGTGAAGGGGTTTCCGTGTAAACGAAGAGGAGAAAATCAGAGTGAGCTCAAACCAAGAAAGCAGGTTATGAAGGTGATTCAACAAATCTGTGGAGGGAATTCTTGGGAATTTAGAATTTCTGCTTTTATTTTGAAACATTTTCGTTTGGGTTTCCTGATCAGCACCTCAGTAGATGTTATGATTGCTGTTTGAGTTCCATATTTCAAGAGGTAACTAAGCAAGAGGAGCGTATTCACTCTCACAGGACTTTAATGACTTGTCCCTGAAAGGCACATAAAAAAACTTGAATCATTACCAAATGCTTTTTCCACAGCAACTTCGCTCAGATTCTGATTTTATTCCACCTCAGTGCTGTGCTGAAGCAACCCAATCTGCACAGTCGTCTAGGTTTTCTCTGACTCTGATGGTGATAATATAATTCACCCCTGTCTATGGTGCACTACTTCTCATTGTTACCTGTTTATTAGTATTAGAGTGACCCCTCCCCCCTGGTGTTCCAAACAGGAAGTGCCTGCTGGCTGCAAGAAGCCAAGATTCCATAGACTTTGATATATCTAAATACAAACACACACACACACACACACACACATATATATATATATATATATTAGGGCTGCACGATATGATGAAAATTCGCGATGTGCAATATTATTGATCAATATTGCGATGACGATAGAACTTGCGATAAATGAACAAATAGCAAAAACAACAAAAAAATGTCCATTTCACTGCAAAAGTTTAATTTAAATAAGAGTCAAAATACCATAAATTATTCTCCAAATGACCCTCGTCTAATTAGGAGGGCAACATCTAACATAAAAGCTCCATCAGGTTGGTCAACAACGTGAAGGGCTCCGTCTGATTGGTCAAATGCATAAAGGGTTTATTCAATTCATTAAATAGTTCAAGTTGCCATAAGATTGTTTTAGTACATTTAAGGTTTATAATTTATTGCGATTTTGACCGACTTTTGCGATATGGATATTGCACAGCTTGAAATCGCGATAACGATAAAATTGCAATTAATTGTGCAGACCTAATATATATATATAAATATATATATATAAAAACGCCCCTCTTACCCTCCACGGGTGGTTTCTCCTCCAAGCTCGGGTCCTCTACCAGAGGCCTGGGAGCTTGAGGGTTCAGTCCTCTCATTCTCTACCACCTTTGGGGGTGTTTCCAGTTTCCAGTCCATATTCTGCACAGTTGGATTGTTTCAGGCACCTGAAACAATCCAGCACATAACTGCAGGGTGTAAGATGCTGGCAGGTAAAACATACATGGAGCGCCACAATCAAGTGGCTGGAATCATATACAGGAACATGTGTGCAGAATATGGACTGGAAACCCCAAGGTCAAAATGGGAAACACCTCCGAAGGTGGTAGAGAATGAGAGGGCAAAGATCCTGTGGGACTTCCAGATCCACAATGATAGGATGGTAATGGAGAACCAACCAGACATCGTAGTGGTGGATAAAGAACAGAGGAAAGCCGTTGTGGTGGATGTGGCAGTGCCAAGCGATGGGAACATCAGGAAGAAGGAACATGAGAAACTGGAGAAATACCAGGGACTCAGAGAAGAACTGGAGAAAGCCTGGAAAGTGAAGGTGAAGGTGGTCCCTGTGGTAATTGGAGCACTCGGGGCAGTAACCCCCAAGCTGGAGGAGTGGCTACAACAGATACCTGGAAAGATCTCAGACCTCTCAGTCCAGAAAAGCGCAGTGCTAGGAACAGCTAAGATACTGCGCAGAACCCTCAAGCTCCCAGGCCTCTGGTAGAGGACCCGAGCTAGAGGGAGAAACCACCCACGGAGGGTGAGAGGGGTGCGTTATATATATATATATATATACACATTATAGTATATATTAGGGCTGTACGATATGAGAAATATTGCATCGATGATATAACTTGTGATACATGAACAAATAGCAAAACAACCAACTAAATAATTCCATTTGACTGCAACAGTTTAATTTAAATAAGTCAACATAACTTAAATTATACTCCAAATGACTCTCGTCTACATAAGGAGGCGAACATTTAACATAAAAGGGGTCCATCCAATTGGTCAAATGCATAAAGGGATTTATTTGATTTGTGAAATACTTTAAGCTGCCATAAGATTGTTTTAGCACATTTAAGGTAACTATTTATCGCTATTTTCACCGACTTTTGCGATATACGTATTGCACATCTTGATGTGGCGATAATGATAAATTTGCGATATATTGCGCAGGCATAGTATATATCAGTAGGTGGTGCCTATGCTGGCGCAGCTAACGTGTAGTGGTGTCTGACCTTGTTTTTCTTACGTGTCACTAACATGGTTGGGACATATCGCAGTCACAGTTGCTGTTGTTCACCCTTTGGCACGTCCTGATGGCGGCCGCCATGTTATGCTAATGCCCTTCCTGACCTAACCCTGTATATTATCCGGGGGACAGGAAGTCCCCGTGGCTACATAGTTAGACAGTAGTGGGTTCAAAGTCCCACCCCTTACGCTGAAAATGGCTCAGGAGAATATGTCAAACGTTCGGGGTGGGGGCCAGTGGACACCACATGCTTTTACTGAGGCATCTGATTGATCTGTTTATAACTTGAAGCACATACAATAAAGAAAAAACTTTTGTTTTTGTTTTGAAGTAGGATTGGCAAGGAGATGTTATAAAAAAAAAAAAAAAGTAGCAAACCAAGAAGTTATGCTGACCAATAGAATGACCGAGGAACGGCTGTTTGTTTCTCTAGAGAAGTCTATGGGATAATGCAGTCAATGAGTCTGACTGACAGCCTTATCTCTGACTCTTTTTTTTCACCTTATGTGTCCTGTAGTTTGGTGTGCCTTATATATGACAAAAGTTCAAAAAGCAACCATTGATTGACGATGGGTCTCATCATCCGGATGACGGGGTTAAGTTGAATTATCATCTCTATCGTGACATTGAATGAATAAATGAACAACTAAAACACTCAAAAATGGACGTCTGATGTTTAGTTATTGATTTGACTAATTCCTCACGGTTTTCCCGCCTTTCATTAAGTTTTTAAGCTTCTTCAACCACAAAAGCTGTTAGACTGGAACTTCTAGTGCTAAACTCTAAGACCCAGAATCTTCAGGTTCCAGCCAAAGATTTCTCTGGTTGACATCCAGCTGGTGGTCCAGCCAATTTAATTAACTCCCCAGATTCCCCTCACTAATCTCAGTCTCTGCGAACTGCAATCTCTTGAAGAAGAGACATTAAATAATCCTCCTGAAAGCTACTGTTTTATTTAACACCCCCCCATGACAGCAGGTTTCTGTAACGGCCTGAGCTCCAACACAGCCCTACATGTGTTTCTGCAGTCTTCAGCGGCTCCCAGATTGACAGGCGGCGGCTAAAGGCGCCCACATACAAGAGCCTGGTTTGATATCAGGAGTTTAAAAAAAAACCCCGAAAGAACAGTGTTTGAAAAATGTTTCCTCTTTCAGCTGATGCTTAGGTTCTATTAATCTGGCTGAAGGCCACAAGCTCTCCCGCACTCCGAGTAAATGTTAAGGGTGGCCTCTTGTTTAGCCTGCGCTCATGGGTGGATGTGCATGAATACGCATCGCCTGACGGGTGTGTGTGCTCCCGGCTAACCGGCGCGTGGACATTGTGTTTGCTCCGCAGAGCCCCAGCTGAAGGGCATTGTCACGCGCCTCTACTGCAGACACGGCTTCTACCTCCAGATGCTGCCGGATGGCACCATGGAAGGCACAAAGGACGAAAGCAGCTCCTTCTGTAAGTGCAAAAGAGCCACACTCTCTGCAACCGTCAATGTTGTGGCCGAGGCGGAGCCACTTTCATTTTTCTTCCGCACTTCAACACAGACTTTCTGGACATACCCACAGCTCTGAAAACACAGCAAACATCAGCCAAATGAAAGTTGTTCTTGCTTTTCTGTAGTTTCAGTTGGATTCTTGATATTCTGCCATGTTTTCATTGGTTTACTCACTATTAGTTCTGTACAATCCAGGCCAAAAACATTTTATATAGTATAGCCCTTGTGCTGTCCTATGGGGTCCAGATGACCCGATCCTTACACTGCCGTGTTTTCCCTACCATGACAAAGGTGGAGAGGATTTCATGTAATCCATGGACACCAGTGAAGATCACAAATCATTGAAGAAAAGAGGCTCAGAGCACTGTCTAGTGGGTCTAGATGACCCAACTCCCAATGGTAAAGTGCCTAGGATAGCACAGGGGATAGATTTTTATTAAAGTAACATTTATTTTCCTCTATGGTTTCATCAAGTAATTGTACAATTTTTTCAGAACAAACCAAGGAAAATGGTTAAGATAGTTTGATACGGGTTGGTTTACTAACTTAATGGTCAACAGACCATTAATCATTTTTATTAAGTTCTTAGGCTACGGTCACATATCCCAAAATGCCATCAAGAAAAAAGTATTTCAAATGATTGAGTTGCACAAATAATTGTCTGAGGATCCGAGTCAAGCAAACTCAGATCCTGCTTGCTTGTTCAGCTGCTTCCTCTCTACACATCATCATCATCATCATCATCATTACCTCTCTGCAATGGGTCATCTCCTGCAGTGTGATTACTGACTTGAAATAAAGGCGTCCCAGAGGCCCAGGACTCCCTCCAACCCTCCCAAAGAGATCAATATTATTTTACAGGATAGCCCTGATGTGGCAACACAGCAATTTTTTTTCTGTCCAAACATCAGTTTGGATGGAAAACAAGAAGTTTGCAGTTTTGGGTTCACAGTGTTGGATGACGAAAAGGGTCAACGGGGCACATAATTACTCTGAGCTGTGGTTCCCCCAGTGGAAATTATATTTCAGCATTTTTTTAATATTTTTTTTGGACTATGAACCTGCTGAAAACGCAATATTACGAAATATTACTTTAAGCTTATTGTTGTTGTTGTTGTTGTTGGTTGCCTTGTAGATTTCTGTTTACATAAAGGACAAGGTGTGACGCTACGAGCTACAGTCGTCACTCTTCGATTGTTTATACAATAAACGTACTTCCAAACGGACTCTGACACATGCTTTGCGCCAATATGCAACACTATACTCCAGTAAACCGCAAAGACTGCTTTCGTCCTCTTCAGAATCCATTGGAATTTTGTTTATTTCGTAAACAGTTGAAGAGTAACGCAGTTAAATTACGTCAAGACCGGAACTGAAGCTCCAGGGTTTACAGGGTTATGGAGCCCTGACACATAGTCGTGAAAAGAGGTACAACATTTGGATTTCAAATACCAGTCTTATGCTTAGAGGGCATGAAAGATGGATGGATGGATGGATGGATGGATGGATGGATGGATGGATGGATGGATGGATGGATGGATGGACGGTCCATCCAATCTATTTGTCCTGCATTCATTGAACCCCTACAATAAAATGAAATCCAAATTCACTCTTTAATTAAAAACTTTTTTTGCACTGGAATACTTTTTTATTTCTTCGTATAGAACAGAAAAAAATTCTAAATACATTTTCGCCAAAATGAGCAGAAGTAAAATGAAATGAAATGTCTGGAAATGAAAAACTGTTGTAAACATGAAATCTAGGTTCATATTACATGTTACACATTTTTCACAGATAAATGTTCACTGTAAACGTCCAAATGTAAATCATGTGAACAGGAAAATAACAATAATAGTTTGCTTATTAAGAAAGGATGAAACGTTACAGTTTATGATGGCTTATGATGGACTTTGGCCAATAATGGAGCCAATTATCAAAATAATTGTCCATTTTATAGTATAAGCATCAAATCTTGCAGGGTTGCATGTCAGCCATGAGAAAATCCAAAATTTGATATATATACAACACACATGTTTTAGTATTCTGTAGGTGCCCCTCCAGTTTTTGAGCTTTTAAATGTATTATAATGTTCATTTCTCACAAAAAGAAATTTCTGAATTTTCACGCATTTCTGAATATTCCTCTAAAAAGCTTCTCTCTACACACCAGCTCCTCCCAAAAATAATGAGCGGGTTCTCACATTGTGATGTCACAAAGTGAAATAGCCCCTCCCAGGAAGAGTCTGCGCTGCCAGCACCGACCCCGGGCTGACGCACACGCCCACTTTCTCCGTGGAGCTAGCGGTGAGCATAAAAAAAACACTTTTATTTTAAATGAACAATTTGGAATCTTTGCAAAAGTGTGGATGCTGTTTGTCTTAATGGGCGAAACGCAGACACGCTGGCGAGGGTGGCTCTTGGTTTACCTCATTAAATGGGCGGGACCCACATGGAGCGAAAGGCGGAGCCTCAGAGACTGAATCGTCTTACTTCGGGGTTGGAAAAGAACTCAGCATAATAACTAATATTTTGTGCACAAACAGCCCATACTGTTGAGACTGAGGCAGACAGACATGGACGATTTTTGTAACAAATAGGTGTACGGCCGCCATCTTTACAAATGGCCACCATTTTCGATTTTTCTTGTGGATTTTTAACAGGCTTTTCTGACAAAGGGAATCCTAAGGTGCATCCATGCCAAAAATGGTGCCTGGACCACAAAATAAACAATTTGAAATATGAAACCTAACCAGCTTAAATCACAATCAAGAGTGCATACACACAGTTTTAAGAAAGTGCTGAGTAATCATACTATTAACTTCATGCCATAGGCCAGACTTTGGACATGCCCACTATAGTGTTTCCTGTTTTTATTTTAAAGTATTCACTGCGATGTCATGTGAGTTGAAAGATAATTACAAATAAGCGGCTGGACTTTTTCTGGAGTCCTGCATTAAATGTGCCTTTACTGCTTTAGGAATTCAGTGCTGTTAGTGATTTGCAGCAGTTTTCAAGTCTGTTCTGAGAGGAAAAGTCCAGCGGCGCAGGTATTAACTTGTGTGATGGAGAGCTGTTATAAAGCAGCAGTTATAAATCCTTCAGTCCCAGCTGTTTGGGAAACAACACCTCCAGAAAGGCCCACGGTAGCTGATCAGACCTGCTCTCACCTCTCCCTCTTATGCAACGGCCCACCCACGCTGAGGCGGAACATCCTGCTGAACTTTAAACATTCTCATTTCCAAACTGAAATATTCATGACACAACACCGAAGGGGAACATTTGAAGGCTGGTTTTTCAGACCGGAGTGTAATGGCTGTTGTGTAACAGCGCCTCTCATTTGGCGGCGCATTAAACATCAGATGTCATCCAGCAAAGTGTTTGCGTGGGTCTGACTTACAGTTTATTTGATCACAGCTGTAATTCCGTCAATTGTGGCGTGGAGCTCTGGAGGCAGAGCCCGCCGAGGCTTTGACAGGTAAGTCAGAAATTGTTGGCTTCCCGTCTGAGTCAGCCCTTCAAGTGGGAGTTACTGAGTGAGTGAGACATCATGGAAGCCATTATCAATCAAAAGCACAATCGTCTATCCGGGAAAGCACAGAACTTTTAAATGGATGATCCTGCCATGAGCAGAAAGTGCACACACTCTAAAGGTAGCTGGTTTGTAACTGCTCCCAGCAGCTCTCATTCCGCTTACTGATGCTGGAAACCATGTACACTACAATCATGAAAGGATCACATTTGACCAAGAAGGGCAAAAGCGTTGTAGGTGGCAGAGAAACAGATCAAACCGCCATGATGAGAGAACACCAAATGTTGGATTTCTTCCATTTGTCCTCTTTGTTGAACCCGTCTTCCTCATTGAGTATTGGCTGATGACACTCTTGCTTTGGGGTGATGTCAAACTCCTTATCTAGCACATGCGAACAATGTGAGACAATGCTTAAGACTGCAAACTCTACCAATTGAAGAAACCGTTAGTTAGGATGTAGAACGATGGAGAACATGGGCTTAATACATGACCATTGCTTTCTGTGGAATGAGGTCAAAGTCTAAGGTTAGTCTATAGCAGAGACAAAAGAATGAATCCTAATGGGGTGTGTGATTGCGTTGTTTATGGCTTCCTTTTTTTGCCTAGCTGCCAGTGCAAATTATGTGGCTCACAGCAATCTAAAAAAAGGTTTTTGGCCCGTTCTCAAATTTTTTTTTTCTAGTTTTGAACATTAAAGCTGCAATAATTTACTCAGTTTGGAAATTTTAACATTAGGTACTCTGCGTTAATGCTATTCAACATACAGCACCGTAATCCAGCTGTAGCTATCGTAAACAATAGAAATCTTTTCACTTTTTTCAATGTCATTATTTTTTAAGTTAAAACATAGACATTTTGCCACTTGGTTTGTACAAATTATTGTCTTTATTTGTGGAAGAGTAGCAGGAAAGAGCAGTTGAAGTTAAAGCAATAGGGAGGACCTAGAGGGGCAAGGCAGCAATTCGGATTCATCCTTAGTCTGGTTTTAAGTGTCTTCATCTCTGAGGGTACATCTGACTCTAATCTTTCCTTTTTCTTAAATGTTTCCGTTATCTTACATCTGCGGTTGAAATCATTGACTAAATATGACAACTGGACTGAGTGACCCCGCCCCCTGGAGTTCCAAACAGGAAGTAGTCACTGGCTTCAAGAAGCCAAAATCCCATAAACTTCTATAGAGAAATAAACAGCTGTTATTATCGGTCAGAAGAACCATTTTTGATCTGATACCTGTTTTCTTTTTTTTTTTTTTTTTTTTTTTTTTTACATTTTCTTGCTAATCCTAATTCTTTTCATGATATTTTTTTTCTGCAGTGCAAATTATTCAAAGTGTACACTGACCAATCAGATGCCCTAAATAAAAGCATGTGGGCTCATATCCAACATTTGAAAAGTTTGATTGGTGGAATTTAGTGTAGCCCGCTTTCCAGTGGTAGGCGTGTGGCCTTCCAATAAGCTGACTCCTGAATGCCAAGAGTGGTTGCCATAGAAACCTTAAATTCCACCGACCGGGGCAAATCACTGCTTAGTGACAACGCCTCGCTCCGACATGGCACATTGTGAAAAAAAAAAAATGGCGACTCCATTTGGTTGAAGTAAACCATGTTCTATGGGTGACGTCACACTCCCTCACTCCAGTTCTCATAGACACTCAGCAATTGAAATAATAGAATAGAATAAAACTTTATTGATCCCACGAAGGGGAAATTGCCTTGTTACTATAGCTTCATCAACAATTACAAATTATAAATAACACGGAAAATACAAGCAATCATTGATAATTCTCTATCTAGTGTCATGATGACAGGGGTTTGATTGAATCCTATCTGACAACAGCATCACTGGGTGTGTTCCAACAACAATCAGTGTTGGTGATGTCACATCCTGCCAAAACGGAGCCACCCGTAGAGCTAAAGGAAAAGATAGTTTTAAATGAGCCCAACAGAAACTTTAACACAACATGTATCTGTCCACCTGCAGTGGGCTGAAGGAGATCGCCTCACATGCATTTAAGAGTTGTTTCACTCTGACGACAAGGCAAAAAAGTGCACCATCATCTAATGAATAATTAAGGGGCTAACGGTGCGGTTTTGAGAGTCTGACCTGGTGCAGTGGAGGAGCAGGGTTCTCCCGTCCCCTCCACTCTAGAGGAAACATCTCTGCTGCAGCTCTGAGGTGTCTGGACTGAGATCCATTTGGAGGGCAGAGCAAAAAAGAACCAAAATTTAGGATAAAAAAACCCAAATAAAAGTGGGAACAGCTGCCCTGAGGGGGATGTAATAAAGCAAAGTGGGATGGTAGAAGCCTTGCTTTGGTTTTATCACTTTTTCATGAACCCCCCCAGGGCTTCAATAACTAGGTGATGGTTGTCACAAGAATGGAAGTGACTTAACGTTGAAACGAAAAGTAAAAAAAAAAAGCATCAGTGAGGAAGAGAAGGAGGCCACGCTGGAGGAAAGTAAGCCAGACGGACAGACAGAGGAGGGCTGGGGGGGGTGAGCAGCTGGCATACAGCTGATGGCTCCTCAATCACTGTGTTTCCCCCCTTCGGTGGGAGGTCAGGAGGGTAGCCTCCCCCTTCCTTTACCCTGCCCTTTCCCTCCTCTGCGCTGCTCCTGGCAGCCGGTTACGCAATGATGCCGGAGGAGAGATGAGGGAAGGGAGAAGAGGACGGGTTTCATGTTTGTATGTGATCAGCAGCTCCTCCCGTTGTAGATAAGTCACAACTGCCCTTACGGGTGGATACAGTAGAGTGAGGGCTGACAAAAAAAAAAAAAAAAGAAAAGGGGCAAACCTGTACGGGGCAGCGCGCATGAAATATCAAGGTTGTAGACCGTTTGGTGAGCCCGTAGAGCCAAAATGTTCATGCACATTTTTCTACAGGCGTGCTGAGGGCGACAGGTTGTAGCGAACTCTTAAACAACATGTAAGGAGACGTGAGGGTGAAGTAGGTGAGACGCAGGCGTGTCGTACGGATTTCTCCTTTTATTTTTAACCCCTTCCAAATCCTGTGCACTGTGCAAGAAACGTATTAGCGCCGCTCAAGTGATGAGTGCACACGTCTTGCGTGCAACCTGACTGTTAGGAAACTAGACAGAGTGTATCCTAGTGTGGGCGTCACACCTACGTCCTACAGGCACCTACGTGTCGCCTGCATTCAACTGCAATCAGAAAGGAGCAGTTCTGACACCTCACTAACATCTAAAGTGTGGCGTAAGGATACGATAGCATAGCATACATCAAGAGTATTTTGATAAGGACAGATCTTAGAAATGTCAATCAAAATGTTTATTTTATACAAAAATGTAATGAAATAGTCCATAGTCTTTTGGTGGTTCAGTTCTGGGCAGATACATTTTTATCCTGCTGGGATAAGCTAGGACCTTAGATAGATGAACAGTGGAGCCCAGACGCTGATGGTGGTTGAGACCAGACCATGATATGCTATTGGTTCAGGTGGAGAATGGGGCGCAGGAAGGCTGGCAAAACTGGCTGGAATGTAGAGAGATAAACGTCCATGAATTAGCTATTGGCGTAAAGTGACGACATAATTGATGAGCGACGTGTAGAATGAGTCACTAGTTCCGCCAAAGTAACGGGTCTCAACAGTTGCTCGGCCCTAACCGGTCCATATTCCTATGGACCTAAAACCAAGGGGACAGTTCATGGATCCATATTTATAATGGAAACGCTCCAAATACCAGACTATACCACAGGGGCAGAGCAATGGGGGGGTGCAGCAAAATGTTTTGCCCCGCACTTTTTGAGTCAATATTAGTATCAATATTGACAAAGATCACGACATAATCAACACAAGCTTCTGTAAGGAAGACCAAAATAACTAAATCTATATTTTTAAATGAAATCGAAAAATTAAGAATAATAAAACTTTTAGCTATATGTATTTTGGATTTGTAATGGCCTTCCACTCTGGCGTTTTGACATGTTTCCTCATTCTTCTGCCCCCCTACCAGCGCCCCATATAAAATGTTCTAGCTCCGCCCCTGACCGTACCATGCCGCTCAGTGGAAACAAGGCTCAATTGTTCCATTTATTTAACTAGAAAAAGAACTTTTTAAGCTCAAGTCTTTTGAAGGCGACGACAGCACACGTCATGGAGAGCTCGAATACTCCAAAAAGAAACATTTTTTCATCTTTGTTGCTTCAGAACAAGTTTTTTTTTTTCATTAGCTTTTCTTCAGCGGTGGTTAAAAACAACTAACAAGTATCCCAAAAGCTTTGAAAACAGATGATAGCAACTTTAGCCTGTCTGCATAAAAGCAAAAAAAGAATGTAAACACTAAAAGCAAAAAGTTCTGAAGCGGCAACAGAAGCTTGAAGATTGGAAACCCTGAAGGATTCGGGATCACAGACGAAAACTAGAGAGTAAAAAGACAGAAGAATACTGCAGCGGGAAAAAGGAGATGAATGGATTAAAAAAAAAAACATGGTTTCACATGAAAGCGATCGACGGCGAGCGGCAAGGGAGTCCAAACGGGACATGCGAGGAAAAAAAAAGAAAAAGGGGAGAAAGCCACAAAGATCACAAGAAGGACTGAAAGGACGCTGGGAAAAAGAGGAAGGGGAGAACAAATGGATGACAAAAAGCCTGGAGGGGAAAGGTTGAAGTTAAATAACAAACTCTGACGCCGGCTGTCATCAAGCTGCAGGGAAATCGGGCGTGAAGCTCTGCAAGAAGTCATTTAATCCACTCTGGAGCCTCCAAACCCCATTTCCCCACAATGCAAATGACGGCGTGAGGCGAGAAGCTGTTTCATTTCCCACTAATGCAAACTTTATTAGGACTTTGTTTAAGTGATCACAAAGCTTTAGGCGGACCGCTAAAAAGGCCAATTGAAATAATCACGACTATTTGTAATCAAGACGTTAGGTAACTGTCATTTATATGAAATATTGGCTGAGTGGAAATGAGATGCAGCGGCATAATTGAATGGTTTCAACTGTGGTAACCCTTAAAGTATTTAAACCCACAGGTTCAGTATTGCTCCATTTACCCCCCCCCCCACACACACACACACACACACACTTTCAGCATGTTTAATCCTTTTGGGAAATAAAACAAAACCAAGAAAGAAGCCAGTTTAATACACATTTGTGCTTCTGCCATCATTTCCGATCAATTTATCCCTTGTGCTATCCTATGACACCCCCCCCCCCTTCCATTGACGTGTTCTCCCTACCATGACAAAGGTGGATAAAGGTGGAGAGGATTTCATGTAATCCATGGACACTATGGACACAAAAGTTACCCCTTGTGCTATCCTAGGCACTTTAACGTTGGGAGTGGGGTCATCTAGACCCACTAGACAGAGCTCTGAACCTTCTTTCTTCAATGATTTGTGATCTTCACTGGTGTCCATGGATTACATGAAATCCTCTCCACCTTTATCCACCTTTGTCATGGTAGGGAGAACACGTCAATGTATGGGTGGGGTCATGGGATAGCACAAGGGATAAACAATTTGACAGTTATAATGCTAGTATTTTCTTTTTTACTTTCTCGTCACATTTGTTATCAATTTTGAGGATCTACCCTCCACTTCTGGGACGTCAGTGGACGGTTATTGAATGACTGTCTGTGAAAAGAAGTTAGTCTGGATCTGGATCCACATGATGCCGCTAACCTGAAAAGGCTGCATGTCGGGTCCAGAGCAGCGAGGGGCTGTTCTTGGTGTCTCTTTGGTCCCTTCCCATTTTTGGAGGGTTTAAAGGTTTATTAACCCTTTAACACCAAAGATGTCACCAGCAACACCTAAAGAACACACGCATCTCAATGTACCATAACTCTGACGCGATCAACGTGATTCAGTTGTTTCTAATGCTGAGAAAAAAAAAACGTGTGAGGATCAGGTCTTAGATGGTTCAATATGTAGGTTTTCCTAAATACCTTGAAACATGCGTGGTCATGTGTGCCTTCTGATGAAGGAGTTTTGAATATTCCTAAACCTAAAACGATACAGCTCTGTTGGGACCATTTCTGACGGATTTGAACCGTTTTCAGTTTGAGAGGAGTTAAAAGTTAAAAAGTTAAAGTCCCACTATCTGTCACACACCTAGGTGTGTGAAATTTGCTCTCCGCATTTGACCCATCCCCTGGGGGAGCAGTAAGCTGCAGACAGAGGGGAACCATTTGATGGGTTAACCCCCCAATCCAACCCCTTAATGCTGAGTGTCAAGCAGGGAGGCATTGGGTCCCATTTTTAGACTCTTTGGTATGACTCGGCCCAGATTTGAACTCCCGACCTTCCAGTCACAGGGCGGACACTCTCCCACAAGGCCACTTAGCTGGTTCAAACCACACCTTAGAACTAAATGAAAATTTGACAGTTTGGGCACTAAAGAGACACATTTACAGGATGTGTTCATGCTGAATTTTTGCCTAATTTTCATACGTTTCCAAAAAAGGTCAATATAATTTCTAAGTAAAGACTTGTTTTTAGACTGTTTCCCTCCAGCTCCTCTGAAACTGAAGTGAGATGCAGCCCTTAAGAGGACGGATAGGAATCACTACACTAAGTGTGTGTTTGTTTGAGTCTGCCAAGGGATCTACAAGTAATAAAGAAATACTAATAAAAAGTATTTTTAATAGACTGCCAATCTATCAAGCAATGCCTAACTCAGAAAAATCCAGCCCACCGTTTCAGCTCAGAGCCTGCATCTGTTACTGCAGGAAAGGTTCACATTAAATAACAGTTTAAAGACCCACTCCAGTGAAAGTAGTTTAAAGTCGTTTTTGTTTTGTTTTTTCCATGTTTTTGTGGAATTTCTCTCATGATGGAGGACATATATAACAAAAACTACTCTTAAAATGGCATTTCTGAGTATTGTTTTGTTAGTTTTCTTTTTTAAATCGTTGTAAATATTTGTGACGTGGGAAATTCGGTGGGCTCCGCCCCATTCGGATGCATCCATGTGTGGACAAGTAGATCCATGAACGTCTTTGTTTCCTCTCGTCTGAGCTGACATCTGGCTCAAAACTGGGCAGGCGCTGTAAGCTAGCAGGAGAGCATGTAAACAGAGAGCTCTCAGGAACAGGGAGGAGAAGGGGGAGGGGTTACTCCATACCAACAGTCCCGCCCACAACCTAGAGAGGAATTTCTGATGAACTCCTGCCCCTCTGCAGAAACTATGATCTAGAAAACAGCAGTTTTTGCCGGGGGATTTTGGCCACAAAAAAAATAAATAAATAAACGGCATAATCATGATTAGAAGACCACTGGCAACAGTTTGAGAATAGATCAAAAGATGATAGTTTTAAGAGTTCAAGATAATTTCACTCAAGATTGAAAGTGGATCTGGATCGAGTTCATGACGGTTTCTTCATCAGATCATCACGAGGATGGAGCACAGCAAGCTGGAGGTTCTGTCTGGGTGTTAAACTCTGTGATTTCCCATGGATCCCTGTAATCCCGTCTCAATCCACCGGAGACCCTTCTGTGCCGTTGGATGTAACAACGCAGACCTGCAGATCAACTCTTTCTGCCTCCTTCAGAGCTCCAATCCTCCTCCTCCTCCACTCCTTCGCCTTGTCTTCAATTTGTCCTTGGTTATTTATTTTCCAGGTGATCTCGATCCCCCAAATTGACTCGTTGGATTGATTTGGCAACGCCCCCACCTTTGTTTTCGCACCCTCTTTGCTCAGCTTCCCTCCTTTCTTGATTGATCTAAGGGTCTTAACAGTTTCAGAGGAACGGACGAGACGTTAGGAAAAGAAGGACGAGAAACGGGACGTCTTTATTATACCAGCGGACAGTTATTTGAACCGGGTGATGAGCAAACTGCTTCTTTATGAAAGATGAGAGAGGATGACCCCCCCCCCCCCTCCTTGTAAAGCAGAAAATAAATGGATTGAGAGGAGAGATAAAGACAAAACAAAGGACTGTGGGACAAGAGCGGAAGTGGGAGGAAAGTGAGTGTTCGCTAAGCTTCGCCACTTGCGGTGCAAGTTCCCATTCTCAGCTCGTCATTTACATTGATAACATTTACATTTTGCTCCAGACGTATTGAAGGAAGGATTCTTCCTTCTTCCTCTTTCATGGTGCTTTCAGGTCTCCTTTGCCATAGTTCATGTGTTGGTAGGGTTGTTCTTATCTCCAGCTTTTTTTGACTGTGAGGTGATACTTTACTTGGATTGGATTGCTGTTAGGTCTCGGATGTGTTTGACTGTAGTTTGTGTGCGGGATAACACCCGAACAGGTTTCCATTATCAGATGGACGACAAGAAAGTCTGACCCGTCCGACGCGACGGCTGCTTCTGTGAAGTCCTTTGATTTCTGATATTGGACACCTTGTCAGGCATCATCCCACTCATACCATGAGTGGTCTATAAAAGAAATATCTAGCAATTTTAGCACTTTTAATGTTGTTTTGGTTGCATTCAGACTTAAAATTTGTTCCAGATTATCAGGGAATATGAACCAGAGCAAACCAAATGTGTCCAAGCGTTAGGTTTTTACACCATTTTTCTAAGTTTTTTCTCTCCCTTTTTTTCTCCATCAGGATGTTATAATACTAGTGTAAGACTACATTAAAGCATTGTGGTAATCGTTGACTGCACACAGCTCTGTGAGGTCAGGCCTGAAAGAAGGCGTGGAGCAGAGACTCTACACTTGTGGGAGTGTTCGTTCCGGCTCCAGTCGTCATGCTGGCAGTGCCCTTTAGTGACACTTTGTTCATTTGAGAAACCAACTCTTTAAGATGCAGGAATCGATCCAGTAAATAAGAGAAAGGCTGGGATGCAGACAGATGAGAAAGGCTGCACGTGCACTTTCTTTTAGAGCTGTGTTTGTGTCCCACACACGCATCACTCTCTACAGATAGATTTGAGGTGTTATGAAAGAAATTATGGACAACAGCTGGTAACAACTGTAAAAATGCAAACATTTCTTTATTGAGGCATCTGATTGGTCGCTTTATAACTTGAATAACTTGCAATACAGAAAATCTATATTCAAAAAACGTGGGAAAAAAGGTATCAGATCAATGATGGTTATTCTCACAAATAGATTGACTGAGTAATAGCTGTTTATTTCTCAGTCTATTGGATTTTTACTTGTTGGAGTCAGCAGGTACTTCCTGTTTGGAACACCAGGGGGGAGGAGTCACTCAAATTCTCATATACTGTCAATGGTAATGGGTTGTTTTGTTAAAATTACTAAGTCTGGTTAAAAGCAACTTGAGCACCCATCGGTCCGAACATGGCCAGTTCCTACTGTCAGTTTGTTAAGGACACCGTCCACTTCTATTTATCGTCCTGTCAGGCTCCATGAGACACATGTGTTGTGACTTCCTGTCAATCTATTCTGTCATCCTCAAAATAGTCCGCTTCACTTTGAGCTCTTCCCTAGAAGCATGATTACTTTGCTTCCTCCTCTTCCTATCCAAGGGATATGGACTAAGGCTCAAGGGATGGGCAACTCCATGCCTCAAGGGTCACATTCCTGTATGTTTTCCAACATCCCCTGCTCTGGCATGTTCTAATTGGCCTGACACACCTGAACCAGACGATCGGCCATGAGTAGGGCTTGGATATCTGGAAATCACGCAGACACACCGACCCATCCATGGACAACAGGAAACCTACTGTAGGAAAGAGCTGGTGTGAGAAACTGTTTCAGATGAAGAAGAATGTCTCTTAACACCTTTCATTTCGTTGTCTTTCAGTACAGTTCAACTTGATTCCTGTGGGTCTGCGGATAGTGGCCATCCAGAGCACCAAGACAGGACTCTACGTCGCCATGAACAGTGAGGGCTACCTCTACACTTCGGTACGCTCAACACATACTTCACCCAATGCTGTACTGGGGCCAAAACATGGCTATTGCCTAGTTCTAATAGGATTATGGTGGAACAACAATGGAAGAATCTCAAAGGTTTCTGCGGTTTGCTCTAGTTTGTGAAAGTCACATGTAGCAACACCTAATATCTGAGATGATAGACCCATCAACATATGAAAAACACCTGTTCATTCTTTAAACCTATGAGGTTTTTCATCCGATACTCAATATCTTTCAACAGCCAGGCCTGCTTAGCTGTTTCTCACATCAGTTTGCTGTGAACACAAAGCTGTGGTCTGCAGTGAGGCTGAGCCACAACCACACATTTGAGATGAAATGATCAGAGGGCACTCCAGGCTCGGGAAAAAAACTTCTTTCCTTCTTTTGGCACACAGCGAAGTGAGTGAGACTTTGTATGAAGTGTAGTGAGGCGCTCTCTTCAGAGTCCATTCAGCGCTGCTCGTGTGAATGGAGGGGATTGGCTGAGAGGAAGAGGATAAGGCTCTGTCAGGGTGTGAGTTAGGCTTTACTGTTCATCAACGTCATTACTAAAGATGACACTGACTTCCAGCCCTGCCTGATTTGATTGGTTATCATTGAAGCTACTGGCTGGTTTGCTTACATTTTGATCACAAAGCCAACAGACAGGTTAAAGACACGATGGCAGATTGGAAATGAGCAACTCCAGGCCTCGAGGGCCTGTGTGTCTGCATGATTTCCAGATATCCAAGCCCTACTCATTACTGATTACCTGGTTCAGGTGTCCAGCCAATTATAACATGCCAGAGCAGGGTATGTGGGAAAACACACAGGAATGCAGCCCTCGAGGCCTGGAGTTGCCCATCCTTGTGAGTCCAGATGTCTTTTTTGCTGCTGTACGATTGTAACATCATCTTAAGAGCTGGTGTGTGAGGCTGTTTCAACATCAAAGGTGGATTTGGGCAAACTGAAAGTCCTTTTCATTATGATGATCTCCGTTTTGACTGTCAAACTGTTTTACCCACAGACACCATGTTTTCAGAAGTCAAATTTCTAGATTTTTTGGACCCAAAGTACTTCAAATCCTTGAATTATCTCAAGAATTGTGTGCATCTTCTAGGTGAATTCTGGCTTTGTTTACTGACCTGGAACTGGTTTTCAGTGGTAAACCATGCTGAATAATCTGTCCAGATGCTTTAGTACGACTTTGAAAAACTAAAAAGGTGTACATTTTGTCGGCTTGTTGGTGCACTATGGGTACTGTAGTCAAGAGCCTAGCATAATGATACGTACTATACTTCAACATAATGAATTAAAAAAGTGAGGGTAATGTTTTGTACCTGATGTTGAAATTTTTGTCAATAAAGTTTGACTTATCGGTTGTGTTGAACTCCATGCAAAGGCTGATTTTTGCTGATAAAAGAGAGAAACAAGTTCAAGAAGAATACAGTTTACAAGAAAAACTTTCCAGCAGTACCTCTGACCAACCACCTGCCACTTGAATTCTCTAAGTATTTTTGGGGAACTGTAGCCAAACCACTATATTCTGACTGTTGGGTCAAAAACGTGCTTAACCCGGGATCTTGAATGTGCTTTTGCTATATGGTGTTCACACTAAACTGTCACTACCAGATATTACTGTTTGTATTCACAGCTGGAAGAGTCTTGTCTGGGTGCAAAATGTCAAAGTAGTAGAAATCTGGCAAATCTGGCTCCAGGCTTTTTCTTTAACAGCTCTATTCCGATGTATGAAAGATTAAGTGTCATATAATTCTGGCCTGGCACAAACAGCAATTGTTGATTTCTCCTTCACTGTCAATTTTCAAACAGTTGGGACTTCCTTGTATTAAAAAGGACATAACCTACAAGTCTATACTACAAAACAGAGTCCCTGATTGGTCAACTTCAACCGGTCTAACTTTTAAAGTGTGTTCAATGGCCGCATGTTTTGTATTTAGAGCCCCAAACTTGCCTAGTGACACGTGAACACGAGAGTTTTGAAAGAAGAAGCCCAAAAGGAGCAATTACTGTATGTGCCTTTAAATGGACTTTACGTTGAAAGTGGTCACTTGGACGTGTGTTGCATAGGCCATTGGAAACACAGCATCAAACATAGAAGCTAAATGTGCAAGCCCATCATACCAGCAGTGGTCTTACAGTACAGAGAAATGTAATATGGTAAAGACTGATACAAGCAGCTGAAATGAGCATCCTCTGTAGGGTGGCTGGGCTCTCCCTCAGAGATAGGGTGAGAAGCTTGGTCATCCAGAGAGCTTGGAGAAGCCCCCTTGCTCTTCCACATCGAGAGGAGCCAATTGAGGTGCCTTTGGCATCTGGTTTGGATGCCTCCTGGACGTCTCCCTGGGGAGGTGTTTTGGGCATGCCCCACTGGGCGGAGGCTCAGAAGAAGATCCAGGACACGCTAGAGAGATCTAAGTCTCTTGACTGACCCGGAAACACCTCAGAGTTCCTTCCAGAGGAACAGACGGCCCCCGCAACCAAAAAGTTGGATGAGTGGCACAAAATGGATGGATGGTTTGCACAAAGCAGGCTTAAATGATAAAACAGGAGTTTAGGATAGTTCTAGGGCGGCCGTGGTGCAGCGGTAGGGCGGTCGACTCATGATCGTAAGATTGCAGGTTCGATTTCCGCCTTGCACGCCCATGTGTCGAAGTGTCCTTGGGCAAGACAACTGAACCCCACCCTTGCCTCTGGTGGGAGGTTGGCGCCAGTGTTCGGCAGAGGAGCCGCCGCCAGTGTGTGAATGTGTGTGTGCATGGGTGAATGGGATTGTGACTGTAAAGCGCTTTGGGCCTTCGTAAGAAGGTAGAAAGCGCTATATAAGTATACGCCATTTACCATTTACCATTACCATTTGGGTCTCTTGGTTGTTTAATGTAGTCTTCAGTATGATCCAGCTTGACGGTCTTTGAACATTGCCCCTAAAGAGTAACCAGGGCTAGTACTAGGTGTGGCTCTGATGTGGCACTGCTTTGATGTTTCAACTGGAATTTCCTTAGAGGGTTCTTACTAAATAGATGCACAAAACATATAAAACAAGACCAAAAAAAAAAAAAACAAGACCAAAAAACAGCAGAAGCATTTTTAAGTTTCTATAGAATGCTTTACTCAGTATTTCCCGATCGTAGAAACTTTCCTCATTCAAGCTGCTTTCTTCATTTATTTTTCATTTCATCGTTAACCTTTCGGTTCTTTTGTCTTTCTACCTGAGTTTCTCCCTAACTTCTAGGTATTTGAACCTAAATTGTTTATTTCAACAGCTTTAGTTTTGAGAGATTCTGTTTTTTTTATGTAGGTGCTGAGTTTTAGGTCCACGGTGATCCAATCGGACTTTGGCAGTGCTGTTTTAGCACTCCCTGCAAGCCAAACTGTTCCAGTTCAGTTAGTTTGTATTTGGGTCCCTTCATGCTAGCCTCCGCAGTGAAACCTTACCTGCACATGTGCAGAGTCCTCGCCGGCTCCGGCGTTCTCCTGATGAAAGGGAAGGTGACCCATTTACTAAGGGAAATAAAGGCAGGGAACGACAGGATGGAAGGGAAAAAACACATTTGAGAAAATCCCACAGAGAGGAGAACAGAGGGAGGAGATGGGGAGGAAGTCTCACCTCCATCACCTGCTCTGTCATTTGGAAAGCGGAGCAGTTGGGTCAGTTAATAAAGCTGTGAAATAAGCACTTTCTACAATGTAGAGCAGCAGTAAACTAAAGGTAGAAGTATTTTTTTAGCTGTCGTAAATAATCAAGAAGGGTGACAGACCCAATTTTTCCTGCTTTTAAACTCTTTAAACTTTTACTCTGAGAACAGATTTGAAAGTTTTCCATATATGAAGTTATTTTTTAGCAGATCAAAAAGGCTAAAACAAGTAATTCTTCTTTCATTAGGCTTTAGCCGCGAGCACCCGTCCTGGGGGGTTTGACCCATATGGGTACTAGGGGTTATTGGGTTGTCTGGGTCATGAAGGATCGTAGGGAGGAGTGGACACATTTAAGGTCTGTTTTGCAGTTCCCTTAAGGCTGCAAAATCAACTTTATGAGCTTTAAAGTGTATTATAATGTTAATTCCTAACAAAAAACACCCCCAAAGTGGTATTTTGATCCATTCCATCTCAGAGTATTCCTCTAAAACCCTGTTCTCTGATCACCAGCCCCTCCCAATCCACGAAAACAAGTGGGTTCTGAGGTTGTGATGTCACAAAGTGAGGAACAGCCCCTTCCAGGAGGAGTCTGGGCTGCCAGCTCCGCCCCCCAGGCTAACGCACACACCCACTTTCTCCGTGGCGCTAGTGGTGACCTGCGAAAGCTCTTTCATTTTCCATGCACAATATTCAGATCCATCAATGCAAAATTTAGTTTGATTTCGTGGACGAAACGCAGACGTGCTGCCGAATCCGACTCTAGGTTGACTTTAGGAAATGGGCGGCACCCACACGTAGTGAAAGCCAGTGCCTCAGTAATCAAGTCGTCTTACTTCCGGGTAGGAAAAGGAATTGTGATAATAACTCATATTTCATAAAAAATGTTTCCCTTAGTTTGCCAAAGGTCACATACTATTATGTATATGGATATAGTAATCAAGAATAGCATATTATAGGCCGTTTAAGGGACGCCATGAAAATAGAACGTACCATTGTCGTTTATGTGGTAAGTATCTCTTGAAGTGTTTGTTAGGGGATTTTAAATTATAAACACTTACGACATACACGCAATGCTGTTGCACATGCCACACACTCTGTGATGTGGTTTATAAGGTGCGAGTACTGGCCCCTTACTGAGCACGTGCGAATGCTAAACGCGCAGGATGTACAGGTGATGTGAACTGCCCATAGGATTGTATCACTCTCTGATTGCGATCAGATCTTTGTTTTCATTCTATAATACTGGATTAAGTTTTCTACAAAGGTTTGAACTTTGGGTGTTTAAACAAGAGAGAAAAGTGTGAAAATGTTCATATCTGTCTGAGAAAAGTGTAGAAAGTGTATAGTGAAGAGTTTTACAGCCTTAAAACATCTATTGTAAAAATAAAGTTGATCAGTTTGTGGATTTTTGGAACTCCCGCGATAAAAGAGGAACCGCTGTAAACCCTTTTTGCTCTGTACTGTTGTGTCTAGAAAAATTCAATAACCTTTACCCACTGTTCTCCTTGTTCGTTTTATTGTGTAGCTTCTTTAGAAAAAAGAAAAGTCCACAAAAGTGGTGTTGGCTTTTTCGGAACCTCTTTTGGAGGAGAAATCCAGAGTCGCGGTGGCTGTAGCTGAGTTGCAGCGCATTAATCTTTCATGGACCTGTGTGGCTCACAAACCTCCCCCTCTGCCGCACAAGCAGATAATTACAACACTTATTTTAAGGATTCCAAAACAAAATACCTCCTCCGGGCGGATTATTTGCCAGCAGTGACGCAGAAAACCGATTAAAGTAGTTTTCTGGTCTGGCTGTCGTCGTCCTCCGTCATTTATCTTTATTTATCCTTCTCATTTGAAGCTCATTTGTTGTTACTTTCCACTGAATCTTCCTGGTTCTTCTCATTCTTTATTCTGCCTCCCTCTGCTGCCACAACTCATTTCACCCATTAGCATCCATGGGATTAGATTTAGTCACCTAATCTAATTTAATGATGACACCCTAAATGCACTCAGACATTTCTGTTGACCTCAGTCTATCTTGCAAACTCATTAAACAGCCTGGAACCGAAAGTTTAGTTTTTGTTTTTCTTTTTTAGGGCGTGATCATTCATTCTGTATGTATGACCAAAGCCCTCCACGATCATGACCTCATGAGAGATCTGAAGGAGAAGGTCATGGATTAGAGAAGGCGTCCCCAACGCAGCTGACAGAAAAAAAATACCAACGCTAACTTAGATGATTTCCGTTTTGTTTATGTTTCTGTTAATAGTAGAAATCAATCAGGTTTTATGTAAATGTAAAATCTGATGAATCTTGCTGCCCTGAAACAATCTGAGACTGGGTTGAGTTGAAAAATAAAACTGTAATGCTGCTGTATTGATCTTTTTGTACAAATCAAAAAACGACTTTCACAAATCAACAATTTTGATTGATTGAAGCTTCATCAAATGTGAAAAAAACCATATATATATAAATATATATGTGTGTGTGTGGAGGTGTGTGTGTGTGTGTATATATATATATATATATATATATATATATATATATATATATATATATAAATATGTATAACTTACATTTGATTAAGATTCAATCAAACAAAATATTTATAAATATAAAGATACCAATATTTGCATATTTTCTTAACCAAATTTCTTGTATTAGCATTTTTATTTGAAAATCATATTTTTCAAATCTGGACGCTTAAATATATCAAACACAAACTTCGGACCAGTCCATAAAAAATTCATCGTCTGGCATCAAACCGGTCCGCGGCCTGCAAAAGGTTGGAGGTCACTGGGTTAGTGATTCTGTATCAAGGTGTACAGTTGAAGGGGGCGCGGTAGAGCAGTGGTCCCCAAGCCTGGTTCATGGGTCGCTTGGCACCGGACAACAAACGGAAAAAGACCCTACATACTTTATGGTGTGGTTTTGTTCACTACCAGATTCTGAATAAAGTTACATTTAATTTTTTCTTTACTATAATACCGACCTGTTAGCATAAGTCATGGTAACAGAGAACGGAAAGAGGACAGTTAAAATAAAATCTGGCGCCACACTCACACTGCTGTGGGACATTGGACTGATCCGTGGCCTAAAAACGGCAGGACAAACGGATGCATCTGAGAGTTCTTTAACTTTTCTCGCTTCAGCTTTGGTTCATTATTCGGGGCTAAAAGCCCCTCCGGAAACCAGTGCTCTTAAGTGGGAAAGGAGGAAGTGACAAAGTCATTATGGTCTGATTGGCCGTCTGGAGGTTAGCCGTTAGCGCGGCTTCAGTTTTAGCAGCTGCTGCAGCAGGTAAGCAGCAGGAGGCTGATTTTCTGCCATTTAGCCCGGCCTGCTGCGCCGTTTTGACGTCATTCAGCCGCGGGGGTTTCTGGATGGATGTTTGTGAGCGTGGACAACAGAACAACTAAGTTCTTGAACTTGAGGCATCACTTAGTCAGAACTTCTGACAAACACAATGAGGGGAAACCGGATTTGATTATTTTAATTTGTTCCCATAATCTGGAATATTCGCATCTGGTTGTCTCCTTTGAGTCACAACCTTCAGCATAAAAAGTATATTCACATAATCAGTCTTACTGTTTTGCTTCCTGTCATCAAACTGAATTTATTATTAAACACAAATAATCAGAACACAAAATGTAGTATTTTATTAATTAAGGTTTGTTTTTATTATTGGTGGAAAATCTGAGTTTGAAACTCTCTGATCCAGATTTCTGCCCCAATTTCAATAAATATTTTTAAAAAAAGGAAATCCAATCTCTCTGACTTACTAATAGTCAAAGGTAGATGATTGCCTGCAGCCGCCCTAACATTTTTGAAGCCCCGAGCTGAACACTTGAAAAAATGTCAAAAATAATTCCTATGTCCATTATTATGTAACTGTAATTAAAAAAACCAAATCACTGAAATGGGCTGATGATCAAGTCTGCCGCTGACGCAGAGAGAGTCTCTTCAAAGACATTTTTTTAAAGCCTATGATGAAGCGAAAATGGTCAATATACGTATTAATGAAAGAAAAGAAAACAAAGGAAAACCACCTCTCACAACATTCTATGAATCTTTTTAAAAAATACAGCAAAAGCATTTTGCAGGAAGATA
The DNA here is from genome assembly GCA_023969325.1 of Oryzias curvinotus. Lineage (NCBI taxonomy): Eukaryota > Metazoa > Chordata > Actinopteri > Beloniformes > Adrianichthyidae > Oryzias > Oryzias curvinotus. The sequence continues at coordinate 5,180,512 of CM043723.1, read as the reverse complement.
AAACCGGAAAAGAAGAACAGAATCAAAGAACGGGCAAGAAAATGGGTATTTCTATTGACAAAAGAAAAAAGAGACAGAAATTAGAGGAAAGGCAAAAAAACGATTTTGTTTGTGTGTGATATACGTAATTCATAAGTATTTCTTGTTTTCGTCATTTAGCAATGTGCGCAGATGTACGTCGAGAGTTTTGGCCCTTTTCAAATTACGCAGTTTATGTGGATTTTATGTAGTTTATATTCACTTACTACGTAAATCATATGCAGTTGTACTTTTTTTTTAAGGTGAAACAGTTTTCCACGACTAACGGGCTTTTTACGCATGTTCTATCAATGTATAACTTTTATAACGTGTATAAAGCACACATATCATGTTAAAATTGCTTTATTGATGCAATTTTGGACTTTCGTTTTTTACACAATTTACATGTTCTTTGCGTGGTTTATTTGTACTTCTTCCGTGGTTACAATGCGGCTCATACGTGACACATCTGTGAAAATTCACGTAAAGACCACAACTTTTCTCACTTTTTCTACGTACGATTTTTGTCCATGCAATACGCAGAAAAATGTACGTCGTGGCTACGGGGACACGGTCTTAAAGCTTGACAAATTAAAGAAAAGACAGAAGACCTCCTAGGAGGTAAGTGATTAGCAATTTAACGAATTAAGTAAAATCCAATTTGTTTAAATTATTGACTATAAAATACATTTATTGGTGATTTCAGCTTTCAAATACTTATCAAAACAGTTGGACCCTTGACATTGATTTTCCAAAAGTGGACAAGTGAAGAAGTTATTTGAGAGACGTTTTACCCTGGGTAAAGATTTAAAAATAAAGATAAATACAACTGCTGCCGAGGGGCCAGGATGTACCGCGGCTTTGTGGGGTCAGTTGGCGCATCTTTTAGTGGACTCTCTATGACTTATGCAGTCTATAACGTACAGGGAACATCCACACACAGGAATCTCATCTTACAGTTGCTCTTTCCATCACAATAAACACCATCAATAATGAATGAAGTACAATAAAAAAAATCCCCCTGGCAACACTTTGATTTTTATTTAAAGAGTGTTTGGAGCCAGACAGACACACTGGAAGATGAATTCTATAAACATTTCTGTCCTGAGAAGGAGTCTGTCTCTTTTTAGTGCTGATTTACCAGCTCCAGCTAAGAAAATATCACCTACAGGAGGAGATTTTTTTGTTGTGCCAAAAAGTAATCTTGGTTTGAATTCTGGGATCTGAGGTGCTGAAGAGAAAGAAGGGACATTGACATGGACCCGATGTCCTTTTTGGCCCTAGGAGCCGTTGGATTCTGGCAGATTGAGTGATGATTGAGAGGAGACGGAGTGAATCACGGCTAAGCGGTACCTTTCTGCTGTCGCCATGACGGCAGCTTGAAGGAGGGAAAGACCGTTTGACAGCGGTTGACGTCAACAAGTTTGAAAGTAAAGCAAAGCCGCACAGTACTTCTCCAACTGCTTTAGATTGAAGAGGGGGCAGTATTTTTATTGGCACCATAGAGGCGAGAGATGGAAAGATCAGAGGAAACAAAGGCAGAGAAGGACGGCCTGACAGGACGACACTCCAGCTAAACATTATGTGTCCTCTGGGTCCGGCAGCCGCCGCCGCCGCCGCCATGCCCATCGTTCTTCCCCCTCCCACCAACTGCCGTCTGTCCAACTTGAACAGCTTTGACTCGCCTTTCAATCTGTCTTATTCCCTGTCTGGTCCTTTGTGTCCCTTGGCATCTCCCGTTAACTGTTGTTATTTTTTCCTCTTTTCTGCTCTGTGACAACTTGCTCTTTTTCTTAAATTCAAAAATAATACCCCTGCCTTCCTTTTTCTTTTTCTTTTTTTTTTTTGACCTTGTCCTGGTTCTGTCCTCTTCCTCTGTGTTCCCCAATTCCATCTTGACATATGGAGTCTGCCTCCTCCTCCTCAAATCTTTCACGTCATCTGCCAACGCTTCCCTCGTGCATCAGTATGCCTCCCTGTGCTTCAGTGTCGTCTGCAGGCAGAAACACGCCATGCTGATGAAGGAACGCCATTGGCTGAGCTGAAAATCCACCGTCTGCGAGCGTAGAGTAAAACATCTTTGCAGGAAAGTCTTTGTTCAAAATCTGTAACCTTGGCGGTACCGGAGCATTGAAGTGACAAGAATTTGGTTAGACTTTTGAACCTTGAAGGCCCTCTGTAACGAAAATGGTGTTTCTGCTGTTTTTTTTTCCTTCATTTTCTTCTGCCATTTCTCCGATAACTGAAAATGACTTTCTTTAAAAAAATTTTTTAAAAAATTGGGAAATTAGAATGAACTTTGATATCAAAATCAGTGCAGGGTGCATCTAAAAGCCTTGATTTTTTTTGTTTTGTTTTGTTTTTTCAAGAAAAGACAGTGTGCCTTCTAAGCCACCAATTCTGCTGCTAACAAGGTTGTGTATTTTTGTGATCAAGCTAACATGTAGGGGTGTTGTGCAGATCACACACAGGCCTGTTGATTGAATGTAATGTCAGCATATCAACTTCACAGTTTCATTTACAGTTTCAGGAGATCCTCAGCCATAAATTCACAAATCTGAGAAATAAAAAACAATCAATGCTAGAAAAAAGAAAAAAAGTATGAATTATTTTTAAAATGATTCTAAATGATTATGAATGACATTTTCTTCAGCCAAAGAGACAAAATCGAGTTTAAAAAGAGCTAACTAATTATCACAAGTGTCTGAGATTGATGTCAGCGATCCAAAGAGCCCTGAGACACAATGTTATCCACAAGTTCAATCGAAAAACAAAGAATTTGACCTTTCTGATTGTTACGTCTTGCTGCTTTGCTGCATCTCCTGTCATTCTGCTCACCTGGTAGGTGTGGCCAATGATCCTGATCAGCACCCAACAGGTATTTCAGTCAGAGGAGGCCTCAACTTCTTGGTGTCCATTTTTTCACGTGTTATGGCCCCTTTTTATATCTCCCGTAGACTGTGACAGGTTTGCCTGTCAGGGCCGAAACACTGACACTTATTAATTAAATGTTCATAATAATTTGGGACTACTAAAGACAATACAACCGTTTTTTTTTTTTAATTATTCCAGCATTATTTTCACAAGATTGTTAACTTCCAGTGATTAAGATGTAAAATAGAGCATGTGATCAGTTTCTAATTATCTGAACCTGATCCGTGTTTCTGAACCAGGAGATGTATGGAGGGGTGAAGCAGAAACGGCAGAAACGGTGCCGGGGATGAGCCGCCTCATGTGGGAGTAGCTCAGCAGAGGTTAATGGAGGGGGGGGAACTCCTTGTCACAGCTCCATTGTCTGAGGCGACTGGGACCTGCTTACCTGCAGGCACCACCTGAAAATTGCTTTCTGATAAAAATAGTGCTCAGGCGCGGACCTGGCCCACTTTATTAGCTGTGTGCTGTGGACGAGCCTCCGGGGTGGAGGGATGGCGATGGGAAGGTTTGTGGTTATGCTATCCGAGCCATGTGCGCGGTGGAAAAAATAAGAGCGATTCTCCGAAGCACGCACTCGTTCGCTCCCCTCGTGCGATTTCACCACCCTCCACACCCCCTCCAACACACATGTGCAGCCAGGTATACACGATCTGACAGAGGCAGGAAGACGTAATTGGGCCGGACTCCCACACCGACGACCAGCTCTGGCTAAACTTTCTGCTGTTAACAGGGGAAAGTTGGACAAAGAAAAACTTTACTGGAATGATTTTGTGGATTCAAAGCGAAGAGGAATGAGCAAAGCCCTACTTTCTAACACGAGAAGCAAAGAATCACAAATGTGACCTGTGCTTTTAGAAACGTGAAGGAAAAAAGAAATGTGCGATGCAAACGTCTTTCAATCTTAATCTTGAAACATAAACATTTATATGTTTAATTATCCACTCAGAATCTATATTTCATCTATTTATACTCTTTTATGACTGCACGGTGGCGCAGTGGGTAGCACTCTTGCCTTACAAGAGACTGGGGGACCTGAAACAGAACGTCTATGTGGGGACCTTTCTGTGTGGAGTTTGCATGTTCTCCCCGTGTATGCGTGGGTTTTCTCCAGGAACTCCGGCTTCCTCCCACCGTCCAAAAACATGCTTCATGGTTAATTGGTCACTCCAAATTGTCCCTAGGTGTGAATGTGAGTGTGAATGGGTGTGTGATATGTGCGACCCTGCGACAGACTGGCGACCTGTCCAGAGTGTCCCCTGCCTTCGCCCATAAGTGACCGGGATAGACTCCTGTAGCCCCGTGACCCCGAAAGGGATAAACGGAAAAAGATGAATGAATGAATGAATGTACTCTTTTATAACTGGTCAGCTAGATATACTAAAACCATAAGGCGATGGATGGAGATTGAAGCCCTTGTTAGCACTGCCCTTATCCCTTGTGCTATCTTATGGGGTCCAGATGACCCCACCCTTACATTGACGTGTTCCGCCTACCATGATAAAGGTGGATAAAGGATAAAGATTACAAATCAATGAAGAAAAAAGGTTAAGCGCACTTCCAACCTTAACGTGCCTCTTTAATGTTGACAGGTATCGGCTTGCTCAGTGGTCTTGTGGGGTCCAGATAACCCCACTCCCAACATTAACGTGCCTTAGGATAGCACATATATAAGTAGATACGACTATCTGAAGGTTAAAAAAAAGTGTTTAACCTGTACGGGGCGTGCAAGTGGAATGCATGAAATATAAATGTCGTAGACCTCTTGTTGAATCTGTAGAGTTAAAATGTTAGTTCACTTTTATTTTAGGGGGGGTGCTGCGAGCAGCAGGTTGAAGCGGACGCTTATACAACATGCAAGGGTTAAGGCCGTGTCACACAGCCACGACTTACATTTTGTGCAATGTCCCGGTGTGAAATTTCGGTCTTCCGTGATGCATGCATGATATTTCATAAGTGTTTCTTACGTTCGTCATTTGTCGATCGGCGCAGATGTCCATAGTTGCTTTGGGACACGTCCTTAAGTAAGGGTGAAGTAGGTGAGACGCAGGTGTGTTGTACAGATTCTTTTATATTTTTTTTACCACCTGTGTAATCGTCACACAATGAAACCTGTTGATTTACAGACATTCATTATGACGAAAGAAAGCGCCAAGCCAGCACCAAAATCTTCCTCTAAAAATTTCTCTTAAACAACATTAAAAGACTTATATATACCTTGAACCAAAAGCCAAGCAGGAAAAAAAAAGAGCTGCTGGATGACACTCATTGTTGTTGAAGGTCATGGAGCAAAGCTGCACAATCGGTTTACACCCTGCTTGTGCCATGACAGTCCAACTTTGAGTGAAAACCCTTGCCTGAATAGTCTGGGCCAGTGGTGCTCAAATCCAGGTCTTCAGGGCCGGTGTCCTACATGTTTTTCAATCAACCTGCCATTGAAACTCCTTATTGGTTAAACACACCTGATCCAGGTAATCAGCAGCAGATAAGCCAGGGTTTCAGGAAAACTAGCAATAGGCCGGCCCCTCGAGGCCTGGATTTGGACACCCCTGGTTTAGACCCTTGGAAACCGGACTGGACAGCAATACTCAGTGTAAACGAGGCTATATATCCATGTACTTCTTTGTTTTCCTCGTCTGAGCTGTCATCTGGCTCAAAACTGTACGGCTGGATAGCACCGATATTGCTCACCATTTTTGTTGCACTGCTAATGTTAGCGTGCGGGTGTGAGGGGCTGTAAGCTAGTGGGAAAGAGTGTAAACAGATGGATAATGGGAAGTAGGGGGTAGGCTCTTGTTTAGCCTATTTGTCGTTTTCCAGCAGCGTTGTCATGCCTGGATAAGTCTCCCCCCGCCATGTCTGAACCCTGCGGAAACTCATGGTCACATGACCGCAGGGCTCATCCATCTTTTCACAGTGACTGGTCTGTCTGTTTGCCAGTTTACCCTCAGCTCTAAATCCCATCCCGTTCAGGCTTTTCTCCGTGTCTCCGCCTGTTTTCTGCTCCGCTCGTGTTCTCCTCTGGGATCTCCTCTGAAGATGGATGGAGGTACCAGTGATTAAAGCGGGGATGCCTCTTCTCACATGATCAACCCCAGAGGTAAAGAAAGAAAAAGGGGAGCCGCTGTGCTGTGACGGAAATTGGATATAGGACATCGGAGGATAAAGACAGGTTTTGGTGCCCGTGCAAAAACGCTGCGGCTTCATTGTGAGCCAGCACAAAGGCTTTCTGGTGTAGAACAGGTTATGGGAGGATGCAGGCTCGAGAAGCAGAATTTATGGGATGACAAACATAACTGCATTTAAAAGCTTCTGGAACAGAAGGTTTTCTCTGTAAATCTCATCCTGCATGTGGACTTTTCTTTACAAGTTTCATGCAGTGTTTCTGCCTGAAGTCACAAAACCAGTTAATTGGGATGGATGGTCTTTGGTGATAAAGTGAGTTACCACATCCATCATTTCACGGCGTTCTGTAGCAGGTCCTCTCTGTGAGGAGGTGTGAGGGGAGGTGAGGAAGTAAGGTGGTGGTGGTGGTGGTGGGGGGGGTGACCTCTTCAAGTTATTCAGTTCACTTGGTATTCCTGCAGAGCTGCATTGAGGAGTAGGTCACAAGACTCGAGCGACGACGCTTGTGTTTGAGGAGATTGCAGGAAATATCTGCAGCTTTGAAGGAGCAGCAGAATAAAAGGTTTTTTTTTTTTCAATGAACCACGGTAAAAATCTGGTCATCTGGCTCAGTGGCTCTGTTTTTGTCACGTGTGTGGGTAGATAGTGCAAGCGAAAACTTGGACAAACCCTTACGGGGCACACAGGATGTCCAGATGAAATATCAAGGTCATAGATCACTGGCTGAGACCACAGAGCATAAATGTTCCCACACATTTGATTCTACGGCCATGCTGCAAGCGACGGGTTGTAGTGAACACTTAGACGACTCTCAGGGCTGAAGTTAGGGTAAAATAATTGTCCCGACTTCCCCCCAAAACCCTTTGGACTGCATTCATGATAATTACAGCCCATATCTAGCTTCATTAGTTGTGCCTGATGCATTACAGATGACTAGAGTGTAGTGTAAGGGCACCGTACAACAGCATCACCAGTACTTCATACGTTTTTGCAACTTTCATTAGCCTTACGAATACTTACGATACACTAACCACATGCTCAGAAACCCTAAGCAACCCTATGGTTCAACCCTAATTATCAGTAGAACTGCAATCACCTTTAATGATAAATCCTGTTTGTTAGGGATTATCATTCTTTCATACTTGGATTTTAATTTGGTCATTTGAAACCTCTCCGTTTGCAAACATTTGAGAGTTTTTGTGTTCTGCTGTCATTGCAGATCCATAAACATATTGGCTTTGAACTTCTGAGGTTAATGAGCATCTGCCCATGTGGTGGTACCATAAACTGACATAACCGTCTAGTTTTTTTTACCCTCCGTTAAACTCTCACCTAAGTCAAGAGTTGAACAGATTCGATTTTAGAGCTATTTAAATGTCTTAATGGTGCCTAATGGTGGAGTGTCCACCCTGAGAGTAGAAGAATGTTGGTTCAAATCTACAGTTGGGTCATACCAAAGAACAAAAACAGAGCCAATGCCTCCCTGCTTGACATTCAGCATGTTGGTGTTGAATTGGAGGATGCAGATGCAAAGAACATCCAGGTGTGACGACAGATGGCACTTTCACTTTAGTAATTGGGCTTTTTGGCTGTACTGGGGAACCCATGCATATTATTGGTGAGAGCACACACACATAACTTGTAAGGGCGGTTGTGGTGCAGAGATACAGCAGTTGACTTCAAATCAGAGGATTTCAGTTTGTTCCCACCCTGCCAACCCATGTGTAAAGTGTTCCTGGGTAGGACATTGCCCATGGTAGTTAGAAGTTGGCACCAGTGTAAGACAGCTAAGCCCCCACTAGTGTGACTTATAGACTATGACTATAAAGTGCTTTGAGTCTTAAAGCAAGGTAGGAAAGTATCATACAAGTATACTGTGTTTACCTTTTTACCATTTATGTTTAAAAATATGGACAACAATTGTTTGATATTCCAATTTGATCTGTATCTCATTGAAGTTCTTGATAACACAAATTTTTTATGATATTTTTTCTGTAGTGTAGGTTATTCAAGTTGTAAACTGGCCAATCAGATGCCTCAATTAAGTGGGTGGAGCCTGCTGGCCCTTACACCAAACATTCACAACGAAAATCGATAGATTTTGTATAGCTCGCTTTCAAGTGTATAGAGGTGTGTGATTGGTAAAAGTGCTGCCCTCGAAACTACATCAGACTCCTACCAATCACTGCTTACTGATGATTTGGCTCCAACAAAACGCGAACTGAAAGAATCTGAGAGTGGAAACATTTTGGTGTTTTTCCTTACCGCGAAGGGGGGTCTAAGGGCAGGGATGCCAGTAGAGCTTAGTCAGTTTGTTAGTTCATTTTAGTATTTTCCTATTGACCCTTTTTATTCATGGGAGCTGGTTTAGCTCGTGCTGGTTTGCGGTGCCTCCCCTCCGTGAAACCCAGGTTCAAATCCGAGCTGCTCCCTGTTAACTTCTCCACCTCTGTGCCGGTCCCAAGCCTGGTTGCCTTGAGAGGGTTGCGTCAGGAAGGGCATCCGGCGTAAAACATTGCCAAGCTTACCATGCGACTCGTTCGCTGTGGCGACCCCTGATGGGAAAAGCCGAAAGTGAAACAAACAAACTCTTTGTATTCATGATCCTTTTGAGTTCATGTTTTACTTCAAAGCCCATCAAGACGACCTTTGTTGTGATTTTGGGCTATACAAATAAAATTGAATTGAATTGAATTGGTGGAATATCTGGTGTAATCTGCCCGTAATCCAAAGAAAACAGATTGAAGAAAAAGTCACAAAGCTGCAAACGAATAACAAAGATGGGTCGGGGCTCTGGTTCTTCCAAACTTATCTGCCGTTCTGCCCTAATGCTGCACCTGACAGGTGGCAAAGTGGCAATTAGTCAATCAGTCAATAATGTCTTTCCACAAACCGACCTGAAACGTTCACGCCTGCAGCTCCTTCGCTCTGACCTTCCTCACCCGCCCATCACATTGGGATTCTCTCTTTCCACGCATCAGCACTTTTCCTTACCCGTCTTTGACTCCCCCCACCCCCCGGCACCCTGCCTGCCTTGTCATGCAGGCGCTTCCATCCTTGTGGTGAGGCAGCGCAGACACACGTGGCCTTGAGGAGGAGGAGAAGGATGGAGTAAAATGTGAAGGCCAGAGGAAAGCGGGGAGCACAGAGATAAAGAGAGGATCACCAAAAACTGACAGGAAGACAAAAGACTAATAGAGAGGAAGAGATGAAAAAGGAGGCGTGTGCAGGAAAGAAAGGTTATCTCTGACTGTGTTTGGAAAAATCCCCAAACGCACAGCGAGGGTCTGACTGTCAAGGTGAGAGTCAGAGGACACCCCCTTCCCTTCAGCCGGCCCCCTCTCCAGCTGCTCCCTCAATTCTTACAAATGTGTTTGCCTGTTGTTCACTCCAGTATATGTGTATCTTTTTTTTTCAGCTAACATTTGGATTCTGGGGCCCAGTCAAATGTATAAAGACATCTGTTTAGTTTGCAGATGTGTGTTTAAAGTGTAGATGTGTTGTTGATGTGTAAATGTGAGGTTGGTGTCTAGATATGTGTGTTTTGTGTGTCAATATGTGTGTTTAATGTGTAGATGTGTGGTTGGTGTATAGATGTGTGGTTGTGTGTAGAGGTGTATAGAGGTGAGGTTAGTGTGTAGAGGTGTATAAATGTGTGGTTGGTGTGTAGAGATGTATAGAGGTGTGGTTGGTGTGTAGAGGTGTATAGAGGTGTGGTTGGTATGTAGAGGTGAATAGAGGGGTATAGAAGTGTCTGGTTGTGTATAGAGGTGTATAGAGGTGTGGTTGGTGTGTAGAGGTGTGTTGTTGGTATGTAGAGGTGTATAGATGTGTGGTTGGTGTGTAGAGGTGTGTTGTTGGTATGTAGAGGTGTATAGAGGTGTGGTTTGTGTGTAGAGGTGTATAGAGGTGTGTGGTTGGTATGTAGGGGTATATAGAGGTGTTTTGGTGGTGTTAATTTGTAGCGGTGTATAGAGGTGTGTGGTTGGTGTGTAGAGGTGTATAGAGGTGTGTGGTTGGTTTGTAGAGGTGTATAGAGGTGTGTGGTTGGTATGTAAAGGTGTATAGAGGTGTGTGGTTGGTATGTAGAGGTGTGTAGAGGTGTGTGGTTGGTGTGTCGGGTGTGGATAAGAGGTGTGGTTGTGTGTAGGGTGTGTATAGAGGTGTGTGGTTGGTATGTAGAGGTGTGTAGAGGTGTGTGGTTGGTGTGTAGAGGTTTTAAGATGTGTGTGGTTTGGTGTGTTAGAGGTGTATCGAGGTGTTGTGGTGGAGTGTAGAGGTGTATAGAGTGTGTGTTGTGTTGTAGTGGTGTATAGAGGTGTGTGGTTGGTATGTAGAGGTGTGTGGTTGGTATGTAGAGGTGTATAGAGGTGTGTGGTTGGTATGTAGAGGTGTATAGAGGTGTGTGGTTGGTGTGTAGAGGTGTATAGAGGTGTGGTTGGTGTGAAGAGGTGTGTGGTTGTGTGTAGAGGTGTATAGAGGTGTGTGGTTGGTATGTAGAGGTGTATAGAGGTGTGTGGTTGGTATGTAGAGGTGTATAGAGGTTTGTGGTTGGTATGTAGAGATGTATAGGGGTGTGTGGTTGGTGTGTAGAGGTGTATAGAGGTGTGGTTGGTGTGTAGAGGTGTGTGGTTGTGTGTAGAGGTGTGTGGTTGTTTGTAGAGGTGTATAGATGTGTGGTTGGTGTGTAGTGATGTATAGATGTGTGTGGTTGGTCACTCCGGATGAGGTGAGAGCCCACCCACACGTCACTGTAAATGCCAGAATTTTGGCACAGATTAGGACCGCTCTCTGCCTGACGGTAGAAAGAAAAAAACAATCCCAAGCAGCTCAAAGACTCCAATGAGAGATAATGGGAAGAGCAGGAGGTGAGGAAGGTAGGAGGACCAGGAGGTAAAACTCCAACCTAAAAACTTGCACAGTGAAGAGTAAATGCAAGAATTCTGAATGTGAAAGCCCAAAACAGGCATATACGAGTGTTCAGATAGACGTTTCATTGGAAGTTGTTGCTTGTTGCCTAGGGCGATGGGAGCGTAGCAGTAGACATCCAATTTTTAGCCCCTGAATAATTTGTAAGATGTTGGTTGACTGATTTTGTGACTCCCTACATGTAAATTGGCAGTGCTACTTTGACTACAGAGGTTGTTCCTTGCTAAATGCTGTGCATTACCAAGAAGGGGCACTTCATGATTTGACGATAAAACACACCAAATGAATGTCAAAAATCTCTACTTGATTTTGTATAAACTGGAACAAACCTCTTGGATGATTTGCAGCCATGTTTCTACGGCTGTTTGGACAGCATGCATGAATGAATGTGCGTCATTTACTGAGCCGCTCTGGTTAGAAAGAAGCATCGCTGTTCCGTTCAACCGTTAGCGTCCGTGCTAACAATAAAGCTTAGTTTCTTCAAAAAGCAGCTATTAATTCATGATGAAACCGATATTTATTTTTACGACCCAGCTGTTCCCTTCAATTTTTGTCCCTGCAGGATATTTTTTATGACATATTGTGTTTTATTGGATTGTGCGGCAAAGACAACGGAGGGGCGATAACCACGAGATGTGAGCTGACAGGATGTGGATGTGGGGGTTCGAAGTGGCCTCAATGATCAGACATAATGGATCTCATGTCTGTGAAGCTGAGAGCAGTTAACCAGAACCTTCTTTCCTGCCAGTTTTTCTTTGCTTTCATATCAAATTTAGGGTGGCACCTTCAAAATAAGGCTCATAATTGGGGGTTAAAATAGCTGAAAATGTGCTAACAATGGGTTGAATGCTTTATATCATTCAACCAATAAGAGGGTCACAGAGGCCACTGAGCTGAATTAAAAGGTGTTTCACACAAGTTAAAAAAGGCCGTAAAGTGAACATGTTCATGGACATTTTTTTTCTACAAAAGTGTTGAATAAGTGAAAAATGTCTACGCCTTAAACACGTTTGAATGTTCACTACAGCCTTTCACTCACATCATGACCGTAACCAAAACATTTACATGAAGATCTTTTCTCTGCGGGTTCACTGAGCGGTTTAGGACCCTGACATGTCATGCTGTGTATCCAGACGGTCCATATCTGCCATATCTGACTATGCAGCGCCAACTCTCTACGACCCCATAACGCGCCCGGGCCACCCAAAAACTCCCAGCATTCATACCGATCAACCAGCATGTGACCAAAGGCCTTGTCACACAGCTACTACGTACATTTTCTACATATGGAATTTCAGTTTTTTGCGATACATGCATGATATATGTAATTTATAAGTGTTTCTTGTCATTGTCCAACTGTGCAGATGTCTGTCAGGGTTTTTTGGCCGTCGGGTATTTACTTGAATTTGGTTTGGAGCTACTCAAATGTTTGTAATTACACAGTTTGTGTATTTTTTGTACTTTTACGTAAACGTGCAAGATTAGTGCGAGGATGCAAACGCAAATCTGTGGCTTTCTACAACCATTCCATGTGTGTCTAACGGACTTTAATATCATGTATATGACGCACGTCACCATAAAACTATGCAATTGATGCATGAATCCCTGATGAATTGCATATAAACAGTGCAATAATCACACACTTTCTACGTTGAATTACGTGTTCTTTGCGTGGTTTAGTTGTACTTCTTCTACCCTAGAGACCACAACTTTCCTCAACTTTTCCACGTATATTCGGGTATCACCAATTTGTGGAACAGCCTTAAAGCCTAACTTCTAGTCAGTGCTGCTGAGGCAACATTTTTCCCCATTCTTAATTTTTTTTTTTATGAAATGGTAAGCCATTTATTTTCAATATTAAAGTTATATAAATCCAAGAATTGGCTTGGTAAAAACCGCTGCTCTCCGACTCGTTTCTCCTCTGCAGGATGCAGCAAAACCCTCCAGAATTGGAGGTGCCATGCTCTAAACGTTTATGTACTGTGGCCCCCTCCATAACTGCTCTGGCATCTCTTCAATGGGGCCTCATTAATGTAAAAGTCACCCATGTGTGAATGACAAAGCAATTACTCCAACTGCTTAATGAGGCCCGCTCTATGTCTTATTAGATGCTTGGAAATGACTTTATTATGTGACACAACTGAACACAGAGATTCGCCCGATTGCTTTTATTTTGAAGAGCAGAGTTTATTTAAAAGCTGTTAAGGCAAATTCAGAATACCGAGAGAGGAAATCTTTTTGGGACTTGTGTTAGAGCTTTAATTAGAAGGTGAGTTTCCTCCTCCAATGGAAAGGATGAGGTCAAACGCTGAGATGTGTAGCTTTGTGCTCTGTGGATCTTACCAGGGATAGTTCAGGAAGAAGCTGTCTGTGATGCTAAGTAACTACTGGGCACGTTTAGTTATTGGTGTTCACACTAGAAAGGTAGGGAGGGGCTTCTTTTTCTACAGATTACTAGCATGTGTCCGCCCCCTACAGTTGAAAGAGGCTTGGTGCGAAATATTGACGTGGTGCAAAGCCCGCAATTTGGCGACTAAACGATCTGTTCATTTCTAGCGTCCTTGGAATGACCGATGAGGATTATGTCCAGAGAGTGACCTTGGTTTATCTCTATTTCAAAATAAAAAACACAATGGTCGCCAGGCTCGTCGCCGTGTTTGGGTTCACCAGATAAACCAGCAACACAGTTTGGTGAGTTTTACCGCATGCTCCAGGAGCCGCGCTTGGATGACTACCAAATCTAAGTCCCTGGAGCTCAACCTGGTACAGCTGGTGATGCTTGTTCAACAGCCACGCCTTTTGTACGTAGAGCCCAAAAATGGTCGTAAAAACTTTCAAAAGTTTTGAACACAAAAGCCTGAAATGTGCGTTCAGGTTTACACAGACTTTTCGTTGGAAGAGCCCGCTTGAATGCACTTTAGCAGCCATACTCTGATACATCAAAGACTTGGAGTCAGAATTCCTGCCGGGCACAAACTCCAATGATTATTTTCTCCTCCATGATCAATTTTTAAACCGTTTGGTACTTTCTTTGGATCACTACCAAATCCGGGTCCCTGACAGGTCAAAGGTCAACCTGGTTTAGCCGGCAACACCTGTTTTAACCCACCACGCGTTTGGTCGTAAAAACAAAAGGAGCGCTCAGAGGCGTCGCTTGAACCCACCTTGGCGTAGGCAGTGTGTAGCTCAATGCTACGAACGCACCCAGGATGTGATGCGCGTTCCAGAAACCACGTTCTGTGCGCTTTTAGCATACAGTGTTCAGGCTGGACTGCCACCACCCGATATAAGCGCATGTAATCACAGTTGGAAGAGGCTTGGTGTGAAATGTCAAGCTCTGGGAAATCTCGCGAATTTTGCTACAAACTTTTTTTTCACACCTCTTCCGGTGTATGAAATACTTGGTTTCACATAATTCCATCCAGGCACAAAAAGGAAATATTAAATTTGAAGTTCATGTAGAATCAAACCCACAGCAGGAAGTGGCGTTGAACAGAACGGGTTTGTGTAAACGCTCCCGCCTCAGCGTCCCCGTGTTCTCCTCTTTATGTATCATAACGCTTCTCTTTCTCCTCTGGCTCCGTCTCCTCGCTCTGCCAGAGGGAGTGAATAATGAGGAGGAGAGCCGGTCCATCCGTCACCGCCGGTGTTGTGTGTGTGTGTGTGTGTGTGTGAGAGCGTGCGTCCATATGCGTGTCATGTGGCGCCGGCCCGCCTCCCCCTGATGTCAGAGGGATCTGTCATGTCTCTGTCACAACAGCAGACGCGCATGAGTGACCTAAACGCACACGCACTAACACACTCTCACATGCACATGCACGAACACACACAAAAACAGCTGCACGCACACATAAATGCATATGCCAAATTATGCACGCATGCAGACACCCACATGCTAATTTGCAGATGCACACGCATTCAGAGATACACATAAAAGCATTCACGCACACATAAGCTCATACACAAACATATGCATACACACACTTTTTCATGCACAAGCATGAAGGTAACGCAAATGCTTATAAGCACATGCACGCTCACAAATGCATGGACCAATACTAGTGCGCACACACTTGTGCATACATAAGTGCACAAATATGCACACACGTATGTGCGCATGTGCTCGCACAGACACGCATTCGCCAAAAAAAAAGAGATGGACACACACCCACGTGTGTGCATACAAGGGCACATAAAGGTAAACATAAAGACACACGCATGCATGCATGCATGCACGCACGTACATGTGCACACACACAAATAAGCACTCTTCTCTGTGCACACACGCACACACCCCCAAACACATACTTTTGAAAAACATGTAAACACATACCCATGCACATATATACACAAACAGGCACATAAAAGCACGCACAAACATGTGTGCACACATGCATGGACAAAGCGTGTATACACATGTTCCTGGACACATGCACACATGCACAAAGTGCACACAAACACCCTACACACACACACACACACACAAACATAAAGTATAAGTACGACACATGCACATCCTTCCTGTCTGAGCTGAATAAAATCCATGACTCATCATTCTGATTAGTCAGATTTTTATAACTTCTGCTTCCAAACTTAAAGTCTCTTTAACAGCAATAGTTTACTATAAAGTCATTTTATAAAGTATAAGCTGTTTTGATATAAATCCTTCTTTACTAATATTTTACTTTTATTTTCACATTTTCTAGTCTATACTTTAATTGTTTTTCCTCATTTAGTAGTTTTTTTAAATTTTACTGTCATTCTTTTTCCTGTAATTTTTGTATACTTTTTTTACTTTTTAAAGCAATAGAGTTTTTTTCCCCTAACATCTTTCATTTTCTTTCACAGATTTGTCATATAGAATTTCAAAAAAAAAAAGTAATTAAAACATTGTTTTTATTTTGTAATCTATTTTTTTATAGCTGTCAAATACATTTTGCAAATCTGCCTGACACAAAATGTTTAATCATTTATCATTCCGTTTTCAGTCTAATGTTTGACACAAGAAACGTCTGGATTTTGTGTTCAACATATATTTGAATTTTTATCTGGAGTAAAACTAATTCTTTCTTTCATGCATTCATTCGTTCATCTTCTTAGCCGTTTTGTCCCTTTTGGGATCACGGGGCTGCTGGAGCCTATCCCAACCAATTATGGGCGAAGGCAGGGGTACACCTGGACAGGTCGCCAGTCTGTCGCATTTGGACAATTTAGAGTAACCAGGTAACCTGAGAAGTGTGTTTTTGGATGGTGGGAGGAAGCCAGAGTCCCCGGAGAAAATTTACGTATCCACGGGGAGAACATGCAAACTCCACACAGAAACTAACTCTAAAACTAGTTCTTTCAAAACAAAAAAAACAAAAAAGAGGAAAGGATTGTCACAACAGATCACTTTAGTGCAGCATCTGAACAGACAGGAGCTCTGGTGTTGCATGCAAGTTTAGGAGCGCCCCCCGCTGGATACAATGGGAGGAGCAGCCGTGATGCTGAGGAGACGAGAGGACGCAGCTGCCAGCTTTCCAGCTTCATTTAGTGCTTTGGGTAAACAGGTGGAGGACCTTTCCTCAGCTTTTGACAACGTAAAAGATCACGGTAATGCGTGCAGACAGATGTGCGTCCGTCCCGTGTGTGTGTGTGTGTGTCTGCACTGAGACTGCTTGCACATCTGTCGGCCCATGAACCAGCATTGCTGTCGGCCTCCTGAGAAAGCTGCATCTCAATCAGTTTTCCAGCCTTTCAACAGACCCTGGAAATAACTGGTGAATGGGTCGAGAGCTTCTGTATGCAGGAGTGACTGTCGTTATGCATGCCACCAAGTGTGCAAACATTGCACAAGGCTCTCTGTTTTCCTCCAGTCAGTGAAGCTTTGCTGAGTAAAGCAAAGTCCGATTGCATTAAATATGAAAAGCGCGTGTAGCCGAGGGAATTCAGAGAGCTTGTTTCCCCAAAACCGATTTAGTTTCTGCAACAATTCCACAACCTCCGTTTATTTTCCGCCACTCTTTCTGTAGCCGAGGTGATGGGATGAGCGCAGAGCTGGCTGTTAAACCTCATCTAGCATTACCTCAAGTTTGAGTGGACTGGACGTCTTGATGGCGATGAAATACTGTTAAATGACACCAACCTGCAGATTCATGGGGTTTATTAGAAGGGTCATATTGGCACAAAGACTCCTGGTACTTTGCCTGATCACTCAAAGTGATGCCTTTAAAACATAAAAGGGTACATTCTTTTATGTGTGTGGCCATTGAACATCAGCTGGCTCCAACAACAACACATGTACGTGCAAAAAAAGGAAAAGGTATTAGCAGATTTATGGCGGAAACACACGTTGCGCAACTTGTATTCAAAAGTTAGCAATTCCTCTAGGACTTTCAAATGGTGTTGCCAACTTGGCGACTTATTTAAAGTGACTAATGACAAATCTGGCAACTTTTCCTGCTATCCCTGGTGATTTTCCTGATGTTTAAATCATTGCCTGTATATGAGAACTGGACCGAGTGACTCTTTTCCCCTAGTGCAGGGGTCGGCAACACAAAATGTTGAAAGAGCCACATTGGACGAAAAAAAACAAATATGTCTGGAGCCGCAAAACATTAAAAGCCCTATTGAAGCCTTATAATGAAGGCAACACATGCAATATGTATCTATATTAGCCTACTATCAAAATGACTAAGTTGCTACAAATACATTATGAGCATTAACAATGAAATGTTTATTTGCCCTGCAGTGCATTCTGGGAGAACGACGCGTCACGTGACTGCTCTGTTGTGCAAGTTTAACTTCATTACAATATCAATGAATTATGTTTCATTGCTTTGATAAAATTATAGAAATGTAATAAAGAAATCCGATTTTTGATGTCATTTTTATTTTGCGGATTCGAACACAAAACAATCAAATGGAACGTGCGTGCCCCATGACAATCAGCTGTGCTCCAATGACAGAACAGCTTCAAGCATTTGCGGCGCCTGCAGACTTTCATTCAGCTCCTTCAGGTGTCTTGTCACAGTCACATGATCCACCAAAAAGTGCAGCTTTTCCAGCTACTCAGTATCTTCCAGTTGCGGGTAGTTCAGGTCTTTGCTTTTCAGGAATGTTTTCACGTGTTCTAAACAGACGACAAAGTGACGCTAAACGTCACTCCTGGACAGCCATCGGACTTTGTTGTGTAGCAGGAGATCAGAATATTTGCTTTCAACTTCATCAACCAATGCACGGAACTGACGGCGGTTCCATTTACATCAGCCACGTGTTTAGCGCTCCGCTAAAAGTCTTCCTGTTATGTTTGTTTCTTTTTGTTGCACCGTGAGTGTGGAAGGGGGAGAGGTTAATGACTGCTGTGCAATGTTCAAGGTATTGCGTGTTCAAAAGACATGAGGCTTGTTATATCGGAAGGGGGAGTATGCTCTTAGCTTCCCTTTCTACCTCCTCCTCTCTGAGTCTGTGCAGAGTCATGTGATGTTAGGGACACGGACTGTTCTCCAGTGCAGCCAGTTGATTGACAGCTCAACTTATAGGTAGTTTGGCTCCCGGTTTCCCGCTGCTAGTGACGTACCTGCTGGGTGTTACAATTTTAATTCTACACGCTCTAACAGCATTGGAAAACGTTAAGAATTTTTGTGTCTTGTTTTTCCTCCTACAGAAACCATATAAAAACAAAGAATATATTTCTCTCTCCCATCTTTTTACATTTTCAAACATTTTTCAAAATGCTCCAGGGAGCCACTAGGGCAGCGCTAAAGAGCCGCATGCGGCTCCTGAGCCGCGGGTTGCTGGCCCCTCGCCCTAGTGCTACAAACAGGAAGTACCTGCTGACTCCAAGAAGCCGAAATCCCATAGACCACCATTAAGAATTATTGGAAGTTATTGAAGTTATAAACGGACCAATGAGACGGCTCAATAAAAGTAGGTGACCTCGATACCTAACATTCGAAACGTTTGACTAATTTCGTGTGGTTCACTTACAAGCGGTATGGGTGTGGACTTCCAACAAGCTCACTCCTGATTTGTGAGAGTGGTTGCCATAGAAACGATGACTCAGAGCTGGTTGGACCAATCTCTGCTTACTGACGCCGTCTGGCTCCAACATGGCAGCGTACGTATCACAAAAAGCGACCTCATTTCGTTGAAGCCAGACGTAGGTCATTTTCCGTGGATGATGTCACTCTCACTCAGTCCAGTTTTGTATACAGTCAATGAATTAAAGGAAAGATCTACACCCCGCCAAAGTAAAAGTGCAAATGTATCACACATGGGCAATGTCACGGCAGATCCCGCCCATTTTACGGTGTGGGATTTTAAGATAATGACCATGTTCTCTCATGTATGTCACTTGCAAACGGTCACACGCACACGGTAACTTACCTTGTTCATTGTGTTCCTGTGTGTGCGACTTGTTGGATTTAGTCTAGTAAATCTTTGACCGTGAGTAAAGCTACTGTGATAAAACGATGGACTCAAAATGGATGGAGGCAATGCTGCAAGTCCTGAAATGTTTAGGGGCAGCTGTGGTGCAGCAGTGGAGCAGTCAACCTATGATTGGAAGATCGCAGGTTCAGTTCCTGCCTTGCCTGTCCTTGTTTCGAAGTGCCCTTGGGCAAGACTGAACACCACATTGCTCCCAGTGGTGATAGGATAAACTTGTTTATCAGTTTAGAACTGTAGGGAAAACTCATTTCCATTTTTTCTCTTCTCCTATCTGGAGGCCTCTGATGGTCCGCCACGTGGGCTCTCTCCATAAATTTACACCGTGACTTTTTAATTCCTTATCAGCATAGTCTACATCTGCATTAATAGTCTCATTAATCCATTAAATTAGTCTCAAACTGCAGTTTTATGATGGTGGCCTCATTTGAAGGCAGTAATAGCGATGGTTTTACATCATACAAAGCGTTAGAGAAAATCTATGAAAGTCATGTAAACGTGTTAAATGAGAAACAAATGTTCACCACTTTCTACTCGCTTTAAAGGTCAAAAGAATTCAAAAATCCGTTCAAAAGTCGTCAATATTTGAAGTTAAATATTCATTTTCTCTTCTCTTTCAGACAGAACATTTCAAAGAAAGTGTCTTCCTTTGGTCAGATTAAATGGTTTTGTAGCCTTGAGGTGTTCTCACAGGTTTTTGTGGTTCTAGAAACTCCTGCTGCAAACAAAGCCGGTTATAGTGAAGAAAAAAGTTTGCCTGAGCAGCACTAACTTGAATTTAAAGTCAGAAATCTTCCTCTATCTGCTATTTATTTAGAGAATTGAAAACCCATTGATCCACCGCACCTATACCTAATGATGGCCCTCTGATTACATCCTAAAGAGACTGCAGACCTTTGAATTTCCGTCTGTGATTACACAACTAGGATAATGGGTGGTAAGAAAAATAAATGGCAGCTTAATTGAATGGGCATGTAGTGAAAGAGCAGATTAGCTAGTTTGTGGGTGAAATAATGAAGATGAGATGAAGGAAATGAGAAAGATACAGAAGTCCGGGATGAAGAGGAGTGAGGAAGGCAGCAGAGAAAAAGGCCTTATTCAGGAGATTTTTGGCTCACCCGTCACATCAAGGCTCCAAATCAATCCTGCAAATTGGTTTGTTCCCGACAAGGTTACCAAATGACGGAGGAAAGGAGGGAAGGAAATGAAGAGGAGAGGTGGAGTTTGACACTGAGGAGGAGTGCGGTGGTGAAGGATGTCATATTGTTGGTGTCTGTGCACGGTAAAGGCCAACAGCATGATCACTTAACTGTGAAGGGGGTGACAGATCCAGGCTGATGGTTGTTTGTTACCAATTTATCTGAGCTGCTTGAGTTTTTCTTACTGTAGACCAGTTCCTGGTCTATTCTCTGTCTCACTGATTAATGCACATGTCATTGTGGTTGTATTTATCTTGTCTTCCAGCAGATGCTCCAGTACTTTGACTGTGTCTTTTTCCTTCCCAGTTTGTTCTTGTTGGGTTTACAAAACAAATATTTTTGTCTTAACAGATCCTTGGTATTTAAGTTTGTCCATCTTTTCCTGCCATCGCAGTTAACCCTTGTGCTATCCTATGGGGTCCAGATGTCCATTGACGTGTTCTCCCTACTATGACACAGGTGGATAAAGGTGGAGAGGATTTCATGTAATCCATGGACACCAGTGAAGATCACAATTCCTTGAAGAAAAAAGGTTCAGTGCTCTGTCTAGTGCAGGGGTCGGGAACCTATGGCTCGCGAGCCACATATGGCTCTTTTGATGGTCACGTATGGCTCGCAGACAAATCTTTATTTATACCATTTTTTTTTTCATTAGACCAGTCCTTCTCGTGCGCGATGCGATGTCAGAGGCGCGCAGTAGTAGCGGTGCTTGGAGAGAAAAACCTGCGCCAGCACTCAGTTTACTATTATCTACTATTTCACAGAGCTTATTCCAGCAGGAAACCTATTAATTGCCGTGCCTAAACCTGCGCGCTCCCGTCTCTGAGAAAGAGCGCGCAGATGAGGGGACGGGATGTGAGGAAGAAAGCAGAGGGTGGGGATGCCCCCACCCTCTGCTTTCTTCCTCACAGGCAGCAGGTGAATCGCACAGGGATTGTAATAACGTGAAACCCGCTGTCCGTCACTCACTGCAGTGTGTGAGTGTGTGTTTGTCTCCACGTCTGCATGTGAGTCTTTGTCACATCTCCAGAACATTCAGACCTACGATCACGTTTAAAGTCTCAACGCCTGCATGAAGCAGAAACTCACCACGGATCAACCAGACTAGACCATCAGCAGAACCACCACGAGAAATACTCATCATTTATTAGCAACAGCATAACAATGTTATTAAAAAGAATCCACAGACTTATTGTACTTTAAAAATGTTGAAATTACATCAAATGCTCACATTCACTTGTATATTTAGTTTTAAGTTTTCAGTCGCGGACTGAGTTGGGTCCGCTGTTGGGACGCGTTAAAAGTTCTGGAGTTCCTTGAACGCATCAAGCAGAGATCTGATTGGCTCTCAGTTCTGTCACTCAGCCTGTTGTTAGGTAGTTTGGACCAATGGGGTTCAGCTATGGGCCGAATAAGGGAAATAGGAGGACTGGAGCGGGAGGGGGGAATATAAAGTTGGGAGAAGCGCTCATCTCGGCGGGAGAGATTCAGGAGTTGCTAAATTAGTTGTACGCCGTTTGTTGCGGTCTACAGTAACCAGAATGAAGAACCTTAAAAGAGGTTAAGTCTCCGTGCCTCAGTGTGGGACAGGGACGCTACATTATTGTATGGCTCTTTCTAAATTACATTTAAAAATATGTGGCGTTTATGGCTCTCTCTGCCAAAAAGGTTCCCGACCCCTGGTCTAGTGGGTCTAGATGACCCAACTCCCAAAGTTAAAGTGCCTAGGATAGCACAAGGATTACTTACACATCCTTTTTGTCTTGAAACAGATGTTCCACTATTTTGAATTTCTGTTTCCTGCATGGTTAGTTCTATAATATTTTTTTGTCTTCACAGATCCTTGGATTTTTATTTCAACCATCTTTTTTTTTCTGTTGTTGCAGTTACTAGTCGTCTCTTTTTGTCTTGTACCAGATGCTCCAGTGCGTTTTATCACTATTTGCTTTTTGTTATCTTATAGATGCAATGATTCTTTTATTCTATTATTTATTTATTTTTGCTCTATAACAGATCCTACAAGAATTTTAAGGTCCCTCCTGTTCTCTTGCGGTTCAAGTTTCTAACACACACAGATCCTTGTCAGTCTCTTGTTCTGCAAGTTGTTCCACTTCAAAAGCTGAGTTTAGTATTTAATGTTCATCATAAATAAACTGTAACTGTGTTAGACAGAATGTACAAAAGAAACCCAGGAAATCCCATAGTTTTGTATAATGGAGCATAAAATAGGAAATCTGTCCCTCACATACCTGTTACTTCTTCTTTTAGAAGATCTTCTATCCTCCACCCATCACCTGTATCCATGTCACCTGCTTGAACTGGTTATTTGTATGAAGAGACCTGTCCACACCCTTAAACAGTCAAACTGCAACCCCTCCACCATGAACACAGCCAAACAGCGGTCAAAGGACACCAGGGACAAGATTGTAGGAATAAGACTGGGATGAACCGATCTAAAATAAGCAACTAGGTTGGAGAGAAGAGATCAACTGTTGGAGCAGTAATTAGAAAACGGCAGAAATGTAAGTCAACTGACAATTCCATGAAAGATTTCACCTGGTGGGGTACAAATGTTCTTCAGAAACATCCCGGAACTGTACGAGGGAGCTGTCAACAGTAACAAAGGTTTCCATAGTAACACATGACATCATCACGGATTCAATTGCAGCAGAGCTCCAAAGGTCCCCCTGTCTAAGCCAGCACATGTCCAGATCAGTCCAAAGTTCTCCAGAGACCATCTGGGTGATCCAGAGGAGGGTTGGAAGAAGGTTCTGTGGTCAGATGAGACCAAATTGGAACATGCTGTGTTTTTAAAGGGGAAGAAAGCCATACCAGCTGTAGAGCATGGGAGTGGAAGCATCATTGTTTGGCAACAGGAAGATTAATTTGTATTAAGGGAGGGGTGAGTAGGGCCATATATGGTGATATTTTTGACAAAAACCTCCTTCCATCAGTGAGAACACTTTGGATGAAACATGGCTGGGTGTTCCAGCAGGACAATGTTCCTAAACACATCACCATGGCAACAAAGGAGTGGCTACGTAAAAAGCATTTCACGCTCCTGGAGTGGTCTAGTCGGTCTCGGAACCTCAATCCAATAGAGAAACAGTGGAGGGAGTTAAATGCTTGTACTTTGCAGCAACAGCCCAAAACCTTACAGCTCATGAGAAGATCAGAATGGAAGAATGGCCCAAAAATGGCAGCTGCCTTTGACCTCTAGAAACCTTTCTCTGTCACTCAGAAACACACTTACATTTCAAAGTGTTGAAGTGAATTTTTTTTTTTTTTTTTTTGCTTATTGTGCCATCATACAAATAATTTCTTTGAAAAAAATCAAACTATGTGATTCCCTGGATTCTTTGTCACATTCTGTCTCTCACAGTTGAAGTGTGTCTGATGGACATTAAAGACTAAACAAATCTTTTTAGGTGGAACAACTTGCAGAAACGGTGACAAACACGTTCTGGCCTCGCTGTTTCTCCTTTGTCCCCACAACAGATGTTTGACGATTTGATCTGCTTCCTGGTGTCTTAGTGGTGCAGTAAAGTACTTGAATTCTGTGCTTTTAACTGATGTTACAGGGCATTTGTCTTATTGATGTGACTAACCTGTGTGTTTGTCCTACGACAGATGTTCCTGCATTTGTTTTATTTCTTCAGTATCTTTTTTGTCTTCTTAGACTCTAACAGGTCATGGACGATGGTCAGAGTTAAAGAGAAAGTTTTCCTCTCTATTGTTTCCCAGTGTTGCTCGGTTTCCCAACCTCAGTTGGGAATTGCCAAAAAATCCATTGGTAACTTTTAGAGGCTGTTATTGTATTATTAAGACATTTTCTCTTTATTGGAATAATCTGGACAGAGTGCGATCACAGCAATCAGAATAAATAAAGTTTGATGTTGATGTTTTGGTTAGAAACTGGTGTTTGGTGGAAAAAAAGGGAATGTTTGTTGATGTGTAGATGTTCCAGGACGCTCACATGACATCTGCAGCTAGTACTGTTCTCAATGAGATCAAATCCTTTCCACACCCACCTGACTAGTCTCTTTGTGCCTGTGTCTTGCAGGAACACTTCACACCAGAGTGTAAGTTTAAGGAGGGCGTGTTCGAAAACTACTACGTCACGTACTCGTCCATCCTGTACAGACAGACCCAGTCGGGGCGGGCCTGGTATATTGGCATCAACCGGGATGGGCAAGTCATGAAGGGGAACCGGGTCAAAAAGACCAAGGGTGCTGCTCACTTCCTGCCCAAACTTATTGAAGGTACTGCCGTCAAACAGCACTGTAAATGAGTTAAATGTTTAAAAAACTTCTTTTTTTTTAAAGAAAATTAGTTTCTCAAAAAGGTGTAAGGTTGTATACGTGTGGAGAGTTAAAGCAAAAAGCAGCAGGTTAAAGTTAAACAAGGACAGAAAGTCAACATGTACATTTAGTTTTTGCAGTCTGAAAACTCATGCTCGGCTTCATGGCTCTCTGATTGAAGAAACATAAAAAGGTTTTAGTTTTAAAAAGTCATTGTAAAGTAAAACGTAAAAGACGTGTCAGACAGCCGCCATGTACATTTTGTGCATATTGCACGGATGAAAACTGGTTGTAAACATACGTGGAAGAAGTGACAAAAGTTGTGGTCTTTACATGAAAGTTGTATCAAGAATGAGGCACCTTATAAAACACAGACGAAGAGCACGTAAAGCAATGTAGAACATGAATACGCCAATTGTGCGTGAATAGTGCTTGATAATTGCGCTGTTTATGTGCAAATTTTGGGTTTGGGCATCACATTCGTCATTTGAGCGTGATATATGCGCCCTATACGCGACAGAAAAGTTAGACATCTGTCATTCATGTGCGAGAAGTCCGTTAGAGATACGTGGACGTATGTTGAACGGTTGTAGAGGCCACACACAGCTCCGTAAAATGTACGTAATAACTGTGTATAAACTGCATAAAATACGCGTGTAATTCTCAAACGACCAAAAATTTTGAACAGCTCTAACCCTTGTGCTATCTGCTGGGGTCCAGATGACCCCCACCCTTACATTGACGTGTTCTCCCAACCATGACAAAGGTGGATAAAGGTGGAGAGGATTTCATGTAATCCATGGACACCAGTGAAGATCACAAATCATTGAAGAAAAAAGGTTCAACACACTGTCTAGTGGGTCTAAATGACCCAACTCCCAATGTTAATGTGCCTTGGAGGCACGTTAACAATATAGCACAAGGGCTAAACTAAATTCACTTAAATTGACGGAACCCTCAACGGACATCTGCACACATCAATAAACGTAAAAACGCAAAAATTACGTATATCACACATGTATCACGAAGACCGAAATAAAATCCGTGGAAAATGGGCAAAATGTACTCAGCGGCTGTGTGAACTGGCCTTAAGTAGTAAGGTTGAATGAATTTCCCTTTTGTCTCTCTTCCACCCCTCAGTGGCCATGTACAGGGAGCCCTCTCTGCACGACGTCGCTGAGCAGAGTCCGCCCAGGAAAACGCCCAAGACCTCCAGTGATTCACCAGTGCTTCACGATGACAAGAAGGACCCTCAGTCTAAAACCAAAACCTCCTCTTCCTAGCGCTTACAGACTGGATGGAGAGGAGCAGCAGATGACGTGGGACGACTGCCACCAGTGGACACCTGATGGAGCGTGTCGGGGGGAGGCTCCAACCTCAACCTGCTGCCTATAACACAAACAAGTTGGAGAAAAGTAGCAGGTCCAGGAGGCGGAGCAGGCAAATGGGGGTGGGGGTTTGATCTATCCAGACCCCGCCCGCGCCAGCCCTTCATCCTCTCGAGCCTCTGCGGTTTGCAGATCCTGGGGTGCAAAAGCAATAACTCCATGATGAGGTGAAGAGTGGCCGAGCACTGAAAAAGCATGCCACCACAGCCTGATTCACCGGCCCTCCGGTGACTTTCTTTGAATTAACCAAATATCCCATGAAGGTCTTTCTGGTTTTACTACAACTGGTGCAGAGAGGAGACTCGTCCCTCAGCAGCACATTGTTCTCCAATGGGTCGTTTTTTGTTTTGTTTTTTCCCTGAGGGGTTTTATGCTAATGTTAGCCATGATAATGTGAGGCTGTCGCACAAACCCTTGCAGGTTTCAGTTCTGCAGCCATCTGCTCAGTCCACAGCTTGTGTCAGCAGTTTTTTTCTGCGATGGCCTGAATCCCCATCAGCTCGTCTGTGTTTGTGTGTGTGTTTGTTTGTGTGAGGTTCCCTTCGTATACTCACCTTTGCCACGATTTGATTAGTTTGTGACATGGACTCAATTTTCCACTCTGCAGCACAAGGAAACCCCTCCCGTCCCCTTGGCGCTGGTAAACGAGCAACCAAGAGCTCCCCAGGCACACCTCGAAACCCCCGAGCTGACATTTGCACGCTTACGCCTACTGTCCGCACACACGCCACTACATTGCAGCAGACGTTGACATGCAATAACCACACTTTTCTGTGGCACTCGGATACGCCGGACGATGACAGGTCGTGAGCAGTCGAGCTTTCTTTCCCGGTGGCCAATCATGCATTGCACAAACCCTCGAGGGCCAGCTCGCCATCTGCAGACCCTCCTCCAGTCACCTCGGTACAGAGGGAATGCTCCCACATCGCAGCGACACCAATAAATCACCAGAATACCACCTTAAAACGAAAAGCTGTGAACTACCCGAGAGTGAGCCCAGAAATCAAAACTTCGTAGATCTATATTTGCTGTAATTTAAAGCTTGAACAGAGCCTTAGGGCGTGTAGGAGCCCGGATTCCTGGTCCAATTTCCAAAACAACATTAGGTATGTTAAAAGGCCATGCATCAAAGTGTCACGACAGAACATCCAGTTGGAAAAACACTTTGAAAAGTTAAGAAATTCTTGACTTTAATTTCGCAGAGCTCATTTAGTGATTGCTGCAGCACTGTGCGTCCTATGCTCCTCATATGAACTGCATTATTACATTTGCTTCCTCCACTGTGATGTCTCTGTGGTCGTGTGAGGTGTCTACACCTGCGACTCTGCTTTACGATAAGAAGGTTGTGACGTATGTATGTGGCTGATGAAACCTGACCTGTGTTGTGTTTTATAAGCTCCTTAAGGCCGTTTCACGAAGCCACTATGTCCATTTTCCACATATGATTCATACGTGTTTCTTGCGTTCATCATTCGGCAATGTGCGCAGATGTCCGTCGAGGGTTTCGGCCGATGGATTTGGATTTGAGCAGATAAAAATGTTTGGTCAGTTGTGAATTACGCAGTAATGACATAGTTTATACAGGATTGTGTGTGATTTTTGTGAGATGCATATGCAAATTTGTGGCTTTTTATGACCGCGCCACAAATGTTTAACGCACATTTCATGCATGTATAACTTTTACCTCGCGTGTACAGCGCACATATTACGTCAATATTACGGAATTGATGCTTGAATCACTCATCAGTCTCATAGAAACAGTGCAATAACCACGCACGGTTCATGTTCTACGTTGATTCACGTGTTCCTTTTGCGTGGTACATTTCTACTTCTTCCAAGTTTTAACGTGGTGCATTTGTGATACATCATTTGTGATACATCACGTAAAGACCCCCAATTTTCTCACTTTTTCCGCATATTTTCATGTTTGACCAATTATCATCCGTGCAATATGCACAAATGTATGTAGTGGCTGTGTGACAAGGCGTCAAGAAGGAGTCAAGGCTCATGTTAGCATAAAAGACGGGAACAGAACAAAACACCCAGAGCAGGCGTGCATCACCGAATCCAAAGCGTCCAAAAGAAAACCATTCTAATCAGACCGGACCCACTGATGGTGACGTGGAGCGCCCTGGGAGCAGCTCTCCCTATGTTCAGGCTTTTTCCTGTGATTCTTCACTCTAAACTATGCAAAGCTTCAATGGTTGTGTTCTGAATCAAAATATAGGACTAGCAGCTGTGAACCTGCAGGGGTTACTTATCATACCACCTTAAAAACATGAAGTCACAACATACTTGAAAATCTTATTTTCCTGTTTATTCTAATGGTTTTTGCATAGTCGTTGTGTGTCAGAGTGTCAGAGATGCTGCCGTACTTGGTGGAATCCAGATTGACAGTTTAAGTCCCATCGGTTGTTACCATAGAGTGTAAATGAGAATTGGACCGAGTCAGTGTGACCCATAGAAAATGGCTCCAACCAACTGTCGTCACTTAAGTAGCGACTTTTACAGCAATACAGACATCATCTGTAAGATGGCATTGGTCCAACATTTCCATGGCAACCAATCTCGCTGATCACTTTGATTGACAAAATCAATTAAACATTTCTAATGTTTGACTAAAGACCACCTACCTTTATTGAGGCATCTGATTGGTCAGTTTATATTGAATATAAATGAATATGTTATTTTGGATAAGTTGTGCTACAGAAAAACTAGGATTATGAAGAATTTCTTAAAAAAGGTAGCAGAGCAAGAAGGAGTAACAGCTGTTTATTTCTCTATAGAAGTCTATAGGATTTTGGCTTCTTGGAACTTCCTGTTTGGAACACCAGGGGGGAGGAGACGCTTAGTCCAGTTATCATATACAGTCAACGTTATGCATGTGTTTATATTTGACCCATTCCCTGGGGGAGCAGTGGGTCACAGCTCCACTCGGGAACCCTCCAACCCTTTTTGCTCCTCTGTATTGGAGGCATTGCATCCCACTTTTAGTGTCAACCGTAGAGTTGAACCAGGACAAACACTCTCCTCCCAGGCATTTAAGCATCAGTGAGCTGGTGTTTCAGTAGGAGAAGTGAAAAATTTGGTGGTTTAACCCCCAATATAAGATTTTAATCCTAGTCTTTGGCGTGTCCCAACCATTGTTTTGAGCTGACCATTTCTCAGTTTTATAGCAGACTCTTTTCCATTGGCCCACTGAGCTAGTTCATTGTTTAAAGGAGGAGGTCAGAAAGTGGAAATGCAGATAGAGTAAAAGGGCTTAATTAGACAGGATTTTTTCATTTTTTGAAAGCAGTAAAGGAGGAAGAAAGGGATAATCTGCCCAATTTTCAAAGTGAAACGTCAAACTTGGCACATTCTCGTCTTCTACAGTTGTGGTTGCCTCAAAACTCGCCCAATGGGACTTGCAGCAGAGCAGAACATTTTAAAATATGATACGATTACTGTTTTTCTGGGTTCTTTGTGCTAAGCTGACATGTAAAATGAGATGAAAGTAATAAATTTCTTACATTTTACTAAAAAACTGCGATTTTCTCAATAACAAGAGCCCTCAGTCCGTGCTTCCATTGGTGAAACCATCTTTCACAGCAGTCACGTTTGTGTATAGTGAGTTGTGTTTGTTCAGGGATAGATGAGACAACGGCAGATAGAAAAATCAAACAGGAAAAACGAGATGACGCTGTATTCCATTGGAACATTGTCCTGTGTATAGTTCTCTGATTGTTGTAAATAATAACAGCTGATGACCCGATCAGGACCAAAGCCAGAAGGAATCTACTTCCTTCCTGAGGCAGCAGAAGGCGCCCAAATAAAGGAGGCAGGTAGAATGAGAAGGAAAATGAACAGTCAAAGCAAAGGTGGAGCTTTAATGTTTCCTTATTTTGCTGCGCCCTCAATCGAACTGAACGTCCAGACTACAAGACCTTAATTAAAGCGTCAAATAGACCCTCGGCTCGGTGTGTTTGACCAGCCGGCCTCCGTGGAGATCCAGAACAGTGTTTAACCACCATTTGCAAAAGTAATTACTCAAATGTTTTAATTAAAAGCGGCTGCCAGAAGGAGGACTTGGACCAAACACCATTCGCTGGGACGATGGGAGGAATTCAGCAAACATGACTCATACTCTCGAGAAATTTAAGGGCTGGGAAATCGACGTTGCAATGCATTTTTTTCAAAATGTATCTGTCGGGATTGCTGCTTTTTTCAAGTTTTAACCAGGTTCTGAGGAACATGTGAGCATTAAGGGCTATACCTTGGGTGAATGTATAGAAACAAAGAGAAGGGTTACCTCCTACTTTCCCTGTTTAAGAAGACGATATAAATGACTTGTACAGTCATTGCATTGCAGCCTTTAACTCGGTTTTAAAGCAGCAGTTTTATGAAAGCAGGCCCTTCAGGAGGAATTTAGTTCTGCGTCAGACATTTCATAAAGGGACATTTCATAAGTCTTAGTCACATGAATCCCTACGGGGGGTTTGACCCGTACGGTTGCTGTGGGTTTTTGGGATGTCCGGGCCTGTGAAGGGTCATAGAGAGGAGCGGGTGCATCTTAATGGGAGTGCCTTGCAGTTCCCTAGAGACTCGTCTGGCCTTAAAATGGAACATACCATTGTTGTACGATTGGTAGGTGTATTGTGAAGTATTCATAAGGCTAGTGTAAGTTGCACGCACTTATGACATACAGGTGATGCAGTTGTACAGTGTCCTTAAAGGCATTACTACTCCATTAATGCTGCATGAACTTGGTGTGCACGTGATAGTGCACGTAGGACGCCCACACAAACTATGCTCCGACTGTCTAATTTCCTCATTAATTGGGTGAACAACGCTAACAAATGAATTACGTATATCACGCATGTCTCCTGATAGACGATGTGGGAAATCTGTGTGACACGGCCTTATGGCTGCTCGCCACTGGTCCGTCTGCGTTCTCCGTTAGAATAGAATGTTCATTAATCAATCAGAATGTTTACATCGCCTCTGTCCCCTCTGCGTTCCACGTCCCTCCGCAACGCAACGCAAGCTTTACGCAGGATTTCCGTTTCCAGTCCGCTATTTATCAATTTGGTGGCAAAAAGTCAGGGAACTGAAAATGGATCCAGGTTTCCAAAATAAAAGCTTTACAAGACTTAATTGCATATTTACAATGACGTGTTCATGCGATAACGCAGATAAAACCACCGCGGACAACGATAGTTTAATTGTGGAGGTTCAAAAACAGCATTATGTGTGACACAAAACGTGTTTTTAATAAGGACTCGGTTAGGAAGGAGAGGGGTAAGGGGGCTTGAGCCGTACAAACTATATGACACGGGCGCGACAGGACAAACCACTCCTCCAGGATCCAGGGGAGAGGGGGGGACGGATTGAAGACGCACAGAGTCGATGTCAATGAATTGACGGTCTTGAGACAGACTCCCCACGCAACGCAACGGAGACGCTCCGCAGACGGACCAGAGTAAAGGCAGCGGTATGCATGGATTCAGGGTTAAGTGCATCCTTTAAGGACATATTTTTAGTTTCAAATCTGCAGGATTTTGAGGACTTTTTATGGAGTTCATTTATTTTTACAACAAGTTTTTGCAACGTTGTTTAGCAAAGAACAGTTTGCAATCAGATTTATTATAGAATCTTGTTATTTTTGGGGCCGTTAAAAGTTTTAAATTTGAAATATGCGTCAGGGATTTTACATATATGGTCAAACAGGTGTAGAATTGCTGAAACTGTCTGTGGGTTGTTGTTGTTTTTTATTTCTTTGTTTGTTTTCATGTTTATGGAAGTTGCAAATTAGCTTTTTGAGCTCCAGCGGATCTGCTCTCCAGACTCCAATCTTCACCTCAGATAGTTCTGCTCGCGTTACCGTTTATCTAGAGCGTCTTTCTGGCCTCCATTGATTGTTGCGGCTGAATCTTAACGGATGCACGCCCCCAGATCAGACCCTGTGGCCGTTAAATGCCGGCCCCTCTGGAGAGTTCGGCCCCGCAGTTTCTTGGCGGGGAGAGCGGCGGGAGTAGATATCGAAGGGAAGTAAATGATGTGTATCTGATTCCACTGCACTCTGAATGCACACCTCTCTCCCCGGGGACTCCCTTCACTCCGGTTTTTCCGAAGTCAGGGCCCTCCCTGCTTACTGAGCGAGTTACAGCTGCAGCGAGGGGGAGGGGTCACACAGGGTTGTGAAGGGCTCGGAGAGAGGCAAGGTGGAGGAGCGCCGTTTGTCACATGACTTGGTGTGGCTAACTCGTGCCTTCACCGGCTGTCTGAAGTTCCTCTGTGATCTTTTTGGGCTTTTTTTTTTTTTTTTGCTTTCCATTAGTCTCAGCGTCTGTAACTGTTTGGTCTTCGTTAGAGAATATCTGTGTGTGTCTGTTGTGTGGAATCAAGAAAAGGCAGGACAGAAGGAAAAGAAAAAAGAAATTTGAGGATTAATCAGAGGCCGAATCGATGAGCGTGTGTCCTTGGACAGAAAGCTCTAAACTTCATGAACAAGTTGCGTTGTCGGGGGAAGAGAGGAGGCTTTTATTTTTCCTACTCTGTGCCCTTTTGGTGGGAAGCTGGCTGTTGAAGTGTTACTTTGAGGTGGAGTCCCTCAACCCACATCTGCAATGCAGCAGAAAACACACACACAAAAGAGAGGAAGAAAGAAATGAAGCTCACGCCCCGGACAGATTTATTCATCTCTTTCAATGCGTTCACGCCGCTAAGACTGTGTTTCTAAAGATCACTTTCTTTCTTTCTCTCTTTCTTTTCTTTCAGTTTTCGTTTCAGCCTGGAGAGTCTGGGCTTCGGCCTTTTATTTTTTAGAGGATTTAATGTGAATGTAATGAAGGGATTGGAGACAATGGGATCCACTGTGATCCACTGTGATCCTCTGTTTGGGCTCTACATGTGTTTTGGTTAGTAGACGCAGAACTACAGACCCAATCAAAAATAGCGTTTTTAACATGTTCTTGTAGAAATGTTCTCATGATTGAGGACAGATATTAAGAAAATTGAGACAAAATTTGTATTTGAGTATTTTGTTATTCCAATTAATATAATCAAGAGCAGACGCTGTTTGAAAACGATCGTATTTGTGATGTAGAAGCTCCCTGCTCTGCTCCATTCTGATGCGTCCACTTGTAGACAAATAGATTCATGTATGTCTTTGTTTTACTCATCTGAGCTCCAATATTAGTCGCCACTTTTGTTGCACTGCTAATGTTAGATTGGAGGGATTATGGGAGATTGGGGAGGGGCTTACTCTGCTCCAACAGTCTCGCCCACTACCTGAAGGAGAATTTCTAATAAACTACTGGTGCTTTAAAGAAACTAAATCTTAAAAAAGAAAAAAAAAGGACATTTAAAAAATGTTTTTGGCAAAAACAGCATAATTGTAACTAAGAGACCACTGGGAAGGCTTTAGAAATAGATCAAAAGATGTTCGGAGTGCTTTCACACGAGCAAGGCTTGGACCTGTGTGGTTCAAATGGTAAAGGACTGGTTGTGGGTTAATTGGTGCCTCTAAATGGTCCCTACCTGTCCAAGTTATATCCCATCTTCAACCAATTGGAGCTGGGATAGGCTCCAGCAACCCTGTGACCCTAAAAGGGATTCATTGGGTTCAGAAAATGGATGGATGGTGTAGAGTAATGCTGAAAATCAGTACTGTCTTTTTTGGGTTGGGTGCATTTACCACTTGGAAATGTCATGCGTCTTTTGGTGGCGGTGCCATAAACCAACAAAAAGGAAACAACCTCAGAATTCTACACATTTCCATCTTCTTTAAATCCATTATGTTTTCTAAACAATTTGGTTTCTGCAATTCTTCCATTTGCTGAACAGTTTTCTTGAGTTTTGATGAGTTTCCACACCTTTCTAAACAGAGTGGCCCGATCAGGGAAAAGAATTCTGGTGTGGACCAAACAGCTCAGTGTGAACGTGCCCATAATCTCAGTTCCACATACAAAAGAAATGGCTTCTTTTGACCTTCAAGTCCTCCTCTGAGTTTCATCTGGCCCAACGGCAGCACGTGGACTGCTCCCTCAAACATGCTGGTGTGTGTGTGTGTGTTTATCTTTGATTGACAGATCTCTATTGAATTCATTTTTTACCTTTTATTTTTGTTTAAGTGCATGAGTCTTCCAGAAAGGTCTGAAGGTGATCCTTGTTTAGTCTTCCAAAATGCAATAAGAGTTCCTCCTGTCTTCCACGTATCAAAGCCACAATGAGACTATTTTTGTATTTTACTGAGGCAAGAAATATATCGATATATCCCTCTATATAAACATATACATGCAAATGTGAGTTTGGGGTAAATTGCCTCCCTCTGCTGCCATCAAGGTGGAGCAACACCACCGTCTGCCATCCAACCTGGAGAAAAGAGAGATCCCATTGCAAAGACTGAACTGGAACCTGCAGACTGGCGTTGATGAGTAACCGGATCGCAGATGAGAAGGACTGCAAGCATGCATGCGCCGAGCATTTACTGGACACTTTGGAAGAAACAATACGCAATATTTACTCTTTGACTCCTATGTTTCCTTCCTTCCTCCCTGACAACTCTTACTATCCCAAACTCTTGTCTCTGCATTTGCAATATGATCTGTATTTATTTCTATGATAACTTACACAAAGACAAGAGAGACATATTATTGAGTATAATTGAATAAAATAAACTAATATATTTGTATGATTGTAAAGCTGGTGTCTGGAGCCTTTTTTCTTATCGGTGGGGTTTTTATCTTTGAGAGACTGCAATACTTTACAGATCTCACCTATTGCAGGTTTCTTTTTTTTGGAATGCAACTCCGGCAATAACCAAGAGATCACTGTAAACATTTTGTAGCATTGGGAGTGGGGTCATCTAGACCCACTAGACAGTGCTCTAAACCTTTTTTCTTCAATGATTTGAGATCTTCACTGGTGTCCATGGATTACATGAAATCAAGTTAAAGTCAAGTTAAAGTCATCAAGAAATCAAGATATCAAGTTAAAGAATAAAGTTAAGGAATAAGGAGATCATTTCAGCAAATAAAAAATGTCCCAAAACGTCCTCATTTACAGTTGAGGTGTTATATAAGCAAAGTCCTCTTAAAATGCAGTGAGCTTAACGTAAATAAAAGTCATTAAAAATATATACAATATTTGTACAGCAAAAATTGAACAATTTGGTATGAACTCATCACTTTGGTACATTAAAAAAATCAAAAAGGAGAAAACAACAAAAAGGTAAAAACAAGCGCTTAAACTCCGGCAAACTAACATGTCTTCAATTGTGAAATAAAGTTGTAAATTTAAAGTCTGCACCAACAGTTTCTAGACATAAACGCTCCCCCGCCCAGCCTACAACCCCTGGTGGGATGATTGTCTTTGACAGCGCCTGCTAGCTGTTAATGGTTAGCTACTACAGTAATTAAATTGGCAGCAGGCCACACAACTGTGACAGTGGGCCGTAAATTAAGGTGGTACGGATCGGCGACAAATATGTGTGGGAGCGGGGAGATGAAGGGATAAAGACGAATAGAGAGATTTAAGTGCAGCCGTCTTCAGTTTTTGTAGCTGTTTTGGCGTTCATGGAGGTGGTTTGATCAAGTTAAGAGCAAAACAACAAATACAGCTTCATTCCTTTATGTCGCCATCTAGCTAAAAAAAAATGTGTTTTGCAACAAAAAAAACAAGTCTCTATGAGTTGTTCAGTTGTTTTGTAGCAGCTGCCATTTTAGGGCGAATAACGAAAACGAGGAAAAGCCCCAAAAATGAATTAAATATAACCTTGAAGCAAAAAAAGGAGGAATGACAAAAAAATGCCCCAAACCTCTTGTAAAGGACGATAGATGGGACATGAGAGCAAGAAAATATGGTGTAAGACATGAGAGGAACGGATTGAGAAGATGATGAAAGTAATAAAAAAGTCCCTGAAAGCAAAGCTAAAGGAAATCACAGAAGAGTTATGCAAAGAAGGGAGGAAAGAAAGATGAAAAATGACCTAAAAGAGTATAGAGAAGGACTTAGGAAAGAGGAAGACTGGGTTAGAAACATAAAGAAAAGGTTTTCCTTGAGCTAAAGACTTGGAGAACTTTCATCAGTTTAAGGTGGACCAAATGAAAACATGAGGAAATGGAAGAGGTGGATTGGTCTAAAAAGGAGAAAACTTATGACTTTTCTGTTCCCATCCCATAACTCGGCCTTTATCGACTTTTCTTTCCTCAATGTACCTTTAAGAAGTAAAAACATGGGAAGCACCTAACAGCTTCTTTTACTAGACACCTTTAGCCCCATAGTCAGTCTCATCCCTCCACACCCACAATAGTGCAGGGGAGTATTTTTTTTCCTGCCACCACCGAGTCATCAACATTTATTTTGGAACCCACACCTGTTTCCTGTTCCTTTTTACAGTTCAGACATTAACGCATTGACGGACTGGAACTAGAACTCCTGCGTGAAGCTTGAGTTGCGTCATGGAGGGCAGGACTTGAGATGCAGACATGATGAAGGTGGTATAAACATTACGACTGATCAATAAACGTTATCATTTTTCGTGTCAACAGAGACGTACCGCAGATGGACCAGTGGAGATCAACCTTTAGGCTACGTACACAACGCCCTCGGCAACACGCATTCAAGCGACCACTTCGGATAAACAGTCTATAAAAATGCTTCCGCGTCCAAAATTCTTGAGTAACTATGCGCATTTTTAAGAGCTTTTCCAGGCTCTACGTGTAAAATCACAGCCATTAAATACACATTGGAAGTTAAACCAGGTCAAACTTTGACCAATCAGGGACTCCGATTTGGTATTGGTGTATGAATGGTGTCCTCTTCAATCCACGGAAATATCAACCATTTGAAAATTGATGATGAAGAAGAACTTTGTGCCCGGCCGTCATTATCACTTGTGCTGTCCTATGGGGTCAAGATGACCATTGACGTGTTCTCCCCACCATGACAAAGGTGGATAAAGGTGGAGAGGATTTCATGGTTCCAGGTTACAGCACGGACGCGTGGGGCTCTCGGCGGCTAGGACAACTATTTTCAAATGACTTAAAAAGTTGATTTTCTCCAAAAAAGAGAGCTGACCCAAGAAAAACCATGACTACAAAGACCTTAAAAAGATTCTTGATGATATCCAAGCTGCGTTGTATCCCTTTATGGAACAAGTAAATGCTAAGCTAACTCCGATCTTGGAACTGATGGAAGACTTCCGAAGATTCTGAGCTCAAAACGAGAAACGAGAAAACCAGGTCGACATTCTGGAGAAAAGACTGGATGATGTGGAACAACAAGTAAGGATGAATAATGTCATTTATGTCATCTCACTGGATTACCGATCAAACCTCAGGCATAGCTAAATGCAGCTGGACTTAGCATTGCTAATGCTAATAGCACTAGCAATTCCTCTCAAACGGAGAGCGGTGGAGAGTCTCTGGAACACCAAGTGGAATCATATCTCACGTCTAAAGGGATTTCCCTGGATCTAAACACCGTCGAGACCTGCCACCTGCTCCCCAGGAGAAAGGAGACGGATAAACCAGCGATCCTCATCAGGTTTGTGAATCACAAACACAAGCTAGCTCTGATGAATCAGCGTAAAAACCTCAAAGGATCTAATGTTTATCTGAACGACCATCTGACCAGGAGGAATGCTGAAATCTCCAAACATGCACAGCTTCTCAGGAAGCAGAAGAAGATTGAGAACACTTGGGTTAAAGGCTGCAGGATTTACGTCAAACCACTCGGTCCACCGGACCGGTCCAAGGTTCTGGTTGTGAACACCATGAAGGACTTTGAGAAGTGCTTGATCACGGACGTCTGAAACAACATGGAGTAATAAATCAAAGTATAATTTCAAGAAATATGACACCTGGATTCATCACTTTCTCCAAAAGTCTAAAGTGACCTGATTATCAGCAGAGAGTTTTGACCTGCAGACAACTTGACCTCAATTCAGCGCTCCTGATATCAGCTGAAGAAGGATATGGACCTGAATCTAATGTCTGCAGACATAACATGGAAGAGGACTAGAAACTCTGTTTAAACCCAGAAGAACGGCTGTTAATCAGCAGAAGAAAAAGTGCCAATCTTGGACAATCGACAAAATATGGACACTTTTTATTTTACTTCACAGCTTTACTTTATCATAAAAAATAAATAAATAAGAATAATAATAATAAAAAACACAAAAAATAATAAAACAAATAAATAATCAATTATTGAAAATGGTTAAATTGATTGACTTTTAATGATATTACATCACTTGCTCCAAAAAATTGATAAATTGATTCATAATTTTTCCTAATGTAACATAATTTTGCACATGTTTTTAACTTTTGATACTTTATCAAATTTTGCTATGAAAATGTCTATTTTACTGATATAGTATTATTTTTTAATCATATCAATGATTTTTATAAGTAACACAATCAATTTTGGATACTTTATTGCCATTTTGATTTCTAAAAGTTATTTTGTACAAAATGATTTAAGTAATTCATCTTTGTCATGTGCTTTATTGATATTTCAAGATTCTTAATTCTGTCTGATAAAAGTTTGGAACTGGATATTGATAAATCATGTAATAAAATGGTTACGGTAGGACAGG
Source organism: Oryzias curvinotus (assembly GCA_023969325.1). Taxonomy (NCBI): domain Eukaryota; kingdom Metazoa; phylum Chordata; class Actinopteri; order Beloniformes; family Adrianichthyidae; genus Oryzias; species Oryzias curvinotus. Next base: position 5,141,610 of record CM043723.1, on the reverse strand, counting down.
GGTGGGATTATATAAATTCGCTTCCTTCCACTACCTTTCAAGCAAAATTTATTAATATGTATAATTATCCAAAGTTTGATTAGTTACTGTATGAATGTACAACTGATGGCTATTGTTTTTATTTTATTATTCTTATTTTATTGCTTGAAATAAACCATTTCAAATCAAAAAATGAAATGTAATCCATGGACACCAGTGAAGATCACAAATCATTGAAAAAAAAAAGGTTCAGCGCACTGTCTCGTGGGTCTAGATGACCCCACTCCCAATGTTAAAGTGCCTAGGATAGCACAAGGGTTAAACGAGTCCTTTTACTTATCGGAATAAAGCTGTTAAAGTAAATGCCCGGAGCAAGATAACAGAGATCAGCTCCGACATTTTGCAGCAAGCCTCTTCCAACTGTAGTTGAGGATTATTCTGCACTCACTGGTGTGATTTCTAGCTTGGCTGACAGCTAACAGGTTCCTCAAAAAACATGTACGTTTTGGACGGTTATGAGAAGCACCGTGAACCAGAAATACAGATATACACATAATACACGTAAATGTTTTGTATTCTTATTTCAGGCATAACAAATATTTAACTTTAACGCAAAACACAAAGCCATAGTAATATGTGCTAAAATTACCAGTCTTCACACACATATGAAGGACAATTAGCATGGATACTAACATAACATTGAAAACAACTTAGACTGGCTAACACGGTTAGCATCGCTACTGTTTTAAAACATTTCTTTTGCAGACATTCTTTGAAACGCCAAAAATTGAACACTGTCATTTGAATATTACTTATCACAAGACTTACAGACATATGAATCGGTTAGTTAAAAGGGGCCCAAGTCCACAATTTTTCAAAATAGAGAGATTAAACGCTCTATGGTCTTCAAAGGAAAAGCTATCTGATTGTGTGCAAAAAAGTCCCAAGTCCGTTGTAATGTAATGACTATGCTTGACATTTAAAATGCATTAAGTACTAAATTCCTGGACTTGGGCGTCTCTTGCATGGGTTTTGCTTTATCCCATAGATGGCAGCGCCCCTGATGGGTCAAGGGTCCAAGTCCAGAGACTTGAGTTTGCTAGTCCTCTGAAATGATAAAAGTGAGGTGCTTCATGTTATAGCATTTGTAAGCTATGAACTTGTGCTAAATTTGGGTAAAGTGTAGCCTCCCTTTAAGCTGTGCAATTAAAATCATTTCCTGGAAAAAACCAACCTCTTGGACTTAGGCCCCTTTTGAACTAACCGATTCATATGTACTTCAGGGTTGTGATGAGAAAAAATGTTTAAAAAAAGATGACATACAACACAACTGATCTGCGGGTACGTTGGTGCTGTGAGATTCTGTGGTAAGTCTGAAAGGACAACAATGCTGTGCAGCAAGCTTTCCTAAAGGGGGCAGCACAGTGATCATTCGCTATTATGAAGTAACGACAGTCCATATGCTAAACACGTTTTCTTGAACCTGCTTAATCTTTTCTTCTTTATTCGTTCCTAAGCCACTCCATACGCTCTTCTCTACTTCTGTCCTGCCCCCACCTGTTCTTTTTTATTTATGTCACTCCTTCAACTGTCCCTTTATCTCCTTCAAGACATTTAATTACCAGTAAGTGAGCTGTAGTTCTGTTTGTGATCAAAAATAGTTTATTTTGAATATAATTTTTTTAACAGCAATTACAGTCATAAAATAAGACTGAGGATTTGTGAATTATGACACCAGAATGTTGGCAAAAGTTCGAGTGTTTTCACTTCTTGAGAAATCTGTTCACATAAATGTTAATACATGTTCATCACAGAATTTAGGGGGAAAAAAACTTCCATTCCCATTGTATAGGTTCCCTAAAATGTAAGACCGAAAGACTTAATAAGACTCAAAATGTTTTTTACATCGTTGACTTTTTGAACAATCCAATGTCTTAGACTGATACGGTGACATCAACACATCCAATACATAAACAGAAGTTTGACCTAGTTTGACCCAAACGGGTATTTGTCCACAGAAGGTCATGTGAGCCAGAAAAACTCTAAGTACATTTCTGGTTTGTTCATATTGTGTCAGTGTGGTTAACCACTGTGGCCATACTGAGGATAACTCTCAACGCCCCCCTCCCTCTTAGAGGTAATTGGAGCACTTGCACCAGTTGTTCAGGCTGTCTTGACTGACAGGCTACAAAAGGACCCAAACAAACCGGTGTTCTGTTCCTGTTGACCGCATACGAGTAAAGAACAGGACAGCTACGGATCTGTTCTGAGGAAAAGAGCAGGTCTGCACGCTGATATGAAGAACCTGGACGTGTTCTTGATGGTATGTTGCCTTCACGGCCTGAGCACTTTAGGAGGTAAGGCAAAAATGATCCGTATGGCCTTCAGACTGTGTCACAAAGCCACTATGCATGTTTTCTGCCATATTGCATGGGGGACAATTGGTCAGACGTGAATATACGCGGAAAAAATAAAAAAAGTTGTAGTCATTTCGTAAAATTTTCACAGATGTATCATGAATGAACTACATTAAAACCACAGATAAACACGTAAATTAACGTAACACATGGACCATGCGGGATTATTGTGCTGTTTACATGCATAATTTTAATATATGTTCGCCATATACACGATATATATCAAGGTTATACATCTACGGTTCACGAATGAAAGGTTTGTTTAACATGAGTAGTACTGTTGTGGAAAGCCACAAATTTCCGTAAGCATCTTGCAAATACTACGCACCATTGCTTAAGATTTAAGTAATAATTCCATAAATAGTACGTAAAGACCCATCGGGCAAAACCCTCAAGGGACACCTGCGTACATCGACGAATGACGAACCCAAGAAATACTTATGGATTACGTATCTGACATGTAATAGGAAAGACCAAAATTTAATTTGTGGAAAATGCGCAAAATGTACTAAGTGGCCTTTAGTCATATGTCTATGTATCCGCTCCGGTACAGGAGTTGGTTTGCTGCGGGTGTTTGGGTTGGAGGGTTGTAGACAGGTCAGGCCGCATCTTACGATGAGAGCAGTTGTGTTGTAACCCTTCTGCTATCCTAGGCACTTCAACATTGGGAGTTGGATCATCTAGACCAGTGTTTTTCAACCTTTTTTGAGCCACGGCACACTTTAACCTTGACAAAAATCCTGCGGCACACCAGCATCCAAAAAAAAAAAAAAATTAAAAAAAGGAGAAACTCATGGTCTGTATTGATCTACAGCCCCTCTGTAATCTCAGACGCATTTTTGTGATGATTGTGGCAGAAAAAGCTGGAAGTTGCAGCTGTTTTTTTCTAAAAGATGCAATAAAAGTTAAGTTAAAAGAATTAAAAACAGTTTGATTTGTGTTCGTTGTGGTTTCAAGACGTTAAGAGAGACTCGTGCGCCGAGACGCTCACGCTGTGACTTTTAACCCAATGCATCATGGGAGATGTAGTTCAATAATTCACCGAACGCAAAAAGACCAGCGTCTCTGAGCTTCATTGTTTTGTTCTCTTGTTCCACGGTCTGACACCGGATTCTGTGGAAAGCTACACGGCTAAAGACGAGCTTTAGCTGGTATTTTTGTTAGAACTGAGTGACTTTATGAGCAGAATTAAGACCAAGGAAGTGAAGACTTTAGCCACTTCTAATTGGTCAGACTGATGACATGTGATTAAGAATCCAAAACTGATTGGTGGAGACAGTTAAAGGGTCGGGACTTTTCCTAAAACGGCTGAAGCTGCTAAATCGCGGTAGCCTCATTCTTATCAAAATGTCTTTAATAGAATCAAATATTCACAAAGAAAAAGAGTATTTTACAATCTTTCATATTCCTAACTTCTTAGTGTTTTATCAGGGCCTGTAAGGATGAACAAAGAGCTGAAATCCTGGAGATGGAAAATGTTGTGAAATCAGTTAATGAGGCCAATTTCACACGGCACACTGGTTGAAAAACATTGATCTAGGCCCACTAGACAGTGCTCTGAACCTTTTTTTTTCAATGATTTGTGATCTTCACTGGTGTCCATGGATTACATGAAATCCTCTTCACCTTTATCCACCTTTGTCATGGTAGGGAGAACACGTCAATGTGAGGGTGGGGTCATAGGATAGCACAAGGGTTAAAACTTTGCACCTTATAAGACGTCATAAATTGGGACGTACCATTGTCGAGTGTGGGGTAAGTGTATCGTGAAGTATTTGTACGGCTAATAAAAGTGGTACGCACTGATGACGTACTGCTGAAAATGTCGTATGGTGCATAGTCAATAGTAAGGTGGCCCCTCACTGACTACTTGTGAGTCACAGGACGCACAGGTGAGTAGGTGACACCTAAGTGTCGATAGGATGTCTGCAGAAACCACGCACTAATTGTCTGTTTTCTTTACACAGTCAGGATACACTGCAAATGAAAATTCTGTACAATTCACCTGTGTCTCACCTACCTTCCGCTAACTTACCCTTACGTGTTGGCGTGTTGTATAAGTGTTCGCTGCGACCTCTCTCCCGCAGCATGCCTGTAAACAAAAATGTGCATGAACATTTTCACTCTACATGCTCACCTAGGGGTCTATGACCTTGCTATTTCCTGCGGGCCACCTGGGTACACCATTCAGGTTTGCTCTCAGACAGCCCATTTTCACCTGTATAGGCAGAAGTGACTAAGGCTCAAGGCAAAAATAACAAACCAAGAGTAACAAACCAACCCAAGTTTTTATTTTTTTTACCATGAATAAAATTTAATGTTTGATCTCGTCTCTCAGGTGCTGCTCAGGTGGAACAGGCTCTGATGAAGAGTCTCTTCTCAAACTACAACCTGAAGGTCCGTCCGGCTCGTGATCCCGAATCGAGGGTTGTGGTTCGCGTGGGAATGATCCTCTCCTCGTTTGTTGGACTGGTGATGATGCCAAACGCATTTTTTTATTGTTGTTTGCCGTGCTTTTGTGTCCATCTGTCAGACAATACCAAATTCGTTGGAATTACATTAGTTGTGTAATCGGTTGAAGACGTACAGTAGTCCAAAGTGGTTAACTTTGTTGTCTGCGGTGGCAGCTCTGGTGTTATAGGGTTACGTTTGTCACTATTCTAAGCAGAATAATCAGGTCTTGTGACTCACTCCTGTTGAAAAGGGGAACCCCCACTAAAATGTTCACAAAATGTCACCTGTGTCATTTGAAATTTGTTTCCAACACTTCAGCGATAAAGACCAGGTCCTCCATCTCAGCCTCTGCGGAGAAATCTGCTAGTCAGCCTCTTGCTTTCTGATGCATCAAGGTCTGCAATCATGAGAGCTCCAGTGAGCGCAGCTTTTGTGATGTTTGCCTCGTTCGTCTTCAGGTCTGCTGATCCGGTCGTTTCAATATGAATGTGTTTCAACTTCAACACAAATGCACAGGCAAAGCCGTAAAACAAGCCTGCTCCTTTTTTTTTAGTTGTCTGTAAATCCTAAATTTTACTGTTAGGGTCTAAACTGAACATCTGAAAAGACTTTATCCTCCTTCTTTCTTTTTGATACACAAACTAGTGCTCTCATGTGATAACCTGTAACTGATAATCATATTAATACATTTTTACTCTAACATGAAAATTGCTGTGAAAAACCTCATTTTGAGGCATTTTTCTGTTGAATTTGTGAAATTGCGGCACAAGAAAAAGATCAAAATACAACTAAGAAAAAGTGGCTTTCATGACTGTTTCATTGAAACAAACTTTTGCTTTATTATCTGGACAAAAACAAGCAGGTGAGGTGAACTTTTCCTCTGAATTGATGCTTTGTTCAACCTACTATGATGTTAGGAAGAGGTCAGGGTGGCCAAAATACCTGTTAGCATGACAATGCTAACAGGTATTAACAGGCTTAACAGGCTTAGTCAACACCACGTATTAAATAGTCTGCTTTTTGTGAAATGCAACTTCAACAATAACTAGATTAAAGTACTAACTATTGATTTAATATTTCCTTCTTTCATAAGTGGCCGGAGGTATAAGCGAGATAATGCCTTTAGAGTTGACCAAAGTTTGGATGTTTTCTCCAAGAGAAACCTGACTGGAATATTTAAAACATTGTTTCTTGTTTCCTGAAAAAAAAGTACTTTAAGGCCACTACGTACATTTTCCATGTATTACACGTTGGTCTTACATGAGTGATATACGTAATTCATACGTGTTTTTTCGTCATTCGTTGATGGGCACAGATGTCTATCGAGGGTTTCTGCAGACGCGTCTTTACATGAATTCGGTTTTGAGCCATTCAGATATTTTGGTCGGTTGAGAATTATGCAGTTTATACATATTTTAGGTATTATATATGCAATTATTACGTAAATCTCATTGCAATAATTTGTGTGTGGTTATTGCAAGATCCATGCGTAAATTTGTGGCTTTCCATGACCGTTCAGCGTATATCTGACAGACTATTCACGCATGTTCCACCGATGTATAGTTTTTGTATCGCGCACATACAGTGCACAAATCTGGTTTAAAAAATTATGTAATTGATGCACCAATATCCAATAGTGCATATTAACAGCACAATAATGATGCACAGTTCATGTTCTAGGTCAATTTACGTGTCCTTTGCGTGGTTTATTCATACTTCTTCCGTAGTTTTAGCCTGGTTCTTTCGTTATACATCTGTGAAACTTTCACAAAAGCAACCACAACACTACTACTTTTTTACTTTTTTCCACATATATTAATGTATGACCAATTATCACTCGTGCAATATGCGTAAAACATACGTAGTGGCTGTGTCACACGGTCTTAACTGTCCGCCATGATCAGGCTTCTGGGACGTCATTTAATTGCTGATAGTGGACGTCTCATCAGGAATTATCCCTCACATAATAAATAATAGCTATAGTTTAAAAATAAGATTAACGCAATAAAAGAAACGCAATAATTTAACACCCAGAATAGAAACCTAATCTTGCTACAGCATCTGTGTGTTCCACGTAGCAAAGAGGCTAAAAACATTTTCCAGTAGTTCCTCTCACGAGAGCGACAGATTCACAACCACACAAGTATTTGCCACAAAAATAGCGTTTAGTATGAACACAACCTTAGATACTCAGACTCACCTCCTGACACAAGCAGTAAATGTCCCAGAATGCATTGTGGTAACACATGACCAACAAGTGAGACTTTCTGCCTCTAAATAGCTATCCACAAAGAATCCATCCTTTTCCCTACTCAACCATTCATGCATTTCACTTCTCAGGAATTCCTTAGTAGTTGTGATGTCATTGTGATGTAATTTGAGTGTTAATTTTCATGTGTTAATAATAACACACATTTAAATGTTTTTTTTTTGTTGATTTTAAGTGTTTTATGCTTCTTTCCAGAACATGAAAAATGAAGAAATGAGCACAGTAGTCGTCATGAACCTGGTGGGTTGACTTTAAAATAGTCCAGCCGCTGCTGTTGTCCGGGAAATAAATTCATCTATTTTCATCAGCAGCATCTTGCTGTTTCAGTTTACGTTTCATTCGACGAAACGTTGAAAAGTCCTTTTTTTTAACGTCAAACAGGAATGGACAGATTACCGTCTGACATGGGATCCCAAACAGCACGACGGGATTAAGATGCTGCGAGTCCCCTCTGGGAAGGTGTGGCTTCCTGATATTGTCCTCATTAATAAGTAAGCAGCAGCGAGTGACATGGGTTATTCATTGTTTTCAGGACTGTTTTCTGCCCGTATGTTTGTTTGCTATACTTTGGTCCTCAGATTAAGTGCTTTGTCCTAGTCTCACAATGATGACGTCTGTTTGGACCCCAAATAGCCTAACAATGTCAAGTATTTAAGAATTTGTAAATATCAAAGGCATATTTGAAGATAGACTGGACCGGTTCAAAAGTAACCAGTCTAAATAAAGTACAACTAACGACCATGATAATCGGAATGTCTTTGAAACTAATGACCATCAGATTAAGGTCCAAACATTGGGGCTTTTATTACATTAGGTCAAGGCTATTACTCAAAAAATTATCTGGTAGTAGGCAATTATGGTCCAAAGAATGTAAGAAGTTGGACGGATGTCATTTTACATACTAAGAAAAAAGACAAACCCTGTGGTCGTGTGACCTAAAGGCTCATTGACTTTATGTTGTTTTCAATAATGACCAACTAGACACAAAACACAACTGTCAGTCCTATGAACACGCCCACAGTCACCTGTCAATCAAAAAGCCAGGCTCCTTTTCCTCTGTTTCAATCAAATGTATCGCTAGTGTAGGTATTTTAGATTTTGAATGTATCTACATTGTAAAAAATGATTTGAACCAATGTTAGAGACTGTTTAACCATGATGAGAACTTGGGGCATTTTGCACTGAAGTGAATTGGGAGAATGGATTAGACTTTGTCATAACGGTCCTTACAGGTGGATACGGCTTGATGCATGGTTTTTGCAAGCGACACGTTGTAGTGAAAAGCATGCAACATGCAAGGGTCCGTAAGGTTGAAGTAGGTTAGACAAACATCGTCGTGCAGGTTTTTCTGCGGACCGTGTAGAGAGTGCTGCTTACATGATAACTGTGTGTTCACTTCTTTCAACTTGACTGGTAGAAATGAGGAAATGAGAGAATCAGAGTGGATAATTTGTGTGGCAAATTTACGGTTACATACGTACGTGTTTGATTTTGACATTTGCAAGTGGTCAATAAGGGACTAGTACATGCACAAGTCCAATGACTCAAGTGCGACATAAGAACACCAACTGACCACATCACCAGCATGTAAAAAGTGCATGCAACCTATGTTAGCCCAGAAATATAAAGACAAATGAGAATTTTCTCAAAATTTAGACTTGTTTTTTGCTTTTATAGTAGCTTAGAGAACCTATGGATAATCCGCCTTCTATGTACAGTAATGACGGCGTATTTGATGTGGCACTGCGCGTCCACGTTCTGGTCTACAGTAACGGCAGGGTAACCTGGACGCCACCTGCTCTGTACCTCAGCTCCTGTGGAGTCAAGGTGAGCATGCATCCTGCAGGTGGCTGAATTTTTATGTTTCATTCACGCCTGACTCTTTTGTTTCCAAGGTAACATACTTCCCCTTTGACTGGCAGAACTGCACCATGCAGTTCCGCTCATACACCTACGACTCTACAGAGATCGACCTACAGTACGCTTTAGACTCTAAGGGCAAGGAGATTCGGGAAATCCAACTGGATGAAGGCTTCAGCGGTAGGTGTTGGTAGCTCTAGATTTTCTACTTCCTGTGTCCTAGAAAGGCCCTATACGTCTGCTTTAATAGAGTATTAAGACTGTCTCACACAGCCACTTCTCAGATTTTACGCATTTTCCACGTCAGACATTTCTGTCTTTGGTGATACATGCAGGATTTACGTAATTCATATGTGTTTCTTTTGATCGTCATCTGTCAACATGCGCAGAGGTCTGTAGAGAGTTCCGGCCGACAGGTCTCAACGTAAATTCGTTTTTTAGCTGTTCACAATTTTCAATCTGTTGAGAATTTATGTGTATTTACGTAGTTTATTCCTAAGTATTACATAAATCTTATGCAATTGTGCGTGACTTTTGCAAGTTGCATACGCAAATTTGGGGCTATTCAAAACCACTCCACGTATGTCTAATGGACTTTCCACGCATGTACCACCGAAGTCTAACTTTTATTGCATACACTCTACAGAAATCACATTAAGATTGTAATTGATACACATTCATGCCCTACGTTCATTTGTACTTCTTCTGTGGTTTGGACTTGATTCGTTTCGGATACAGTCTGAAAATGTTCACTGTACAGACCACAACTTTTCTTGCTTTTTTCACCAATATTCACGTATGACCAATTTTCATCCAAACGATATGCACAAAACGTACGTATGGGGCTGTGGGGCACATCCTTCTGTTGACAATTACCAACTTTTTTAAATGGTTTTCTAACTCTTTCAAATGTTCCTAAAGAAAGCGGAGAGTGGCACATCAGACACAAACCGAGCAGAAAGATCATGAAGGACGACCTCTATGAGGAGATGACCTTCTACTTGATCATTGAGAGGAAGCCTCTGTACTACATCATCAACATCATCATCCCCTGCATCCTCATCACCATTATAGCCATCTTTAACTTCTACCTTCCTCCTGATGCAGGTACACACTTTACAGAAATATTAACAGCTGTTTTTTCAGGTTTTCTAGCATTGTTTTGGTATGAAATTTGTCAAAAGGTCTGCCAAATGGGAAAACTGGATAAAAAAATCAATACTTTAATGGATAAAACTACCACTTGTGTCCGTCTGTCCGTCTGTCTCTTTATTTACTTTTGTACTTGAGAAAACTCAAATGAAACACCAAAGGTAAAGTTGTTTTAGAAACTGCTCGTTGGTTGTGAAGTCAAAGTCACTTGATGTGGTTTCCCTCCTGCAGGTGAGAAGATGGGTCTCTCCATTAACGTCCTGCTCACCCTCACTGTGTTCCTGCTTCTGCTGGCGGACAAAATCCCAGAGACCTCACTGGGCGTTCCCATCATCGTCAAGTACATCATGTTCACAATGATCCTGGTCACGTGCTCTGTCATCCTGAGTGTGGTTGTCCTCAACCTGCACCACCGCTCGCCCAACACCCACATGATGCCCATGTGGATCCGTAAGGTCAGCCTCCACAGTGTAAAGGGACTGTAGGTTGAAGTGTGTAGCACGAAAGTTGTACCGCTTTAAGCACAAACTTAACGAGAAAAATGTTTCTTCAGAGACATAAAAACCTGTAAATAAAAGCAAAAAAAATCCCTATGGTCAGTAGTTCAGGTCCTGTGGTTGCAAAGCCAGCCCCCATCATGATCCCTTCACTACTGTGCTTTAACCTTGCCACACAGATTTATTTAAGATAACATAAAATGCATTGATTCTTCCAAAGCTTCCTTCAAAATATCACCAACTGTATCCCTTTTGGGATCACGGGTTGCTGGAGCCTATCCTTTCTACTGTTGGACAAAGGTGGGGTTCACCCTGGAATGGTTGCCAGTTCATCAAACAGCCACAAAGTGATACATTTTAGAATGTTAGCATATTTTGCACACATCAGCTTTTAGCTCATCTGCATCTTCTCTTTATTCTGTTGTCTGAGCTTAAGCCTTTGAAGGTTATTGTTTTTTTTAAAACCTGCTCAAAAAGGATTTTTCTTCTAATATGTGGACTAATTCGCACAAAACCAAGCCAGGAGAAATTTGAAAGCATTTGGCTCACAGGCCGGACTTTGGACATGCTTGACCTGAAGAAAACACTTTTTTTTCCCTTCACTTTTCTCACTTGCTTTTATAATATCATACAAGCTGCACTTACCGAAAGCCAAAGTTGCGATGAAACGGAGTGAATGTGTATGTGACAGGATCACAATATCAACAAGTTGTGTCAGATATAAATAAAAATAATATTGTGTGTTCTGATAAGCTGTAATTCTGGATACAAAAACACTTTCTTACGTTGGATGTATCACTGAAGTTTAAGAATGAACAACAGATTTTTGAGTTGGACTAAAAAATACTCTACCAATTACCTAAGGATCATGGTGTTCCACAGGGTTTTGTATTCAGACCCTTTTTACTTTTTCCATATGTTAAAAACCTAAAAAAAAAAGTCTATCATAGCAGCAACTGCTGCTTGACCCATTTTAAAATATTAATAAACCTTTTAACTTTCACACTAAAAACTTAGTTTTACATTGTACGTAAGTTACGTATAAAATTTGCCTTCCAGCATTTGTTGCATTTCATCTCATACACAGTGGTTCACCTTTCGTGGTCTCGCTGTTTTGCAGATTTCTTTAACAGCAATGTGGAAAGTATGAGTATATAAAGAGTTTAGTGATGGGTTTTAAAGTCTTAATGCATATAATATTATTGAAAAAAACGACATGGATTTTACCAATCTGAGGTTGTTTTAGAACAAACAAACTAAAATTATGCTTGCTGTCACCGCCTGGTTTAACAGTGAACATGTAGCATCTGAGATGCAGGTTTTCTTTTTTTTTAGGGGTAAAATTACAGGGATTTTTAGTTATCTGATTCTCATGATGTAAAAGTTCTAGAAACATTCATCCCCATATCCACAGCATCTTATTTATGTTTAACTGTCACCTACATTTGCAAAAAAAAGTATTGATATAACCTGGACAGACTTACTTCTGCACTCACATTTTTTTCATTTGAAATGAAATAAAAAATATATCAGCTTCACAACCGACACATTTTTCAGCTCTTATCGCCCGGCTGCTTCTCCTGTCTCCGTCCTTCTGCTTCCCCCTTCTGCTCCTTTTTATTTTTAGCCAGTTCAGCTAAAAGAGCTACTGATCCGACGAGATGCGAGTTATTCAGTCTTGAGCAAACAGAGAGGAGCTCGGTGACATGAAAACACAATATCAGCTGCAGCCAAGAAGCAATGTCTTGGTAAATGAAATGAGGCTCTCTGGGGGCCAGTTTCCTCTCTGTTATCTTCAGCCAATCATGAGTCAGTGCTGTGGGGAATCCACAGAATGCCACAAAGGATTAATAAAGACACATTTTTAATCGATGTCTTAGCAAAAATTGTTGTGAAAATTGCTTTCAGATGAAAGATAAACGACCCCAAAGTAAATAAACCTGGAAATTCCAGGAATTTACAAAATTGGGAGATCTTTCTGTCTTTATTGTTAGTGGATGTAGTATGATGGACTAGTTATTTATTAAGTTTGACACAACTAAAGTCTTAGTCACATGCACCCTTACCGTTCTGCAGGCTTTGGTTGTCCGGGTCCGTAGAGGGTTGTAGAGAGGACAAGCTGCATCTGATGCTACGTTTACAATGGCGTGTTCAAGCAGCGACTTTCAATGAAAATGTCATGTTAACGCACGTTCAAAACTCTCCCGTTCACGTGTTCGCTATGGGAGTTTTTTAGACCGTTCGTTTACTCACATTGACACGTTTTGAAAGGTAAACCAGGTTGAACTGGTAGTGATGTATGGATAGCTTCCTTTTACATGTACCACCGATGTATACCTTTTATGTCGGGTATACGGTGCACATTAAAATTATGTAATAGATGCACGAATTACTATAGAATTCCACAGAAACAGCGCAATAATCACGCACGGTTCATGTTCTATGTTGTTTTCCGTGTTTATTTCTTCTGTGGTTTAAACGTGGTTCATGCTTGATACATCTGTGTAAATTTTACGTCAAGACCACAACTTTTCTCACATTTCGAGTATGACCAATTTTCCTCTGTGCTACACGCGCAAATGTACATAGTAGCCATGTAAAACACTTTGAGGGAGTTGGAACAGTAAACTACTAAAAAAAGGTGCACATCTTTTAAGCAAAAAGACCCTTCTTTTCAAAGAAAACCAATCTTATCTACAAATAATCCTATCTGTTTTTGGTGTGTAAAAATGTGTCACCACATCTTTATTGCCTGCAAGGTAGAGAAAAATGTAAAATACTTTAAAGGACAAATAAAGCAGCTATTTACAGCATTTAACATATTGATCTACAGTCATATTTGACCCAGGCATGTGCGCTCAATCCTTTGATATTCCTTTGAAAAGCAGCTGCCGCTGAAACAGCAGAAATCCCGACTGACAGATTCGTAAAAAGCAATCATTTCATTCCTATCGGGACGTATCAAACAGATTTTCTGTATTCATTCTGCCAGACTTGGAGGTGTTCCAGTTCATCTCTATATTCTTTCTCTTTACTCAGAGTTGCTTGCGGTGTTCAAGGACATCCGAACAGGTTTCTCCACCCATCTCATTTGTTCTCAGAGGTTATTTCGGTGATAAATTTGAACTTTGGACTCGTTTTTTTCAGCCTTAATGACCAAATACAGAACAATAATATTTCATCTGTCCTATAAACCAGTGCTTTGCAGGCGGAAGAACGTCTACCCCTTCGGTACTTTGGTTCAGTGCAGGAATTAGATGGCAAACTGTCCACAGTAAATAGTTGTCTTTGTATTGCCTTAAAAACTGTATGAACATGCCTGAAGTTTTGCAATAAAAACAATTAGCATTCCGATCGTAGTACAGATGGAAAATGTAAAGACATTGGTTAAACCTCATAGCACGATTAGTTTGGGTTCAGTTCATTGTTCCTCCAAACAAATGGAGGCCAAACTAATCCTTTAACACCGGAGCTTTAGCTTACGGCTCTGCAGGTGTTTATGCAATTGACAAAAGTCCAGCGAATTCTTAAGATAAGAAAAGCAGCTATGTACTGTTGTGCAATACTTCACAAGTGTTTATCCATTTGCAAGCCAATGGATTTGGACACAGAGAAAAGCAGCTTTGTACCGATTAAACGGATTAGCTTTAATATTTCTTGGAACTACGTTATTTGCGTAAACGGTCGAAGATTTCCGGTAGTGTGTTATTTTGTGTCCCTGGCAATAGGTCCGGTAATAAAGGATTAAAAGAGGAAGTTTTATAGGGGTATTCTGTTTAAACACTTTTGTGAAGCTACTCTACGATGGCAACAAAGGTCAAAGTTCTGAGGAACAGGCGCAGAAAGACGAAGTTTCTAGAACAAAAGTTAAGCTTGTCCTTCAGAAGAAATGCAGTACATTAGCATTAGCTAACCCTTTAACATCGGAAAAGAAATAATACACGTTTGTCGACCTTCCATAACTGTTTGACAGTTAACGTGATCAATGTGAATCGACTGATTCTAACGCAGCAATTAAGGCAATGTGTTGCATAATGTAGTAGTATGGGAGAAAAAAAACGTTCCCTCTGGTGTGTTTTACCTCCTCTCTTCGCTCAGATCTTCCTCCACATGCTGCCACCATATCTGTTCATGCGGCGTCCAAAACAAGAGAACCTTCTGTACCTGGAGAGCGTTCCCTGCCGGGAGATGAAAGTCATGACCATCAGCAAAGCTGCAGACGAATACTTCATCCGCAAACCCGACTCCTCCATCTTGTTCCCCAAACCAAACAGGTGAGCGGGTGTCTATTTTTTCCTGCTTGCAGCTTTTTCTACAGCTGTTGCTGGATTCACTGAAAACCTGAATCACCTGATCGAAGGAATCATCTAAAACTACCGTCAAACCTTTAAGCAAGAAGTTTAAAAATGTAAGTGATAGTATGTTTTCTGCCTGTGACATAGTAATCGGGTACATGTTAATTATTATCTGTCAGATCACACGTATTTAATAAAAAGACTTTTATGTAATGCAACTAATGCAATTAACTGAATACGAAACTCTTGGTAACAGTAGCGGTTTAAAAAGGAACCACCTTAAAAGTAATTAAATTAAACTTTTAATGTAATTTATATTGAGAGTAACATTAGCTGGTTTAGGCTTGTCGTAGAACGCTAGCCTACAAAATAAAAGAAAGGAAAGATAAGAAAAGGTAGAAGGAGGATGTATCACGCTAGCTAAGCCATCAGTTAGCAAGTTGTAGCTTAGCTTAATAAAGTTACAGCATGCAACAAAAAATTTTGCTATCAGTACATCTAGCAGCAGCTTAGTGAAAAATCCAGAGCCAGTAAAGGCACCAAAACTAGCAAACGGTTGAGCTAACAAAGTTAACTAAGCTACACTGCTAGCAACCCTACAACGATTCTGTTTCCGTTTCCAGACTCTTTCATTACTAGTCTTACTGGTCAAGTCAAATAAATTTCTTTTTTTATTTGTACTTGTACTCTGTACACATCTGAAACGGACCCAAACAGTTTCTCCTTTTTTTTTTTTGTACATCGTTTTTCGATAGCTAGCTTCAGTGTCGGCCATTTTGATCATCTGCGTTAAGCTCCTGTCTTTATTACCAAGAAATCTGACAGCTCAGTCTGTGTTTTTCATTTTAGTGTTCCTTTCACAGATACTTTCTACATAGTTCCATATGTTCTGATTCAAACCACAACATTTTGTTTTTACCTTAAAGGGCCTATATCGTGCTTTTCCCAATCCTTTCAGAGTAAACTGCATCCATATATAGGATTATAGATTACATTTGGCACACTAAAGAAGCGATTTGTTTTATGACATATGAGTTTTTTTCCCAGTTCATTTTCCTACCTGGAAGTAAGACGAATCGATCTGTAAAGCACCGGCTTTCACTCCGTCTGGGTGCCGCTCATTTCATGGCGTCCTAGTCCAGGGGTGCCCAAAACTTTTTCCAGCGAGGACCACATGACATTTCCATTCTGTGATCAGGGGCCGGGGGCCAGTTTGAAACAGAAAAAGTGTGACAGTCGCAGGGGTGCCTAAATAAATGTAAACTAAACCTCACATAACCAAATATGAATAACCCAATCGGATATCAAGTACTCCTCTCTGGGTTCTTTGCAAAAAAAAAAAAAAAATTATAATAATCAGCAAATATATAATTAGACTCTTTATGAAATCAGTCAAGAACAGAGAACCCTCTTTGGGTTCTTTACATAAAAATACAGGAAAGATATTGTAACAGTATTTTAGATTTTAGAAATCAATAGTGACCTAAATGAATCTCTGTAGGTTGTTCACAGAAATAAAGCTTCTGTTGTTGTTCATGCACAATCATACGTAAATGTTCAACTTCAGTTGTAAGAGCAGAATCTCTTAAATGACTTATAAGGTATTTGTGTTCTTTCCTTATAATCCAGTTTTGGAGGTTTTCAGGAGGCTAGGCTAGTAGACACCACCGTTCGTTCTCTCTGATCAACTCCCCAGGTTAAATATCCTGCATTCTGGATCAATGTTTCTCTTACCTAACCTTTCTTTTGATGGGGGGGTCATGTTTAAGTTCTGACAGGGGCGAAGTGAGGTTGCAGTAGCAATATTTTTAGCTTGCCTCACATTTCAGTTGTCCTAGACAAACAGACATTCAGTCTTTTGGAAAGATGGATGTGCATATTGCACTAGAATTAAAGATATTGGCCAATCATCGCTAGCTCCACAGAGAAAGTGTGTGTGTGTGTGTGTGTGTGTTTGTTAGCCTGGGGGAGGAGCTGGCAGTCCAGATCCTTCCTGGAAGGGGCTGTTCTTCACTTTATGATGTCACAATGTGAGGACCCGCTCGTTTTTGGCTATTGGGAACGTTTTAGAGGATTGCTCAGAAATGCATGAATGGATCAAAATACCGCGTTGGGGTTGTTTTTATGAGGAATTAACTTTATAATACACCTAAAATCTGAAAAAGTTGATTTTGCATGATATAGGCCATTGAAGATGCATTAGATTGTACAACAAACTATCTATTTTTGAACAAATTAAAGGATTTAAAGGCTACCTTATCGTTTAAAACATACAGTAAGGGCCTCTTATTTGACTTCAAGTTCATTTTAGTTGGCACGATTAGAAATTTAGGGTTTAGATGCACCAACAGAAAAATAAATGAACCATAGTTTACTACAACAGTTTGATGCATTGAGAGGATGTAGTTCAGAGTGTTTTATTTTAAAAGGAAGTCATGTGAAACTCTGTCAAAAGGTATTAATTATTTCATTTTTAGAAGGAAAGGTTATTTTTCTATTAATGCCAAAATACCTATTTATACTGACCATTACAGTAAGAATACCATATTTTTTAAAGCTTGTGGTCAAATTTTATGGCTCTTGCTGGATTGTGGTCAATTAGAAATCAAGCCATTTGGCTTTGTAAGTCCCTTTGATCTAGGGCTTTATTATTTAGCGTCAATCCTCCGTTTTTGCTATTTAAACCAGCTCCCAAAAAGTCTATTTCTGCCCTCTGATGAAGAGATGGTCCAAACAACAGAAGGAAGGAGAAGGTTTGTGTGAGGCAGAATCGTTTCTTCCCTGAAGGAAGCGCACGTAGTTTAGGTCATGGTCTTTTCACCTGCCACACTCGCCGGAGCAGCAGAGAAAGCAGCTGCTTCATGCTGTGAATACCAAGCAGCTGCTGGAGAGTCACACCGGCTACACCGCCCTCTGCTGGTCAACTTTTAGCATGCAGTTCTTCTAAATGGAGGTTAAATGTTCAACTGTATCATTCTTTAGTGTTTCATTAAATGTTTTTGCCTTTTTTTGAGTTTACTTTATTATATTTATCCTGAAATCTGTTCATCTAACCTTGTTTGGCTGTATATTGTTCCAAAACACCTCATTTATATTGTTTTAAAGGGATTATTTTGTTATTTAGCTCGACCTAAAATCATATTCAATTAGAGCTTTTTATACTGTAAAAATCTTTTCTTTTTCATTTAAAATAAAAAAATCAAATCAGTCACAGATAAGTTTTATTTTTCAGCCAATGAGAGCAGGTCCAAAGGGGCGATGGGGGCGGTTAGCGCCTGTGGGCCACTCAACATCGCCTGTGGCTTTAACTCCTATTATAACTTTAACGTCTTGGGCTACAGAATTTCCCAAATTCGAGGCAAAAGTATCAAATGCTGCAGTTCCTCAAACGACCACTGGAGGCTGGTGTCTGAAAAAGGTAATTTTTAGTCTCCCATATTAAAGGTTCACATTCACAGACATTCTTTGGGGTGGAACCCATGGGGGGGGGGGGGGGGGGGGGTTGAATGGCGGTCCCATCCAATCATTTTCGGCTTGTCCCATTTCATTTGCTCCATTCAGAATCCATAGGATGGATGCCAGGAGTTCTCCGCCTGCTGTATGTACGTACTATTTGTTCCCAACACAGATGCCACTGGTGTCGTTTCTGTTTACATTCCAACAGTTTTTGTGTCAAAGCAACAATGAATCAAAATGTGTCCCATGTCGACCTACAGTTTTGTAACCGTCCTGTGAACATTTCTGAGTGACAGCAGAGTTATGGGGGTGCCAGCAGTACTTCTGCCCGCAGCTGCTGGCACCGCCAGAGCCGGTAACCACGGAAACAAGTCAACACAGAAGCAGTCACACGTACACACTGGCAGCTTCCTCACCGCAGCGGGCGGGTCAGCAGATGTGGGACCACGACAGATGGTTTTAGGGGAAGAATCAGCCACACTGGGAGGCCGATCCGAACTTTAGAGAGATTCCCTTAAAATCCAACTACCCACAAAAAAAAAAAAAAAAAAGAGAATTTAACCCTTGTGCTATCCTAGGCACTTTAACAGTGGGAGTTGGGTCATCTAGACCCACTAGACAGTGCTCTGAACCTTTTCTCTTCAATGATTTGTGATCTTCACTGGTGTCCATGGATTACATGAAATCCTCCACCTTTATCCACCTCTGTCATGGTAGGGAGAACACGTCAATGGAAGGGTGGGGTCATCTGGACCCCTTGGGATAGCACAAGGGCTAAATGTCAGTTCAGTGTGTTGCCAAAAAAAAGCGTTTTTGGGCTGAAATGCAGTAAAAGTGTTGCATGTCGGCGCAAAGCCGCTTTTCTCATCGTCAAACTTTGTTGGATTTGCGTAAATAGTTGATCAGATCTTGGTTTTCATTCTGTAACAGTTGGAGAGGTACAGTACATCAAAGTGAGTGTGATTTTTAACATCTCCGGCGTTAAGGGGTTAAATTATCGCAACTCTTCGTCTGTTTACAGCACTAATGTCATTTCAACAGATTCTCCAACAGATTATCCTAAGTTGATACGTCTTTGTATGAATGTATAACTACTGACTTTGTTGTTTTGTGCATTATTTATGCTTTGATTGCTTGAAATAAACCATTAAAGTAAAATCAAACAGACTCTGGAGCGGAGAATAGTGGCTTTGATCGTCCGCCGCAGCTTGGTTTATGTGAACGGTCAAAGTGAACCCCAGCTGCTGCTGTGTCAAATCTCTCTTTCTGCTTGATATTTGATGTTCGGTGTTCTAAAATTTTTAAATGATTCTTTCTAAATGTCTCAGCTTGTTTTAGCAGTTTCCACCCTTCTACAAAATAAAAGCACATCAAATAAAACCACAATAACATTTATGAACATGCATATGAATTTATGGACATTCATTAGCATTTATAATCGTATATGAATGTTTATTAGGATTTAGTACCTTCATCATCATGTATCAACATGCATTAACATTTGGTTATCTTTATTAAAATTCACTAAAATTCCTTTACATTCATTGAATTTCATTAACATTTATTACCTTTAACATTTATCACAGTGTATTGACATTTATTAACATTATATAACACTCTTTAACATTGATGAACATTTATAAGTGTTTATTCATATTCATTAACATTCACTAGCATTTATATTATCAGTTATTAAAGTTCATTAACATCCATTACCTTCATTATCATTTATCAACATATATCAACAGTCATTAACATTTATTTATATTCATTAGCATTCTCTATATTTCCTTTACATTCAGTAAAGTTAATTAACATTTGTTGTGTTTAAGAACATTTATTCCCATTCATTTACATTTATTAGACAATTATTAACACTCATTACAAAACGCTTTCATGACTTAATTGTACTTTTCGTTGGAGCTTTACTAAATAAGCACTGGAGCTTTAGTTCCAGTGTTGACGTTCTTTAAACTATCGTAACTCTGTAACCGTTACTGGAATTTCAACAGATATTCTGAAGTGCAGAAAAGCAGCTTTGCGTCGATGTGCAGCACTTTACTGTAGTTTACATCATCATCATTATAAATCAGACAACAGGAAAAAAAAACAGATTTTATTCTGCTTCAGAATCAATTGGAATTACAATAGTTGGGTTAACAGTTGAAGAGTTAACAATAGTCCAAAGAGTGTTTATTGCTTAGCCACGACAGCTCTGATATTAAGGGGTTAAAGGTCACAGGGCTCTGAAGACGGTCTGTTATTGGTCAGGTTCCATTCAGACGGGATGTGCACGGATCTGAGAAGGTTCATCGATGGTCCGAGCACCTACCTCGCTCTTCCTGATGAGCTGAAGACGGCCATCGATGCCATCACATACATCGCAGAGGCTCTGCAGGCCGAGAAGGACTACGAAGCCGTAAGTAAAGCCCTGTTCCCGCGTTCCCCTCATTCTCATTTCCTTTTACTCTTTTTCATCACTTATGTTTTCCTGGCCGCAGCTGAAGGAGGACTGGCAGTTCGTGGCCATGGTGGTGGACCGCATGTTCCTCTGGATCTTCGTGGTGTTCACCACTCTGGGCACTCTGGCCATCTTCATCGACGCTAGCTTCAACCATACGCCCAAAGACCCCTTCAAGTCCCCGTGGGGCTCTTTTTAGCTCCCAACCAGAGATCTAAAAAAGCTGGAATATCTCTTTGATTTGAAACCTGAACACTATTAAACAACAGGAGCTGTCAGTACACAGAAAATGTTAGCCTGTAACCCTTGTGCTACCCTAGACTCTTTGACATTGGGAGTTGGGTCATCTAGACCCACTAGACAGTGCTCTGAACCTTTTTTCTTCAATGATTTGTGATCTTCACTGGTGTCCATGGATGACATGAAATCCTCTCCACCTTTGTCATGGTAGGGAGAACACGTCAATGGAAGGGTGGGGTCATCTAAGATAGCACAAGGTTTAAACAAAAAAATGTGTAGGATTTTGTGCAAAAAATATTCCTTTTAGTCACCCTGAAAGGTTTGAACTATAAGCAGATCCTTCTAGCACCCAGACTCTTCTACAACAAAGCTTAGCTGTTTTTATGTCTCAGTCTATTGCTTTTCTTTGTCCCGTTAAAGAGCAAAATCCTCGACATCTATGTGTTGTGAAACCTGGAGGATACAGCGTTCCTGATTACCAACAAACACTTCCCATTTAAAGTTGTCTGACCACAGAACCATTTAAAACTTTGAAACATTAGTTTATTTTTGACTCTCTTTAGCTACCAGAGGATTGAATTTACCAACTAGGATTTGTGGAAGTAAATGTGGTCTTTTTATGTCTAGTTACAAACCTTTCTCTAGTTTCTCTGAATCCTTTGTTTTACTTTGTAGGTAAAAATGTTGTAAAGGAGCTTTTTTTTAAAGTATTAAACGATATTCCTATGGGTTTAAGAGCCTCTGTCCATCTTTTCTTCTGACTCTCTCTCTATTCTACGGTCACAAATACAACTGGCACCGCACAATGAGGAGGCGTAGGCAGAATCTGAAAGATTTTATGCCGCCACCCGATTTTTTTTTTTCAAATTAAAGGCCCGTACACCCCGGGACGAATTTCGCCTGCGATATTCGCCGACGTTTAACGCCTCGTGACTAAACAAAGGGCACCAATGAGAGTGTGCACACCGACGCGAAAAAACGCCACGCGTCAAAGCGTCACTTTTTAAAAAACGCCTCGGGTTCGTTTTTTTGGTTTGACGCACCGCGTCGAAAACTATACAACCAATGAGAATGGCGCTTTTGCTCACGTGTCTGGAGCTTCTGAAGTTACAATAAAACACAACTTGGGGGCGCTCAAACACAAAACTGTCTTTCTGAGCACACATACCAGCAAAGAAGATAGACGCCAAGTAGCGGCTACACTGCCGCAAAGAAATAATGACAGACATTCTAAAATATCCCCGAAAACGCTCATGATACATTTTCAGCTCTTGTACCCGTCGATAAAACTCACCATGTTCTTCTCTTCTCGTAACTATGGGATGTATCCAAAATCGGCGTCTTTTCCGGCGTCTTTCATCATTCAACAGAACAATAATTTCTTCATTATTGGAACTGGAGCTGGAGCTACTGGTGCTTGAAATATTCATGTTTTCTTTGTATGATTCTGACGAACGAGTAAATACTGGCTCTCTTCTTCTGAGTGAAAAGCGACCACCTTGTGTACAGGAGTATTTCTGTTTGACATTAAGCGCCATCTAATGTCAGGGAATGAAATTGCATGTTGGCTCGGCTCATCGTCAGCGAAAATCGTCTGGGTGTGAACACAAAAGACGTGGCGAAAAACACTGGCGAATAACGCCTGGCGAATATTCGTCCCGGTGTGTACGGGCCTTAAGATCGAGACGAGGTCATGAATGTAGATGGTAGCAGTCAGGTAGGGATAACATCATAACAAAGTCAGGGACAGCTGGGCGGGGGGCGGCCGCATCGGCGGCCGGCAGCAGCTCTGATTGGACGATGTGTAATCGTCTCCAGATGGCAGCCGTCCATGTGAAGTTCATATAAAATGTAAAGCGGGCCATTCTGCACCGCTAGCCATTTGAAACACTGATTTTGAGCACACATTATAATCTTGTCCATTTTCAAATGTACCAATTTTTTGACATTATGTCTCCCAAGAAACCCAGCAAAGCCTCAGCACCCAAGAAGCTCAAGAGGTCCGACCCCAGCAGGAGTCCTGACTGGATGAAGAGCATAGATGCAGCCATAAGACCGTGTCACACAGCCACTACATGTATTTTGTACATATTGCACGGATGAAAACTGGTCATACGTGAATATGCGTGGAAAAAAGTGAAAAAAAAGGTGTGGTTATTTACGAGAAATATTCACAGATGTATCACGAATGAACCACGCCAAAAGTACAAATAAGCCATGTAAAGAGCACGTTAAATAACGTAGAACACGAACCGTGCGTGATTATTGTGCTGTTTATGTGAAATTCATTGGTGATTCGTGGGTCAATTACGTAATTCGACCGTGATAAGTGCACCGTATACGTGAAGTTAAAGTTATACATCACTGGTATACGCGTGAAAGGTTCGTTAGACATACGTGGAGTGGTCGTGGAAAAAAGACACAAATGAAAAACGCATGTCTTTCACACAAAGCTCTTAAGATTTATGTAATAATTGCATACAAACTATATCAAATAGGCATAAACTGCAAAGTTCTCAACCAATCAAAAATCGTGAACAGCTTGAAATTCCTTCAGCAGCTTTTCCACCTGCCATGTCCTCCGTCCAGACACGGCTGTAGGCCTCTTAACACCGCTTTTCATCGAGAATTTTATGACTATAGATGTTACACAAATTTAACGATTTGAACCTTGAAACGATCAATATTTTAAGTTCTTCAATCAAGCTAATCGCCTCCCTGTCTCACTAAATGTGATATTTGTGATTGAAGGCTAGTGGAACACAAAGTGGATGCTGGACGGAGCGCGCTGAATGCCTTTCTCCTCCTGGTGTCAGAATGCACCCTGCCGCACATGCTCAGTAGATATTTCTGTCGCGCTTGTTTTGGTGCTTTCATGTTGAAGCTATTCTTGTGCTTTCGCCCCTCTTTGTAGTCGAGACGTAAAGCGCCGGCTCTTTAAAGTCCTCTAGTTTTTATTATTCGAGTGAAGGTGGTCAGATGTGTTGTCAGAATGAGCACTGTGACAACCCCCACCCAACCCCACCCCACCCCCGGTGCATCACCTGCTCACTTCTCTAAGAATAGCCCCTGATGGTTGGACGCTGCTGTCGGGGCTCCCTTTGACATGCCTTTGTGGAAATGCATCAGCTCGGTTGAACTGCTGATAGCCCTGCAGCTGAGCTGCATTATCGCCACATGCCCCCCCCCCACCCCCCCCACCCCGGTTACCTTCATTCCCCCCCGATAAAGATGACCGACTTCAGACTTCAAGTTTCAACCTGACAGGAGAAGGAGCTGAAATTCAGAGCCCATCACAGATTCACAACAAATAAAGTATCTTAACAGACAACTTTAGGCTAAGACTGCGGTCACATATGCCCAAATGCCCCCACGTGGTGACCTAAATGCAGGTTTTTCAGCAATTTCGGCAGGCAGCCATGGATGCTTTGAGTAAAGGTTAAAAGTTTTACAGGGATTTGACACTTTTTTGTCATTGGTCACGGGCGCGGTGGCGGTCCAGAGACAGCGTGGTATTTGACTGACAGGACAGTCTCCAAGGTCCCCAAAAGCGCCTGATGATCGGCTGATTCCAGACTGCCACCCCGTGCTGCCGTCCCACCGCCACCGTCCGAGTGTTAGAAATCGTGCGGTAGCACCGCGGGCGGTCGACAAGGGCTGTTGACACGGGAATCGAGCCACACGGGGGGGTAAAAAGGCTTTCAAAAAATAGCTTTTGATTTTCCACCATTGCAAATACCAACTTATAAACAGTTCCAAAATAAAATGGGGTCATCTCAACAAAATGTGAACTTAAACTGCCCCACCGAACAGGAAACACTAGGGGGTTGGGGGGGGGGGGGTTAGTGGGAGGGGACCAGAAATAATATATACTACTTAAACACTTTGACCAAAAAGACAAATATCCAGGCATATTGACGTTTAACATTGACAGAACTCAATTCAGGCCAAAAGAACAATTTAAAGTAATCCAAAGAAACAACAAATTCAATTAACATACTCTTAAGCTCTACCTCATCTTCTTCAAATGGAACCATCTAGTCCAGGGGTGTCAAACTCATTTTCACTGAGGGCCACATCAGCATAGTGGTTGTCCTCAAAGGGCCAGATGTAACTTATACATGTAACTAAATGTAATGAAAAATACATGTAACTACTCCTTAATGTTAAATAACTCATTATTTATTTGCTATAACTGTTTAAATTCCAGTTGCATAGTAAACATATGTTTGTTACTTTAGCATAAATCCTTTTACATTTGATCCTGTCAGGTTAGGTTATATGGACAGTGTTAAAGTCCTAATGTATTGTTTCCCAATCTGATATTTCAAGTCCAATTTCCCCTAGATATGAAGAAATACACACCAAGTTTTATTTTTTTATTTTAAGAAGTTGAAAACTTTTTTTTTTTGGCGGACCACATAAAATGACATGGAGGGCCACATTTGGCCCGCGGGTCTTGAGTTTGACACAAGTGATCTAGGAAATTGTCCTGCTCCTCCCCATGCCACGTCTCAATCCAGCCAACAGAAATAGCCAAAAAGAAAAAAATCAGGGAAAGATGAACTGAACTTCTGCGCAAATCATTACGCTAATGTTGCAACAAAATGAAATATGTGTAAAATGTAAAAATATTTTCTGTAATTAAAGAAACAACAAAACAAGAAATCTATATAGCGTCAGTAAACCTAACTAAACTCTGGGGCATTGGATCCTGCCATCGCACATGGGCAGGTGGGCCGGCAAAGACCAGTCGTCAATCTGGCATTAACACCCGTTTATGGCACCACAGTGACTCCCAGACCGTGTTGACAAATTGTGATGCTGAGAAGAATATGAAGAAGACAGAACATTGAGCTGCAGCAATAACCATAGAAGAAGAGCAACGCACACAAGAAGAATGAAGAAGAAGTGTCTGAGATGCCAACAACCAGTGGGCTGCTGGGTGGCTGATGGCATCCAGAGACATTTATTTACACATCATGCGATCAGAGCCACTGCCGGCCGGCGATCCGGCTGCCACCACCCTGTGGCCGCCCACCTTACACGCCATTTTGTAGTGGCATCTTTCTTGCCTGACGTCTACATTCACGCCAACGATTTTCAAAAAGTTGGGAGGCGGCGTGAGATCTTGAAGATTCTGCCGATGGCCTTCCTATCACTTCATGGCTGTCGTGTTTGTGACTGTAGCATAAAACTGGATCAAAGGTAGCTGAGGCGTCCAAAATAAAAATAAAAAACTTTTAAAAGAAAGGGAAAAGTTTGGGTCCTTTTCCTTTCCAAACTACGACATGATCTCATGTCAGCCCAGCTGCCGTCCCCTCTACCCAAAATAAACGTCTTGTTGTTCTTGCTTTACTCCCATCCACCCCATCCTCCTCCTCAGATTGGTGCTCACCGACACGAACACACCACCCAATCAGGCAGTGGTTTTTCCCCAGGAATGTACCCCCCAAAAAGGTGAGGGGGGCGGGCGGAAGGCGTGTTGCATGGACAGCAGCAAACTTGCCTTTGCTTTAGGAAGCATTTGTCTGTCTGGATTAAGCTGGAAGACAGGAAGTGGCTGACTGAGGCTTTTGGAGTAAGGATAAGAGGATGTCATGACGGACACCATGGGCCAAATGAAGATGAAGTTCAGTGTGAGGACGAGCTTCGTCGTCTTTGTATGCATCTCCTTCTGTCTGGCTTTTACTGGTAAGGTCGTGAGGTCAGAAAAACAACCGTTTATGCTTCCTTTTTTGGTCATAGTGATCAAAAATGAATCGATCAGTGTTACTTCGAGTGGGCAAAGACTTCAGGTTTTGATGTTTCAAATGTGTTTATTCATTTTTGGGTTTTGTTGTTGTTGTTGTTGACACCACATGTGGTCAAAAAAATAAGCTTCTGGCTTTCAGTTGCTTTTAAGAAAAGGTTTAATTGATCTCCTATTTGCTTTTTTTTAATAGTTACATGGATTTGTCCATTTTTTAACCTTTAATAATTAAAAAAAAACAACCATCTTGGTAGTTTTATCAATATTTAACTGCACAGGGGTATAAAATAATCGATTCCCTGTTCTGTGTGTCAAGTCCCATTTTGCACAAAATAGAAACCCACAAGATCATCTAGGACTGTTATCTTTCCTGGAATGCCTTATGCACTGCATCTACAAGTCATTGTTTGTTAATCAGGATCTATTTTTGTGATTGATAGAGCAGCTATCTCAGAAATCCCTTTGATCCCTGCTCCCCTGCTGCATATCAATTACATCAGTTCAGTCACCTTTGTGCGCCTGCGAACAGCACCTGCCTGCTTCCTCTGGGTGTCCGGCCTGCCCTTGACCTCCAACATTTTGGTCTCCTAAATGGAAATAGTGTCCCAAGCATGACAAACTGGACAATTCTGCTTTTTTTTTTTAACTTGTCCTATGCAGCAGCTAAATAGATAAGCGCAAATAGACAGATGTTACATTGCAATGGGGGGTTGGGAATCTAAACTGAACTAAACAAATAGACTTTTTCCAGATGATTTGACATGACTGATATAGAACAATATCTCCTTTACACCCTTTTTGCTCATGGTAGGAATCCCAAACCAAAGGACGTCTGGTTCATTAGCTTTTGTGGCAGTGGCTCAGATGGTGGAGCAGGTCGTCCAATGACCGAAGGGTCAACAGTTCGATTCCCGCTCCCCCCAGCCAGCCGTTGTTGTGTCCTTGGGCAAGACACTTCACCCTCCCTGCCTCCAGTGTGGCTCCACTGGTGCGTGAATGTGTATGACTGTCCCAGTGATGGTCAGAGGGGCCGCAGGCGCCAACTGGCAGCCACGCCTCTTTCAGTCTGCCCCAGGGCAGCTGAGGCTGCAACAGTAGCTACCATCACCAAGTATGAATGAGGAGTGAATGAATAATGGACACACTGTAAGCGCTTTGAGCAACAAGAACTCAAGAGTGGCCTTGTCTTGTGGCCAGTCTAAGGCACACCTGTGCAATAATCATGCTGTCTAATCAGCATCTTGATATGGCACACCTGTGAGGTGGGATGGATTGTCTTGGCAAAGGAGAAGTGCTCACTATCACAGATTTAGACAGATTTGTGAACAATATTTCAGAGAACTGGTTATTTTGTGTATGTGGAAAATGTTTCACATCTTTGAGTTCATACCATAAAAAATGGGAGCAATAACAAAAGTGTTGTGTTTATATTTTTGGTCAGTGTAAATCTAATCTATTATTATTATTATTATTATTATTATTATTATTATTACTTAAGGAGAACTTTAAGGATTTATTTCATTTTGGCTAAAAATTCCTGCTTCATCCCAGTTATTACTGTGCATTTAAGTCAAACTCCAATTAGTTGCACCCCTCCTGACAATGTAAACTTTGTATTTTCCATTTGACCCGTCAGCTGGAGGAGTGGTGGGGCCAATGTGACACCCGATGCTGTCAAGCCAATGGGTTCCATGTTCTTTGACCAAACCCAGGTCCTGTTGCTGTCATTTCTTGCTCTTCTGCTTTGTCGATTTGTCCAGGAGCCTCTGAGACGGAAAGAACTCTCCATCAGAAATTATTCCAGAACTACAACTTGAAAGTCAGGCCAGCTCGCTACTGGGAGGAGAAGGTGATGGTGCGGGTGGGGATGACTCTTTCCCAGCTTGTCAGCTTGGTAAATACAATCACATGCTGATGTGGGTGTTATTTAGTGGGTGAGGATATGTTTAGAGAGCCACAAAACTTTACCCTGGTATGTTTGTTTTGCTGCAGAACGAGAAGAATGGCGAGATGACAACAAACGTCTACATGAACATGGTACAAACATAAAAATTGAGCCTTCCTTTCCTCCTTTAAAGTCCCACTCTGATCGTCTTTTAATCCATTTTTTAAGTTGTCTTGTGATTATGATTATTCGCGAAAATAAAAAGAAGCGTTGTGTCTACGACATGGTTTCTGCAGAGCGGCAGTAGTTCATTAGAAATGTCCCTTTTTACACCCTCTCCCACTAGCTTACAGCCTCTCACAGCCTCAACCTAACATTACCGGTGCAACAAAAACGCCAAGCTATGTCAGAGCTATCCCGCCGTATAGCACCAGCTCGGACGAGGAAAACAAAGATGTATATGGATCTAGGAGCTGGGAACTTGTGGCACGCCCAGTGTATTTGTGATGTCACAACTACAATTCATTTTTCTGTCTGCTCCTGATGCACATTTCGATAAAGAAATACTCAGAAACGCAATTTTAAGCTTAATTTTCTGTTATGTATGTCCTCCGTCGTTAAATAAATGTGACATAATCACGTTAAAAATGCCAAAAACACAATTTCCATCTGAGTGGGTCTTTTAAAAGGTTTTTGATGTCGCCACCTTTTTGTTGTGTTGTTTGTGAGTTTCCCACGCTCCCCACAAACGCATCTGACCCACTCTTCTCATTTTTCCATTCAACTCAGCAATGGTCAGACTACAGGTTGTCATGGAAACCAGAAGAGTATGACAACATCGATGTTTTGAGGAATTCCGGCCAATAAGGTGTGGCGTCCCGACATCTACCTCATCAACAAGTGAGTGGATGGGATTGTAATAAATATTTAAATATTTCCATTAATACCTTTGTGTTGCGACCGCTTCAGATAGGAGAGAAACACGGACAGCTGCAGGAAAATGTGTTAAATCCATCTTATGACATTTATACTTATCATGATAGGTGATTGTTCTGTTCTTTTAAGCTCAGACTATGAACCCCAAAAATTCCAACTTTCAAAAAACGGTGTAAACAAATCAAGGTCATCAATAGTTTGCCTCATCTCTGTCTGTAACGGATGCTAAAGAGCCTCTGTTAGCACTGTGAAAACTAAAAGAGCCGAAGTAAATTAGAGAAACATCAGGCCCTGAAGTAAACTAACTTTATTTTACAGAAAGATTAGGTCAAACGAGGCTTTAATGGATCGTTGGCCACTTGTTTAGTTCATGAATAGAGAGGATGAAAGGAGCTGCCAGCAGTTCTGACCTCAACCCTACTGGACCCTTGAGACCACACAGGCTGGCTTTGGACAAATGCTATGAAGAGCTGAATACTTACATATCAGTGGCTGTCACAGTGGCTGTGTAGGAGGTTTGACGCTGTGTGTGGTTCTCCTGCACCACACAGAAACCCCTGTTTGTCTTATGAACAGCTTGTTTGGTGCACTGGTGCAAGGGTAGGGCGGTTGACCCATGAGCGGGCATCAGTGTGTGAATGTGTGGGTGAATAGGACTTTGA
This sequence comes from Oryzias curvinotus, assembly GCA_023969325.1. Lineage (NCBI taxonomy): Eukaryota > Metazoa > Chordata > Actinopteri > Beloniformes > Adrianichthyidae > Oryzias > Oryzias curvinotus. The sequence continues at coordinate 5,111,295 of CM043723.1, read as the reverse complement.
CTGTAAAGCGCTTTGGGCCTTCGAGGAAGGTGGAAAAGCGCTATACGAGTATACACTATTTACAGTTTGTTGAATTTCTAGGATCTGATGTATCTTCCGATACCCATACACTCAACTTCCAGTTGATTCCATAGATGCATGCCCCTTACGGTCATGTCCCGAAGCCACTACATATGCTTTGCGCATAATGCACGGATGAAAATTGGTCATACTTGAATTTACGTGGAAAAAGTTAGAAAAGTTGTGATCTTTACGTGAAATTTTCACAGATTTATCATGAATGAACCACAGTAAAACCGTGGAAAAAGTATGAATAACCCTTGTGCTATCCAAGGCACTTTAACATTGGGAGTTGGGTCATCTAGACCCACTAGACAGAGCTCTGAACCTTTTTTCTTCAATGATTTGTGATCTTTACTGGTGTCCATGGATTACATGAAATCCTCTTCACCTTCATCCACCTTTGTCATGGTAGGGAGAACACTGTGCAAAATGTGCGTAGTTGCTGTGTGACATTGCCTTTACAAAGGCGAATTACCTCCAGTCTTACCGATCTTACAGTTTTTTATATCAATTTGTCTCATATGTTTTTTTCATTTGACAGGGTTAACGTGTCTGTATGTGTGAACATGGGCTAGAAATGGCCAGCCTGTAATCTGAGCTTCACACTTGTGTCCTCCTTCACAGTAATGACGGCCATTTTGACGTGGCGTTGTATGTCAACGTCTTGGTCTACAGCGATGGGACCATCAACTGGCTACCACCAGCCATCTACCGCAGTTCCTGCTCCATTGATGTACTCTTCCAACCTATGACCTTCAGTTATTCATATTTCTCTTTGCTGAATCTTAGTTTTTTGATGGTATTTTACATTGTTTCATCCGTCCATCCGTAGGTGGCTTACTTTCCATTTGACTGGCAGAACTGCAGCATGGTTTTCCGTTCATACACCTACGATGCCTCGGAGGTCGACCTACAGTATTTTCTCGATGATGACGGCAAAGAAATCCATGAAATCGTCATAGATGAAAATGCTTTCACTGGTCAGTCCTTACTTTTGACTCCTCTAGGAGTCCAGTCCTTATTTTTAATTCAGTCCCACATCAGTCCTGGACTGCAAGGTCCAGATTGATTTAGTAAGTTTTTTTTCTTACTGCACCTTTGAGTGAAGGTGTCACTACCGCTAAAATCTCTCATGGGGCTTTAAAAATGATTAATTATCCACTAACAATTCAAAAAAGGCATTTTGGGGATATAAAAAGGACATTTTAAAATTATTATGGGATGGCCACAGGACCTACAGCTTGGTGGCCATTTGGGGACAAAGTCTGAAATTTGGCAATTTTCACAATATGGGAAAAGACAACTTTTGTTAAAGTGAATTTCTCACACCAGCCTCGGAAAATGCCCAACATCTTGAATTTTCAACAAAGAAAATCATTACAGTGCCTACTATAAATTCAAACTCCTAACAGGAATTTGAATGCATAAATGCATAATGTTGGTTTGAACATTGTGCGGCGTTAGTGTGATGAGCTTTTAAATATGGGGTTGGCCTGTTGCTCGCACATTTTGACGAGTATATTGTGGAAAATTGAATGCATGGATCCCTGGATCAAACTGATCGAGATTATATAATGTAGCATATGAACACATAGTAATGTGGGGATGGTTAGCAAAAAATCCCAGTTGCTGAGGAAAGCACAAAATTTACTTTTGTGGGTTCTTCTAAAACTTACATAGCTTTGTTCGTCATCCCCAGGAAACCTAAACATATAATGGTTGCTATGGAGATAAAACCAACATAAGTGCCGCCATGTGAAAGTAGTGGGGTTGTTTTTCCAGGAATCTGGGCGGGGGGATAAGGGGCGTGTAGCAGCCGCTCAGCCAGTGAGGTCATGTCAGGGGGGGGGTTAAAGGGCGGGGGCAGGTATCACCTGCAGGCCATACCATTGTGCTAACTGTTTTTGTTTTGACTTGCTCAGAGAACGGAGAATGGGCCATCTGTCACAAACCTACAAGAAAGAACGTCAAGGATGGCCTGTATGAAGACATCACCTTCTACCTCATCATCGAAAGGAAACCTCTGTTCTACATCATCAACATCATTTTGCCCTGCATCCTCACCAGTGTACTGGCTATATTTGTCTTCTATCTGCCTCCTGGAGCAGGTCAGCACATTGAACATGTTTTGACATCAATGGCAAGAAGACATGTGCGAGGCAAATGTATTTGTCTAATGCTAGAAGGCTTTAACCAGGTCAAACATCTACTTAAACCAATATTAGACCTTGTGGTAGAACTTTTTTTTTTTTAGAAAATGTTGAATATTGTGGACATGACTCAATGTTCATAAGGTAAGGGTGGAAATCCTAGTTCAACAGATATATTAAAGAACGTCCTATAACATCTGAATCTGCAGACTAATCTGCTCTGCCCTGCTGTCTTGACCGTCCTCTCTTCAGGAGAGAAGATGACTCTCTCCATTTCCGTCCTCATCGCTCTCACTGTCTTCATGTTGCTGCTGGCTGACAAGGTTCCAGAGACGTCCCTCAGCACCCCCATCATCGTCAACTACGTCATGTTCACTATGATCCTCGTCACATTCTCTGTCATCCTGAGCGTGGTCGTCCTCAACCTCCACCACCGAACGCCCAGCACACACATCATGCCAAACTGGGTCCGAAAGGTACTGAGTGTCAACATTAGGTTTTATCTAAACATGGGTAGAAGGCTGATTCATCAAATGTACTTTCTCCAGGTCTTTATTCACATCTTACCTAAATATATTGGTATGATGAGACCAAAAATAGAGGATCCACTGCTGGAGGAGGAGTCCTCTGAGGACAGCTCAACAACCCGGGGTTTTGGTGGTAGACATCCAGGAGGAGAGTACTTCTTTCGCAAGATCAACCCGGATCTAGTGTTACCCTGGAGAGGCAGGTAGGACTATGTTATCTGACAAAGGGATGGGTATCGTTTGGATGTTATCTGGTGCCGAGCTGGTACTTTTGAAACACTTCCAGTTTCTAAACGGTGCTTGAGCCGGTGCTTAAAAGCATGCTAATTTTTTTCATAAACAGTGTGATGAAGCAGCATGACTGCAGCGCTGCATCTGCTTTTTTTATACACGCTGAAGGAAACCCAGATTTTGCCCAATCATTGCCATGACGACAATCTTTTTTCAGAACTTTGTACAAGTCAATCTTATCCATCCAGAAGGAAAAAAGGAAAAAAATATCATTTTTGGCATTTTAACTGAAGCTCCACCAAGTTTCATGATAGCCCCACCCACTCTTATATGAATGGGTGGGGCCAATCGCTGTAAATGTAAAAAATGGCTAGAATTGTATAGCAGAAGTCAATATAATATAAGTGATTGTCTGAAACAAAGCACAGAAATCTGTGTTTTTACCAAGTACCATGTACATCAGTACCAACCAGTACAAGTTGTGGTACCCATCCCTTATACATGGGGATGTGAAGAATCCCTTTGTGACACAATAAGCCGGTAGACGACGTTTTCAAATTGTCTGTAGCAGCCATCCCATTTTTTTCTTAGATGGAGCTCAGGAGCATGTGCAGAAATTCTGGTGTCTCTACTTCAAACTTAATTTACCATTTCTCCACAGCAACCATTATTAAATATTGCCAAATCCCCACTTATATAGTAGTACTCATTGGTATGAACATATATCCATATATCATTGCCACAACTCCTTGTCAATCAGATTAAGTTTGTGATAAATACTTATGATGCATTTTTTCATGGAAGATCCTCACATTCGCATTGTTGCTGTATAGAATTTGAGTAGTTTTTCAGATTTTTTTTTTTATAGCAACGGTGGCCCTGAAGTGCAAATCACATCAACAAATCACAATTAAAAAAGCAAAACTTTTTTTTTTAATAAACAGCATTGAATTTAAGGAAGAAGAAAAAAATCCAGAAACCAAATCTAAAAAGAAAAAACTTAAAAAACTTTTTGAAAACAAAAGTTTTTTTCTTAGAAAAAATGTAAATGTTAAAAAAAATGAAGCATAACAATAAACCTGAAAAGGTAGATACTATGGGACATCACTGATTGGATGATATTGCTTCAAGTCAAATAACTTTAGGTTGAAATGATGGACAGACGTCATCATCCAATCAGTGATGTCCTATAGTACCTAACTTTTCCGTAGAAGAAAATAAAGGAATTTACAGAAATCAAAACAAAATGTTAAGAAAATAAAACTGTCCCATTGTCTTGTACTGTTGTAATGGTAACATAGATGACTGGAGATTTGAATAGATTTTGGCAATTATTTATAATCTAACTTAAAAACAAAAATCCATAGAAAACCATCTTCACCATTGAAATATGACCCTAAGGCATCATTTGTATGGTTGCAGTTTCTGTCCACTTCGGATGCAGTTCAATTCCGAAACTTGCCATATTTTTCCTGAAATCCTTGAAGACAACGGAGGGGGATTGTTTTTATTTTCTTCTTAAAGGCACTGCGGTCCGTCCAGCTTCACTCTGGCTAATCTTATTATAGACGCGAGCCTTGACACCCGGCTCCGGCATCGCAAACATCACAGCGGCCCGGTGAACCTGGCTTCTCGGCATCTCTCGTCTGGCTCCAAAGGCATCAGATTCAGCCGCAGCTAAGCCCCGCTTCTCCATCTACAGTCGCCAGCCTCTAAGCCTCTGTTTAGGTTGGGTATTAGGGGGGATAATCCAGCAGAAGGAGAAGGAAGGGTAAAGAATGGATGGAGGTACAAAAGTGGAAGTGAAGGCTGTTGTTGAGTGATCTGGGCAGATGGTCAGGTTACGCCTTTTACAGTTCAAGTTTCGTCTGACATCAGGAATAAAAACTGGACAATAGCTACTCTGTGACTTTCATGTGTTGGGTCTATGATCAAATCTATGATATATATGGGTGATAATACTATTTTACAGCCATTTAAATGAATTATTTCTGCCATTTCTAGCACTTTTTAGCACCAAAAATCTGAAAAACGTAATAGGATACAATTATTTCAGAGATATTTGTAGCTTTTTTTTTATTAAAGGTTACAAGAGTTTATACATTTGTTTGGTTTTTGTGTTGTTTATTGTTATTTTGTTTATTTTTCTCCGTTTTTTAATTGTATTTTGCACATTTCTTTAGGTTTAAGCTATTTGTTTACTTCAGGCTTTTGTTTGTACTCTAGATTTCTTTATTAGTTGTGAAATTCCCATGGTATAAGCAATGTTCACATCGTCCTCGACTACACACAATCAAGTTGCCACTTTGGAGAAAACGTGTATGCAAAAATGTGCTAATGCGCTTTTGGGGTGTAGCTATGCATATTTTTAAGACCGTTTTCGGGCTCCACGTACAAAAAGCGCCGCTATTGAAAGTTAAGCTTTGACCAATCACGAACTCAGATTTGGCAGTGAGATGTGAATGATGTCCTTTTTATTTCACAGAAGTACCAACTGTTTGACAATTGCTCATGGAGGAGTAATTAATAATTGTGATTTTTGCCCGACTGGAATTAAAAAATCTGGAGCAAAATTGATGTGATTTACACATCTTTGACATTTTGCACCAGGCCTCTTCCAACTGTAGGTAACACCCATGCGCTAGTACAGTCAACAAAGAAGACGTAGTTCCTCCCTGCTAGTCCAGTGTGACCATGGGCGGGTGACGCACTGGTGTATGTTCTTGAACGCGCGTCACATGCCGTCAGTGGCCGTAGCTTTAGCTCTCCTAAGCTAAAGGCCGTGTCACACAACCACTACCTGTATTTTGCGTCTTTTCCACAAATGAAACTTCGGTCTTCCATGATCGATGCGTGATCTACGTAATTGATAAGTGTTGCGTTTGTCGTTCGTCAATGTGCGCAGATGTCCGTTAAGAGTTTCAGCCAACGGGTCTTTCTGTGAATTTGATTACTGCTTGTTCAAATTTTTGGGTTGGTTGAGAATAAGCAGTTCACGTGTAAAAAGCTGTCTATCTATCTATCTATCTATCTATCTATCTATCTATCTATCTATTTATCTATCTATTTAGCGTAGATTATGTGCAATTATTACGTAAATCCTACGCAAATATGCATCATTTTTGTGGCTTTCCACAACCGTTCCACGTACGTGTAACAGATTATTCACACATGTACCACCGATGTGTAACTTTTATGTCACGTCCACGGCGCACATATCACGTTAAATTGACGTAATTGACAGCGCAATAATCACGTAAGGTTTATGCTCTACGTTGATTTTTGTGTTCTTTGCCTGGTGTATTCCTACTTCTTCTGTGGTTTTAACGCGGTTCATTCCTGATATTCCTGATCTGTGAACATTTCATGTAACGAACCACAACGTTTCTCACTTTTTTCACATATGTCCTATTTTCATCCGAGCAATATGCGCAAAATCTACGTAGTGGCTGTGTGACACTACCTTAACACCTCCAGTTCTGAAGTTTGCAAACCAAACCAACCATTTAGGTGACTTTCTCATTGTCCCTGTTTATTATGTAGCAACATCTGATTGATCTGCACTGGGACAAATCTATGAAAATAAGTTGTACACCAGGAGTATTAAGGGTGAGAATGAAAGATAATCAGTGTAACGCCCTCTCAGTTTAAGGTTTCTTTTTCCGTGTGAATTGGTGAGTAATGAATCTAAGCCGTGGCACGCCGTCTATGTGTCATCACATGCCTTTGCTTCATGCTAATCCCCTCGTACCGCACCAGGAGCCAGTTCACCCGCGGCCCCCCGCCCTCCCTGTCTCTGTTTGGACCCTTCTGTTTCTGCACATTGTTAACGTATCTCACAGAATGAAACTGAACACCGCCAACACTGACAGGCGCACTGTCGTGTGTCTAAAAGCATGCAAGCTACAGGAATGAGGCGATGGCGTCTTATAAGAATCTTTTAAACATGAACGATTGGCGATTGGATCCAACTGATACATCGGCGCTTGATCAACCCTGTTATGATCTGATGCTGCTGGTTTACATCTTTTATTCAACCCGTGTGGAGTATTATCCAAGAACTACTAAACAGGATTTTCATGCTTCTGAAAGTCCCAAGAAGGCTGCTACACTGTAAAAAATGTCCTCATCAAAACTACATAAAAATGTAAAAGTTTTTTTTATGTTTTTTTTCTTGTAATAAGTAAAAAAAACCTGCCAATAGAGCTAGCAGAATTTGTCTTGGAAAGGATTTTAAAATAAATAGTGATGTCCTGATCCTTCATGGCTAAATTTAATCTCGAAATTAGCTTTAAGCGCTCCTTTTCAAGTCTATTCCTCTGGTAATTGGAAATATTGTAAATGACCATATATTGTTTACTAAAAAAAGTTGTATCTCTTGAAAGTAGGTACATTTATATACATAGATACATAGTTATACTTTTTTCACAAAACGATTTGAGTTTTAACTGTTACAAGATTTCAATTATCCTTCATTCTTGACCAATTTTATATACTTTTACATAAATCAACGAAGAATATGAACCGTGTGTGATTATTCCGCTGTTTATTTACATATAATTAGTGAAACGTGAATCAATTGAAATATAAAAAAGTCAGACATCAGTGGTACATGCGTGAAAAGTCCGTTAGACATACATCGTGGAGAGCTACGAATTTGTGTATGCATCTCCCAAAAATTACAGTTGTGAAAGATTTATGTAATAATTGGGTGTGAACTACGTAAAACTGCGTAGGTCTTAAGTGACAAAAAATTTGGCCCAGCTCAAAACCGAAGAGCCATCAACTGAAACCCTCAACGGACGTCTGCACACATCGACGAATGAAGAACGCAAGAGAACACTTGAGAAGTACGTGTATCACACATGACATTTCATGCGTGGAAAATGCGCAAAATGTAGGTAGTGTTACAAAACTAGTTTAAAGAATGTCTGGCTGAATCATTGGCTGTCACACATGTCCACCTCACTAAAATCCCGCCCTTTGTGCACACATTTTGGACACCCCTACCTGGACCCTTTCAGCTCAAACGGAGACTTGAAAGAAATATCCGTTAATTTCAATGGGAATTTTTTTTTCTGACGGGCTCATTTTCCCTCCTGGTATGCTGGAGAAACGTTTGAGACTCATCGTGAAGGGTTATCACCAAACCAATATGTGGTTTGAGTCCAGGTCCGTCGTGAACGCCGTGCTGTCGGCGAGGCGGCGTGGCTCACGTGTTTCGTTTGACGAAGCAGCTGCGCGAGTGGAAGAATGACCGGTCAAAAGTGTCACATGAAGGCGGCGTGCAGTGGATGTCAGGCGGCATGCGTGTCCCGACAACGCCCCTGCTGTCATGTTCAGCAGTTCTGCGGTCGTTACTCATGACACGCATGACATGAATCTCCACCTGTGACGCACCGTCCAGGGCGCTGCTGAGTTTCCTGCTAATCCCTGACTCAAAGTACGAGAATCGCCTCGGCACGCCGGAGCGATGTGATATTCCACAGTCTATTTTTAATGCAGGTGTGTTTCACCATCCTGCCTCACTGACAGTTTTGTAACGTTAATGACATGAAATCTGTTTATGGATCTACGAAAGGAAAGGAGGCTTTTCAAAACAAAAGCAGATCCACAACAGGAAAGACTATTCGTTTCTTTGGTGAAGTCCCACATCAACACATAAAGATAATTATAATTAAATTGGAATGAAGAGAGAGCACTGTTAAGGAGAGGAAAAAAACAATGAAACACTCATCAAAGCTACCACCATCACCCAAACGATGATGCTGAAAGGATTTTGTTTTCATCTGAACCACACTGGCCATAATTGGCTTCATTCAGCCTTGTTTTATTTTATTTATTTATTTTTTGGACAGAGCAGTGTTAACCCTTGTGCTATCCTAGGCACTTTACCGTTGGGAGTTGGGTCATCTAGACCCACTAGACAGTGCTTTGAACCTTTTTTTCTTCAATGATTTGTGATCTTCACTGGTTCAATGGATTACATGAAATTTGTCCACCTTTATCCACCTTTGTCATGGTAGGGAGAACACGTCAAAGTAAGGGTGGGGTCATCCAAGACAGCACAAGGGTTAATTTGCAGCGCTTTATGATTTTATTTTTTAGGTACTAAGGTGCATATCATTGGCTGTATTTGAGAACTGGACTGAGTGACCCCTCCCCCTGGCATTCCAAACAGGAAGTACCTGTTGGTTCCAAGAAGCAGAGAAATAAACAGCTGGTACTCAGTCATTCTGGCTCTGCTACCTTTTTTTATGTTCTTGATTATTTATTTTAATTTTTATTTTTTGTAATGGACATTACTAAAAGTCATAAACTGATCAATCAGATGCCTCAATAAAAGTAAGTGAAGCCTGCTGGCCTCCATGTCCAACATTCAGAACGTTTGACAGAGAGCTCGCTTTCAAGAAGAGAGGGGTGGCGCAGTGGTTAGCACTGTTGCCTCGCAGTGAGAATGAAGTCAATTACGTGAATTAATTCACATTGTAACCATATTATCAGAAAACTACAAAAAAGCTCTGCCTTGATTTTCATTTTGGTCGTCGTTCTTCTTGGTCGGTTCCCACTCCCGTAGAAATTTTATCCCGTCTCGGTTTCCGTGATTAATGGCAGAGACGACTCCCGTCCCACCGGAATGCTGCGGCCTGTAGGTTTCCTGGAAAAATGTCAGCCACTGGTGTGGTCTTCCAGCAAGCTCACTCCATATTGGTGAGAGTGGTTGCCATAGAAACAGTAACTCAGACCGACTCTGATTAATCACTGCTTACGGACGACGTCTGGCTCCAACATGGGCGCCATCAGTATCGTGAAAAATGGCGAGTGAACTGGCTTCATTTGGTTGTCGCTGAAATTTAGTCATTTCCGATGGATGACATCACACTACACTAACTCAGACCGGTTCTCATACACAGTCAATATGTTCATTAATTATAAAGGATCCATTTTATGCAGTAGATTTTAGGCTTTGAGTGGTAAAAACTTTAAAAAGCAAAAACAATGTCTACTTCTGTCAACACAATTTTTGTTTTGGCCTCGGCCACATATCCCACAATGCCACTGCGCTGCGACCTAAATGCAAGATTTTAATATATTCGGCAGGTGGCTATCGAGGATCTGCAAATGAAATTGGCCCCCATGGTTTTAAGAAAAAGTTCAATTTTACCAGACTATTTTTCAACATCGGTCAGTGTCCGCCCCGACACATTTGGAGGTTGTACGGTAGCAGCGCGGGAACTCGACAAGGGCCGCTGACATGGGCCAGGGGCCCCGGCGATGACCAGTTGTCAATCTGGCGATCCTGGCCCCCGTGGGTTTTAGAAAATATTTTTTTTAATCTGGGCTGTTTTGCGTGCTATACTGCCTCCCTGCCTCCCAGATTTTCTGGCATTGCACGTTATGTATGGATGTTTCCAGAAGAAACGTTCCAAATCAAAACGAGAGAATCCGGGGAAACAAAGACGGAAAACTGTTGCTGCAAAACTTGTTTTTGAGGTTTTCTTTCTGTATTGCAGATGTGAGAGCGCCGTCCACCTACAGCGGCTTCCCAACACGGACAACTACTGCCTGGTCCTCCCTCCCAACCTGAAGTCGGCCATCGCCGCCGTCACTTACATGGCAGAGCAGCTGAGGAAGCAGGACATAGACGACACGGTGAGTATCCGCTGGCTCCAAGTCAGCGTCAGAGTTTTGGTGACTGATGGATATGCTTCTGCCCCCCCCCCCCCTCCCCTCCCCTCCCTACAGATGACAGGGGACTGGCAGTTCATCGCCTTGGTGGTGGACCGACTCTTTTTGTGGTTGTTTGTCGTTATCACCACCCTGGGGACCCTGGCCATGTTCCTGGATGCCAGCTTCAACTACACACCTGATAACCCATTCCCATAGAGGACCACACACACACACACACACACACAGAGTAACATAAACACACAGTGCAGTTGTCACTCCTCTGTGATCACTGAACCTGACGTTCCTTGATTGACGATTCCTCGTAGGTTTGATAGATTGTTCCGTGGGATCACGCCGTCCAGCCCGTCGGTGTTTAGCTCTATAGGAAAACTTTTTTTTTTGTTATCATTGGACTCGTAAATCTGAAAGACGTGGCTGCTATAACTTACATGGTCACCAACACTGCAGTATGAAATGTGAGCGTTAGAGGGCAGTAAGAAGCTAAAAAGGTTCAACAAAGCAGCTTTTCTGTGCAAAAAGGACATTAAATAACCTGTAAAAACTGAAACATTGTATTTTTACAAACTTTTATGCACCTGTGCTGATTATTGTGTCTTTAACCAAAGTAAATACTTTTTTTTTACTTTCACTTCGAGTCTGAAGTTTTTAAAATACTGCTGCTGTTGAAAATCATCTGAACCTGTCAATTATTTTGTCATTACATTTAAATTTATCTTTTATTTGTTCATATTTTTATATATTATTTAATTTATTTCTTTTTGAAATACTATTTATATGTACTTGGTTTTTCTTTATTTGTCTTCCTTTAAATTAAATTTAGGAATTATTATTTCTTATTAAAGTTTTGTGATTTTTAATTTAGGTTTTTATTTATTGTATTAAATATTTTATTGTATTAAACCTTTTTTCAAATATCATGTTTTAAGTTTCTGTGATTTATTGAACCAAATTATCCCTTTTTTTTTAATCTATTAAAAAGTTGTGCATAAGAATCTGGCATCACATCTTTGGACATCAGAGGCTCTTTTGCTTTGTGTTTTTTTCTCTTCCCTAAACTGTTTTTTTTGTTTTTATATTAAGTGTTTTTGTCATCAGATCTTCATGTGTGAAGGTATGTTAACAGCTTTTTTACTGCTGGTCGTGTAAACAATGGGTGTGAAGCTGCGTTCACACCACCCTTGGTAACGCGCGATCAAGCCACCACTTCTTATTTAAGGTCTGTGTAAACGTGCGTGTATACGTATTTCAGGCTTCCACGATACAAACTCTGATGTTCACGTGTAGCTTTGCGAGTTCCTATGACTGTTTTCCAGCTCTATGTACAAAATGTGCCGCCATTGAAGGCGTGCTGCAACTTAAACCCGGTCTTACTTTGACCCATCAGGGACTTGGATTTGATAGGGACGTTTGGTGCTAACCATTTGAAAATGAATTATGGAGAAGAAATAATCCATGGTTTGTACCCGGACAGACGCCAAGTCTTTCGTATATCGGAATAGAGCTGAACATTCACCAGATCTGCGCCGCTTTGATATTTTGCACCAGGCCTCTTCCAACCGTAGGTGGATTAGTAAGTAGTGGAAAATGAAAAAGAAGAAGAATTCCCTCCATGCTTGTCCAGTCTGAACACCGTGGGTATATTCAAGAACACGCGTCACATCAGAAACAGCAGAAAAACAACCTTTTGTATCCACGTCGTCCTCGTGCGTGTCTGGGTTTTCTCCAGGCGCTCCAGCTTCCTCCCACAGTCTAAGAACATGCTTCATAGCTTCATTTGTGTCGTTAAATTGCATCTAGGTGTGTGTGTGTGTGCGTGTGTGTGTGTGTGTGTGTGTGTGTGTGTGTGGTTGTGTGGCCCTGTAACAAACCTGTTCCAGGTGAACCCTGCCTTCGCCCAACATTAGCTCTGGGATAGGCTCCAGCAACTCCGATACCCCCAAAGGGATTCTGGGGGTTCTGATCAGTTAGATAGTATTTTTCCTTTTCAATGATCGTTTTAAAACCAAATTTTTCCATGTCAGCCACATGGTGAGAAAACAGATCTGAGATTTGGTCCACATTTGGTTTCATTTTTGTTACCTTTGGTGACCTTAAGCTTTCGATATTAAAGATCACAACAAGGATTATAAATGCAAAACAGTTAATAAAAAAAGAACATTCCATTTTAGAAATCCTAACAAAATTCCAGAAAGCAAAATGGAGAAAAAAAAACACATTTTAGAAATCAAAAGGAAAAGTTAAAAAATGAAATAGGATAGAAAACTGGAAAAGGTAGGCATTATGGGAAATCACTGATTGGATGATGAGGTTGAATTCTGAAGAAGAGGCAAACCAGAAGGATGTTTCACCTGAAGTGTGGTAAACAGTTGAAACTGGTTTAACTACAGCACTTTCAGTTACATTATAATAAAAACGGCCTTACACAAAGTTTGATTTGATTTCATCTGATTTGATTTGATTTGATTTGATTCAACGTTCTTTTGGATTTGGTTACTTTTTTATTTTTGTGATCTATTATGTTTTTTTTTGGTGATTTGTTGATCTGATTTGGACTTAAGGGCCACCGTAAGACAGTTGACTAAACCTATACATGAGTTGTGTCCGAATACCTTCACTACTCACTACAAAGTGTACTATATAGTACGTTTGCCATTTTGCAGTGCTACAATTCCCAAATCAAGTGCTTAGAAATTTCCCAGAAGTCTCTGCAAAAAACAGTGTGGTTCGATGCTCGCTAGATCGGCAAATATAGACTGCAATGCATTGCGTTTTGAACAATTTTTGCCATGAAAATGTTTTTAAATGTATTTTTTAATGAAACATCAGTGATTTTATCTTCAGAACTCAGTGGACTCAGAAATGATCGTCACAAAACGCTCATGTCAGTTAGATTTTAACGTCGTGAAATCGATGACGTCATATTGATTGCAAAAAAAACAAAACAAAAAGGTAGTGACCATGGTGTCAGAATTGCTTTAAAATCCAGGGCACTACATAGTCCTGAGCTAGATTGTTTTTTAGTAGTTAGGGATTAGGGCAGGATTTCGACACAGCTTTAGTTTTGCCTCCCTGAACAAAAACAGCAGGAAAAAAAATCGCCGTCCAAAAAAAACCTGCAGGAAGCACGACTTACATAATATCCTGCAAACCTCCCCTTCATAGTCCTAGTCCCTCATGTCTGGACTGGTTGATGTGGAGCTGAACTCTATGTGCTGCTGATTTTGTGCTGTTCCGACAACCTAAACTGGGGTTTTTTTGTCCTGCAAAGCTCTCAGGATTGTCACGGAGGATCGGGCATAAAGAAAGAGTCCACAAGACCGGGAAGACAATCCGTCGGAGAAGGCGGAGGACATGGAGAGGGCAGGCGCCGTCCCCAACCCCCCACCCCTGGATTGTTGGGGGAAAACCCGCAGTGTTTTAGGGCTGATGCCTCAGCGACTTCCAAGGCCACTTAGTGGACTTCAGTCTTTGAATTTGCTCGACACTTGCTCACTTCAGACCCACGGGGGGGTTGACACAGAGGGTGGGAAGGCAATGGGAGGGGGGGGGGGGGGGTCCCTTCTTTGAGCTGATTTAGATGTTTTTCTCTTTTCAAGTGTTGAGCAACGACAAAACCACACAGATGAATGTGTGTTTACCAAAAGAGTAACAAAGTGTGTGTGTGGGGGGGGCACGGTTGGTCTTTGCCATCCAGAGGAGAGAGGATCATATAAATCTGGTTGCCCGTAGCGACCGGACACACAGTAAAGCCTGATCTTCTGCTTGCTCCTCTTCCCGTCCCTCCCTGCTCTTATTTTTGCACCCGTCACTTTGGTTCATGCATCGCCCAGAACCTTCTCCTTCATCATCATCATCATCAAAACAGATTCTTTGCCCACTCAAAGAATGCCCCCCCCCCCCGAGGTTCTTACCAGCATCACTGACAGCTGGAGTTACAGTGGGAGAAGGGGGGGGGGGGGGCGGTCAGAGTGGACGGAAAGGGCAGGAATGTGAGAAACTGAAGGACTGGTGTGAGGCAAAAGCGAAAGAGGAGGAGGAGGAGGAGGAGGTGATGAAGTCGCATGAGTAATCTGGCAAAGCCTCATTACACCTCGAGTAATCCAAACGGCAGGTGAGCAGAGGGGAGAGCGTCCTCCAAGGTTACGGTTTTACTGCTTCATCCTCCCTCGGGTGTTTGGCTGGTCTCCCTGAAAGCTCTCTGACGAAAGAAAAAAAAATGTTACTAAATACTTTAAACTTCAGTGAAAAAGTCAAAATAAGAGACACTTTTTATCATCATATATGCATTTTTCAGGACACAAAATGTGATTTTACATCAATTTTTTTACTAACCTAAATTGTGATGCAGTCCATCTAAAGCCTGTCCATGATTTACTACGACAATCTATGATACCTTTAAAAATTCAAAAAAGGCCGAATTCAAACACTTCAGCTACTTTCTAAATAAAATGTTCTTTGTCAGGTTAGAAAACTGGGCTTAAAAAAGACCGTTTTGTGCACACAAATTGCTACATGGTATAGCAAAAATACTACCTTGCGTACACACCACTCTAACTTGTGTGCACAAAATGCTTAATCATGCGCAAAAATAGCTAATTTATGTGTGTAAAATCCTTACTTGTGCACACAAAAAACTAACTTACTAACTGAAATGCTAAATTGTATGCACAAAATTCTCAATTTTAACACAAAATGCTAATAAATGCTAATTTGTAGCAATGAAATGGTAATTTGTTTACACAAAATGCTAATTTGAGGAAACAGATTATCTTTTTAAGTCATCCCCAGGGTTCCATAAAAAGATGTAGGGCAAATAAATAAGTTGAAACAACATAAAACCTAATAAAATGTGTTAAATGTCACACTGGAGGGATTGGTTGATGTGCTTTGAGCACAAGTCCTGTCCGTAAAAATATGGCAAGCAAAAAGAGTCATAAATCGGCAGGAAAAGCAGTGTAAGGAACATCGTTTTGACTATTAAAAATGTCACTTTTTACGCATGTTTTAAAAGTAGCACCGAATCTACGCCCTCTTGTGTCGTCCAAAGATGGTCGTAAAAGCAGCGATATGTTGTTTACAAACCACGGGTCCAATACGCTGCTGTAGCACGTACAGAACTGTGCATCCAAAGTCCTGCCTTGTGGTGTCATATATGGATGTGAAAAATGCTGCCATGTTTGAATATGCCAAAGCAGCTGCACTGTTTATTTTTCTAATGGCAGAGTTCGTCTCCAGGGCATTCACAGCATATTCTATGGATTTGTCTATTTCTGACTTTTAGCGACAGTGATACATGTAAGGGTTAATGGCCGACGAAGTCTGCGTTTATTACTTTTTAACGCACGCCGTGGAAGCCTGAACCGTCCAACGTGAAGCGTTAAAGAGTAATAAGGCCATTAACCCGCTTATACCATGGTCAGTTACAAAAGCAATACATATTAACCAGGTTTTAGTCCTTAATTCTTGTTTTTTTCCCGATTTGGATCGATTTTCTCACAAAAAGCGGACTATATGTTACGTGATGCGGCGCGATGACAAATAGTCCGCGTCGCGTCGCACTATGCTGATCGTCCCGATGGGTTGGATAAAGCATCAGTTCAGAGAGAAAGTTCACCTCTTACCTCTTGTTTTCATCCAAATGATGAAGCAAAAGGTTGTTTTAAAGAAGCCGGCGCAGTGATACAAAACATTTAAGCTAGCTGACCGGAACTTCTTTTTTCACCGTGCGGTTATCAGGTTTTAACGCACACCCAGCAGCCAATCAGAATCGAGTATTCATTCATTCAAGATTGTGAAAATTCTATAGATTAACAAATCTTTTGCGATAATCCAATGTCTAAATCCCGCACTATCTGGTAGTTTATGTTTATTAAGGAACAAACCACTTGTCTATCACTCACAGGTGGAACAGGGAAAGTACACCAGTCTTATAATGCTTTTCCTAGTAGTTACCTGGGTTTATACTGTGCATTTGCATTTGGCTGTCTTTCTTATCTAACAAACACGCCAACTTCCTAAAAGCTCCAGTAGCGACAGCAGTTCATACTTCACTTCTGACTTTTTTGGATTGGAAAACCATTGGTTTAACTGCTTTTAAAAAAAACAAAAACAAAAAAAAAGTTTTTTTCATGACTAATGGGATGTATTTAAAAATAAAAAACTAAAGCCATGGGAATTGAACCCCAGCAACTCTCAGGAGAATCACTACTAAAGCTGTGAAGTTCCACTATACCACCTGTGAGTGCTTCCTTAACAAGGGCAACCGAGGACACGGTGCTGGACGTAGACATCAGATGATCACAAAACATTTGTTCGTCTGATTTTTAACAATTTCTAAATAGGAATCGACTGTTTCAGTTGTAACATTATGTTGGCTTAGTAATTTGATGATTACAAAAGAGATTTCTTTTATTGTTTGTAACAAAGAAAGTCTTTTTTGATATTTTTTTAATAGTTTATCAATATAAACACATATATGTAACCAAAAAAAAAAGAAGTTAAAAAAAAAAAAAGAAACTAAATACATTTAAATATTATACTGTTGCGAAAAGTCGGCAAAAGAAAAAAGACAACCAACGCAAAGAATCCACTGTGTATTCCCTGGAGTCAAACTCCCAAAAATCTACATGGCAGCAGCTTTACCCACCATCAGACAAGTGCTCTCTTGTTCAATATTACACTCTTTTACGCCCATTTCTGATACACCAAAACAGGGCATTTATTTATTTATTTATTTATTTATTTATTTTTACAAATCACAAATGACTACTTTTTAAAACATGTGTAAAAACGCTGTTCTTCACTCTGCTTCACCTGGCGATTTCAGACCTCTTTTGCTTGCCATATAGACAGCCTGTTGCTTCATCAGACCACAGGGAGCGTTTCCCAGCAGCGCGCGCGATCATTTCACACCCACTTCACACCATTCCACATTTCCCGGGTGTCCATCCTCCGGCATAACCCCTCCAGCGCTTCGTTGCGCACAAAAGCCGTGTGGTTGCACTTTTATTTTATTTATTTATTTATTTTTGCAGACGTGCGCTTTTTTCTTCTTCTTTTTTTTGGGGGGAAACATGGCCAACTCGGGCATCCAGCTGCTGGGCTTTTTCCTGTCCCTGCTCGGCATCGTGGGGCTGATCGTCGGCACCATCCTGCCGCAGTGGAAGATGTCCGCGTACATCGGGGACAACATCATCACCGCCGTGGCCATGTACCAGGGGCTGTGGATGTCCTGCGCCTTCCAGAGCACCGGGCAGCTGCAGTGCAAAATCTACGACTCCATCCTGCAGCTGGACAGTGAGTCTGCCGCAAACTCGCAGTTCAGGGCGCATCCTTTACTTTTTTTGTCTGCTTCCTCCTCTCTGCTCCACAGGTTTGCGCTTTTGTGCAAAAATGTGCGCAAATCTGCCAGATTTTTTAACAAAACAAAAGAAAATCAACTTCAGACGATTCAAGAATGCTGCAAAGGAGGAGGAAAAGATCATTTTAGCTTTTGTGAATAACAAGAATATTTATTTTCATGTGTACACTTGTTAGGTCTGTAAAACTGGAGAAAAGCGTTTAAAATAAAGAGAAACCAGAAATTGGGAGAAAAAAATGTATCCAAGAGGGCAGAAAAATGTCACCTGCAAGCTATTTGAGTTAAAATCACATTATTTGATGCTGTGTTTTTTAATCTTTTACATCAATTTAACCCTTGTGCTATCCTAGGCACTTTAACAGTGGGAGTTGGGTCATCTAGACCCACTAGACCTTTTTTCTTCAATGATTTGTGATCTTCACTGGTGTCCATGGATTACATGAAATCCTCTCCACCTTTATCCACCTTTGTCATGGTAGGGAGAACACGTCAATGTAAGGGTGGGGTCATCTTGACCCCATAGGATAGCACAAGGGTTAACTTCGCTTTTATGTGTCTATTCACAGAAAGTAATAGTCTTTGAAAAGACTCCATTAAAATTCATTCTTGAGCTGTTTTTAAATTGGCTTGGTTTTCATGTTTTTATGTTTGTTTTATTGTCCGGTCACACATAAAAAAGGATTTTATTTCAAGAAGTGTCCTAATAAAATATAGGTTTTGATAAAAATAAATACATAAAATGAAAATAGGGATATTTTACTGTATTTGAATCAGTTTAGACTTCAAATTTTCTAAGGAAGCGACTATAGTCCGGAATTAAATTTAGAGAATCCAGCAAATTCCTGCTGGGGCTGGAAAAAAAGGAGTTTAAGGTGGTTTTCGAATTCCTTCACTTCTCCCTGGTTTAGTGCACTCAATAGTACATCCCAATCTGCAATTCCAAAATCCAGTCATTGGTAAATTTTCCACAAGTCTGTAATAAACTAGCTCAATGCTCTCTAGATTGGCAAATATAGCCCACAATGCATTGCATATGAACAATATGTCAATTGTCTTTATGTGAATTCCGTTTTGAGCTTTTCAAAATTTTTGGTCTATTGAGAATTTACGCAGTTTACGCATATTTTACGTAATTTATACGCAATCATTATGTATATCTTGCGCAATTGTGCATGATTTTTGCGAGATGTTTACACAAATTTGTGGCTTTCCACAACCGTTCCGTGTATACGGCGCACCTATCACGTTAAAATGACGTAACAGACACACATATTACTAATGAATTGCATATAAACATGCAACGGTTCATGTTCTACGTTGATTAGCGTGTTCTTTCAGTGGTTTGTC
This sequence comes from Oryzias curvinotus, assembly GCA_023969325.1. Lineage (NCBI taxonomy): Eukaryota > Metazoa > Chordata > Actinopteri > Beloniformes > Adrianichthyidae > Oryzias > Oryzias curvinotus. Next base: position 5,091,925 of record CM043723.1, on the reverse strand, counting down.
GTCTTTCTTCTGTGGTTTTAAAGTGGTTCATTCGGAAAATATATCTGAAAATTTCATGCAAAGACCACAACATTTCTCACTTTTTCCCCATATATTCAAACATGACCAATTTCAATCCGTGTAATATGTGCAAAATGTACATAGTGGCTCTGCGACACAGCCTTAAGACCCTCTTTACTTTACAACTGCAAGTTTTCTATTTTTGAAATGCTAGTTTACCTTGTATTTATCTTTAAACTACATCTCCCATGATGCATGCGATTTTGTTTAAATCTGCCACTAAAAAGATATTTGACAGGATGCTCCGCCCCACAGACAAGGAGTCTCTTCAGATTGGTTCATCAGAGAAGCTTTAGCTTTTGCTCTTGTCTTGACATTCTTTACCCATCGTAATTTTTCTACCGTTGTAAACCAACCAGTTCTGACATCGCTGGTTTTCATTTCCCATTGATTCCTATATTTAATGCTATAAACGCCTAAATAACACGCTCTTTGACCTACTGTAACTTTATCCGATCTATGTCATTCCAATGGATTCTGAAATGGAGAAAACGGCTTTTCTCATCAACTTTGCACCAATATGCTACATATAACCAACCTAAGGTATTTCTCTCAGCGACAGAATCAGCTGATTTATGTTGCGTAAACCCTTGTCTATTGTGGTGTTGAATATCAGTGATTTTTTTCAGAATTTTAGTTTATTGCGTTAACAATGGAAGAGTTACGCTAGTTGAAAGAAACTCGGGAGCTAAAGCTCCGCTATTAAAGGATTTTTAAAAATGTCCATCTTTACACACAAATAAAAATCATATGAAACCTTGTTTTCAAGTTTTTTTTGTTGTCTTTTTTTATGTTTCGCTTTAACTTTGTATTTATTTTTAGGCAGGAAAGATTTTGTGTGCAAACTAACAAAATCTCTTCGACCACGTTTCTTCCCATGAATAGTAAACTGCATCCAATGCTCCCTGGACTAAAAAGTAAACTTTAGTATCACTTAAAGGAGTCCTCTTTCACTCAACCTTTTGAATGTCCTTGACGCTGGATGTTTGACCTCCACTCCACACTTCCCCACTCACCCATCCCAAAAAGAAAACTAACAAAGAAATGCACCAATACCCTAAGGGGGATACTGAGTACTCTAGGCTCCAAAACCAACTACACGGATCTTTCAATAAGCTCAGAAAGAATGACTTTAGGGAAGGCTTGACTTTATATTTGTGTTTGCTTTTTAAGTGAATTGGTTTATTAGTCAAAGTACAATTAATCCAAAGCAAATGTTGGCTTCAAAATATCCCAAAACATCTGTTTTGAACAGACATTTTAAGGTGTTCATGCCTACATTTTTGGATTCTTAGTGACAAACACCTGAAGCTGGTGGAGAAGCAATGACGAGGACTGAGGACTGTACATCCTCGCGCTCCTTTTACTGCACAATCCACCGTATTGTTTCTGTTTTATATCCTCTGCGTCTCTCTCTACATCCATGGTTCCCTGCTGGACGGGTTTGTTTGTTTGGGCAGGGCAGAGATGGTCTGAACTGGCACAGGCTGGTTCTAGGTGGACAAGGGAGCCGTGGGAGGGGGGAGAGGGGCCTCACCCCGTGATAGGTTGATGGGGTGAGGAGGGGGGCCTCTGACCGATGAAGATGGGGAAGTTGGAGTGGGCCTCCACATAGGATGAATGAAGTGTGCGGGATGATCTTTTGTGTGTCTGCGTTCTTGGGTGTCTCCAGGGTTTCTGTTCCAGGAGGAGTTTTCCTTAAACTTTACAAAGTTTAAGGAAAACCAAGAGGTTTGATGAACTTTACAGAAACGTTTGCTGTTTTTACAGTAAAGGACACAAAGGCCCTTCTGTTCTGCTTCATGGAAAAGTAAAAAAAAAAAAAAAACCTTCTCTTGTCGCACCTACTTCATCACTGCTTATTTTCCTCCCTCTGACAACCTCAGGTGCACTGCAGGCCACCCGAGCCTTGATGATAGTCGGCATCATCGTCTCCATCGCAGGTCTGGGCGTGGCCTGCATGGGAATGAAGTGCACCACCTGTGGAGGAAGCGATAAGCTGCGCAAATCCCGGGTTGCCATGACAGGAGGAATCATCCTTCTAGTAGGAGGTCAGGAAGCAAAGGCATCTTTTTATCTTTTTTTGTTTTTGTTTTTTAGTAAAAGTAGACAGAAAATGTTACGTGTTAAATTAAATTGGAGTAACTTTTTTGTTAATATTTTCTAAACTTATAGTACTGTGTACAATTATTTCAAATTTTTTGACAGCTTCTATTGTAGCTTTTTGGTGTGTTTTTTTATGACAAAAATCGATTTGACCAAACAAAGAATCAATGCTACCTTTAAATAAGTTAGGTTATTGTTCTGCTTTTGAGGGAAATCTAAAACATTTATTTGTAGAAATAAACAAAAACAAATCATAATAGTTATAGTCTTTTCAGAACTTTTTTCAGCTCAGAGATTCATCTTTGCATCATTTTGCCTTCTGTGACATGTTCTATTTCTGTAAAATCTCATGGTTTAACTTTATGTAGTCTCTGAATCTTCTTACATTTTCAGTTACATTTTCTTCTTCTGTGGTTTCTTATTTTTCTCCAGTGCAAAAATCATACACTTTAAATAGCAAGTATGCAAATAGTAGCACACATTTTTTCCGAAACAATATCAGTATAATAGGTTTCGTTTAAACATTTTTTACATTTTTTGTGTACTTGATTATTAACCCTGTAACACCAGAGCTTTAGCCCCAGTGTTGACGCTCTTTCAGCTACCGTAGCTCTTCAACCTTTACGCAATTAACATAAATTCAACACATTTTGAAGTGGAGAAAAGCATCTTAATCCATCACTTTGACTTGGTGTTGCATTTGCTTTACTAACGAAAAGTGTTGCATGTCTTTACATCAGTATACGTTACATTAGTAAAGTGTTACATATTATAGTTACGTCAGTATGCGTTAAGTTAGTACAGTTTCACACACTGTTCACATTACTAAAGTGTCACATAAAATTTCGTTAGTTAAGTTAGTTTACGTTATGTCAGTAATGTGTCATACATTATTACATTAGTTATGTCAGTATACATCATGTCATTAAAGTATCACATACTTTTACATTAGTTACATTTTATACGTTACATAATCAAAATGTCACAAACTATTACGCTAGTTACTTTAGTTTACGTTACGTCAGTAATGTGTCATACATTATTACATTAGTTACATCAGTATACATCACATCAGTAAAGTGTCAGATACTATTACGTTAGTATATGTCAGTATGCGTTACGTAATCAAAGTGTCACATACTATTTCATTAGGTACGTCAGTATACATTATATCAGTAAAGTGTCACATACTATTACGTTAGTTACGTCAGTAAAGTGTCTAAATAACTGTCTCTTTAAACTGCCGTAACTTTACAAAAGCTGCTTTTGTCTACGTCAGAATCAGCTGATTCATGTGGATCGCATAGCTGGTTAAAGAATTGCGGTAGGTCAAAGGTTGAGGGTTATTTAGGTTTAGCCAGTGACATCGCCAGTGTTAGCTGATAAACGTAAATCCCTGCAGCTCCTGCTAGTTTCTCATTCTGAACCAATTTTTGATGTGCACTTTTAAAAACATTCTAGCTTTGAGGTGAGCAACAGTAATAGAAAAGTTCCCAATTTCGTCACATTCATAAAAATCTTATCTGTGAAATCAAAAGCCATAAAATAATGGAGAAAATCTTCTGAGCACACTGAAGATGGAGAAGAATGAAAGCTTCTGTGTTGAAACAAAGCATTTCTATTTCTTGGATCTCCTTCCAGTCCTTCAAAACTTAGAAGGTTTCCATCCCTATGATCCGGCTAAAAGAGTTCAGTCTTCATGGCCCAGATCATAACAGTAGAGGTCAAAGGTCCTCTCTGAGGACAACCGCATACTAAAAGCTGATTGTGTTGCTTAGGAAAGAACTGAAAGTGAGTCCTTTTGCTTTTGATGTACCAGGCTGACTGATGTTGCTGTTGCCTTCTTCTTCCTCTTGTGCAGGACTGTGTGCCATTGTGGCGTGCTCCTGGTTTGCTCACAATATCATCAGAGCTTTCTATAATCCTTACACTCCCGTCAACACCAAGTAAGTCCTGAAAACACAGCCGCTGCTTTTGGTCACTCAGTAATCCTCCAGTTTATCAGAGATGCTCACAAGTCTATTTTGAAGGTCCAAGTCAAGTCTGAAGTCTAAAGTCTAATGGTTAAAACAAGTCAAATCTCAAGTCTTTAAACAATAGATATTTATTCACAGACTCAAGGTCCAGATCTAAACACCACAACCATACATAAAAAATAATGAAACATAAAAGACTGTCATACAGAATAAAATTACCCGTAGAAGTACTATAAAAATGAGAAAATACTAACAACAAAAAAAGTGATAAAACCTACAAAGTTCAAAAGCAAAACTTTTAGATTCGAACGTCAGCTAGGACTGAAACTTAAAACCGTCCAGGGCCCCGGACAACCCAAAAACCGCCGGGTCAACTCCCGTACAGATGAGTGTAACTAAGACTTACTATGCATTAACCCTTGTGCTATCTTGGATGACCCCACCCTTACTTTGACATGTTCTCCCTACCATGACAAAGGTGGAAAAATTTCATGTAATCCATTGAACCAGTGAAGATCACAAAAAATTGAAAAAAAAGGTTCAGAGCACTGTCTAGTGAATCTAGATGACCCAACTCCCAACGGTGAAGTGCCTAGGATAGCACAAGGGTTACATACTTCTACCAAATGAAATACACTAAAAACACCCAAACGAAGAGATATGAACAGGTTATACTAAAATTGTCATACTAACAGATTTTTCGTAAAGTTGTTTTTTTCCTTTGCTTTCAGGTTTGAGTTTGGAGCTGCTATCTTCATCGCATGGGGCGGCTCCCTCCTGGACGTCCTGGGCGGGGCTATGTTGGCAGCATCCTGCCCTACTAAGAAGCAGGTATCCAAGTACCCACCGATCGGCAGTTCCCGCTCTGGGGCTGCGGCCAGCACCAAGGAGTATGTGTGATGACGCCCCCTGCTGGTCGGGACTTTAAAAGAAGCTGAAGAAGGAGTTCCCCCGTCGTTGCAGCATCAGAGTGAAGACTTACGGGAAGACTTGCCAAGAGGAAACCCCAAAACTGGACTACCCTTTTCTTTCCAGGCACTTTTGTTTGTTTCATGAAAGATCTCCACTGTCTGTCTCAAATACATTATAAGTGGATCTCACAGCTTCATATACCTGGGGTGTAGCCGGTTGGTTTGTAGCCAGAACAGTGGATTGAAGCCAACAGTGGCGACCCCATGCAAGAGAGCCACATTTATTAGCATTTACCATGTAATTGAAGATAATCAATTTAAGTTGGCTGCAGCCCAGAGCGACAGAACAACGATACAGAGATTTATATGAAGTGTTGAGACTGAAATAGAAAAGCAAAGTGTGAGTTTTCACAGATGAGGCTGCATGTCTTCACACCAGACTGTTACCAACCCGGCTCACACAGGAAATATTTGGTCACCGTCGGTCACTATGAGATGACGGGGCCTCTATTAATTTCGTTAAGGGTTTTCCGCTCCACATCTGCATCATCTGGCAGCAGCTTTTAGGGTGTTTCATAGTCATACTGCTGTTAAGCTGAGACATTTGCAAAAGTTTATGGATCCATAGGAAGTGTATCAAAGTGTATTTTTAACCTGTGACATAGAACATGTGTAATAAAAAGGTACTGACAAAGTGTTAACTGTTGGTTTTCTCCATAGACATTAGTAGGAGATGGACCGACCTCTTGTTCACACGGGATTACATAAGAACTGGGCAAAAAGTCTTAGCCACGTGCACCCCTATTGGGGTTGACCTTATGTGAGTTTTTGGGTTGGACAGTCATCGATCTTTAGATGAGCACAGATGTGTCTCGCAGCCCTTGAGGTTTATTCGTCGTGAACAGCGAACGTGTGATTGTCATGTGTGTGTTAGCTGTTTCGTGAATTGGGTGCAACAATTGATCAAGTAATCGACGAATCTACATCTACAGTATTCCTTCGATCCAAGCAGTTTGACCTATCTGAGCCAGAATTGAATTGAGTTTTTGGCTAAAGATGTCCTTGATCGATTTGAGATCGTTCAAAATGAACCAATATCGACTATGAATCGGATCGGCAACAACAAATCATTACATCAATTGAATCGGTGTTGAAACGAGTCCCTACACCCTATTTGTGAAGTATCTGTAAGGCTATTGGAAGTTGGAATCACTTATGACGTACAGGTGATGCTGTCGGTTCCCTTACTCCAGTGGTCTCCATTGGTAGTAAGACTTGTAAGGTTGATCTAGAATGGTGTTTCCCAGGTCTGGTCCTTTGGGGAACACTATCCAGCACACCTGATTCAGATCATCATCAAGCACCGCCGAAGCCTGATTATGGCAATCCTCAAAGGAGGGTGTGTCTGAGCAGGGTAGGGTTAAAAAAAAAAAGACAGAGGACTGGGCTGGAAAACACTGATCTAGAAGATCTAAAGAAGCTTCTTGTTCTAGAAATGAAAATGTTCTCCAAAGAGCAATGAAACGTCTTCTGGATCAAACTTTGAAGTCCAGAGAACAGAATCCTGTGAAAACATGACAGAGATGACTGAGGACCTTCCTGGCTAGTTTCATTTGGTTTATTTGAAGCCTGCTGTCACCATGTTTTCAAACTCAACCCTTCAAAACATGGGTGGGTCAAGTAAGAGTGTGTGCTGTTAGAACCGACCCAGCAAGGCTGATCTAGAACTGCCGTAGGAGTGTCGCATGTCAATCAAACATCCCGCCTTCCTGATAAATAGACTAGTAAAGAATTCTATTCTCTAGTAAGTAATGGTTTTTAACCAATACTACGCAAAAGATTGGAACCCTTTATTGGCTGTTGCTATGGCAACCCAGCTAAATGAAGGTCTGAGCAACAATAAAGATTGCACATTTTTATCCCATATAAATATAAACGGGAAAAAAATGTTCTTTAGACATGACCTCTGACCTTTGTCAAGGCCGCCACCTTGAGTCAAAAGCCGTTAACATACTAAAAAAATAGTAAGTGTTAAATATGGAGTTTTTTTTTTTTTTTTACCATCTTGTTTTATTGATGTCAATAAATCAAACAAGTTGTTAGCTCACCAAAAATATAAATTAAAAACCCTAATTTCTGCTCAACTCTTGGGTCAAATACAAAAAAAATACAAATTGGATTTGAAAACATATTGAAATGTATCTTTACTACAATAAACTGAAATGAACGGTGAGAAAAGTAACTTTTTAATAAACACTTGTCGGTCAGTGTGGTACATTCTGGAGTTGTGAATTGGCACAGAAATTTTCACCAACAACAAATGCAATTTAAGCTTGCAGTTGATTTTTTTTTTCTTTAGTGTCATTGTTTTTGCTATGAAGTTGAGCCTCTGATTACAATGTTTAATGTACCACCTAGAGGGGACATGGTGAACTGCAGCTCCAATGATTTTTCAACCTGCTTCAATCTGGAAGTCAAGGGCTGGACCCTTTGCCCCTTTTCTGTTGTTAACTTTCATAAATGAAGTTTTCAATGATTAAACAAAAGTATATGTACCTTTTCAGCTTCAGTAACAGACATGAGGTAAGTGATGCTTAAAACTTTATTTAGACTAGAACCTTACAGGACTGTTATGATAAAATGTGCTTCAATTTACACATGAAAAAGTACAAAAAGCTGCAGTTTTTTTCAAAGAACTAAATGTTTTCAGTTCTGAAGGAGGAATGACTGGAGAATGCATCCTCTTTCGCATTAATTGCACAGCACCTCCTCTCTTTTATGTCTGAAGGAAAGATTGACAACAACAATTTATGTGTGCAGAAGGAAATGAGAGCACTGATCAACAAAAAGACTTCACAATAACATGAACTGTTCCTGCGTCTGCAGACAGACCTAAAAAAAAAAGTCTGAACTCTTGTCTGTGAGCGGATGGCTGATTTAGAAAGAAGTAGTGACACCTGGTGGCCGAACTGCAAACTGCAGAAGCTATGAAGCGGTTTATTTTGTTTTTTGATAGTCACTATTTTTTAAATAGTAATGGAAATTAAAAAAAATAACTAAGGTAGTGTGCTTTGAATAATTTTACACAAATGGAGGAGCCAAATACTATAAAGAATAAAAGTTTTCTTTATTTCCTCAAATTAAAACAAGATTTTTATTGTAGCGTTTGATCGACGATAAACCTTAATTCTGTGAGCAAACCTGGTTGTTGATGTAACTAGTTTAAATATGGGACTAAATGATTATTTGAAGAAAATAAAAACATCCATTTATCTTTGTTAGCTGTTTCATATTAAAATAATTACACTGTCAATTGTAAGTTTGTTTTATGTAAACATAGCTAACCCTTGTGCTATCCTAGGCACTTTAACATTGGGAGTGGGGTCATCTAGACCCACTAGACAGTGCGCTGAACCTTTTTTCTTCAATGTCTTTGCTTTTACCTTTCACTTTCAGGTTAGTTCCTGCTGAAACCAACATGTAATATTTTACCTTAAGTTGAGGCTCACTTTGCAGTAGGCGGATGAATAAAGCTCAGTCTTCACTGATAAACCAACAAGACAAATAATTTTTTTTTTACCACTTTCAACTGGTGTTGAAGTCCTAAACGGTTTATTAGTTGTTTGCTCTGCGCCTGCAGTGTACTTTTACCCTGCACTTTTCGTTTTAAAATGCAACTTTTTGATGATAAATTAACTTACTTTCAAAATAAAATACATTCCCTCTTCTGGCAATTTCAAAATAAAAGCTTTGCTCCACTTACCTGATATATGAACTAGGGGTGTGTATTGGCAAGAGTCCGGCAAGACGATACGTATCCTGATACGTGCCCCACGATACGTTACGCTGCTTCCAACTAGCGGTCGGAGATTTAAGTGGAAAACAAGAGTCAGACGCTGAAGGATGCTTAAAAATAATTAAATAAATATCGCCCTGGCAGCATTTTGAATCAATACAAGTATCGCCAAATGAACTATGATGATATATTGCAAATTTTTCTAACACCCCTAATATTAACGCAAACAAAGCTTTTATTTTGAAATTTTCTGAAGAGGGAATGCCAAAAAAAAAAAGCTTTGTTGGATTTCTATATTAGCTTAACACAACATAGCTTTTTATTTTGGCATTGTCAGAAGTGGGGATGTCAAAATAAAAGTTCTTTTGTGTTTCCATATGAGGTCAACTCAACAAAGTTTTTTTTCTTTTTTTTTACCTTTCCAGAAGATGGGATATCAAAATAAAAGCTTTGCTTCGTTTCCATATGAGCTAAGCTTTTCTTTTGACATTGCTAGAAGGGGGGGGGGGGGTGTCAAAATAAAAGCTTTGCTGCATAGATATAGAAATCAACATTTGTGCAACAGCAGCTCCTTTGGCTCCCAATCACACACAGGATTGTATACAAATATTTTTCCTCCTCCCTCTGGTCGGCTGGTTTCACCACTCGTCCCGTCACCACGGGGCGGCTCTGGAACTCCCGTCCTTCATACCTCTGAAACATTGGTTACCTCCATGACATTACTAGCAAAATTATAACACCTTTTCTGATTTACATACCCTCCTTAAACTTAAATGCAGCGGTCGCTCTTAAAATATATATATATATTTTAACAGTATATTTATACTTCTGCTGTGTTTTTAAACTGTCCTTTTTCTTTGTGCAGCAATCTTGGGTTTCAAACGAATAAAACTAATATTATTTTTGTAGAGAAGAAAAAAAATCTCTTTTTTTTAGTTAATTCAACATTTTTTTATATTAATCCACATTAAATCAAATTACTTGTGTATTTTTTTCTGTAGTTATTTTATTGGGCGACATCTGTGACTACAAACATCAAACAGCTATAAAAACATTGAGGTTTTGAGTTCTGTCAGAGTTTACTACAAAGACGCAGAGACCTCAGCGAGATCCAAAGGTTTTATTTCCAGAGACGCTGAAAACGGCACCAGTTCCATGCAGAAAGGCAACCACGAGTCACAGGGCCAATCAAACGAGAAACAGCTACAAGACACAAAATGCAGTACGGACGACGTTCCAGCACGCCGCCTTCAAAGCCCAATGGCGGCGGTGTGTCCAGCATGGCTCGTCAGGTACTGCTGGTTGATGATGGCCACGCCAACCCAACAGTCCTTCAATCCGACCAAAGTACTTCAGTGCTTTAGAAATAAATACCAACATTTGTGCGATCTGTACCAGATGTATACATCTGTATAAATTATAAAGCATCACCCTTCATTTGGCATTGGAGAGTTTTCTCAGAAAGCTCCATAAAACTTGCTGTTTGGAACATTTTAAACTATGAACTCTGAGAGAGAGAAAAAAAATGAGTGAGTCTGCAGAGTCCACCAAAAAACAAAAACGTAGCCCTTTAAAAGCAAGACACCAGCTTTGTGTTTTTTCATGCATAGGATTGTCCTGCAGGGACAGACTGCATCAAACCAGCATGCAGCATGCACTCAGAACCAAGTCAGAAAAATATACCAAGTGCATTTCTAGCAAAACATAATAGCAGTAGATTTTGCTGTGAACCCACCAGCAGGATCATTGCAGAAAGATTGATTTGTGTGACGAGTTTCCCCACAAATAAGTACGTCCGGTTAAAGCAGACGACTCCACAGCTCCGACCTTCAGATGAGTGCAGCTCCGGCTCAGTAGCCTTTGTTCAGTTCGTCCATGAAAACAGGCTGTAGCCGGTCTACTGTGGTAAAAAACTAGGGAAACCTCAGTCACAGTCCAAGTGGAAGGTGAATTATGTACAGTCGGGCCGTCAGCAGGCTGCTTGAGAGCTCCTGCAGGACTCTGGACAGGACCGAGGTCAAGAGTGCTGACGGTAGGGTGGAGTGTCTGGCTCCTGCCGGCACTTCCTGTCAGAGTCTAGGAGATGGGGGACAGCAATACAGCACACTGGCCGTTGTTGTTCATGATGTCGTCCAGGTCTTCATCCTCCAGGTCCACTGAGAAGACAGAAGACCTTTAACCCTTTAAACACTGAAGCTGTCGTCAGCGACAACAAAGTACCACAAGCTCTGCAAACTATCACAAGTCCTTGACTGCTTTGTGTCCATATGCAAAACAACACAAAGCTTCTCTTCTCGGCATTGGAATTCGCTGACCCGTAGAAACGTCAATGCAGTCGCCATATTTTCACGATGCAGACATGTTGGAGCCAGATGTCATCAATGAGCAGGGATTGGGCACATTTGGTCTGCGTCAATGTTTCTATGGCAACCACTCTCACCAAACAGGAGTGAGCTTGTTGGAAGGCCACATCCCTACCACTTGAAAGCGGGCTACACAACATCTGCCAATCAAACATTTTGAAATATTGGAGGTAGGGGCCGGCAGTAGGCTTCTGATTGGCTAGTTTATCACGTCAATAACTTGTACAACTATTGGCTGTGTAGGAGAAATGGACTGAGTGACCCCCTCCTGCTCCAAACAGGAAGTGGCTCCAAGAAGCCAAAATCCCACAGACCTTTAATAGAGCTGTTACTCATCATTATTTTGGTCAGTATAACTTTTTTGTTTAATTTTTACTAATTCACATTTTTTAAATCTTTTTAGTGCAAGTCATTAAAGTTATAAACGGACCAATCAGACGCCTCTATAAAAGTGTGGTCTCACGTCCAATGTTTGACAGATTTCATGTAGCCCTCTTCCAAGTGGTAGGGGTGTGGCCTTCCAACAACCTCACTCTTGAGGTTGCCATAGAAATGTTGACTCAGACTCAGGTGACACACACACTCAATCCAGTTCTCATGTACAGTCAATGTTTACAATCAATGCTTTGAACTAAAAGCTAAGTAGCCTGTCTTTTCTTCACAGCCAATGCCAATCATATTTTCTCCTTTACATTCACGAAATGCTGTTTTTTGCAGCACTCCTCCACCCTTTCTTTATCCACCTATAGTCCAAGGACACAAAACAGCATCTAATCAGAGCCTAACCACTGGACTAAATGTATACACATTTTTCGGCAACACAAAAAAATCTTGGAAATCTCTCCTTATTGAAATTAGTCAACCAATGACATCTCATATCTATAGGTGGACTAGTTTTCTAGAGCTTACATCAAACAGAACACGTTTTCTACAAGAATGTTTAGTCTCGGAAAACTAAAAGAGAAAGACATAGACCAACTTTTTGATGAAAATGGTGTTTTTTGACGTGTTTTTACGGCATTTTTCTGTTGATGCAGAGCGTACTTAAAAGAAAATTAAGACTAAACTTGCATTTCTGAGTATTTTTTCATTCAAATTATTTCAAATCGGGATCAGATGACAAAACGCAGTTTGAAAAAGACCGTATGCTTACCTTTCTTGGACCGGCCGATCTGCCCCAGTTTGGGCGCCCTCTGCCCCAGTCGCTGAGGGTTAGAACCCCCATCGTGGCCGTTCACCTGCGGGTGTCCGGGGTTGAACTGCCCCGCCGGGCCGGGCTGACGGGGGGGCCCGCTGGGCGGGATGAGCTCGGGGATTCCTGAAGCTCCGTACATGTCGTTCTCCCAGATGACCGCTAGGTGTCGCCAAAGGCCGCGTATTGTCCCTTGTGTTGGGGGTGGGGGGTCTTCTCACTTCCGCAACTGAATGTATGGAAACGGAGTGAAATGAGGAGGAAGGAGGGGGGCGCCAGGGGAGAAGTCCACGGGGTCTCTCAAGTCAACACGTCAATTAATAACTACTCGAATTTTCTATAGAATAAATAATCTTAATCGCTCTTACGACACAAACAAATGACGCGTCTGGCTGTCAACACGAACGGCGTATCCGTTACACGCCACCACCACTCGGTAAAACCCCACGTTTCCCCCCCTTAAAAGCTTTGAAAATAGACCAACCGTTGAAAGTGGATTCGCACGCGCTCACCTCTTGTTTTCCAAGGCCGTAACAAAACAAAAAAGAAGACCGCCGAACCCGGTGTAAAGCAGCTTCTCCGGTCCGTGTTGTTGTTTATCTGGACTCACTGTCTTCCTCTCACAGCACACAGAGGAAGTCCCGATTTAAAGAGACCTCCGCTCTCTTTTTCTTTTTCTCGGCTCTTGGGGATTTCCCGGTGTCGCGCGAAGAAGTTCACGTCACTGCGTGGCGGCTCCAAAAGTGACAGTGATGACACTTCGATGAACCAGAGGATGTTTAGAGGGGACTCGCCCCTCCTCCACCCGGAAGAGTGACAGGAGTGCGAGCCAATCACAGACGGGCTACAGGAACTGTCACTTAGCAGGAAAGGTCACGTGCGTTTAATCACTAGCTTAAGAACAGGAGGGAAAACAACGTACTCATTGTCAGATTCTCCGTAACTCCCGGTTGTTAGTTGACTCATCTCCAGTCAAAAATACAGAAGACTGACATTACCGAAACCACAACCATTTATTAGAGAGCAACTTTTCTGTTTCACTTGTAAAAGTCCTTTTAATAAAGATTAACCTATTCGTTCAAAATAAAGTTTATTCTTCAACAAAACAAAACACCAATATTTAGTTATACCCCATTATATAAATACTTGTTTTTTTCTGTCAAAGGCCAAGTAAACATTTTTTTAGCTTCATGTTTTCCTTAACTTTTGAGTGTAACTTTTACCTTCATCCACAGTGAAATTGTATTAGTAAACGTCCTGTACTAACCATTAAAATGTGATTTTAGCTTTGTCCGAATTCCCACCCTAACCCCTAACAACCAAAACACTACATAGTGCGGGACTATCTACTGCCCTGGATTTTAAAAGCAATTCGGACACCATGCTCAGTACTTTTTTTTACGGCGAATATGTCATCATCGATTTCACAAAGTTAAAATCTCATTGATGTGACCGTTTTGCGACAATCGTGTTTTGAAGATGAAAATGATATTTTATTTGAAAAAATACATTTAAATACATTTTCTTTACAAAAATTGTTCAAACACAAAGCAGTGTGTCCTATATTCCCTGATTTAGTGAGCTTCGATGCACACTGGTTTTTCGCAGAGACTTCTGGGAAATTTCTCAGGCACTTGATTTTGGAATTGCAGATTTGGACAGCACTACATAGCGCACTATATAGGGACCAGTGAAGGAATTCAGACAGAACCACAGACTTTCCCTTAACCCATAAATGTCAAAGTGGAAGCTAAAAAATTCTGTATGTCAACTTCAGTCTCATCTGACTTTAAGGTGGGAAAGATACATACAAAAAACAAAAGCGGTCACAAAAACTAGTATTTTCTAAATATAATCATAATGAATCACTGTTTGATCAACTTGCAGCATCCTAGTAACATTCGACAGTTGGTTGCTGAATATTATGCATTATTATTATGGTGTGTACAAACAACAGTCGCAATAAATCCATCTTTGGGGTAAAGACTCCTGGTTTTTGTGTGTTAAGCGCAGCTTTCTTTTATTTTGAAGTCACAAACTCTTCATTTATTTCTTTACAGAGTCTTTTTGCAGAAAGAAATTTTCCAGAAACTTTTGTTTTCTTTTGTTTTTTCTTTTGATAGCTTAAATCTAGTGGTTGACTTGATGCGTTGAGAAATAGTCGGATGTGGTAGGGAGAGTCCAGTAGTTTTTCAAAATAAAACTTCAGCCAGAATAAGATTTGAAATAGAAAGGAAAGGTTTGTAGGTCTCGTTTTTTGTTTTTTTTCTGCGGACCGGTACAAACTATCCCATGGACTGGTACCACTTCGCACCCCAGGGGTTGGGGACCACTGCCAAAACCAACTGTTGGTGTAACCAGGCAAGAAGAAAGCCGGAAAGAAGACGGTATGGACCAGCATAGAGGAAGGCAGAAACAGGACATATATACAGAAAGGACTGACGAGACACAGGTGAAAACGATCTGGGGAGATTGGGACCAGGGAAGTAAAACTCAAAAACAAAGACAACCACAGGAAGCAGAACCCTAATCATGACTATTTTTAGACTTTACTTTGTATTTTTTCCGTTGCCCTGCGATGGACTGGCGACCCGTCCAGGGTGTGCCCCGCCTTCGCCCACCAGTAGCTGGGTTAGGCTCCAGCAGCCCCGTGATCCCGAAGGGGACACAGTGGGTTAAGAAAATGGATTTTTATCCTGTTTGTAGCTTAATCAAACAAATGTTAGTAAAGTAAATTCATTTGATATTCGCAGAAACATTTTAAGCCTAAGTCTCCCAGGTTGTGTATGCCATAAATAGCAAACATCACGTGTTGAAATGTAAACGTTTCATCAGACGGATGAATGCACTGGTGCCCAAACCTCCACTTGCTCTGTAAATGAAGTGCAAAACCTGATAGTAGACAGTTTTCTAGGTGTGTAGTTTTCCAAAACAGCTCCTGGCTTTGTGTAAACATTATACAGACTTTAGCAGTCATGGAAATTTTCCTGTTTTTTTTTTTTTTTTTTTGCCTGTTTTTGTCAAGATGAAAGGATAAGATGCTAAACTGGTTCTTACTTTCTGTAAGCATGGCACTAACTTTTTTTTATCTGGTGTTTTTGCTGACAAAACAAGGACTCGCTCTAAAAAAGAGCTCCAAAACTTTAACCGAGCATGATCTGATAAGTCACTTTGTTTACTGCCAAACAGAGGGAAAAGATTTTAGCCTTGATTTGAAGCTACAAGTTATTCAGGTTAAGAGGTCACTAATTCCCAACTCCTTTCAGTTTACTGGTTAACCTGTTAGTCAGTGATTAACTGAGGGAAAGCTGGTGGTTCAAGTTTAACACAGTTTCAAATATGCTGTTAAGTGATCTAAAAACAGTCATGTGCCCCCAACACCACTTCTTCAGGGGTCTTTTAAGAATAAATGGCCTTCATCTACTTAAAATAATTCAATTCTCAGTATCAGCACACAAAATAGTTCTCATTTCTGGCAGAAATATATGTTTTTGCTAAATTCCTACTGAGTTCTCAGAAACAATTTTTTTGGCTTACAAGACATGATTCTTGAATAAAACAGTGGCACTTTGGCTACCTACTACGCAATATCTTCAGGTCACAAAATATAAAAAAAAACATGTTTGTTTGTTTTTCTTTATCTGCTTGTGGACAGTCACTTAACCCTTTAACACTGGGGCTGTAGCCACCAACAGCAAAACAACACACGCTATTTGAGTCCCAGTAATGGATTTTGAGGCGAAAAAAGTGATTTTTCCTCCATTACAATTTATTAACATACATTTTTACTTTATATTGGTTTACATTAGTTTACTGTACATTAACCTGCAGCACTAACACTTTGTTACTTTACATCACTTGACCTTATGTTTGCAACACTTTACTTTGTATTAGTTTACATTAGTGAAATTTACGATACTTTATGTTAAAGTTGCAACACTTTCATTTATGTTAGTTTCCATTAGTTTATGTTACAATTACAAAGCCATTGTGCTCTGTGTCAGAAAAATCGGCTGGGTTGATTGGGTAAAGACTTCACTTCTGCAAAGTGTTGCATATCAGCGCCAAACTGATTGGAATTACGTTAAACGTTTACAGAGTTAAAGTTATTTAAAGAATGCCGACACTGGAGCTGAAGCTCTCGTGTTTAAAGTTTAAAGCTGCTTTAATTACATTTTTGTGATCCTAAAAGGTGCCTAATCTTTTTACAGTGATAACTTTTGACTGTCTTGTCATAAGCAAACAAGAATCATCATTTAAGGCTTCCCTCATTATCTACCATCTATTTGAACCTTTCTGAGGCCTCAGGTTTGCCGTTTGCTTTTTGAGCTCTTTGAAATTTTCATTTAATACATAATATGTGTGTACATAACAGTACTTTACTAATAAGCATTAAAAGTATGTCACTATCGATCAGGAAAAAATATTTGTAAATTCTAATTCTAATTTTATCGGGAAAAAGCATGAATTTGTGTAGTAAAAAGTGTAAATCAAAATTTTACTTGAACGAAAATAAGTTAAATTAAAAAGTAAAAGCTTCCTTGATTATACCAGTGTTTATTGTGAAACCACCGGATGTCTTGTAGATCACCGCCCACACTCATTCATTTCAGGATCAGTCAGGGATGGATGGAGCATGTCGTACCTGTCAGTGGGGAGAAGGAAAACATCTCATCTCATCAGCAAATGTTCTCCTTCACTTCTAATGGAGGGATTTGATGATGGCTCACTGAAGTGTATCCTTTAAAAAAAAAAAAAAAAGAAAAAAATATATATATATATATATATATATATATATGTATATATTTTGGTGTTATTTATAACTGGTGAGTGTTTCCATCATGCCTCGCATGTGTTTTTGTGTGAGAACAAACGTAATCTCCTCGCAAATCAGATTCTACATATGAGTCCATGCACAACTGAGGGACTTTGAAAAACTAAACATGTCTAGACCGATCCAGATGGTTGACCACAGTGCCGACATCCTGCAGGTGGTATAAAAGTGTTTGTGCAGATCAGTGGAGCACAGTGAGGTCCACGGCGAGCGGAGGGAAGTCATCATGTCCTCGATCATAACTGCGACCATCCTGCTCCTGGTTCTGATGCAGTGCTGTTCCTGTGGCGCGCGTACGTACCGACAACTGAGCGGAAATCTTAACAATCAGACTCATACACCATGAAAAAGTTTGGATTTTGCAGGTTTGTTGGTCATTTGTACAAGTTACAAACTTATTTTTTTTCTTTTTTTTGCATCAACAGGTCGCAAACATCCTCATTATGCTGTTGGGTTCTCCAAAGAGGAAATAGAAAAATGCAAATGCAAAAGTAAGTTGATTATTGATTGACAGTTGATTATTGTGGCATTCTTTAGGAGGCACTTTCTGATGATGGGAGGTTGGATATTTTAATTATAGGAGAGTTCTTTGAAACACAAAAGCGTAATGAGAAACGAAAAAAAACAGTAATTAGCACTTTCGTAGTTCTTTTTCGTTTAACTGCTAGCTGTTATTGTTGAATTGCCAAAGGTTGTCAGAATAAGTGTAACCTTTTAACGCTGAAGCTATCATCGGCAACAGGGAACAGCTGGTGGTCTTCACATTTCGTAACTCTTACTGTTTTCGTGAATAACGAAATTCTAACAGATTCACTTGGTTTACTGCATAAGCACTTCACCATTGAAAAATGTTGCATATCAGCGCAAAGCTACTTTTCTCAGCTTTCAGAATCCGTTAGATATATGTTAATTGCAAAAACGGTTAAAGAGTTATGGTGATTCTAAGAAATATCAACACTGGAGCTCCTGTGTTCAAGCGTTTAGCAGTCTTACTTTTTTTTTATTCTGTTTCAGGTATTTCCCGTGGCACAAATCAGTGCCCCTTCCTGGCCATACCCATCATTCCAAAAGAAAATGTGAAAAAGGCAATGAAAGATTGTCTTTGCAGTACAGTTAAGATCAATGGTGCGTAAACACTGGGCGTCAAAGATATATAATCATCCAATAAAAGACATTGACGTGTTTATCTCACTCTGCTGTTTTAATTTGTCATTTACCAGGGCGTTCAAAAGTAAAGAAATTCTGTACCCTGAGATCTCGTCCAGCTGAAGTTCCTCTGTAAGTCGGAGAAGAAGTGGACCTGCTGCAAAGTCCTACGACCCCAACAAGAGTTTTATAAGTCACTTCATGACACCATGTTTTTTATGCTAAAGTCTGAGTGTTTTTTTCTGAAAGTTTTCAAAATTCTTTGGAATAAAAACCCTTTGTGTTTTGATGATAGTTGAAGGATACTTGACATTTTTTATCACTGTAAATAAACATATTTAGGTAAAAAAAAAGCATTCCAATTTTCATTATAAACTAACTCTTCTTTATAACATGAGTAGTTAATATAAAGACTTTTCATATGTACTTACTCAAAATGAAAAAGAAATTGATAAAATGTTTAATTAAGGAATTTATGGGATGATTCAGAATGAACGGTATGTATTTTGTAGGAAAATAAAGCCATCAAATTCAGAATAATTCTCATTTTATTGATTTTATCAAAAATAAATTCCATGCAACAGTCACCTTGTGTCAATTGCCTTTCCTGCTTCAAATTACAAGTCATAAACGTAATCACTTTGTACAGCATAAGAATTGTTTTCTTACTGCTGGTTCTTGTTGACACTTTTCAAAACGAAAGAAGGAAGCAATAATATTTTGTTTTAGCCTTTGCCATTTTGAGAAAAAAAAGGCACTTGTGTTTACGAAAGGTTAGTAGGTTGTGGCGCAAACATGACATGAACAGTCAGATTCTGTCAGTATTTGTCATTTACAACATTCATCCGATTTCTGAAATTGCCTTTTCCCTTTTTGGGTGGTGGGATTGCTGGAGCCTATCACAGCTACTGTTGGGTGACGGCAGGGGCTCACTCTGAACAGGTTGTCAGTTTGTTGCAGTGCCACACACAGACAAGCACACACACACGCACGCACACACACACACGCACACACATACCTAGGGGCATTTTAGAGTCACCAGTCGAGCATGTTTTTGGACTGTGGGAGTGAACCGGAGTTAGAAAAAACCCACACATGCTTGAGGAGAACATGCAAACTCCAATACATCTCAGTTGTATTTTTTACGTTTGCTGTTAGTGTTAAAACAGCAGTTCTGTGAGCTGAGATGCAATTACTAATGCTTAAAGATGCTTGTATTGATGATTTTTTTTAGCTTTGAAAATTGATAATACTGATATTGACTCAAAAATTGGGGGGACAAGCTCCACCTCT
Source organism: Oryzias curvinotus (assembly GCA_023969325.1). Classification (NCBI taxonomy): domain Eukaryota; kingdom Metazoa; phylum Chordata; class Actinopteri; order Beloniformes; family Adrianichthyidae; genus Oryzias; species Oryzias curvinotus. Next base: position 5,072,248 of record CM043723.1, on the reverse strand, counting down.
GGTCCTATATATGGATTATTTCAGGTTGGTGTTTATTGATGTTGAAGTGATATTGAGAGGTACACAGCAAAACATCAGTCCGTTTTTTTTACAAGTTCCGAAGAAGTTTGGGTGTTATTTTGAATACGCTAGCATGGCTAACATGTCGCAGAGTCAGAGGGGTTTTTTTTGTTTGTTTTGGAGTTAGTGTATTCCCATTAACGTTTGCTTTAGCAGCATCAGGTTTTTTGGGTTTTTTTTTACAAGTTGTAAACACAATTTGGGCTGTGTCCAAATTCAATACGCATTACATGATGTACTACAAAATGCACTATATAGTCCGATTCTACAATTCCCAAATCAAGTGCCCAAGAAATTTCCCAAAAGTCTTTGCGAAAAACCAGTGTGCATCGATGCTCACTAGATCGGCAAATATAGACCACAATGCTTTGCGTCTGAACAATTTTTGCCCCAAAACGTATTCAAATGTATTTTTTGAATAAATCATCAACGTTTTTATCTTCATAAGACAGTGGACTCATAAATAATCATCGCAAAACGCTAATATTAATTCGGTTTTACCTTTATGAAATCGATGACGTCATATCCGCCGTTTAGAAAAAAAAAAGGAGTGAGCGGGCACTGTGGTTTTTTAGTAGTTAGGGAGTAGGGTGGGAATTGGGACACAGCATTGGAGTGTATTGCGAACACGCTAATGCGGCTAACATGTAGCAGTATCAGATGGGTTTTTTTAAAGTGTACCTAATAATGTTAGGAGTTATCGTAGTGACAATAGCATTGGTTTTAGCAATATCAGTCTGTTTTTTACCTATTGCAAACAAGGCTGGCATTGCAAATACTGTACTGTAGTTAACACTTCTAAAATGGCTAAGCGTGTTTCTAGCATTACAAATAATTTCTAGAAATACTCCAAATGCAGGTAATTAAGTCTGACTGACTTATCATTGACTTGTCTGGCTTAATGTACCTTACAATTTGGTGCACCATCAAAGATAGAGCATTCATTCACTTAGAATCTGGTTATAGGAAAGTGCGGAAAATAAGGTAATATTCCTCCAAAATTACATTTTGACAGGCAGTGTATAGTCGCTGCAGGGAAACCAGATCCCTCCACATTCTGTGTATCTGTTCCTGTTCAAGACCATGGGGGGCCTGTTTGTTTACATATCTGTCTCTCACTCATTCATTCATTTATTAACAATTGAATATTTAAAGTTCTCTTGATTTTTAGCTGACAGCTGTGGCACATCTGTAGCTTTCAATGCAAACCAAACAAAACTGTCCAGAACAGTTTGTGAAAAGAACTTTGGCAAAAGACTAAAAACAAAGAATGTTGTTCAGACATGTCAATACAGATCTGAGTTATCAGCCTTTATCGACACACCCAAGCAACATCCTGCAAATATAAAAACACGTGTTTGTTCAGCTCTCAAACCAGCCTGAGGAGCATCCTGCCATCATGTCCAGGATCACAGTGGGGATCGTCCTGTTCATCCTCCTGATGAGCTGCTTCTGCTGCAACGCAGGTACGAATCGAAAAGATTCGTTCTTTTGAAGAGTCTTCATAAAACTAACCATCCATGCTCCCACAGTGGATGAATTCCACGATGCTGGATTTACGACGCTGGAAATCCGAAGATGCGTCTGCAAACGTGAGTTTATTGTAATGGACTTAGTATTTATCATAATACACCTGCTAATTCAGATCACCAAAAGTGCACGAGCATCCATCACTGCACAGCTTGTTGTCTGAACACATTAACCCTTGTGCTATCCTAGGCACTTTACCGTTGGGATTTGGGTCATCTAGACCCACTAGACAGTGCGCTGAAACTTTTTTTCCAATGATTTGTGATCTTCACTGGTTCAGTGAATTACATGAAATTTTTCCACCTTTATCCACCTTTGTTATGGTAGGGAGAACACGTCAATGTAAGGGTGGGGTCATCCAAGATAGCACAAGGGTTAAACAATAAGATGATTAAATGTCTTAATTTAAGGGGTAAGAACCCCACAAAATGGTGCTTACTTAAACTAATCAAAGCGAGAGTTTTAAAATCCATTTTGATTTATTTAGGTGTCATAAAAGGAAAATGGAGGTGTCCTCAAAGACTTGTACCCACAGCTATTGATACAAAACAGGATCTGAAGGAATGTCTCTGCAAAAATGTCACCAATAACGGTGAGTAAAATAGAAATAGTGATATCCTTAACGTGTTTTTATGTTACTGTGTATAAATATTGTTATTTTAGTATTTATTGTATATTGTATTTTATTTGTTTGTTTTCAGAGCATGCAAACAAGCGAGCCCTCTGTGGCCTCCCAAACCCCATGGTGCAAACGCCGCTGTGAGAGAAATCCTGAAAGGAATAAAGAAAAGCATGAAAAAGGAAAAGCTTTATCAAGATATTTTACAGACAGATTCTGAATAACCAAAATAACAAGATGTCATTTCTGAGGTTCACTGTGTTCATTTATTCTCACTGTGACCAACTGTCCTATAGCCTATGTTTAACTTTATTCTATTTTATCGGAAAGGTGTGGACTTTGTTGAAAATTTAAAACTACAAAAATGTAAAAACAAAAACCCAAATGTTAAGGACAAAAGTTGTGTTTTTATTATTGGACAGAAATGTTTGTATGTCTTTAACTTTGTAAATAAATAATTTTTTTCCCTTTTATTGCTTTGCTAATTTAAAGCGCTTCATCAGGCAGGCAGAAAAAAGGGAGGGGCCTTTTTTTTTTATTAAATAAACAAAAAATAACAGATTTGTCTGCATCAATAAAGTTTAAAAGAAGTTATCTATGTGTTCAGGTGAAAGCTGAATGATCACTTTGGAATGAAATTAACTTAATTATCTTGGACTACGGTCACAAAGCCCAAAATGCCACAGCGCGGTGACGTATATGGAGGTTTTTTAGCTCAATCGACAGGCGGTATTGTGCAGATAGCAGTCGCATTTTTACATGCAAGAGATGGATTTTTTGACATTGGTCTGTGGAGGTCATGTGGTGGCCGGCCAGTGACAGGCGGGTGGCAGGAAAGCAACAGCACGATGAGTGACAGGAGGGTCTCCAAGGTCCCCAAAGTCGTCTGATGATGATCGACCGATTTCAGACTGCCACCCCCTCTCCCCATAAGCTGCCGTAACACTGCCACTCTTAGAAATCGTACGGTAGCACGTGCATTCAACCAGGAGGCCAGGGGGTGAGCGGACGTCAATCTAGCGATCCTGGCCACCATGGCTACATGCTTCACAATGCTCATCAGGGGGTTGATAGCACCACAGAGGCTCCAAGACCTGCGTGTTGACGAAATGCAGTTGATGCTTGGAAGAACACAAAGGACATTGTGCTAGCTGCCCTACTCATAGAAGAAAAGCAACACCCACAAGAAAGGGCGGAGGAGAAGAATCTGAGTTCAGAATGACCACTGGTGCATAGTGGTCCGCTTTTTAGATACGTCTGGCGGCCAGTGGCAACTTAATATGGACGGCCGCTGTCTGGAGACATTTACACATCAGAGCCGCTTGGCCTGATTGGACAGCTTGGCCCCCCAGCTGTTGACCAATTTTGTAATGATGTCATCCCTGCCTGACTGATGCTGTCTACATTCTTCACCACGCCAGCAATTTTCGAAAATCAGGCGGCTTCATTAAATCTTGAAGATTCTGGTCCTGATCGTGTGGTGGCAATTGTATTTGTGACCCCGTTAGCAGAATGATAGGAGCTATGCATAGCAAACTAAACCTGCTTAACTTTTTATGCTTTTTAGGAAGTTTTGTTGGTTGAAGTTTCACATTGTCTTCCAGAAACTGTTAGCATTGTTCCCATAATGCTAACAGCTAGCTTCTAGCTTTAGGCACCAACACCAGAAAATTTGCAGATTTGTAATTTTTCACACAATTTCTGAAAAGAAAATGTTTGTTTGATTTTTACAAAAGTTCCAACTCACGCAGCCAAGTTGAGAATACAACCACAACTGAAGTTACGATGATCTTTGACCTCAACAAGAAGCTGCAAATTAAAAAAAAAAAAAAGTTTACCTTTAGTGCCTTTTACAAATTTAAACCCCCATGGATTTTGATGGATCACTTCCTAACTCCTTGAGCATCAGTGGAAAAAGGCTACTTTGGGAAAAAAGTTTGTTTTCAAAGTTTTTAGATTTTAAACGGCATTTGCGTGGCAAGCTCACAAAAGCAGCGTTTCCCTGTTGCTCACATGTTTTTTTTACTGGAATATTGTAAAATTGTATTATATGAATTGTTGGCTGAAATGGAACTAAACAATGTATCGTATGATATGATCATCTTAAGAAAGTGGGCGTGGTTAAAAAAACAAAACCTCAGTTTGCCAAGGAATTTAAAAAAATTAATTCTCCCCATTCCTCTAAAAATGTATTCGCCCTATTTATCACCCCCAGATGACCCAAAGATAGAATTGTTGCTATGGAGACAAAAACTATACAGAGAAGCTGCAAAGTAGAAAAAAAGTTTTTTTTTTATGAATTTGTCACATGGCGCTCTGACCAGGGTGGCAGGGGCAGACGGGGGAGTGGGGGCGTGTGCAGCATGTGTGGGCCACACAACATGACAAGCAGCTTTAATCTCTTTTATTCTTTTTCTAAACAAAACTTTTTTTTTTAAAGTCCTCTATGCACTTATGAAGCACCAAGAACCTCAATGGGACACTTTGGCAGACAACATGACCGTTTGGAGGCTGCGGAGAGAGAACAATCTAGAAGCTGGCATGACCTTTCCTCCTGTTACATAATTATCCTCCTCGGTAATCTCATGTGAAATCATCAGCTTCAGCCCGTATCGTCTGGTTTCCACTCGTTCAGAGGGGCTTTTGATCTACCAGATCCGCTTTTGCTGAGAAAGGAGATCCCTCGCCAAAGCAGACACTTATGTTGTAATATCCTTGTTCAAGTGATGAAATATCAAATCTAACCCCATTCCTGATGAGTAAATGCTGTAATTGAAGTTTTGACAAATATTTTTTGTGGAGATTGTGCATATTAATTTCTGTTTATTGTGATATGTCCTTGGTTCTTGTCATGTTCTGTTTTCAAGTTTTCCCTGTCAGTCACACCAGCTTTAGATTTTAACCATCCACAGTTGTGATTTGTGTTGATGATGTTGATATGTGTATTAAGGCCATGAGACACAGCCACTACGTCCATTTCACATACATACAGATGAAAACTGGTCAGACGTGAATATAAGTGGAAACAGTGAGAAAAGTTGTGGTCGACAGATGTATCAAGAATGAACCACGCTCAAACCACAGAAGTATGAATAAACCACGCAAAGAACACGTAAATCAAAGTAGAACATGAACCGTGCGTGGTTATTGCGCTGTTTACATCAATTCATTAGTGATTCGAGCAACAATTACATAATTTGAACGTGATATGTGCGCCGTATACACAATATAAAAGTTATACATCAATGGTACATGTGAGAATAGTCCATTAGACCAGTGTTTTTTAACCAGTGTGCCGCGGAACACTAGTGTGCCATGGGAAATGGTCAAGTGTGCCGTGGGAAATTGCCCTCACTAACTGATCTAAAAACATTTACCATCTCCAAGATATCAGCTCTGTGTTCGTCCAAACAAACCCTGATAAAACACTTAGTAGTTAAGAATATAAAAGATCATAAAATATTTTTTTCTTTGTTTTTATTTGTTTCTATTAAAGACATTTTTTTTGACATTTTGTTAAGAGTTATTTAAGTGAATATAAGTGGAAACAGTGAGAAAAGTTGTCACAGATGTATCCGCGATTTCGCTGCATCTAAAGCTGTTTGCGGAAAAGCCCTTTAACTGTCTCCACCAAAAATTCTTGAAGGCTTAATCACATGTCATCAGTCTGACCAATCAGAAGTGGTTAAAGTCATATCTTCCTTGTTCCAATTTAGCTCAAAAAGTCTCTCAGTTTTAACAGAAATACCAGCTAAAGCTCGTCTTTAGCAGTGTAGCTTTCCACAGAATCCAGTATCAGACCATAGAAAAGTGAACAAAACAACGAAGCTCAGAGACGCTAGTCTGTCTGCCCTTTAGCGTCAGATTTCACACTACATCTCCCATGATGCATTGGCTTAAAGGGACAGGTCTCAGCGTACAATGAGCAGTCTTTGTTATACGTCTTGAAACCACAAAGAACACGCATCAAGCAGATTTTTAATTTTCTAACTTAAGTTTTCTTTTATCTTAGAAAAAACAGCTGCAGCTTCCATCTTTTTCTGCCACATAGACATACATGGAACAGTTGTGGAAAGATGCAAATTTGCGTATGCATCTTGCAAAAATCACTTAAAATTGCACAAAATGTACATAAAATACACGTAAACTGTGTAATTCTCAACCGACCCAAAAATGCGGAAAACCAAATTCATAAAGACCCGTTGGTCGAAATCCTCAACAGACATCTGTGCTCATCGACGAATGACGAACACAAGAAAGTTTTATGAATTATGTACCGGATGTATCACCAAAGATGCAAATTTCATAGGTGGAAAATGCCCAAAACATACGTAGTGGCTGTGAGATACGACCTTGTGTTTTTAGTTCTTGTCAGGTCAGGTCATGTTGTGCCACCTTTTTGTTGCTTCCTAGTTTTCGTTTATTCATTAAATGTTTTTTCACCACCAAGCCCAGTCTCCTGCATTTGGATGCTACGCCACCAGACATTTGTCTTTCTTAAGATGCAACACAAAACTGTAACACATGTTGTTGTGTTTTTCTCAACTAATGTGACATTTTAAAGATAGTGACTCTCAAATCATAGAAAATATTTGACAGAGTAAACGTAATCAAAAAGGTCCTTCAGAGCTCAGACACCGACACTAAGACAGACCCATAGAAACGACCCGCCAGTCGAGTTTGTGTAATATTTACACTGAAAACACAAAGCCGTTAACGTTTAGAAAAAAGAAGGGAAAGAGGGAAGGAACAAAAGTTCATCAAAGTTAATGATAACCCGGCTCCTGGTGTTCTATTTTTCTGGATAAATCAGCTTTTTGACAGGTAGGTCGTCTATCCATGAAGAGAAAAAAAACGTTTATAGCTAATCGCTGATCCACCGAGAACTGCAGTGGTTAAACTGATTTGAAGGGAAACGTTCCTTTTCTCTGAAATCATCAGGCAACTGAGCAAAGGGGGGAAAAAACCCACTGGGGGGAGAAATGAGAAAGGGTTGAAGTTGTGTGTTTACTAAAATGTAGCTCTTGTCTTTGACAGTGTGATCTGATAAACGCTCTAACATCAGAATTCCAGTTTTTAATTTTTACAATTTAGCTTTTTAGGCTAATTTTGTCAGTGAGACACAAAAACTTCTAAAATAGTGGATTGTTATAGATTACAAAATGATGAACTGATGCTTGTATTGAACAAAGTACTTCATCCCCATTACAAAAAGATTTAGAAATATCTGGATGGAGGGTGTGTAACATTCATATTTTAATAAAAGGGGAAAGGGAAGTCAGTGGTTGATATTCAAGTTCATATTCAACTTTTGGAATTGGTTTATTCTAGTTTAAGCACCTTTATAGACTCAATAAAGACAGACGTGAATCGACAATCTTTCACGTTTTTGGAAAAATCCAACCAAATGGTGCTTTTTGTTCAATCTCCTGAACTTCATTTGTTGAATGAGCTTTCTTTGTTTTGATGGTAGACGTACAGCTGAGCCATGCACCAGCAGGTGGTTCAGCTCCAGCCTCGGATTGGGGTGCAACAGGCGGAGCAATGGAGCACTGGTCTGTGTGAGTGTTACAAGGACATGGGCGACTGTGAGTACCGACGGGGTGACCCTAACATGCTAACGTTGGGCGTAGAAACTGAGAATCCCGCTGTGAGCTGGCATCTGTGTGTGCAGGCTGTTTTGCCCTGTGCTGCCTCCCAGTGTTTACCTGTAAGGTGACCAGAGCGGCGGGGGCGTGCCCCTGCCTGCCTCTGCTGGACTGCATCGGCTGCGTACCTCCAGCTTCTTTAGCCATGAGGGCATCGGTCAGGGAGCGGTACGGCATAAAGGTAATCACTCATTTCACCCCAGCAGATTGATAATGATTAATAAAACGAGATTTACGATAGAATGCACAGTGGCGCAGGTTCAAATCCCAGCTGGTACCTTTCTGTATGGAGTTTGCATGTCCTCCCTGTGCATGGGTGGATTTTTTTCCAAGCACTCCGGCTTCCTCCCACAGTCAAAAGACATGGGTCACAGGTTAATTGATTGCTCTAAATTGTCCCTAGGTGTGACTGTGTAAGGGTGTCTGGCTCTGCAAACAGGCTGGTGACTTGTCCAAGGTTTACCTTGTCTTCACCCAATAGTAGCAGGTTAGGTTCTGTTCCGTGTCCCCGTGAGGAAAACAGCTATTTAAGAAAGTCGACAGATGGATGGATGGATACAACAATGGCCACACAAAGGTAGGTGTGTGGCCATCATATGTGACTTAGTTTTTAGATTGGTTCCTCTAAAGATCTCTAGATGTTCCTTCACCTGATCCCTCCACTCACTACAGATCACAGTGTCATCTGCAAACATGATATTCCAGAAAGATTCCTTTCTAAAAATCTCATCTGTTGGTCTGTCCATCGCCACACTAAACAAGTAGGAGCTCGAAGCTGATCCTCGGTGCGGTCCAACCTCCAGCTTCAATTCCTCTGTCACACCTACAGAACATTTCACCACTGTCTTACAACTCCACCACAATTCTCCGCCACTCCAGGCTCCCTTATCCAAACCACAGTTTGTCTTTTTGTATCCTGCCGCAGACTTTCATCTCCACTGTAATCTTCACCACCACCTCTCTTCCTCTGGATGAACCTGCACCAGCAGAAACTGTACCTTCTAAAAGCTGGGATCACTTCATGGATGCAAGCTCAGAACCAAGCAGCATTTTGATTCATAAATGTGAATAATATAAAGAATAAACAACCAACTGTTGCTTAGACCCATGGTACACACTCACCACCACCCCACAGCCCCCCAGTGATGGCAGGACCAGATATCCTGACAAGAATCAGCTCCCAGTCACCGATCAGTGCTCTTCCATGACAAAAACAGATGTCTGATGTGCAAAGAGCACATACCGGGACAACAGCGAGAGTTTGGTGTCGGCGGAGCACAGCCGCTCTTTTCTGGGACCATGAAGACGATGGAAGATAAGGCACGCTGCGAGAGCCGATGGAGGCCAAGGAGGCAGAGGCTGGAGCGCCGCCATCGGAGATGAGAAGGTGGTTGGTAATGTTGGCTTTCTCCGGGGGTGGAGTGGGACGTGGATCACTGGCAGAGCTGCAAGGAACAAGCTGGGATGGTTCTGAGAGTTCACGTGAAAGCAAGTCCAAGCATGTGGGCTGATGGTTACACGGAGAGACAAAGAGATAAAGAGAACACACTTTGTGAGATGAAAGCTGCTGATTTCAAACCCTGAGAGAAGAAAATAACTTTTGTTGTTTTCTGCGGGTTTTCTCTGTTAGCTTGTCTGTTTCATTACTTTCTAAACTGTTCGGCTTTGATTTGGTTTGATTTTAAATCCTGAGGAAAGTTAAATGATCAACAACAGGAGAGTAATAGATGTGTAGAGCTGCATTATTGGACAGTGTAACAAAAAACAAGAGTAAAACTGAAAGGGGGAGGAAAGAAAGGCACCAGGCTGGGATTTGGTGTAATTGTTGTTTGCTTCTTTGGTTAACGAAACCCTCTTTTACTAGAAATCCATTCATTATCGGATCAGCTGGACATCCAGACTCAAACATTAAAGGATTAGCAATATTTGTGTCACTGAATGTGTCATGAAGGACCAAAATGGTCACTGCTGCTTCCCTAAGGCTTATGCTACATTCACACCAAGCTTGGAAACATGTGTTTGAGTGACCACTTTCAATGAAAAGTCCATGTAAACGCATATGTACATGCGTGTTTCCTGCTTCTGCGTTCAAAATGTCACTTCGCAACTTTCAAAGTTTTCGGTTCTACGTGCAAAACAAGCAGAAACCAGTTGAACTTTCACCAGACGGGGACTCTGATTTGGTAGTGACGTATTGACTTTTCTTTCTACAAGTTGATTTGCACAACCTGTGAACGTTACAACTTGGGTGCAACAATGGTACGTTCCATTTTCACGACATTCCTTGCACTCCCCTTAAGCTGCAGCTACTCGTCTCTACAATCCTCCAAAAGCACGCAGCATCCGAACGGATCATCCCCTATACGAGACCATGTGACGTAGGCTTTAAAAAGCTGCAAAGTTGCTGGTTGGGGATCACCTCGTTTGGTTGGTTCTCCACCTGAAGGAGGACTTGATTTGAATTTCTGTAAGATTTGGTTAAACATTTATCAGAAGACCAATCAAATTTAAATAGTTTTCAAAAACACACATGATTTATAACAAATTTGATTTTTTTTTTTTTTTTTTTTGTAACCGAAAGGGAGGAAAGTTTGATGGAAAGTGATCAAAATAAAAACAGAATCAACAAAGGCTGAAAAGAGACAGGAACATTCAAAGCAGCCGAGATAAATAAACACAACACAAACAAGCCAGTTTGCATCCAAACTTTTATTTTCCTCTTGTTGGGCTTAAAAATCTTTGATTTGAAAAAGGTGAAAAGCTGAGAGTGAAACAACGGTAACGGCTGTAGGTGTGAAGTGTTGTTGAGCTGAGTCCGCCTCCACAGTCGCTGAAGCTTCTCCACCTTCTCTTCCAGGGCAGTGCGTGGAGCGACTGCCTGTACGGATGCTGCTGCTACACTCTTTCTTGGCTCCAGATCTCCAGAGAGCTGAAGAGAAGAGCAGCCTCCCACGCCTCCTCCTCGTCTCCTTCTTCCTCGGCCAGATATGCGGCTTTGGCCTCCCTGCAGGGGGCGCACTTGGTCTAAATAGAACTTTCTCTGGGGTTGACTGTGGTTGAGTTATTCACATTTCCCCTGTTCTGTCTTCACTCCTGCAGCATTGTGTCCTGCAGAGAAGGAAACTCAGGTCCTAAAGGGAAAAAGAGAACAGTCAGTATAAAAAATCTGCAAAACTTATCGGAAATTTGAGCAGCTTCTTGAAATTGTACAATTTCCTTCACTTTTTTGTATCTGCTGTAACTTTTCATGCGTTGTTATTGAATGTTTTGTTCTTTCCTCAGTTTAGACTGTTAGATCAACAGTTCTGCCTTTGTGTGTTACACATGTTGTTCAGTAAAACCTCCCATTGTGTGTTTGTGTCTCTGCTATGACTGTTTGTGTAATGGCTTCATTTATTCCTCATTGAGCAGAAACCTTCATGGTAGCTCAGGCTGGGTTCAGACTGAGGCCTCCTGCTGAAGAATGACGGCTACGTGACGCCGACTGCAAGGACCAGATTGTTTTTGCAATTCTTACCGCGCCTTTAAGCAAAGGTTTTTGTCCCCGCCACGTATTTAAAAACTCGCCAAAATGTGTCAGCATGTTGTGCCAGGTAAAAAAAAACTATTTTTGACATAGCGAAGAACCCCCATCCCCACCAAAAAAATGACATCACAACATAATAATAAGAAAAAGAATAGCTGGATTCTGTGGGTTGTGCAGAGGTGTAGTGGTTAGCACTCTAACCTCACAGCGAGATGGCCCTGGTACGAATTCCGGCTGGGACATTTTCTTCGTGGAGAT